>CM055127.1:440298908-441498908 GCA_029206835.1 Rana muscosa | reverse complement strand
ACCTTGAACAATGTCTGTCAGGAAAAAGCCCCACACCATTAAAGTCCAACACTCCTTTATTCTTCTTGAATGAGCACAATCAGTTGAACTCCCTTGGAGAACAGAACAGAAAAGGAGGTGTGGATGCGAGCAGGCCCAGACACAATGAACTCTCCACTTTCCTTCCTGAAAGTGGGTTGCGGTCTCCGAGCGAGGGGGAACTTCCTTCCAGGCGGTCTCCGGTGGGAGGCTCACCTGCCACTGCCAATCTGCTGCACCCGGTCTTCAAGTGAGGAGCTCCCCCCGGTCCATTACGCCTTCCGGATTCGGGTTCCCAATCCCTGGGTTCCCTAGAACCTCCTTCTCTTGCGGAACTCAGTGTTGGGCACTGAGCTCCAGACCTCTTCTCGAGTACCTCACCCCAGGCTAAAGGTGCCTGAGATGGAACACGACCTCCGACTGTCCTCTAGGCCTAGACCGCCTAGAGGACCGACACGAACCACCGCCCACAGGCTGAAGGTGCCTGGGACTCGACCCCGTGACAAAGATGGCCGGCCCCTTTATACCCTCTCCCAGCAAGCACGGCGGGTTCCCCGCCCCACCATACCACTGCCGAGAGAGGACAAAAAGGAGGCCCGGCACACAGCAATGGCTCAACCCCCAGCCCATGGCGACAGCGCCACCTGCTGGGCTGCAGGGAATTACACATCACTAGTGTCTCTGCCAGTTAAATTTACACACGGGAAAGTACATACCCGCTACATATACTTTTAGGCTGAGTTCACACTTGCTGTGACCATGGCTCACAGCAGGGGGTCCAGTGTGTTCCTATACACCAATTTAGGTGCGAATCACATCTAAATTTCTGCCTGAATTCGCACCTGATTCTGAGCCAAAGATGCACAAGACCCTTTTCCAATGCGGACCGCAGCCACCCCGGAGATGTGTGAACCGGCTCCTTTGAGAGCCGGGCACACTCTCCGTTCATGCGAATTTGATGCGGGGAAACCTTGTTTAAGTGTGAACCCAGACTAAATGATGGTTTAACCCAAAGCAAGCGATGATGCACATTTTTGCTCAAGAAAAGGGTGAACTAAGAGTTTCACTATAAAACGATATCTTTGGGTAGGCTTGAGATCACGAGGCAGAAAGAAACTGACCTCTGCAATGTGAATGGACACTATGAAGGTAACTGTACAAAAGATGCCTCCACTTTATGTTGGAATATACTGCGTCCCATCCATGACAAATCTTACGCTATGCCTCTGGGATGAAGGGTTTCCTTCTTTCACAGAAACAGCAGAAATTTGAGACGCTGATTTACTTTTAACTACAATTCCCTATAAATTCCTGTCTATCAAAAGATGACAAATGACATTTGGAAACCTGGATTCCATGCAAATCCGCTCTCGCTGATGGAAAACCTAGCAGGTGTTCTCATTAGTGGGCAAGACGAGAAAGCCATTTATGAATGCATTTTTAATGCTCGTAATTGGGGAGAAAATATCGACTGTTGCACAAAGATTTTTTTGTTTTGTTTTCCAGGTGGCACCAGTTAAAGATTTATTAATACAAAATGTATATGAATATTAGCAATCTGTACTGAAACCTGCTTTGGCAAATGATTGACTGTAATGAGGGCTGCATGCTAATAATAATCCAGTGAGGCCATTCATTATTACGCTCCAGTCTCGCGCAGTTGCTTCAAACGGGAAGTATGCTGAGCCGTGGTTTGTGTGTCAGTTGTGGGAACAGGATCACAGATTGATGGTTAATAAGAGTAAAATGAAACACAAAGGCGAGGAACAATTAATAACAGTTTATCCACTTATTTTAAAATGTGCCGTATGATCTATTCATATCAGAATGGAACTGATAGATGGGAATTTTATGCTGATTTGCAAAGGCTGATTGAACATCAATGCATGCAATGAGTGCAGGTAGAGAGTGGGAGATAGACACGTGGGTGTAGAAGCTAAACTTTTTTTTAGCTTTGGATAGAATAGGGAATTGGTTAAGACAAGGAATAAGCAGATGCGCCCAAGTTTGGTTCATGGGGGGTTTGGTGAACCTAGCAGGCACTCCATGAACCCTGAACTTAGTTTTGCACCCCATTAAAGTCTATAGGAGTCAAATCTTGTTATTTTTTTCAGCCCAATTTCAAAGTTTATATTATGTTGAGGTTACACTAATTTACACTAATTTTAGATTCACTGATACTTTTGGAAGCACCCTGCTTTTCTTTTTTTTCTTCAGTTCATATATCCTTGTGGGATTTGTGCGATGGCTGCTCAAGGAATAACGATTAGAGAAGAGTTTGCCTGCAATAGATTCCCAAGCTTCACCTGTTTTCAAGAGATTTTAAGACTTTGGATAGATTCTCCGCAGCACTGTTACAATTGTTGACTTACTACTCAGTCTCTTGCCATCTCTTGTAGCACACCCTCAATCTGTGACCATCTCTTGTAGCCCACCCTCAATCTGTGACCATCTCTTGTAGCATGCCCTCATACTCTGACAATCTCCTATAGCATGTCCTCCGTCTCTGGCCATCTTTTGTAGCATGCTGTCAGTCTTTGGCCATCTTCTGTAGCATGTCCCAGTCTCTGGCAATCTCCTGTGACATCTTTTTAGTCTCTAACGATTTCCAATAGCATGACCTTAGTGTCAAACCATCTCCTGTATCATGTCCTCAGTCCCTTATCATTTCTTGTACCATGTACTCAGTCTCTGAACATCTCTTATAGCATGCCATTAGTCTCTGACAATCTACTGTAGCATATGCCCAGTCTCTGGCCATCTCCTGTGGCGTGTTCTCAGTCTCTGGCCATCACTTGTAGCACACCCTCAATCTCTGACCATCTCTTGTAGCATGACCTCAGTATCTGACTATTTCCTGTAGCAGGTCCTCAGTCTCTGGTTATCTTTTGTAGCATGCTCTCAGTTTCTGGCCATCCCTTGTAGCATATCCTTTGTCTCTGGCTATCTTTTGTAGCCTGTTTTAAGTTTCTGGCCATCCCTTGTAGCATGTCCCCAGTCTCTGGCCATCTCCTGAGGCATGTCCTCAGTCGCTGACCTTATCCTGTAGCATGCCCTTAATCTCTGACCACCTCCAGTAGCTTGTCCTCCATTTTTGATCAGCTACCATAGTATGTTCCCAATATTTTATTTATCAGAGAGGATCACAGAAGACATAATATATTTTACAGAATAATTGGTTACAGCAGCCAAGCATGTTCAATAAAATAGTAAAATGCAGTAAGTCACAGCAACAACTCATGGAAATCACTGATATACCTTCAGTAAAATAATTCTGATTGGTTGCCATAGGTTTCTACACTTCGCATTTAACATTGCCCCTCACCAAGCACTACCGATTAAGGCTTATTTCATTTTATCCAAGGTCCTTGACAAAAGAATAATCCCTTTAATTAGATGTTACTAACGAGGATTCAGGATTCATTGTTGATTGTTGTTATTGGAAAATGACCAGAGTACATTTAACCCTTCGTCACTGGCCTTGTCCTTGGCATGCGGCAGCCATGCAGCAACGCCGGTGTCATGCATAATGCAAGCTCCATCTCAGGAGAGGAGAAAAGTTAATGCTTCACACGAGCTAATTAGAAAATGAGTGATTGTTTATCACCACGAACCTGTGTAAGTTTTGCTTCCTTTGGTGCATTAATTAGGAGCGGGCATATGTTTAACCTGAAATTTAGTATGTGCATAGTAAGTAGATCAGTTGTAGAGGTGGCTGCTTTGTTGAGACACATGAAAGATCTATTTTTTAGACTCTTATTCATTAATATTGTCATGTAGACATTACAATGGGGATGTTGCTTTTCTTCTCAGGATATACAGACTCATATTAATTTGTGAAAGATAAGTTGGCCACTTTCAAGCAGAACTCCAAGCTTGAATTATATTATTAAAATTGAAATATGTGCTAATGATATAGTACTGCACATCACTGGCTGCCAATCGATAGGCTTCAGCTTGTCTGGTGACACCATGCATCTCTTAGTTGCTAAGAAGAAGAATCAATTTGTTGGGGGGGGGGGGGGCGAAGGATAGGGGGTTCTCCCTGAGTCCTACCAGAGCTACATATTGGTTGTCATATGCATGTAGTAACAGGACCAAAAAACTGATTAAATCACCCTCTAATAACACGCTTTAACACATTTTCCTGCATTTATCAAAATGCAACAATGGGTTAGCGCTGTTCCTAAGGGTGATATTCTGCCAACATCCCTATGAATGCATACAATAAAAGAATATATTTGACCCCAATGGGAATTTGAAGGCAGAATAGAAAGTTGTAAATGTATCTAGTGAAAAAAATACAAATCTTTATTTACACACAATATATAAAAAATAACCAAAGATCCATGTAGCAAAATAGGTACAAAACTGATTAAAAAAATGTTACATAGCAATGTACAATATTAGTTCAAGATACCCTGCTACTCTCAATACTGGAGCACCAGACCAGCCTTCTGGAGTCTGTGGCCTGGTCAGGGGGGGTGTTCACAGGTTAGATCCCGACACATTTCGGAAAGTAGGATTTTTAAAACAGCTTGCCTGTAAAATCCTTTTCTTGGAGTACATCACGGGACACAGAGCAGCATAGTCATTACTATGTGGGTTATATAGAATTACCTTCAGGTGCTGGCACTGGCAACTTCCAAAACAGGAAGTACCCTCCCCTATATAAGCCCCTCCCATCCGGGAGTACCTCAGTTTTGTAGCAAAGCAATACGTGTCCCCAAAAGAGGGGTGGGAGCTCTGTGTCCCGTGATGTACTCCAAGAAAAGGATTTTACAGGCAAGCTGTTTTAAAAATCCTACATTCTTGTTCATACATCACGGGACACAGAGCAGCATAGTCATTACTATGTGGGACGTCCCAAAGCAATGCCACATGAGGGGGGGATACACCATACATAAGCTGGGCGCCATCAGGCATGAGGATCTTTTGCGGCCTGCAACACACTGCGCCCAAAGGCGACATCCTCCTGACTTCTAACGTCCACCTGGTAGAACCTAGTAAATGTGTGTACTGAAGACCATGTTGCGGCCTTTCAAATTTGCGCCAGGGAGGCCTGGTGATGCACTGCCCATGAAGTTCCAACTGCTCTCGTGGAGTGCGCCCTAACTTTGAACGGAGGCGGTCTACTTCTCAAGCCATAGGCTTGTATTATGACCTGTCGAATCCACTTGGCTAAAGTAGATTTTGATGCTGCCTGACCCTTTCTGGGGCCTTCCGGCAGAACAAACAAAGAATCCGTTCTACGAATCTGAGCAGTGGCTTTTAGATAAGCTTTAACTGCTCTTACTACATCCAAAGAATGCAATAACTTTTCCTCTACCGAGCTTGGTTTGGGGAAAAAAGAAGGAAGAACCACATCCTGGTTCAAGTGAAACCTCGATACCACCTTAGGAAGAAAGGCTGGGTGAGGACGTAATACTACTCTGTCCTTATGGATAACCAGATATGGCTCTTTACAGGACATGGCGGCTAATTCCGACACTCTTCTAGCCGAGCATATGGCTACTAAAAATATCAATTTCCTGGTGAGTAGAACCAAGGAAATGTGCCGCAAAGGTTCAAATGGCTGCTTCTGCAGAACCGACAGAACCAAATTTAGATCCCATGGGCATATGGGAGCCTTAATCGGTGGAATAATACGAGTCACCCCTTGCATAAAGGATTTGACAAGTGAATGCATAGCCAGGGGCCTTTGAAATAGTATTGACAAGGCCGAAACCTGGCCCTTGATAGTACTTAAGGCAAACTTCCTGTCTACAGCCCACTGCAGGAAGTCCAGAATTCTGCCTATAACGTACTTACGTGGATGCCATTTTCTGGCCTTGCACCAAGTGATGTACGCCTTCCAAACTCTATAGTAGATCTGCCTGGATACAGGCTTCCTGGCATTGATTATAGTTGATACCACAAAGTTAGAGAGACCTCTCTTCTTTAGGATGTGGGATTCAATAGCCAGGCCGTTAAACTTAGAGTTAGTAAGGAAGGGTGGTATATCGGTCCTTGCGAAAGCAGGTCCGGACGACGTGGAAGGGTCCAAGGACTCCCCACAGACATTTTGATGATCTCCGCGTACCAGGCCCTTCGGGGCCACGCTGGAGCCACCAGGTAGTGATGAGCCGAACACCCCCGGGTTCGGTTCGCACCAGAACCCGCGAACGGACCGAAAGTTCGAACGAACATTAGAACCCTATTAAATACAATGGATGCGAACGTTCGAATTCTAAAGTGCTAATTATAACAACTATTATGCATGTTATTGTCCTAAAAAGGGTTTGGGAACCCGGGTTCTGCACCAGGGGACATGTATCAATGCAAAAAGAAGTTTTAAAAACGGTCGTTTTTCGGGAGCAGTCATTTTAATGATGCATAAAGTGAAAAAAAAAAAGTCAAATATTCCTTTAAATATCGTACCTGGGGGGTGTCTAAAGTATGCCTGTGAAGTGCCACGTGTTTCCCGTGTTTAGAACTGTCCCTGCACAAAATGACACTTCTAAAGGAAAAAAAAGCCATTTAAAACTGCTTGCGGCTTTAATGTAATGTCTGGTCCCGGTAATATGGATGAAATTCTTTAAGAAAAATGGCATAGCTACCCCATGACCCCCCCCCCCACCCCAGCCCATTACCAGCCCCTTTGGGTCTTGTATGGATATTAAGGGGAACCCCGCACATAAAATAAAAAAGGCCCTATATACTCTGAACAGCCCTATACAGGCGGTGCATACAAGACAGGGACTGTAGGTTTGTTCTTATGTAGAATCTGTTTGTAATTTTGAACAGGTACATTGTTGAAGTGTAGCTCCAGACCAAAAATCTATTTTTAAACTTTTTGGAAAACATAGGTAAGGGTTATCACCCCTGTAACATTTGTTTTGCTGTCTGTGCCCCTGTTCAGAACATTTCACCTCACTTTCCGTCCCAATGACAACTGTTTTTGAAATGTGGTGTTTTTCTTGAAACAAGGATTGCTGATAAAGCATCAGTACAGAGGAGACACCTTTCTCCCATATTTATTCTTACAGGAGAGAATTTTCCTTCCTAGTGGTAGATTTCCTCTCACTTCCTGTTGTCTTCTTGCGTTTGCAAGTAGGAGTCGTTTGTAAGTTGGATGTTTGAAAGTAGGGACCTGCCGTATATACTCTGCAGAAATAGGCCCCTTAGTTGTTGGTGTTGGCACAACACTGTAAGCACTCACAGTTACTCTTGGTTGGTGCTGGAACGCCCTGCTGTCAACTATTATATCAGGAATTTTAATTACATATAATTGTTGAACAGTGGTAGTAAAAATTGGGCCTTTGATGGTGGTGCTGGTGCCACAACACTGTAAGCCCTGACAGTTACTCTTGGTGGGTGCAGCAATGGGCCCTGCTGTGAATTATTAGATCAAGAATTGTAATTACATGCCCCTGTTGAACAGGGGCTGAAAAATTGGGCCTTAGGCACTGGTGGCACAACACTGCAACCCCTCACAGATACTGTACTTGGAGCACAGCAATGAGCCCTGTTGCAAAGTATTGCTTCAAAAATTGTAATGACACGCCCCTGTTAAACAGGGGCTGAAAAATTGGGCCTTAGGCACTGGTGGCACAACACTGCAACTCCTCACAGATACTGTACTTGGAGCACAGCAATGAGCCCTGTTGCAAAGTATTGCTTCAAAAATTGTAATGACACGCCCCTGTTAAACAGGGGCTGAAAAATTGGGCCTTAGGCACTGGTGGCACAACACTGCAACTCCTCACAGATACTGTACTTGGAGCACAGCAATGAGCCCTGTTGCAAAGTATTGCTTCAAAAATTGTAATTACACGCCCCTGTTAAACAGGGGCTGAAAAATTGGGCGTTAGGCACTGGTGGCGGCACCCATAAACAAAAATGATCTTCCAAGCTATCATCATCAATCGTATCATTGAGGACTCGGAGGAGGAGGATAGCCAGTCAACATAACAGCACAGGCACTCAGCATCAGCATCAGTCTTGAAGGGATGTGACATGTTAAAATCAATTAGTCTGTTATATCAGCATCAGGTGTGTGGTAGCTGGTGGTGATCCAAGACTGGTTCATCTTGATGAAAGTCAGTCGATCAACCGAGTCGGTGGACAGGCGCACCCTGTGATCCGTGACAAATCCTCCAGCAGCACTGAATGTGCGTTCCGAAAGAACGCTGGATGCAGGACAGGCCAGTAGCTCAATTGCATACTGTGCAAGCTCTGGCCAGTGATCCATCCTCAAGACCCAGTAAGCCAGAGGATTTTCGGTGGGGAAGGTGTCCAAGTCTGACCTTGCCCCTAGATATTCCTGCACCATGTTTATCAGACGCTGGCGATGGTTGCTGGAACCGATCATACTTTGGGGCTGCGGACTAAAGAATTGTCTGAACGCATCGGTCAGACGGCCACCTTCCCCACCGCTCCTTCTTTGACTGGCCGAAGCCTCAGCAACTCGTTGTCCAGGACCAGGAGTTTGCAACCTCCCAGTCTCTGGGAACGCGTTGCACAGACCTTTCTGCAAGGCCTCCCGGAGTTGTCTCATCCTCTGCTCCCTCTGCGACGGTAACATAAGGTCCGCAACCTTACCCTTGTACCGTGGATCAAGGAGAGTGGCCAGCCAGTAATGGTCCCTCTCCTTGATCCGAAGAATACGAGGATCCTTCCGCAGACTTTGCAGGATCAGGGAGGCCATGCAGCGTAGGTTTGCTGAGGCATTCGCTCCGGAGTCCTCTGGGTCACTAAGGACGACATGATCCGCAGCCACCTCCTCCCAGCCACGTACAAGTCCACTGGTTTCTTGGGACTGTAAATCATCCCTAAAAGACTGCTGCTGATGATGCTGAGTGCCAGCCTCCACCTCCATGCTGACACAATCCTCCTCCTCCTCCTCCTCCTCCTCCTCTTCCTGTGCGATGGGTGGGACAGAAGGAACACTGTCTGGGTAAAGGGGGCCTTGAGAGGCAAGGAAGTCCTCCTCTTCCTGCCTCTGTTCTGCCTCAAGTGCCCTGTCCATTATTCCACGCAGCGTGTGCTCCAACAGGTGGACAAGAGGTACAGTGTCACTGATGCATGCACTGTCACTGCTCACCATCCTCGTGGCCTCCTCAAATGGTGCCAGGACAGTGCATGCATCCCTGATCATGCCCCACTGGCGTGGAGAAAAAAAACCAAGCTCCCCTGACCCTGTCCTGGTGCCGTAGTCGCACAGGTACTCATTGATGGCCCTCTGCTGCGTGTGCAGCCGCTGCAGCATGGCCAACGTTGAGTTCCACCTGGTGGGCATGTCACATATAAGGCGGTTCTTGGGCAGGTTCAACTCCTTTTGCAGCTCAGCCAGGCGAGCACTGGCATTATAAGATCTGCGGAAATGCACACAGACTTTCCTGGCCTGCCTCAGGACATCCTGTAAGCCCGGGTACCTGCCCAAGAAGCGCTGCACCACCAGGTTAAGGACGTGAGCCACACAGGGCACATGGGTCAGTTGTCCCTGTCGGAGGGCGGAGAGGAGGTTGGTGCCATTGTCGCAAACCACCATTCCTGGCTTAAGCTGGCGTGGCGTCAACCACCTCTCGGCCTGGCCCTGCAGAGCAGACAGGACCTCTGCCCCAGTGTGGCTTCTGTCCCCCAAACACACCAGCGCAAGCACGGCATGGCATCTTTTTGCCTGCGTACTTGCGTAGCCCCGTGAACGGCTACGGAGCACCGCTGGTTCATAGGACAAATGAATCCTTCCCAGCTGCCAAAAGAGTGACCCAATGGGCCGTGAAAGAAAGGTAACGTCCCTGTCCATGCCTGCTGGACCATGAGTCAGCGGTAATATGCACCTTACCGCTGACCGCCCTGTCCAGCGAGGCCAAGACATTGCCTTCCACATGCCGGTAGAGAGCCGGAATAGCCTTCCGTGAGAAAAAGTGGCGTTTGGGAACCTGCCACTGAGGAACCGCACATTGCACAAACTCACGGAAGGGGGCCGAGTCTACCAACTGAAAAGGCAGCAGTTGAAGCGCTAGCAATTTAGCCAAGCTAGCATTCAACCGCTGGGCATGTGGATGGCTGGGAGTGAACTTCTTTCGACGGTCCAGCAGCTGGGGCAGGGAAATTTGCCTGCTAGAATCGGACGTCGGTGTACTGCTAGCAGAGTGGGCGCAAGTACTTGGCTGTGACACACCTAATTCTACACCTTCATTCCTCTCAGTGCATGTTTCAGAGAGGACTGAAGTTATAGTGGGGTTGGAGATCCCAGCTGATGCGGTGCAAGGAGAGGTCCGCTTTGTTCTTTGGTGTGGGTCTTTGAGGTAGGCTTGCCAACGAGCTGCATGGCAGGTCAACATATGTCTGGTCAGGCATGTGGTACCCAAGCGGCTGATGTTTTGGCCACGCGATATACGCTTGAGACATATGTTGCAAACAGCAGCTGTGCGATCTGATGCACTAGCCTCAAAAAAGGCCCACACCAAAGAACTTTTTGAATGACGGGCAGAGGCAGCGCCCTGCACAGGCGGAGCTCTGCGGTGTGATTCCGTCGGTGTACTGCCCTTACGCTGGCCACCAAAGGGCATCCTGCCTCGTTGGAGATGTGCCTCCTCCTCATCCTCCTCCTCCTCCTCTCTCCTATTAGGCACCCACGTGGAGTCAGTGACCTCATCATCCCCTCCCTCCTCATCACTGGAGCCAATCTGGCAGTATGCTGCAGCTGCTGGAACATGACTGCCAGATTGGTGTCCTTCTTGAGCATCCCCTCTGTCTGCTCTCACGCTACTGCCTTCCTCTAGCTGGGTTTCATCATCAGACCCTTCGAAACGCTGGGCATCCTCCTGGAGCATGTACCCAACACTGTGCTGAAACAGTTCGGGGGACTCCTCAGGAGGAGGACATGGTGGGTCTAGGGAAGGAGTGACTGATGATTTGTCTGACATTGATACCAGGGAAGACGACGCTTTGGCAGCTGCTTTTCCAGTACCCTGAGCCTGGGTGAGAGAGGACGAGGAGGAGGAGGAGGGCTTGGTCATCCACTCTACCAAGTCTTCGGCATGATGTGGCTCAACATGTCCAGCTGCCGAAAAGAAGGACAAGCGTGTCCCATGGCCATGTGCTGATGACAATGCACCGCGTCCACGACCAGCACTGTTGCCCCCAGACACAGAGCCTGCTTGCCCTCTTTTATTGCCTCCTGACTGTCTGCCTCTCCTTGTTTGCCTTCCAGACATTCTAATAGATGGCCTGCAGGGAGATGGGAAAAAAGCAATAAGGGCTACCTTCAGGTGTCCTTCTCTGTCCCTTGAAACAAGGACTTTCACAGTGAAAGAAACTGACACTCTCCCTACCTACAGTTTTCTGTCCCTAGAAAAAATATTTTTTTTAAGCACAATATAGCACAAGGACAATTCACTCACTGTCCTTACAGGTCCCTGGAAACAAGGACTTGCAGAGTGAAAGAAAAAAAACACTCTCCCTACCTACAGTTTTCTGTCCCTAGAAAAAATGTTTTTTTTAAGCACAATATAGCACAAGGACAATTCACTCACTGTCCTTCCAGGTCCCTGGAAACAAGGACTTGCAGAGTGAAAGAAAAAAAACACTCTCCCTACCTACAGTTTTCTGTCCCTAGAAAAAATGTTTTTTTTAAGCACAATATAGCACAAGGACAATTCACTCACTGTCCTTCCAGGTCCCTGGAAACAAGGACTTGCAGAGTGAAAGAAAAAAAACACTCTCCCTACCTACAGTTTTCTGTCCCTAGAAAAAATGTTTTTTTTAATCACAATATAGCACAAGGACAATTCACTCACTGTCCTTACAGGTCCCTGGAAACAAGGACTTGCAGAGTGAAAGAAAAAAAACACTCTCCCTACCTACAGTTTTCTGTCCCTAGAAAAAATGTTTTTTTTAATCACAATATAGCACAAGGACAATTCACTCACTGTCCTTACAGGTCCCTGGAAACAAGGACTTGCAGAGTGAAAGAAAAAAAACACTCTCCCTACCTACAGTTTTCTGTCCCTAGAAAAAATGTTTTTTTTAATCACAATATAGCACAAGGACAATTCACTCACTGTCCTTACAGGTCCCTGGAAACAAGGACTTGCAGAGTGAAAGAAAAAAAACACTCTCCCTACCTACAGTTTTCTGTCCCTAGAAAAAATGTTTTTTTTAATCACAATATAGCACAAGGACAATTCACTCACTGTCCTTACAGGTCCCTGGAAACAAGGACTTGCAGAGTGAAATAAACTGACACTCTCCCTACCTACAGTTTTCTGTCCCTAGAATAAATGTTTTTTTTTAAGCACAATATAGCACAAGGACAATTCACTCACTGTCCTTACAGGTCCCTGGAAACAAGGACTTGCAGAGTGAAAGAAAAAAAACACTCTCCCTACCTACAGTTTTCTGTCCCTAGAAAAAATGTTTTTTTTAATCACAATATAGCACAAGGACAATTCACTCACTGTCCTTACAGGTCCCTGGAAACAAGGACTTGCAGAGTGAAATAAACTGACACTCTCCCTACCTACAGTTTTCTGTCCCTAGAATAAATGTTTTTTTTAAGCACAATATAGCACAAGGAGAATTCACTCACTGTCCTTCCAGGTCCCTGGAAACAAGGACTTGCAGAGTGAAAGAAAAAAAACACTCTCCCTACCTACAGTTTTCTGTCCCTAGAAAAAATGTTTTTTTTAATCACAATATAGCACAAGGACAATTCACTCACTGTCCTTCCAGGTCCCTGGAAACAAGGACTTGCAGAGCGAAATAAACTGACACTCTCCCTACCTACAGTTTTCTGTCCCTAGAATAAATGTTTTTTTTAAGCACAATATAGCACAAGGACAATTCACTCACTGTCCTTACAGGTCCCTGGAAACAAGGACTTGCAGAGTGAAAGAAAAAAAACACTCTCCCTACCTACAGTTTTCTGTCCCTAGAAAAAATGTTTTTTTTAATCACAATATAGCACAAGGACAATTCACTCACTGTCCTTACAGGTCCCTGGAAACAAGGACTTGCAGAGTGAAAGAAAAAAAACACTCTCCCTACCTACAGTTTTCTGTCCCTAGAAAAAATGTTTTTTTTAATCACAATATAGCACAAGGACAATTCACTCACTGTCCTTCCAGGTCCCTGGAAACAAGGACTTGCAGAGTGAAATAAACTGACACTCTCCCTACCTACAGTTTTCTGTCCCTAGAATAAATGTTTTTTTTAAGCACAATATAGCACAAGGACAATTCACTCACTGTCCTTAGAGGTCCCTGGAAACAAGGACTTGCAGAGTGAAAGAAAAAAAACACTCTCCCTACCTACAGTTTTCTGTCCCTAGAAAAAATGTTTTTTTTTAAGCACAATATAGCACAAGGACAATTCACTCACTGTCCTTCCAGGTCCCTGGAAACAAGGACTTGCAGAGTGAAAGAAAAAAAACACTCTCCCTACCTACAGTTTTCTGTCCCTAGAAAAAATGTTTTTTTTAAGCACAATATAGCACAAGGACAATTCACTCACTGTCCTTCCAGGTCCCTGGAAACAAGGACTTGCAGAGTGAAAGAAAAAAAACACTCTCCCTACCTACAGTTTTCTGTCCCTAGAAAAAATGTTTTTTTTAATCACAATATAGCACAAGGACAATTCACTCACTGTCCTTACAGGTCCCTGGAAACAAGGACTTGCAGAGTGAAAGAAACTGACACTCTCCCTACCTACAGTTTTCTGTCCCTAGAAAAAATGTTTTTTTTAATCACAATATAGCACAAGGACAATTCACTCACTGTCCTTACAGGTCCCTGGAAACAAGGACTTGCAGAGTGAAAGAAAAAAAACACTCTCCCTACCTACAGTTTTCTGTCCCTAGAAAAAATGTTTTTTTTAATCACAATATAGCACAAGGACAATTCACTCACTGTCCTTACAGGTCCCTGGAAACAAGGACTTGCAGAGTGAAAGAAAAAAAACACTCTCCCTACCTACAGTTTTCTGTCCCTAGAAAAAATGTTTTTTTTAATCACAATATAGCACAAGGACAATTCACTCACTGTCCTTCCAGGTCCCTGGAAACAAGGACTTGCAGAGTGAAATAAACTGACACTCTCCCTACCTACAGTTTTCTGTCCCTAGAATAAATGTTTTTTTTTAAGCACAATATAGCACAAGGACAATTCACTCACTGTCCTTACAGGTCCCTGGAAACAAGGACTTGCAGAGTGAAAGAAAAAAAACACTCTCCCTACCTACAGTTTTCTGTCCCTAGAAAAAATGTTTTTTTTAATCACAATATAGCACAAGGACAATTCACTCACTGTCCTTACAGGTCCCTGGAAACAAGGACTTGCAGAGTGAAATAAACTGACACTCTCCCTACCTACAGTTTTCTGTCCCTAGAATAAATGTTTTTTTTAAGCACAATATAGCACAAGGAGAATTCACTCACTGTCCTTCCAGGTCCCTGGAAACAAGGACTTGCAGAGTGAAAGAAAAAAAACACTCTCCCTACCTACAGTTTTCTGTCCCTAGAAAAAATGTTTTTTTTAATCACAATATAGCACAAGGACAATTCACTCACTGTCCTTCCAGGTCCCTGGAAACAAGGACTTGCAGAGTGAAATAAACTGACACTCTCCCTACCTACAGTTTTCTGTCCCTAGAATAAATGTTTTTTTTAAGCACAATATAGCACAAGGACAATTCACTCACTGTCCTTACAGGTCCCTGGAAACAAGGACTTGCAGAGTGAAAGAAAAAAAACACTCTCCCTACCTACAGTTTTCTGTCCCTAGAAAAAATGTTTTTTTTAATCACAATATAGCACAAGGACAATTCACTCACTGTCCTTACAGGTCCCTGGAAACAAGGACTTGCAGAGTGAAAGAAAAAAAACACTCTCCCTACCTACAGTTTTCTGTCCCTAGAAAAAATGTTTTTTTTAATCACAATATAGCACAAGGACAATTCACTCACTGTCCTTCCAGGTCCCTGGAAACAAGGACTTGCAGAGTGAAATAAACTGACACTCTCCCTACCTACAGTTTTCTGTCCCTAGAATAAATGTTTTTTTTAAGCACAATATAGCACAAGGACAATTCACTCACTGTCCTTAGAGGTCCCTGGAAACAAGGACTTGCAGAGTGAAAGAAAAAAAACACTCTCCCTACCTACAGTTTTCTGTCCCTAGAAAAAATGTTTTTTTTTAAGCACAATATAGCACAAGGACAATTCACTCACTGTCCTTCCAGGTCCCTGGAAACAAGGACTTGCCGAGTGAAAGAAAAAAAACACTCTCCCTACCTACAGTTTTCTGTCCCTAGAAAAAATGTTTTTTTTAAGCACAATATAGCACAAGGACAATTCACTCACTGTCCTTCCAGGTCCCTGGAAACAAGGACTTGCAGAGTGAAAGAAAAAAAACACTCTCCCTACCTACAGTTTTCTGTCCCTAGAAAAAATGTTTTTTTTAATCACAATATAGCACAAGGACAATTCACTCACTGTCCTTACAGGTCCCTGGAAACAAGGACTTGCAGAGTGAAAGAAACTGACACTCTCCCTACCTACAGTTTTCTGTCCCTAGAATAAATGTTTTTTTAAGCACAATATAGCACAAGGACAATTCACTCACTGTCCTTCCAGGTCCCTGGAAACAAGGACTTGCAGAGTGAAAGAAACTGACACTGTCCCTACCTACAGTTTTCTGTCCCTAGAATAAATGTTTTTTTTAAGCACACTATAGCACAAGCACAAAACACACTGACACTCTCCCTACCTATCCTTCTCTTTCCCTAAACTAAAGGAATCCAGGTTAAGCAAGAAAGAAATAACAGTCACTGTCCCTGCCTATGCTGCTCTATCCCTGCTCCGGAACACACTACACTAGGCCGCCGTGCTGGTGGCCTTTTATAGTGTGGGGCGTGTACTAAACACCCTCAGCAATAATTGGCCACAGGCATCCTGCCTGTGGCCAATCATTGCTCTCCTCGCTGCCGGCGCTGTGATTGGCCAAGCATGCGGGGTCACAGTGCATGCTTGGCCAATCACAGCGCCTGGATGACACTGCGATGGCGTAGTGCATTGTGGGCCGTTCGCGTCACTCGAATTTGGCGCGAACGGCCCAAATCGTTCGATCTTCGTCGAACGATCGAACAGCCGATGTTCGAGTCGAACGTATGTTCGACTCGAACACGAAGCTCATCCCTACCACCAGGATCACCGGCTTCTTCTCCAACCTGACTCTGCAAAGGAGTCGAGGCAACAATTGTAGCGGAGGGAATGCATATATCAGTCTGAACTGATCCCAAGGGAACACCAGAGCATCCGAGCCGCAAGCGAGGGGATCCCTTGTCCGGGAGACAAATCTGTCCACCTTTGCGTTGAATCTGGATGCTAGCAGATCTACATCCGGTGTTCCCCACCGCTGACATATTGCTCGGAAGACCTCGGGATGAAGGGACCATTCCCCTGGGCATAACTGTTGGCGACTCAGAAAGTCCGCCTTCCAATTCTCCACCCCTGGAATGAAGACAGCTGATATACATGGGACATGCTTTTCTGCCCATTCCAGGATGTGACTTACTTCCCTCTGGGCTGCACGACTCCTGGTGCCTCCCTGATGATTGATATATGCCACTGCTGTGGCATTGTCTGATTGAATTCTGACAGGGGACCCTTGGAGTCTGGATGTCCAGGCTACTAGAGCGTACCGGGCTGCTCGTATCTCTAAGAGATTGATGGGCAGGGTTTTTACTACATTTGACCATCTGCCCTGGAGAGACCATTGCTCCAGTACTGCCCCCCAGCCTATAAGGCTGGCATCTGTAGTGACCACCTTCCAAGATATCGGGCTGAAGAGTTTTCCCTTCTGGAGATTCTGGGGGATCAACCACCAGCAGAGACTCTTCCGAACGGAAGGGGACAAAGCCATCGGGAAGTCTAGAGCCTGAACTTTTCCGTTCCAGGCTGACAATATGGCCCTTTGTAAATACCTTGAGTGGAATTGGGCGTATGGCACAGCTTCGAATGATGCTACCATCTTTCCTAGCAGCCTCATGCACAGGCGTATGGACGGCTGTCTTTTTGCACAAAGCAGACGGACCAAGGCCCTCAAAGAGGATACCTTGTCTAGAGGTAAGAAAATCTTCCTCTGGTCTGAATCCAGCCGTAGCCCTAGATATACCAGGTTTTTCACTGGCTGTAGGGCTGACTTGTCCAGGTTGATGACCCAACCGTGAGATTCTAGATACTTGATTGTATCGACAATTACCACTTCTAGCTTGGCAACTGAGTGGTCCATCAACAACAGGTCGTCTAGGTATGCCATTATCGTTACACCCCGTGTTCTTAGATCGGCCAACAGTGGGGCCAGAATTTTTGTGAACACTCGTGGTGCTGTGGCCAGACCGAATGGTAAGGCTCTGAACTGAAAATGGCGCCCTTCTACTGCAAAGCGTAGGAATTTTTGATGACCTGGAAAGATGGGAACATGCAAGTAAGCATCTTTGATGTCGATCGAGGCTAACCATTCCTCCCCTTGTAGGGCAGCGGTGACCGATCGGATCGACTCCATCCGGAAAGACCGGACGTTTAGAAATTTGTTTAGACTCTTTAGGTCCAATATGGGTCTTATGTCCCCGTTTGGCTTCGGGACTGTGAAAAGGTTTGAGTAGAAACCCAACCCCCACTCTTCCATAGGAACCTCCATAATTACTCCTTGGAGCAATAGTTGTTCTAACGCCAATAGGAGAGACCCTCTTTTCAGAGGGTCTCTTGGCATGCCTGACCACATAAAATGGGACGGAGGAGACTCTTTTAACTCCAACTTGTATCCCAGAGTTACTGCGGAGAGCACCCATCTGTCTTTGATCGTCTCCCGCCAGGTCTCTGCGAACAACTGAAGTCTTCCCCCCACCCGTTTGAGTGGGGGCAGCCCTTCATAGGCTTGACTTGGAGGCTGGTTTAGTACCTCTTCGGATCCAGGGCTTTTTATTACCCTGTGGCTGTCCCTGATTTTTACCTCCTGAGTTTGACCGAGGAGGCCGTCGGAACTGCTTAGTAGCAGACGTCGCAGGGATAGGAGAGGTAGTCCTCTTAAAAGATGGACCCCTAGACCTCTTTTTACTCGGTAAGAGAGTACTTTTACCACTGGAAATCTTCTGGATATACTTATCCAGGTCTTCGCCAAAAAGGCGTTCCCCATGAAATGGGAAGCTAACTAAGAGCTTCTTACAGGGAGCTTCAGCAGACCAGTTTTTGAGCCACAGAAGCCTACGCATATGTACCAAAGACAGCGTGAGGCGGGAGGCCTGATGGATAGAATCCTTGATGGCGTCAACCGCAAAGCATAATGCTCTAGGCAGATCAGCCAGAGCCTGGGCCTGCTGGTCTGGCAAATCCCTCAGGACCATTTTCATTTGATCCTTTAAAGCTTGGCAGACCCCAATAGCTGCCACTGCTGGCTGTGTAACAGCCCCTGCTGTGGAAAAAGCAGATTTTAATAAAGATTCCAATTTTTTATCCACTGGATCTTTGAACATTTGAACATTATCTACTGGACATGTCAGTGATTTGTTCACAGAAGAGATGGCTGCATCCACCGTAGGAACATTCCATCTCTGGGTGAACTTTCCCTCCATGGGATAGATCACCGGAAACCTTTTAGGCGGAACAAATAGTTTATCAGGATGTTCCCAGTCCTGGTATATAAGTCCTTCCAATAATGGATGTATTGGAAAGGAGCAATTAACCTGGGGAGCTTTTAGCGACCCCAATGAGGAGACAGCAGTAGTTGATGGTTCAACAAGAGGCATTTTAAATGCAGATCGAACCATGTCAGTTAGGGTCTGGACCCACAATCTTTCAGTCTGTGATGCTGAAAATGGTTCATCTACTGTCGATTCCTCAAAAACAGAGCTAACCTCCTCCTGATCCCCTTCAGGTAGGTCGGTCCCTTCCTGGGACTGTTGCTCTGCCAACAGGCACTCTAATGGAGGTGATGGAGATCTGGCGCGCTTTCTTTCCTGTAGAGAAGAAGCGATCAATGCAGCCAATCTCTGCTCCAATCCCTCCAGAGTTGAGGAAAAAACCTCCTCTGTTATATATGCAGGAGCAGGTGGACTGAGGACAGCCGCAGTACCTGGCACTCCCGGGGGTTCCTTATGGGTATTAACCTCTGATTTCTCAGGGGAGGAGGGTGCAGATGACTGCTCCAGATCCTCAGAGCCCGATGGAGACCCCCTACACTTCCTGAGAGGTATATCTCAGAGTTTTTTAGGCGGCATATTCCTTAGTTCAAAGCTGAGGTATTCCAGCCGCAATACACCCCTTACTGAAATAGTCTAATGCAATTTGCTGCTATGTACATCAGTGGGTGTCTACTAATGCGTCTTTCTGGGGATGCCTGTATCAACCGCCCGCTGTAAGCCCCTATACCATGCTACCAGCTCCTTTTCATGCTCTGTGTCCATAGCAAGCAGCGTGGACTGAGTCCTTTTATCTTGCTGGGATGCCCGCACATGCGCAGAAGCGCTGGGCGCACAGAGCGCGTCATCCGCCAGGCTCCGCCCCCTTTTTTGAAGCTAAACCTTATAAAAGGAAAGCATGTGTGCGCGCGCGCGCGTGCACGTGTGCGCTCTTGGCGCCATGTAGGGAGAGGAGCCAGGGTCCCTGTTTCACCAGGACTCAGGGATGGAAGGAAACTACTTGGCAGCATGACAGAGGAATGCAGCTTCCCTGATAGAGAGCTCACTCATCTGCCTGGACTTTCACCATGGAAGGAATAGTCCCAAGAAAAAAGACGTTCCACAGCGGCCTCTAGTGGACAAACACAGGTACCGCACCTTTGTCTTTTTTTTTTTTTTTTAAAACCTCCTTTATGAAAAAACATTTCCAGGTTTACAGTTTTTTTAAAATTTCCCTTATGAAAAAACATTTCTAGGATTTCTTAGGCATATACAGCTATTAGCGGGAATACCCTTTAGGTAACAGGCAGAAAGACATATTAGGCTTGGGGGTCCCCTCAATAGAACCAAGTTCCTGAGGGGCCCCCACTTACCTTTTCCCCGCCGCAGGACTTTGTTTGGTCCACAGAAGCCCAAACTTCACCTCTCACGGCAGGCATTGTACTAGACCTTCAGGGACCGGGTTCCCAAGGATTCCACTCCCCTGGACCTGTATAGCACCCTGCACAGATAGCCTCTTGGTTTTGGGTATGACCAGAGCTCTGGATCCCAGGGTCCAGCCCTCCTAAGAGAGGCATTACAGGCAAAACCCTGCTCTTCTCTGCAAGGCCCGGGTACCGACCGTTTAGCTATGAAGCTTTTTTTGGTCGGATCCAGAATAGCTTGCTAAGGCCCAGAGAACCTGTACACAAGCCCAGATGAATACATGTTAACCTTGGCCAACACCTTAGACACTGGCAAAAAACTGAGGTACTCCCGGATGGGAGGGGCTTATATAGGGGAGGGTACTTCCTGTTTTGGAAGTTGCCAGTGCCAGCACCTGAAGGTAATTCTATATAACCCACATAGTAATGACTATGCTGCTCTGTGTCCCGTGATGTATGAACAAGAAATGCTATTTTCCTTCTTCAGGGGAAGAGGAGGGTATAATAATCTATAATATAATTACATCAATGTTAGTATAAATAACATACATGATTTAATGATAATACATGTGTTTGTTGATACAGGCTGGCGTCTGTACAGTACTTATATTGTACAATCACAAAAGGAACAAATTGGCAGATCCCAACTGGATACGCCCCACTGTCCTCCAATGGCCAATGGAGACAAAAGGGGGATAGGGAAGGATGTCACCTCAGTGCACATCAAGCACAAACGAGGACCACTCAAAGGCGTAGATGGACGTGCCAAAAGGCAATATCTATAGAGGGTGTAATGGTGGGCCCAATCAGTAATGTAAGGAAGACATAAGCAAAGACTAAAGACAAGAGGAAAGGAGAAGAATTAGAATAAAGCCTCATACACACGATCAGACTTCAAACAAACTTTTCTGTGGATTTTTGTCCATAGCATACACACGCTCTGACTTTTTCAGCCAACAAACATGAACGTAGTGACGTAATTGACGTACTACGTGGTTTTTCTGCTCTTTTCTGCTCTTTTCTGCTCTTTACCACCACCCTTTGGTCAACTTCTGCTATTGTTGGTTGATTTTAACATTGGTTCTGAGCATGCGTATTTGTACTTCGGACTAAAGTCCGATGGATTTCTGTACACACGGCAGGATTTTGCACCGTAGGACTTTTGTTGCCGAAAACTTTGTCCGTTTGCAGAGCGAACTTTTGTCCGATGAAAACCGAAAACGTTTGTCCGATGGAGCGTACACACAGTCAGATTTTTTTGAAAACCTGCTCATTTTGAAGTTTGTTGTCAAAAAGTCAGATCGTGTGTATGAGGCTTAAGATTGAACGTGAAAGAAAACTAGATGAGCAAAGAAGAAGATAAAGAGAGAGGGGAAAAGAAAACAATATGAGTGAGTGGTGAAAATACAGCATGAGATAGGACATATAAGAAGACAGGGGGGACAGGAAAGAGGTGTTTCCTGCATTGAGGTGTTTCCTGTCAAGGCAGCCCATTACTTGCTCATCCATGTCTTTATTGATTTTGCTTTGTGCACTGGTCTAGAGTTGAGCCGACACCTGGATGTTCGGGTTCGACCGAACTTCGGAAAAAAGTTCGAGTTCGGGACCGAACTTGACCCGAACTTGACCCCGAACCCAAACACCATTGAAGTCAATGGGGACCCGAACTTCTGAGGACTATTCACGCATGTTTCCCGTGCTTAGAATTGTCCCTGCACTTTCCCAACGATGTCTGTGTATTTTTTTTACAATTTTTTACACTTTCTTTGTGAAATGGTAGGGGTACAATGTACCCCATTACCAATTCACATAGGGGGGCCGGGATCTGGGGGTCCCCTTTGTTAAAGGTGTCTTCCAGATTCCGATAAGCCCCCCGCCCGCAGACCCCCACAACCACCGGGCAAGGGTTGTGGGGATGAGGCCCTTGTCTCCATCAACATGGGGACATCCTCCCCATGTTGAGGGCATGTGGCCTGGTACGGTTCAGGAGGGGGGGGGGGCGAATTCTCCCCCTCTTTTCCTGCGGCCTGCCAGGTTGCGTGCTTGGATAAAGGGTCTGGTCTGGATTTTTGGGGGTACTCCACGCCATTTTTTTTATTTGGGGTGGAGTTCCCCTTAAAATCCATACCAGACCTGAAGGGCCTGGTATGGATATTTGGGGGAACCGCACGCATTTTTTTTTTAAATTTGCGGCAGGGTTCCCCTTACGCACGCTTTTTTTTTTTTTTATCAATGACTTTTCTATGTATTGCTGGGAGCTGAAAATTCATTATAGCCGCGACTGAGTTTTAAATATACTTTTTTTCCTTCAGAAATGACACTTTGTGCAGGGACAGTTCTAAGCATGGGAAACAAGCGCGACTTTACATGCATATTGGCGAACACCGGACCCGAACCCGAACATACAGTCAATTGTTCGGGTTCGGGTCCGGGACCCAAAAACCCAAAAGTTCGGTACGGACCCGAACTTTACACTTCGGGTCCGCTCAACCCTACACTGGTCTAAATCATTAGTTGGATGGGGGATTATGTTGAGGTGTTGTTTTTCAGGGGTTGGGCTGGTTCCAGTGAAGGGAACTCTTAAGGCCTCAGCATACCAAGATATTTTGGACAATTTCATTCTCCCAACTTTATGGGAACAGTTTGGGGATGATCCCTTCCTATTCCAACATGACTGCACACCAGTGCACAAAACAAGGTCCATAAAGATGTGGATGAGCACGCTTGGGGTGGAGGAACTTGAATGGCCTGCACATGGCCTGAGTCCTGACTTCAACCAGATAGACAGCCTTCCCAGAAGAGTTGTAGCTGGTGTAGCGGCAAAGGGTGGGCCAACTCAATATTAAACCCTACAGACTAAGATTGGGATGCCATTAAAGTTCATGTGCCTGTAAAGGAAGGTGTCACAATACTTTTGACAATATAGTGTATCTCAACTCTAGGGATGAATGAACCGTCCCAGGTTCAGTTTCCAACTTTTCTGCAAGTCTTGATCAAAGTTTAAATTTGGCAAACCCCACTAAAGTCTAAAGGGGAAGGGGGGTCTTTTTGTTGAATTCTTGCTAGTGTAGGTCTAGGGCAGATAAGTAAGCTATTGCCCAATGAAAGGCATGAAAAGTCGGGCACTGACATGGGAGACATGTACCAATGCCAAAATTAAAAGTACAATATAGTACAGTATCTCACCCTATACAAAATTGTCAACTCTCCCTAACAAAAACACACTGATAATGTGGCTACAGTGAGCCCACCATTATATAGTGAGGGACCTAAGTTATTTATTGCTTCAAATTATTGCCACTTGTGTCTTATCTGACCAAGGGAAAAGGGTATGCAAAGCAATATTGGTTGTTTCTTATTTCTGGCGGTGAACATACTCCAGAACACCAGAATTGCATAAAGTTTGCAATTCTTGAGCCCCAGGAATTTGGCGTAAACCCAAACCTCATCCCTACTCAGCACATGAAAAAACAAATATAAGCAAATTTTAGAGTATTCACATCTGAGTGCTGCACCATTCTATAGAATAGAAACATAGAAGAGTGACAGCAGTAAAAGACCAAGTGGTCCATGAAGTCTGACCCTTTAAAAAAATAAATAAAAATTAACTAACCTTTTTTCCTGACAACACGTCTGTCCCAAACATGCTTAAAGTGGAGCTCCACCCAAAAGGGGAAGCTCCGCTTGTCTCCTCCCCCACACCGCTGCTACATTTGGAACCATTTGGGGAGTAGGGAGGACCGGGGAGCAGGTACCCGCTCCCACTTGCCCCCCCCCCTCTCCTTCCCCCCCGCAGCCGTCCCATTTACAGAGCGCAGCCAGCTTTGCGCATACGCAGTAGGGAACCGGCTGTGGATCCTTGGACAGATAAGTGTCCTAATATTAAAAGTCAGCAGCTACAGTATTTGTAGCTGCTGACTTTTATTTTTTTTCTGAAGGAGCCTGGAGCTCCTCTTTAAATTCACTTACTGTGGACTAACTCCCTACCTCTGCTGGAAGTTTATTACAAGCATTGGCTAGTCTTTTAGTAAACAAAAATGCTTCAAGACTAGTTTTGAACTTTCCTACTGCTAGTTTTTGGTCACATCCCTGTGTCTGGATCTTAGCTTCAGATTGAAAATACTGCTCCCCTGAACTATATTTTTAATGTAAATTTTCAGCCATGTCTATGCTTTCCCTTCTTTCCTCAAGACTGTACATATTAAGTTTCTTAAATTTTTACTGATATGTTTTCTCATCTAGACCTTTGACATTGTCTTTTTTTTTCCTGGCTCTAGACATTTTATCTTACCAATAGCTTTTTGTAAATGAGGTCTCCAGAAGTGGGTATAATATTCTAAATGAACTAAAGATCTATATAGAGGAATCAGGACCTCCTTCCTCCTGCTGGTGATCCCTCTAGTGGGAACTAAAGATCTATATTGGGGTATAGGACCTTCTTCTTCCTGTTGGTGATCCCTTTAGTGATAATTAAGATCTGTACAAAGGAATCTAACCCTTATTCCACCTGCTGAGGATCCCTGTAGTGATAACTAAGAATCCTCCTGCTGGGGATCCCGGCCTCTAGTGATAGCTAAAGATCTCTTCAGAGGAATCAGGACCTTCTTCCTCCTGGTGATCCATCTAGTGGTAACTAAAGATCTATATAGGAATCTGGACCAACTTCCTCCTGTAGGTGATCTCTTTGGTAAAAACTGAATATCTATATAGGGGAACTAGGACCTTCTTTGCCCTTAATGGTGATCCCCCTAGTGATAACAAAAGATCTGTCAGGGAATCAAGACCTTCTTCCTCCTGTGGGTAATCCCTAAAGTGATAACTAAATATCTATACAGACCTCCTTCCTCCTGTGGGTAATCCCTAAAGTGATAACTAAAGATCTATACAGACCTCCTTCCTCCTGCTGGTTATTCCTCTAGTGACGCATCCTAGAATTATGTTCACTTACCCCGACTGCTAGGCCACACTGTTTGCCCATTTTGCAATCATTTTAAATAAGTACCCTCAAATCTCTAGTGCAGGTACAATTTTCCTAAATGTATACAGTATCTACATGAGGGTGGCACCACAATTCACATATTCCTCTCCATTATTGGGCATTGCCATTGTCTGACTAATCCCTTATGCCCTGTACACACGATCATTTTTACCAATGAAAAAAGTCAGATGGATTTTTTTCATCGGGGAAAAAACGATCGTGTGTGGTCCCCATCTGACTTTTTTGATGGAAAAAAAAAAACGATAGGAAATTCCGATCGTCTATGTGGAATTCCATCGGAGAAAAATCCCACGCATGCTCAGAATCAAGTCAACGCATGCTCGGAAGCATCGAACTTCATTTTTCTCGGCACGTCACCGCGTTTTGGACGGTCGGAATTTTGTCTGATGGTGTGTAGGCAAGACTGATGGAAGTCAGCTTCATCAGAATTCCGACGGAAAATTCCATCAAATTTTATTCCATCGGAAATCTGATCGTGTGTACAGGGCATTAAAGTGATGCTAACTGCTGTTCTGTCTCTAAATTCCATTCTTCAACATGTTTGTTGTATTGTAAAGTTACATCCGGTGACATTTGAGATTCAGCTGTTTTTCCATGGTCTATATTCGGTGCAATTCAAACTAAACTGACTGGCTTCTGCCATCTTTGTTACAAATTTGAAAAAAATAATAATACTACAGTATTAGAATCTGTTTGCTATGAACAGTTTGATAAAATAAGCCTGGTGTTGGCCAAGCCTGTGTCCTGATATGCCCTCAAAAATTGGGGCTTTCACATTAAAAATAAGGATTGTTCCTGGAGGTAGTACAGCATGATGCATCTGTACATGACACAATATACAGTCCATAGTTGTGATGCATCTTCAGCACGCATAGTAATGATCCTCTTGAACACACTATATAATTAACAAATGTTTTTCGATTCAGAGGTTGTGATAATGGCCGGGTTACTGATCTCATCCCATATTTTATTTTGGAAGCCACCAGAAGGACTTTTATTTATGGGAGCAATGATTCCGTCAATTATTTTGCATTCATTGTATTTTTAATTGTTGGCGTATGCAGCTTTTACGTTGCACTACACACATGCTTCCTATGCCTAGTCAAGTTTGCAATCTAGAATTTGGCACTCATGCCAGAGGGTGACCAAGCTGACTGCCTAAACTGGTATCTGTCTCATGTGAATTTAGATCATAGGGTT
This sequence comes from Rana muscosa, assembly GCA_029206835.1. Lineage (NCBI taxonomy): Eukaryota > Metazoa > Chordata > Amphibia > Anura > Ranidae > Rana > Rana muscosa. Next base: position 441,472,608 of record CM055127.1, on the reverse strand, counting down.
GGCGGTGGACTAAAATAATGCAGAAATGATGTTTCCTTTCTAAATTCATACTGTTATTGCCAAATTATCAGCAATGAGAAAAATAAACATTTATTTAAAACATAGTGTAAAAGCAACAACTTTTTTGAGCTTTGGTGTATGGAAGGGTTAAAACCTCTATCAGGTTGTTTTTTTGCTTTCTGTGCCCCACTGGGGGAAATTTTCATCCACTTTCTGTCCTGAAGACACAAAGAGAAATGTGGGGAAATCTTCAAAAGTTGTCAAAGGAAGAGGTTTCTTCATTTACAGATTTCCCTCACCTCTCCATCTGGCGACAACTCAACAATTTTTGATTTCCCTCACTTTCTGTATTGCTGATAATGGTCACTAGGACAATTTGATGGGTAAATCTTTCTGTTGGGGACTAGTGCAGCAAATAAAACTAGATAGTCTAACTCTTTCCCACTTTATTCTTATCTAAAAAGAAATAAATACTGCCTTCACATACATATGTGATTCTTGTGCCCAAATAAATGTGCAGACTTCCCTTATTGGTCTGTTTGAAAATGCTAGTTACCTGGGCATCATGCTGATCCAATGGATTTAAAGCTTCTCCACAGGCTTCCACCAGAGACACAGAACCACCTCTCTCCATTCACTTATAACTAATTGTTTCCACAGAAAATTATTATTATTATTATTATTATTATTGTAGCGGGGTGCTAAATTTAGGGGAAGTGTTTGGGTGGTAGTTATAACCAAACACCCTAATTGTTAGAGTTCTTGCAACCATTTTTGTCTGCAGGGAGAGCATTGGTGTATAGGTGGCGCTGCCATAGTAGGCCAGGGTCGAACCGCTAATCCAGTGCTGTCCCTTGTGTGTCCCCTCTCAGCAGCCGTACGGTGGGTGTGGTAGGCCTGCTGTGCATGCCGGGAGAGGATATAAAAGGGGCAGACGCTGCCTGGTCAGGGTTCCTGTCCGTCCTGGGCACCTTTGGCCCAGGGGCGGAGGTCGGTGGATCAGTCCCAGGCACCTTTAGCCCTGGGGCTGCAACAGAGGCCTGGGCCCAGCACCTTCAGCTGGAGCCCACCGGGGATCGAGGAGTCTCAGGGTGCCGCCTTGCGAGGGGACCCGTATCCTAGTGTAGCGACCCCCTCACCCCGTCCTCTTTAGCTAGGGGTATGTCACGGGCAGAGTGAGGTGCGCTACGGCCCATGTCCTCCCCATGGCTGTGGGTGAGGTGAAGGTCAGTACCAATCTTTTCCTCGGGCCAAATGTGTACTGGTTATGAGGGTCAGTCCTTCCGTGCCAGAATCCCCCTTTGCTCCCATTAACAGAGTCCATACACCCATCAAAGTCCAAACTCAGGTTTATTGCGTATCTCCACATACAGTCGAATGCAACGGCATGATACGATGGGGAAGCAGGTCGAGGCACTGTACAGGTTCCTAGTCCCTACACTCCCTGTGCTATGACCAGGGGTTGCAGGAACCTTGATTAGAGCTCCTCCGCTGCGCTGTAGCCCCTATCAGGGGAAGATGTCCTCCAAGGGAGTTACCGAAGGCCCATCCGTAACGGGGTTGACACTGCACCGGGTCTTCGGACGGGTGACCTCCCCAGCCTTCTCACCTCAGATGCGGGTCCCCTCGCAAGGGGCGCCCTGGAGCAACTTCACCCTCGCGGGACCCAGTCGGAGTCACCGGGTCCCAGGCCTCCTCAATAGTACCTCACCCCAGGCTGAAGGTGGCTGGGATGGACTCCATCTTCATTCCGGCCAGGCCTAGGGCGCCTAGGCCGGAACCTTGAACAACCTGCACCCAGGCCTAAGGTGCCTGGGTGCGTGAAGAGATGATCCCCGAAGACGGCGACGACCTCGTGGCGAGGGCGTCTCCCCCTTTTATATCTCCTCCCATCGACACCACGGCGGGTTCCCCGCCCCAGCCGTACCATCTCCGCAAAGGGACAAAAAGGGTAGCACTGTGGTAGTGGTTCTACCCTGAGCCAGTAGGTACACTGACACCCACTGGTTAAGGAGAATATCGCACCACCCAATCCTCCACGAATAACAAAAAGGGGTCTGAACCCTAACATAATTACACACTTGGGTCACACTACCCCCAGGTGTATCCCACTAAATTGAGGATCCCGCTACACACTCCCCCCTGTGATTTGACGCTGGTCCCCAGCGTCAGGTGCACACCCATGTCTCCCATTAACGTGGTGACATGGAGTGAACCCCAGAGGCTGTCCCCAAACTTTGAATACTGTACATGCCAAGACCTGTTCAACGGAAAAGGGAAATATAAAACGATAAACTCTCCTATAAAACTTCTGATTTGTACACATTTACAATCCCTCCCATTCCTAATCAAAAACCACCCCACTCTCAGCAGTCTTGATCGATGAATCTCCTGCAGAAGGGAAACAAAAGAAACAACATCCTAACAATCTGTGTCATTTGGCATGAATGGGTCTGTCAGCCGAGAAACCCATTCACTCCAATAAGTAAAGTGATGTATGTGTAACATTTTCAAACAATCGTTGCACAACACTGCCACCTGGTGACAGCGCCGCGGTCACAACACTTGCCAAAGTCTTTATTCTTCCTGCTTTCCTACTCTAACTCTATCCCCAAATGTCTCTGCCTTTTGGCACATGAAGAAAAGGGAGAACAAAAAAAAACAACAGCTCCCAAGTCTCCAGTGAGTGAAAGAAAAGCCCAAATCAAAACAAAAGTAGGGCACAGTTCTAGGCGTCTGGGAATGTCTCTTCCAGAAAGTTTCAACAGCAACAAAATAGGAGTTCACTTCTCCTACAAGTAAAATCTTGGATTCGGCAAAAACAAGGGCTTCAGGTGTTTGTCAAATACTTCCACCGAATATTCGACGTCTTCTCCTTCTTTCCTGCAGATGAGCACCTTATCAGCATGGATATGGCGTCCCAGTCTCCAATCAGCTTTACAGTCTTTAAACTTTTTAGACACCGGCGGCGAACATGACAGGTATCGCCGGGCATGGGGCACTTTGAGTTTTTCCCACACAAACTCGTAAAGTGGAAGGTCGGTCGGAGGACTAGATTTCCTCAATAACTCCGGGGCTTGCACCCGGAGCGTACTGTCATCTATGGACATGGGGGAGTCCTGTGGCTTACTCTGCACGGGTAGCGGGCGTCTGTCCCAGCCCTTCCGGTGAAACAGCTCGTCTATTTCTCCGTCATCACCACAGTCTGACAGTGACTCTAGGTCGGAGGTGTCATACATCTCGGCGGGAAGGTAGTCTCTAGTAGACGGAAGGCTACCCTCCCTTGCGAGCTCCACCGGCTGTGGACTCCCGACACCTCCAACCAACACCACAGTCCCAGCCCCTAGCTCACCTGGACCTTCTGAAGAACTGGGATGTCCGGGACTCTCTTCTCTACCGGCGCCATCTAGGCCAGGCAAGCGGCGGGGTGAAGCTCGACCACGACCATAGGATGCCTGTACCAGGCCGACTTTCCTCTTCGGAGGTGGCAGCAGGGAATCTGTGGTGACCGAAGCAGTGTCCTCAGATTTCTCTCTTTCCATCTCTGGTTGGGCAGTCACGTCGCCCTGGAAAGAGTGTACGGGAACCTCCGCAGAGGCTTTGATCTCTCCCTCCGGAGTGGCGGTTCCTGTGATGCAGTTGAGGCGTAGGGCCCGGGGCCTTTCCGTGTGTGGTTCAACCTCAAAAAGGAACTCCTTGCATGCTTCGCATCGCCCGAATGGCTTTAGTTGGCCCACCAGTCCCGAGCATCCGGGACAGATCACACCGAGGGCCTCCGTGTCTCTGCATGAATACAGAGCCAACTGTCCTCGGGGCCTAAGTCTTATTCCCGTGTCTGTCAGGGGAGCAGCAAATGCAGTCATCTTGAAAGGATAAGGTACCGACATCCACTGGTAGCCTGAGTTCACTCCGACCACTTGCTGCTCCATCAGGCGCTGACCACACGCCGAAGTCTCCACATGTATCTCCACACGTGGCCAGACTCCTCCCACGACTTGCACACTTTCGCAGGCTTCCGCCAGCCTCCGCCCACGAATTGTACAGTCACGGGGTGCCTCGTGGCGCAGTACAGCAAAAGTCCCCACATGTAGTTCGTCACACGGCTGGACTCCTCCCTCTTCCCGCTCTTTCTGCATGGGCCTCTCCCGGTTTTTTTCAGAGAAATTTCCACGACTTCGAGCACAGGGACGCACTTCGGCCAATCACATGGCCGACCTGCTCGGACCTCCTCCGGGCAGCAAAGTTCAAACACAGCCGTTCCAAACCTCAGGGTCAACACACATTTCATCCCGGACGAGCCCCCACGTGTAGCGACCCCCTCACCCCGTCCTCTTTAGCTAGGGGTATGTCACGGGCAGAGTGAGGTGCGCTACGGCCCATGTCCTCCCCATGGCTGTGGGTGAGGTGAAGGCCAGTACCAATCTTTTCCTCGGGCCAAATGTGTGCTGGTTATGAGGGTCAGTCCTTCCGTGCCAGAATCCCCCTTTGCTCCCATTAACAGAGTCCATACACCCATCAAAGTCCAAACTCAGGTTTATTGCGTATCTCCACATACAGTCGAATGCAACGGCATGATACGATGGGGAAGCAGGTCGAGGCACTGTACAGGTTCCTAGTCCCTACACTCCCTGTGCTATGACCAGGGGTTGCAGGAACCTTGATTAGAGCTCCTCTGCTGCGCTGTAGCCCCTATCAGGGGAAGATGTCCTCCAAGGGAGTTACCGAAGGCCCATCCGTCACCGGGTTGACACTGCACCGGGTCTTCGGACGGGTGACCTCCCCAGCCTCCTCACCTCAGATGCGGGTCCCCTCGCAAGGGGCGCCCTGGAGCAACTTCACCCTCGCGGGACCCAGTCGGAGTCACCGGGTCCCAGGCCTCCTCAATAGTACCTCACCCCAGGCTGAAGGTGCCTGGGATGGACTCCATCTTCATTCCGGCCAGGCCTAGGGCGCCTAGGCCGGAATCTTGAACCGCCCGCACCCAGGCCTAAGGTGCCTGGGTGCGTGAAGAGATGATCCCCGAAGACGACGACGACCTCGTGGCGAGGGCGTCTCCCCCTTTTATATCTCCTCCCATCGACACCACGGCGGGTTCCCCGCCCCAGCCGTACCATCTCCGCAAAGGGACAAAAAGGGTAGCACTGTGGTAGTGGTTCTACCCTGAGCCAGTAGGTACACTGACACCCACTGGTCAAGGAGAATATCTCACCACCCAATCCTCCACGAATAACAAAAAGGGGTCTGAACCCTAACATAATTACACACTTGGGTCACACTACCCCCAGGTGTATCCCACTAAATTGAGGACCCCGCTACACTAGATTAGGAGGCCGGGGGAGGAACCATTCCGAGGGACTGGTGCAGAAGTCTTGGTGAAGGGAGGGTCCCGGTAACTCTCTGGAGGGATGTCTTCTCCTTAATAGAGGCCAAGTTCACCAGGTCTGTGGCAGAGACCAAGTTCATCAGGTCTGTGGCAGAGACCAAGTTCACCAGGTCTGTGGCAGAGAACAAGTTCATCAGGTCTGTGGCAGAGACCAAGTGTAAAGTTTGAGTACCATATCGGCTGCTAGTCCCAAGCTAGGGAGACTATCCGAATGGGCTGAGTCTACTTGAGAATCGGAGCAGTGAATTGGGTTACGTTTGTGCCTGGACCTTTTCCACACCTTAAGCTGTCCTGTCTTCCCTCCAACCTTTTCTGTCAGAGACTGTGTTTTACAAGAAAAATAAACTCTACGTTGGAGTTTCAGCTGGTGTGGATATTCAAGTTACTGTGGGGATACAAGGACTTGTCTTTATTCAATATAGAGGTGAGAAACATTCTCTGGCTGTCTGACTGTGGAGGACCCATCAACAACACCGCTCAACCTCTTCACACAGGAGGGTACGGGCTTGTGGTGCGGTGTGCTCCTCTATTCCTGCGAGGAGCCGAACAAGGCAGGTAAAGAGAGGGGTGGGTGCGCTACATTATTATTATACAGGATTTATATAGCGCCAACGGTTTGTGCAGCGCTTTACAACATGAGGGCAAAAAAGTACAGTTACAATAAAACTCAATACAGAAGGAATTAGAGGGCCCTGCTCGTTAGAGCTTACAATCTAGGAGGGAGGGTCAAGTAATACAAAAGGTAAAACGGTTGGGGGATGACCTGATGGAGAAAATAAATGTATAGTTGTTAGGTTGGGGCAGGATAGGGTTCTCTGAAGAGGAGAGTTTTCAGGGATTGTGAAAAAGCAAACAGAGTAGGAGATAGTCGGACAGATTGAGGTAGGGAGTTCCATAGGATAGGTGAAGCTTGGGAAAAGTCCTGAAGGGGAGCATGGGAGAAGGTGATGAGGGAGCTAGAGAGCTGGAGATCTTGAGCTGTGGCTGTCTTTATAAGTTGTTAGTATTTTGATTTAATTTGTTGGGTGAGTGGAAACCAATAGAGGGATTGACAGAGAAGAGTAGAAAACACTGAACGGTTGGTAAGGTGGATGAGCCTTCAATCCAGTAAAGCACTGAAGGGGGGATAGCCTATGTAAAGGTAATCCAATGAGAAGGGAGTTGCATTAGTGGAGGCAAGAGATGACCAGGGATTGAATTAGAAGCTTTGTGTCATTGGTTAGGAAGGGGCATATTTTGGAGATGCTGCGGAGGTTGAGGCGGCAAGATTTGGACAGTAATTGGATGTGGAGCCAATGTGGGGGGAAAAAAAAAGTTCTAAATGCCATTTTTTAATTCACCTAGATCCAGTCTATTCCTGTGTACGGGAGGCAGGGCACTTCTTTATGTGTCCATGTCACTGTTTGTACTGTATGTACTATTTCTTATTGGCTGGCTCCTCTTAGAATCCAGAAGAGAAGGACTTCAGCAAAGGGGGCCATCTGGGCCCAGTCTATGTGGGTTACCTGTTCCCCACATCGTAAATGGCCCCAGCGAGGGACCTGGGAAGCAGACATAGGGGATGGTGGGATATCCCTGCTGCGCAAGTTATTCAAACAAAAAAAATAAAAGGAAGAATAAGCAAGAGTGGGGTGGGAGAAAGAGGTAGCGGTAGGTTTTATTTTTTGGATGGGCTTCAAGATTTTTGCTCGCTGACCCAGAGCAAGTGTAAAGATATTAAAAACTTTTTACTTTTTCCTGACTTTAATTTTCTGCAGAGGTAGAAGTATTGATGCCAGACGCCTTTTGATTGGTGGTAGAAGGGCCTTCTGTTCACTAGTTCCCTGTTATTAGCTGCACAGTGATGACTTAAAGCAGAGGTCTCCAAACTGCTGCCCGGGGGCCAGATGCGGCCCTTTGTCTGCCTTTATCTGGTCCTTGGGCACTATTCATCCCACTATTCTGCCTTCTGACATCAAAAATGGGGCACTATCCCTTCCCTAATATCAAAGATGGGGCACTGTTTACTCCCACTGATGCCTGGAAATGTTTCTATTCCGACTGGCCACAGTCCGCCCCCCTCCCCCTAAAGTCTGAAGAACAGTAAACTGGCCCTTTGTTTAGAAAGTTTGGAGACCCCTGACTTAAAGTGGAGTTCCACTCTAAAAAAAAAAAAATACACCAAAATCCTGCAAAAAAATAGAAAAAAAAATGTACTCACCAGAAAAGGCAGTTGCTATGTGGATGTTCCTAATCTGCCTCTTCCTAGTCCTCTGCAGGTCTTCTTCCTCGTCCTACTCCCGGTGTCTTCTGGGAACTGTGTGTATCCCAGAGAGATGGCGCCCATTCAGAAAACACTGCGAGACTCGCGCATGCGAAGTAGGAAATGGGCAGTGAAGCCGCAAGGCTTCACTGCCTGTTTCCCTTAGTGAGAATGGTGGCGCCGGGACCTGCAAGGATTGAGGGGTCGGCCTCGGGGGGGGGGGGTGGCAACATGGCAAAATCGTGGGTGCCTAGGACAGGTAAGTGTCCTTATTAAAAGTCAGCAGCTACAGTGTTTGTAGCTGCTGACTTTTACAAAAACAAAAATTGCGGATGGAATCCTGCTTTAAAGTGTTTGTTGAAAAAAATATATATACGGTAGTGCTCTCGCGCTATCACTTTAGATGTGGTGTAATAACTAACTGCCGCAGGCACCGGTTAGCTGATCCGTGGCTAATAGTGCACCATAACCTTAATAAAGTGTTTGCTACCCCAACATTTCATATTCCTGATCTGCGCCTGCTGTACGATGTACAGTAAGTGTATAAAAAAGTTTCCTGTTCTCTTTGTATTGCTAAGTTATTAAAAATACCACGCTAATGTCCCAATAAAAAGCGGCTAGCACTACAATGGACAAGTTGTGTAAACAGATAAATAAAAAATAGTGCAGTGCTAATTACATGAATATGGATATGAAAAATTCATATAAAGCAATAAATACAAAAAAAAATGTGACCATAAAGTGCTAACAAATATTGAAAATCAGCGTAAAAACACACATAGAACTTTGAAAATAGTGACATTCATATAAATTAAGACACCAATAATGTGACTATCTATGGTCATGAACAAGTAACTTTCTTTTTCGTACATCACGGGACACAGAGCGACTTAGTCATTACTAATGGGTTATATAGTTTACCTTCAGGTGTTGGCACTGGCCAATTCCAAACCGGAAGTACCCTCCCCTATATAAGCCCCTCCCACCCGGGAGCACCTCAGTTTTTTGCCAGTGTCTAAGGTGTTGGCCAAAGAGTAACATGTGTTTTCACTGGGCTTGCGTACAGGTTCTTTTGGGCCTTAGTAAGCTGTTCCGGATCCCACCAAAAAAGCTTCATAGCTAAACGGTCGGTACCCGGGCCTTGCAGCAGAAGAGCAAGGTTTTGCCTGTAATGCTTCTCTTAGGAGGGCTGGACCCTGGGATCCAGAGCTCTGGTCATACCCACGACCAAGACGCTGTCTGTGCAGGGTGCTATACAGGTCCAGGGGAGTGGAATCCTTGGGAACCCGGTCCCTGAAGGTTTAATTACAATGCCTGCCGTGATAGGTGAAGTTTGGACTTTTGTGGACCAAACAAAGTCCTGCGGCGGGGATCAGGTAAGTGGGGGCCCTCAGGAACTTGGTTCTATTGGGGGACCCCCAAGCCTAATTTGTCTTTCTGTCTGTTACCTAACGGTATTCCCGCTAAATATCTGTGTTTGCCTATAACTACTGAAAATGTAAAATTTTAATAGTAGTCAAGAAAAAAAAAAAAAAAAAAAACAGGGACCGCGGTACCTGTGTTAAACCACTAGAGGCCGCTGTAGTCCATTTTTCTTGTAAATGTGGGTCTTTGGTTTTCTCAACTCAAAAGATCCAGGCAGCTGGTAAGTTTCTCTGAGGGAATCCACTTCCTCTGCCCTGTTGCTGCGTTCATCCACCGCACAGGCCCTCCGGCAAAAAGGGCCCTGGCTCCTAGTCCTCTGTTGGTTTTCGAAAAGGGCGCCATTGGCGCACGGGCGCGCGCGCGGGCGCGTGCACGCGCCTCCTATGAAAAAAAAGGGGCGGGGCGGGTGGATGACGCTCGATGCGCGCCGCGGCGCTTCTGCGCATGTGCGGGCGTCCCAGCATGGTTAAAAGACACAGTACAAGTGTCAGCTGCATGCAAACAGAGCTAGCAACAAACAGTGGCACACAGAGGCGGTTGATGCAGGCATCCCCATAGAAAGGCACTTTAGTGGACACCAGCTGGTATATAGCAGCACCTGTGTTAGACTATTACCAGCAAAAATTGGTGTATGACGACGGGAATACCTCGGCTTTGTGCTTAAGGGATATGTCGTCCAGACGCTCCGGAAATAGATCTTCCAGGAAGCCAAAGGGGTCTCCATCGGGCTCTGAGGATATTGGGCATGCTTGCACTGCACCAATCTCCCCTGAGAATGCAGAGGTCAGTAGCCGTAGAAACCCCGCAGGAATGCCTGGTGCTGCGGCTGTCCCCAGTCCACCAGCTCCTGTATATATAACAGAGGAGGTTTTATCCTCAACTCTGGGAGGATTGGAAGAGAGATTAACAGCATTGATCGCTGCTTCCCTGTCACAGGAAAAGCGCGTCCGATCTCCGTCTCCTCCTTCAGAGTGCCTGTTAGTGGAGGAACAGCCCCACACAGAGATCGACCTACCTGAAGGGGATCAGGATGAGGTTGATTCACTTATAGAGGAATCAACAGTGGAAGAACCTTTCTCAGCTTCTCAGGCTGAAAGATTATGGGTTCAGTCTCTGACTAACATGGTCCGATCAGCATTTAAAATGCCTCTGGCGGAACCACCATCCACTACGGTTTCCTCGCTGGGGTCGCTAAAAGCTCCCCAGGCGGTCTGTTCCTTCCCAATCCACCCTTTATTAGAAGGGCTTATTTACCAGGATTGGGAGCATCCTGATAAAATATTTGCTCCCCCCAAGAGATTTCCGGTGATCTATCCCATGGAGGATAAGTTCATAAGAAAATGGAGGGTCCCTATAGTGGACGCAGCCATCTCTTCTGTTAACAAATCACTGACATGTCCAGTAGATAATGTTCCAATGTTCAAAGACCCAATAGATAAAAAATTGGAGTCTTTACTAAAATCTGCTTTCTCTACAGCAAGTATGGTGACACAACCTGCGGTAGCAGCGATTGGAGTCTGCCAAGCAGTGAAAGATCAGTTGAAACAAGTCTTAAGGGACTTACCAGATCAGCAGGCTCATGCCCTAGCTGACCTGCCTAGAGCCTTGTGTTTTGCGGTGGACGCCATAAAGGATACAATCCAACAGGCCTCCCGCTTTACGCTGTCTATAGTACATATGCGTAGGCTTCTGTGGCTCAAAAACTGGTCTGCTGAAGCTCCCTGTAAAAAACTGCTGGTTAGCTTCCCATTTCATGGAGAACGCTTATTTGGAGAAGATCTGGACAAATATATCCAGAAAATTTCTGCCGGTAAAAGTTCACTCTTACCGGTTAAGAACAAGGGTAGAAGTCCTTCTTTTAAGAGGCCTACCTCTCCAGTACCGGGCACATCGGCTGTGAAGCAGTTCCGACGGCCTCCGCGGTCAAATTCAGGGGGCAGAAATCAGGGACAATCACAGGGTAACAAGAAGCCCTGGATCAAGAGAGGTACAAAACCTCCCCCTAAGGCATGAAGTATTGCCCCCGCTCAATCGGGTGGGGGGAAGACTTCAGTTGTTCACAGAGACCTGGCGGGACACCATCAGAGACAGATGGGTGCTCTCCGCAGTAAGTCTGGGATACAAGCTGGAGTTAAAAGGCACTCCTCCTGCCCAATTTATGAGGTCAAACGTGCCAAGAGATCCCCAAAAGAGAGGATCCCTCCTTCTGGCACTAGAACAACTATTGCTCCAAGGGGTAATCATGAAGGTTCCCCTGGAAGAAAGCGGATTCGGGTTTTACTCAAACCTTTTCACAGTCCCCAAACCAAATGGGGACGTGAGGCCCATATTAAATCTAAAAGGGCTAAACAAGTTCCTAAATATCAGGACCTTTCGGATGGAGTCGATCCGATCAGTGGCCACCGCCCTACAAGGGCAGGAATGGCTAGCCTCGATCGACATAAGGGATGCTTATCTGCATATTCCCATCTTTCCGGCCCATCAGAAATTTCTACGCTTTGCAGTAGAAGGGCGCCATTTTCAGTTCAGAGCCTTACCTTTCGGTCTGGCCACAGCACCACGAGTGTTCACAAAAATTCTGGCCCCATTATTGGCCAATCTAAGAACACAGGGTGTAACGATAATGGCATATCTAGACGACCTGCTACTAATAGACCACTCAGTGGAAAAGCTGGAAGTAGCTATTCACAAGACAATCGAGTATCTGGAATATCACGGTTGGATTATCAACCGGGACAAGTCAGCTCTAAGACCAGTCAAAAGTCTGGAATACTTAGGGCTAAGGCTGGATTCAAATCAGAAGAAAGATTTTCTTACCTCCAGAGAAGGTGTCGTCTTTAAGAAATTTGACCCACTTAGTGGGTACAAAAAGAAAACCATCCATACGTCTCTGCATGAGGCTGCTGGGAAAGATGGTGGCTTCATTCGAAGCGGTACCCTACGGTCAATTCCATTCAAGGAATTTGCAAAGGGCCATACTGTCAGCCTGGAACAAAAAAGTTCAGGCTTTAGACTTACCAATGTCCCTGTCCCCTTCCGTTCGCAAGAGCCTCCATTGGTGGTTGGTGCCCCAGAATCTGGAAAGAGGGAAACCCTTCAGTCCGGTTTCTTGGAAGGTGGTCACTACAGATGCCAGCCTCATCGGCTGGGGGGCAGTGCTGGAGCAATGGTCTCTCCAGGGCAGGTGGTCAGAAGCAGAAAAGGCCCTGCCCATCAATCTCTTAGAGATACGAGCAGCCCGGTATGCCCTAGTAGCATGGACATCCAAACTCCAGGGGTCCCCTGTCAGAATTCAATCAGACAATGCCACGGCAGTGGCATATATCAATCATCAGGGTGGCACCAAAAGTCGTGCAGCCCAGAAGGAAGCAAATTGCATCCTGGAGTGGGCAGAAAGATATGTCCCAGCCATATCCGCGGTTTTCATCCCAGGAGTGGAAAATTGGAGAGCGGACTTTCTAAGTCGCCAACAATTATGCCCGGGGGAATGGTCTCTTCACCCCGAGGTTTTCCAGGCAATATGCCAGCGGTGGGGAACACCGGATGTAGATCTGCTAGCATCCAGATTCAACGCAAAGGTGGACAGGTTTGTGTCTCGCACAAGGGATCCCCTAGCTTGCGGCTCGGATGCCCTAGTGTTCCCTTGGGATCGGTTCAAGCTGATATATGCATTCCCACCGCCACAATTGTTACCGCGATTACTCCGCAGAATCAGGGTAGAAAAGAAACCAGTGATTCTGGTGGCTCCAGCGTGGCCCCGAAGGGCATGGTACGCGGAGATTGTAAAAATGTCAGTGAGGAGTCCTTGGACCCTCCCACTTCGTCCGGACCTGCTGTCGCAAGGACCGATATACCACCCTTCCTTACCAGCCCTAGGTTTGACGGCCTGGCTATTGAAGCCCACATTCTGAAAAAGAGAGGGCTCTCTAATTCTGTGGTATCTACCATGATCAATGCCAGGAAACCGGTATCCAGGCAGATCTATTATAGGATCTGGAAAGCGTACATTACGTGGTGTGAGACCAAGAAATGGCATCCACGTAAGTACATGATAGGGAGGATTCTGGACTTCCTACAGTGGGCTGTAGATAGGAAGCTGGCCTTGAGTACTATCAAGGGTCAGATTTCGGCCTTGTCAATATTTTTTCAAAGGCCCTTGGCTTCGCATTCACTAGTCAAAGCCTTTATACAAGGAGTGATGCGTATTAGCCCTCCGGTTAGTATTCCCATATGTCCTTGGGACTTAAACCTGGTTCTGTCGGTTCTACAGAAACAACCGTTTGAACCATTACAACACATTTCCTTGGTTCTTCTCACCAGGAAATTGGTTTTCTTAGTAGCCATTTGTTCGGCTAAAAGAGTGTCGGAATTAGCAGCTATGTCCTGTAAGGAGCCATATCTGGTTGTCCATAAGGACAGAGTAGTATTACGTCCTCATCCAGCCTTTCTTCCTAAGGTGGTATCGAGGTTTCATTTGAACCAAGATGTGGTTCTTCCTTCTTTTTTCCCCAAACCTAGCTCAGTAGAGGAAAAGTTATTACATTCTTTGGATGTGGTAAGAGCAGTTAAAGCTTATCTAAAAGCCACTGCTCAGATTCGCAGAACGGATTCTTTGTTTGTTCTGCCGGAAGGCCCCAGAAGGGGTCAGGCAGCATCAAAATCTACTTTAGCCAAGTGGATTCGACAGGTCATAATACAAGCCTATGGCTTGAGAAAGAGACCGCCTCCGTTCAAAGTTAGGGCGCACTCCACAAGAGCGGTTGGAACTTCATGGGCAGTGCATCACCAGGCCTCCCTGGCTCAAGTATGTAAGGCCGCAACATGGTCTTCGGTACACACGTTTACTAGATTCTATCAGGTAGACGTTAGAAGTCAGGAGGATGTCGCCTTTGGGCGCAGTGTGTTGCAGGCCGCAAAAGATCCTCATGCCTGATGGCGCCCAGCTTATGTACCCCCCCCTCATTTGGCATTGCTTTGGGACGTCCCATTAGTAATGACTAAGTCGCTCTGTGTCCCGTGATGTACGAAAAAGAAAAAGGGATTTTTATAACAGCTTACCTGTAAAATCCTTTTCTTGGAGTACATCACGGGACACAGAGCTCCCACCCCTCTTTTTGGGACACTTATTGCTTGGCTACAAAACTGAGGTGCTCCCGGGTGGGAGGGGCTTATATAGGGGAGGGTACTTCCGGTTTGGAATTGGCCAGTGCCAACACCTGAAGGTAAACTATATAACCCATTAGTAATGACTAAGTCGCTCTGTGTCCCGTGATGTACTCCAAGAAAAGGATTTTACAGGTAAGCTGTTATAAAAATCCCTTTATCACACATGCCCACAATGTGTGTGGGCTAGAAAAATGTGCAGTCCAAAATCTGAAAAAAAAAAATAATATAGTGACATATATATATATATATATATATATATATATATATATATATATATATATTGTGACAGCAGGAAGGTAAAGTCACCTGGTTGCATCCAGGGGGGTAGATATATTTCGCCCAGATTCAGGCTTTACGCCGACTTATACAACTAGGTGGAGAGTTGTATAAGCCCAGCTGAGGCTAGTGGGCTCATGGATGACTCATACCTCTAGGGAGAGTGTGGGGCGTCGTGCAGACAGGGAGTTGATGAGACCAGCTGAAGCTTGTCAGCTCATTTAGGCCTCTATAAGAACTCCCAGCTTCATTAGATGTTAGCTCATGCCTGGAACCAGACCTGTGTGGACTGTCTAGGGAGAGTGAACCCCTGTGCGGTGAGACAAAGCCTGTGTGGCTATTTGCTTGGACATTTAAAACCAGGGACTTAGGGACTAGGACAGCACTAGGCTGATCCCAGTTGTTAGTTAGGAAACCTGTATGTTTAGTCAGAGGTCAAGTTGACCAGGATTTATTTTGTTTATGTTTCTTTTGCTTTGCTGTGTTTTGTCACTGTAAATAGAAAATAAACCGCACCTTTTTGATTTTGAAAACCACAACCTCTGTTTGCTGGGCCTGTTTTTGTGTGGGGAGCCCATCTCGGGGGTCACACACACCCGCTGCCGAGCTAACCCCCTCACAGTTGGTGGAGAATGCGGGCAGTTTTTTTTTTAAGCCAGCATGGAGGAGATACTGAAGCAGCTGGCTCTAGCAAATGCCAATCAACAGCAGACAAATGCAGGTTTGCAAAAGAGCCTTGCAGCTCAACAACAGAACTTCGCAGCCCAGCAGCAAGCTCATCAACAGAGCCTTGCAGCCCAGCAGCAGACAAACGCAACTTTGCAACAGAGTCTGGAGGCTCAGCAACAAGCCCAGCAGCAATCTGAGGCCCGCTTCATAGACCTGTTACAGAAGCAAGAGCAGAGACTACAACAACAGATGGAAGCAGCAATGCAGCAACGTCCGCAGACCAGTGAGGAAAGCCGTCCCACTAATACCGCGTCCTTTGGGGTGAGTCGTTTATTGACAAAAATGACTGGAGAGGATGATCCAGAGGTATTTTTGACCACATTTGAAAGGACCGCTGAAAGAGAAAAGTGGCCTGAGGAGCAGTGGGCTGGACTGGTGGCTCCTCTGTTAACTGGTGAATCGCAGAAAGCTTACTATGACCTAGAGCCTAACCAAGCAAAAGACTATGTGATGCTAAAAGCTGAAATATTGGCAAGGCTGGGTGTCACCCAGGCTGTCCGGGCTCAGCGTGTGCATAACTGGACTTTCCAGCTTGGAAAACCCCCCAGGTCTCAAATGTATGATCTCATTCACCTGAGCAGAAAGTGGCTACAGCCAGAGACTTTGTCCGCACCAAAGATTGTGGAACGTGTTGTAATGGATCGGTTTTTGAGAGCTCTTCCTACTGTCATCCAAAAGTGGGTAAGCCATGGAGACCCAGAGACGGCCGACGGTCTTGTGGATCGTGTGGAGAAATACTTGGCTACAGAGAACCTGACGGCCTCTTCCAGAGACACTCGGACTTTCCACCCTAAGACCAGACCATCCCCAGGGGCGGATAAGAGGATTCCAAGGGGTGAGGGTGGAGAGAGTGAGAGGGTGGGAGCTCTACCCCAAGTTTGGCGAGAACAGCCTGGGAAATCAGCGGCTCAAGAGGCCGCAAGAAGGATCGTTTGCTACCGCTGCCGGCAAGCGGGACATATTGCAGCCAATTGCCCGGTTGTGGAGGAACCCATGCAGTGTGACTTTCTGACGGGCAGACGTCAGTCGCTGTGTGCGACAGTCGCATGCACTGCCATTCGAGGAACTGAGAAACATTTATGCAAAATGTGTGTTAATGGTAGAAATGTTGTGGTATTGCTGGATTCAGGTAGCCTTGTGACCCTGATAAAGGCTGAGTTAGTTAAAACAGAGGTCTCTGGGAATAGCAAGGTAGCTGTTATTTGTGTGCATGGGGACACCCGAGAGTATCCAGTGACTACAGTGTGTTTCGAGACCCCCAAAGGTACCCTCTCTCATCCAGTGGGCTTAGTATCTCAGTTACCGCATGACGCCATTGTGGGAAGGGATTTTCCGAAGTTCTGGGAACTGTGGGATGATCCTGAGCCCCCCACTGGTGCCCCTATGTACCAGGAATGTGATAGCCAGAACTCCCCTGAGAGTGGTGAGGACTCTCCGGAATTTCCCTTATCAGTATTGGCAGGGGAGACTCAAGAAACTGGAGAGGAGCCCACCTCCTCAGACGAAAACCTACCGTCTGTGGAGTTTTCTGATCTTGAAGTTCACAGGGAAAACTTTGCCACAGAACAGTTGAAAGACCCCGCCCTAATAAAGGCACGGGAAAACGTAGTGAAAATAGATGGCGAGTTAGTGAACCCAGATAATACCTGCACTTACCCATACTTCAGCGTAGAGAAGGACCTACTGTATCGGGTGGCAAAAAGGGCAGAAGAAACCGTTGAGCAGCTTGTGGTGCCCAAACCTTACAGGAAGTTGGTGTTGGAGTTGGCCCATGGGCACATTCTTGGAGGTCATCTGGGGACAGAGAAAACCCGAGAGAGGGTATTACAGAGATTCTATTGGCCGGGGGTGATGAAGGACATAGAAAATTATTGTTCCTCCTGCCCTGTGTGTCAGAGGTCGGCCCCGATGCCACATTTCCGTAGCCCGCTGGTCCCTCTACCCATCATTGAGGTCCCGTTTGAGAGGATCGCCATGGATTTGGTAGGTCCTATAATCAAGTCCGCTAGGGGGCACCAGTACATATTAGTTATAATGGACTATGCCACCCGTTATCCAGAAGCGATCCCTCTCCGAAATACCTCGGCCAAAACCATAGCCAAAGAGCTATCTCTTGTGTTTAGCCGGGTGGGTATTTGTAAAGAACTGCTTACGGACCAAGGTACACCCTTTATGTCCCGGGTTATGAAGGAGCTGTGTAAATTGTTCAAAGTGACGCAATTACGTACATCTGTGTACCACCCCCAAACCGATGGGCTGGTTGAAAGGTTCAACAAAACCCTAAAACAAATGTTGAAGAAAGTGGTGGATAGAGATGGAAAGGATTGGGACTGTCTACTTCCTTATCTGATGTTTGCTATTAGGGAGGTGCCCCAATCCTCTACGGGATTCTCCCCCTTTGAGTTACTGTATGGGAGACACCCAAGAGGGCTGTTGGATATTGCCAAGGAAACTTGGGAAAGTGAGAGTTCTCCCCACAGGAGTGTGATTGAGCATGTCGCCCTGATGCAAGACCGAATTGCACAGGTAATGCCCATCGTGAAGGAACATTTGGCCCAAGCGCAGTTAGCACAGCAGAGAGTGTACAACCGTGGAGCCAAGACCCGTACCTTTTCCCCGGGGGATAGGATACTGGTACTTGTCCCTACGGTTGAAAGTAAATTTCTTGCCAAATGGCAAGGCCCCTACGAGATAATGGAAAAAGTGAGCGAAGTGAATTACAAGGTCAGACAACCAGGAAGGCGAAAGCCCGAACAGATCTATCACGTTAATCTGTTGAAAGCCTGGAGGGATAGAGAGTCCCTAGTCGCAGACACTTGGTCACCAGCTCAAACTGGTTGCGTGATTCCTGAGGTTGGAATAGCAGCCACCTTGTCACAACCCCAACAACAGGAGGTTAAGGAGTTTGTGCTTCGCAACAAGGAGGTATTCTCTGAGCTGCCGGGACAAACCTCTGGGGTAGAGCATGACATCATTACCCCGCCCGGTGAAAGGGTGAAGTTAAAACCCTATCGGATCCCAGAGGCCCGACGGGAGGCAATACGGGAGGAAGTACAGAAAATGCTGAACTTAGGGGTGATAGAGGAGTCCCAAAGTGATTGGTCTAGTCCCATTGTGTTGGTGCTTAAACCGGATGGGAGCTGGCGATTTTGTAACGATTTTCGTCAGTTGAACAAAGTTACAAAATTTGACACCTACCCCATGCCACGTATAGATGAGTTGATCGACCGGCTGGGAACAGCCCGATACATGATGACTCTTGACCTCACAAAAGGGTATTGGCAAATCCCCCTGGCCAAGTCGGCCAAAGAGAAAACCGCATTTGTAACCCCAGACGGGGCGTTCCAATATAAAAGAATGCCGTTTGGGTTACAGAATGCGCTGGCCACATTCCAGCGGAAAATGGACCAGATGCTGAGGCCCCATCGGAAGTATGCTGCGGCTTACCTGGATGACATAATTGTCCATAGCACAGATTGGGCCTCACATCTGCCAAAAGTGCAAGCAGTCCTGGACTCTGTTCGGGAAGCGGGGTTTACGGCTAACCCCAAGAAGTGTACCATTGGGCAGGAGGAGGCCAAATATCTTGGGTACACCATTGGGAGGGGAGTAATAAAACCCCAACTCAACAAAGTCGAGGCCATCCAGAGTTGGCCACGTCCCAACAGCAAGAAGCAGGTACGAGCCTTTCTGGGAATCGCTGGGTATTATCGGCGATTCATTCCCCACTTTGCTTCTAAGGCTGTGCCCCTAACCAACCTGACGAAGGGGAAAGGGTCGGTCATGATTAAATGGACCCCCGAGGCTGAGGCAGCATTCCAATTCTTGAAACAAGCCTTATGTAGCCAGCCAGTGTTGTACTCACCCGACTTCTCTAAAGACTTTGTCGTACAAAGTGATGCGTCAGATGTGGGGTTAGGAGCAGTATTGTCCCAGGTCTGGAACGGGGAAGAGCACCCAGTCATTTACCTCAGCAGGAAGTTGAAGTCCCATGAGGTAAATTACGCCACCGTTGAAAAGGAGTGTTTAGCGGTGAAGTGGGCTCTAGATTCCCTTCGGTACTACCTGCTAGGTAGGCACTTTGACATGGTTACGGATCACGCTCCGTTAAAGTGGATGGCTCAAAACAAGGAAACAAATAGAAGAGTGAATAGGTGGTTCCTGGCCCTCCAGGAATTCAACTTCACAGTAAAGCATCGCCCTGGCGTTCAAATGGGGAATGTGGATGCTTTGTCTCGAGTACATGAATGCCTGATTGCTGGTGTTCCAACCCCGAGGTTAAAACAAGAGGGGGGGTATGTGACAGCAGGAAGGTAAAGTCACCTGGTTGCATCCAGGGGGGTAGATATATTTCGCCCAGATTCAGGCTTTACGCCGACTTATACAACTAGGTGGAGAGTTGTATAAGCCCAGCTGAGGCTAGTGGGCTCATGGATGACTCATACCTCTAGGGAGAGTGTGGGGCGTCGTGCAGACAGGGAGTTGATGAGACCAGCTGAAGCTTGTCAGCTCATTTAGGCCTCTATAAGAACTCCCAGCTTCATTAGATGTTAGCTCATGCCTGGAACCAGACCTGTGTGGACTGTCTAGGGAGAGTGAACCCCTGTGCGGTGAGACAAAGCCTGTGTGGCTATTTGCTTGGACATTTAAAACCAGGGACTTAGGGACTAGGACAGCACTAGGCTGATCCCAGTTGTTAGTTAGGAAACCTGTATGTTTAGTCAGAGGTCAAGTTGACCAGGATTTATTTTGTTTATGTTTCTTTTGCTTTGCTGTGTTTTGTCACTGTAAATAGAAAATAAACCGCACCTTTTTGATTTTGAAAACCACAACCTCCGTTTGCTGGGCCTGTTTTTGTGTGGGGAGCCCATCTCGGGGGTCACACACACCCGCTGCCGAGCTAACCCCCTCACAATATATATATATACACACAGCCATTCCCTGGGAAGCTCAGTGTTCTGCTTCTTCTCCTCCCCCCAGCTCTTATGCAGCTGAAAACAGAGGGAATGTGATCACTTATAAGAAGGGGGAAAGGGTATTTATAATATTGTTTTTTTTTATATATATATCTACAGTATACACAAATGTTTTTCCTTTCATTTCTATTTTGAAACTAATGGATTGTTTTACAAGGTGATCGTTTACAATCGCTTTACTGGGAACCTGTTCTTCCAACTCAAGATCATTGGTGGTTGAGCAGGACCTGTCAGTGACAGCTTAGTCACAGTACTGGGGGTACTGATGAAGCACACCACAGAAAAACGCACTATTGCATACATACCTCCCAAATTTTTGAGATGGGAACGAGGGACACCTATTAGCAAAAGTATGTAGGCATAGGACACACCCCCTCAGGAGAATTATACAAAAGAACGATTAGTTAAACCCACAAGGGCTTTTTTACCACTACTATTCCTTTGTACTGTCTTTTACAAATGCAGCAATTTAGAAATTGAATGAAAGGTTTAGCACGGGGAAACACTTTTTTGAAAGATAAATAGTGCATTCTATATAAAACTATGTACCGTAGATCAAATCAAAATTAGGGACAAATGAGGAGGAAAAAGGGACAGAGGGACTTTGTTCCAAATCAGGGATAGTCCTTCAAAATCAGGAACATTTGGGAGCTATGCTGCATATATGCAGCAGCTGGGCATTAAGGCCCACCTACTGTGCCACTGCATTTTCCAATAGAGAAACCTGTTCTTTTGACAACTAAGGGCCTGTATCAAAGGAGGTTTGTTGTATCAGATTGGGTTTGCATCTCCATAAGAGCCCATTCACACAGGGGCAACACGACTTCCAGCACGATTTTATGAGGCAACTCAGACACGACTTGAGTATGAATCACAGCGGGACCTGGAGCTACTTACAAGGCAACTTCAAGTTGCCTGCAGGACAGGAGACATTCCAGTGGCCAATCAAACAAGAATCAGCTCTGTGGGAGGGAGGGGGGGAGGGAGAGGTTTGCCTGAGAAATGTATTTTCTCTTCCTGGAGAGTTGCTCCTATTAAGACAGTGATCCGACTTCAGAGGCAACTCCCATTGAAATCAATGGGTACAGGTCGCCTAGGAGTCGGATTGAAGTAGTACAGGGACCTTTTTTGAAGTCGGAGCGACTGCAGTAGTGTGCATTAAGACGGCTTCATTAACTTACATTGATTTCCTCAGCCAGCGCGACTTGAGGCAACTAGGGGTGACCTGGGGCGATTTGAAGTCGGATCCAAAGTTGCCCCTGTGTGAATGGGCTCTAAACGTCTATGGAATGTCCATGTGAAGCAGGTAAAATTCAGGTCAGGAGGTCAATGCAGGTTAATGCAACTGCCAATTTATTCGGAAAGATCTCAGAAGCATCTCAAACCGAT
This sequence comes from Rana muscosa, assembly GCA_029206835.1. NCBI lineage: Eukaryota > Metazoa > Chordata > Amphibia > Anura > Ranidae > Rana > Rana muscosa. Next base: position 441,451,022 of record CM055127.1, on the reverse strand, counting down.
GTCACACTGATGCCATCAAAACAAAAACAAGGTCCTAAGAGGGGAGTTCCCCTTACTTTGGAGAGATTTTCTTGACATCCTGAATGAGTCTCTGTGTCTGAAAGTGAAAGGACAGTATTTAAAAATTGGCAGTGGTTCTAATCAATGTCTACTCTAGGGCTCCAAAATAATTAGAGTTTTGGTTAAGAATTTGCTATGGAATACTGTCAGTGTTATGTAAAATAAAAACATTCAAATAAAGTTCAGCAACAATGTTTAACATTTAATGATCGGTAAATATCACTATATATATATATATATATATATATATATATACATATACAGTACAGTATGTAGCGCCCTCTAGTTAGGTAGGTGCTAGAGTGAGGATTTTTCTAGCAGAGTAGGAAAATTTAGGCAGGCCTAGCTGGTGGCTAGGCCTGTTTATTTTCATTTTGGTCTGGGAGTGGCTCAGGACAGGGCTGAGTGACTCACAGGTAGCCTCAATGTCCCCTCCCTCTTCTTTCTAGAAGGTGCTAGAAAGAAAGGAGGAGAGGAGAGGTGGAGCTGCTTGGATTGGCAGGGGACAGGCCACCTTAAATACCCAGGGTCAGCCCAGCTGGGGGGGTTGTTGGGTGAAAGTGGCTGCAGTGAGAGAGTGTGGAGGCTGTCGGGGCCCACGGGGAGCTCCCCATTCTGGGTGGGGTTGACCTTGGGCCGGGGCTCAGGTGCATCCAGGAGGAGTGAAGAGATCCTGGAAGGAGAGGCACATGAGAGAGCAAGGTGAGGATACCTCGAGAGAACACTGCAAAGAGACTCCAGGGAGGACAACTGGTCGCAGCCAGGAGGGCTGGTGAGTGAGCACAGTCAGAAGGACTGGGGAGGTACGCCTAAGAGAACTGGAAGATTGCAGTTTGAGATGGGTGCAGAACCAGAAGAGAGGACTGTGAGAAGGACAGTGGAGAGAGGTCATTGCAGCCAGGCTGGCTGGCAGGGCCTTAAGAGAGCTATCTGGGATTGGAAGCTGAATAGAGGACAGTTAGCACCTGGACTATTTCTACACCACAGGGGCCCAAGGTCCCTGCCCACAAAAGGCAATCCACTGAGGCCTGGCTGAGTTAGTGTCAGGCCTAACCATGTGGTGCTAGCTAGTCTGGAGGAGTAACAGTCTGCAACAAGTGAAGTGCTGGAGGAGAAACGGTCTGCAGCAAGTGAGGTGCTTAAGCAAGAGTCTGTGCTGGATAGAAGACTGGAGTGTATATACTGGAGTGTATATAGAAGTCCCAAGCAAGTTGTGCTGAATATTTCTGGACATCCCATAATTTCCCATTCCCATTCAATCCCCTCAATAAAAAAAACAAAAATAAAACCAAAGCTTATAAACTGTTCTATGTCTCTGAGTGTCTGTGAGATGGATGTTGGGCTGGGCAGGGTGACAGGTGAACCACAACATTCAGCAACCCCTATAGGGGCATTGGCAACAAGTATATATATATATATATATATATATATATATATATATATATATATATATATGTGTGTGTGTATTTCTACCCTAACTTTAGTTGCTTAAATATATAGGCTGTATCTTAGACATGAAGTACGTTAAAAAAATCTTTGCTTTCTAAATATAAGCAGCAAGTACGTGGCACTCCAGTCCTATATTATCTCCATGAGATGGTACATATGTGAGTGCCAATTAAAACAAATATGGCTCCCCGGTGTCCTATTCTTTAGGAGACAGGAGATAAAATGTGCTATTAGCGTCTTCAGCTGGAAGTCACCACGAGGCTTCCCTTGATGGCAAGCAAACTTTTCACAAGTTTTGTGGCATGATAAAAGCTATGATTATGTTTTGCAAGGGGAACAGGACAAATGTAACTTTTTGTACAATCACTTTGTATGGAAATAACATGTTAGTAGAAAAACTAATATAACATTGATTATCCCTTAACTTTTTTTCTGTTTTTCTGTTTTACTACATTGACACTTTATGTACATTACCAGTCCTTTTATTGTAACTCTGAAGGTAAACATTGATTAGAAATATGGGTAGTTGTCCTTTAAAATGTAATATTATAACCTGAAGGGCTAATTAAGTGTTTAAATCTGTACTAAAGAGAGAAAAATATAATGCTGTTGAGCATAATATTCTAGTAGAATTGACTTTGGATGTCTCTTCTCCCAAAAAAACCCTTGCCCTTTTTGATAGCAATTGTTTTTGTAATAAATGCTGCCTGGGGCGCATGCACAGTGCACTCCTTTGCAATCTGCACAATGTCCGATGAGTTGAGGCACGATGCTACAACCCTATCACACATACATAGGATTTGCATCTTCACTGGCTCACCTATTGCCAAAGAAGGAGGAAGCTGGCAGTGGAAGAAGGTTCAGAAAAGATGGCATAATTAGCTGTGGGGTGGCAAGGAAAAGCACTGGCCTGTTATCATTGGAAGAGGGAAAATCCACAGGTAGACTTGCTACAATATGCAAGTATAGTGCACTTACTTACACATTAGGGTGAGTTCTTCACCCCCCAGCCCTCAGTTATGCTTTAAAATTGAGACTGACCCATTGGGGGGATTTATTAAAACTGGTGCACACAGAATCTGGTGCAACTGTGCAAAGTAACCAATCAGCTTCTAACTTCAACTTGTAAGGGGAGGGGGCAGGGTGTTAGGGTGGTTGACACTTTCTTCATGTTCCCCTCCTCAATGGGCGTCAAGCAAGGATCATATGAGAGATCTGCCCTGGGGTAGGTTCTTCTGGGCTACACTAGGCACTTTGGTAAGAGTCACTACCTCACCAGGGATGAGCCGAACACCCCCCTGTTTGATTCGCACCAGAACCTGCGAACAGACAGAATGTTCGCGTGAACTTTAGAACCCTATTAAATACAATGGACTCGAACGTTCGAAATCTAAAGTGCTAATTTTAAAGGCTTATATGCAAGTTATTGTCATAAAAAGTGTTTGGGGACCCGGGTCCTGCCCCAGGGGACATGTATCAATGCAAAAAAAGTTTTAAAAATTGACGTTTTTACGGGAGCAGTCATTTTAATAATGCTTAAAATGAAAAAATAAAAGTTAAATATTCCTTTAAATTTCGTACATGGGGGGTGTGTATGATATGCATGTAAAGTGGCGCATGTTTCCCGTGCTTAGAACTGTCCCTGCACAAAGTGTCATTTTTGAAGGAAAAAAAGTCATTTAAAACTCACTCGCGGCTATTAATGAATTGTCGGCTCCCGGCAATACATACAAAAGTCATTGATAAAAAAAAAAAAAAAAGCGTGGGGGTCCCCCAGAATTCAATTACCAGGCCCTTCAGGTCTGGTATAGATATTAAGGGGAACCCTGCCGCAAATTAAAAAAAAAATGTGTGCGGTTCCCCCAAATTACCAGGCCCTTCAGATCTGGCATGGATTTTAAGGGGAACTCCACCCCAAATTTTTAAAAAAATGGCTTGGAGTCCCCCAAAAATCCATACCAGACCCTTATCTGAGCACGCAACCTGGCAGGCCGCAGGAAAAGAGGGGGGGACGAGAGAGCGCCCCTCCCCTCCTGAACCGTACCAGGCCACATGCGGGACAAGGGCCTCATCCCCACAACCCTTGCCCGGTGGTTGTGGGGGTCTGCGGGCGGGAGGCTTATCGGAATCTGGAAGACCCCTTTAACAAAGGGGACCCCCAGATCCCGCCCCCCCCTATGTGAATTGGTAAGGGGTACATTGTACCTCTACCATTTCACAAAGAAAGTGTCAAAAAATGTAAAAAAAAAACACACCAACACCTTGGAAAAGTCCTTTATTAAAAAATAAAAAATAAATAAAAAAAAAACCATTCCAGCGGTGAAATCCAGTGTCCCGCGGCGATCCGATGTCCAGCGCTGTCCGTCTTTGGCTGAGCCTGAGAGGACCTGATGGGGAACTTCCTCCGCTGTCTATTACATGTATAGACCCGCCCCTTCTAAAGTTCCCCATCAGGTCCGCTCAGCCAATGACTCGGTGTAAGGCTGAGGACCTGATGCGGAACATGAGAAGGGGCGGGTCTATTCATGTATTACACAGTGAGGGAAGTTCCCCATCAGGTCCGCCCCCTCGGTATGTCAGACCCCGCCTACGTCATTGGCCTGAGCGGACCTGATGGGGAACTTCCTTCACTGTGTAAATTTAAATTACACAGTGAAGGAAGTTCCCCGCTCAGGCCAATGACGTAGGTGGGGTCTGACATACCGAGGGGGCGGACCTGATGGGGAACTTCCCTCACTGTGTAATACATGTATAGACCCGCCCCTTCTCATGTTCCGCATCAGGTCCTCAGCCTTACACCGAGTCATTGGCTGAGCGGACCTGATGGGGAACTTTAGAAGGGGCGGGTCTATACATGTAATAGACTGCGGAGGAAGATCCCCATCAGGTCCGCTCAGGCTCAGCCAATGACGGACAGCGCTGGACATCGGATCGCTGTGGGACACTGGATTTCACCGCTGGAATGTTTTTTTTTTTTTTTAATAAAGGACTTTTCCAAGGTGTTGGTGTGTTTTTTTAACATTGTTTGACACTTTCTTCGTGAAATGGTAGGGGTACAATGTACCCCTTACCAATTCACATAGGGGGGGCCGGGATCTGGGGGTCCCCTTTGTTAACCACTTAAGCCCCGGACCATTTGGTAGCTAGAGGACCAGAGGTGAATTCAGAATTTTGCACTGCGCTGCTTTAACTGTAAATTGTGCGGACATGCAATGTTGTACCCAAACGAAATTTGCGTCCTTTTCTTCCCACAAATAGAGCTTTCTTTTAATGGTATTTGATTGCCTCTGCGATTTTTATTTTTTGCGATATAAACGGAAAAAGACCGAAAATTTTGAAAAAATATGATATTTTCTACTTTTTGTTATAAGAAAAATCGAATAAACTCAATTGTAGTCATACATTTAGGCCAAAATGTATTCAGCCACATGTTTTTAGTAAAAAAAATGTCAATAAGTGTATATTTATTGGTTTGCGCAAAAGTTATAGAGTTTACAAACTAGGGTACATTTTCTGAAATTTACACAGCTTTAAATTTATGACTGCCTATCTCATTTCTTGAGGTGCTAAAATGACAGGGCAGTACAAAACCCCCCCAAATGACCCCATTTTGGAAAGTAGACACCCCAAGGAAATTGCTGAGAGGCATGTTGAGCCCATTGAATTTTTTATTTTTTTGTCCCAAGTGATTGAATAATGACAAAAAAATAAATAAAAAAAAATTACAAAAAGTTGTCACTAAATGATATATTGATCACACATGCCATGGTTATATGTGGAATTTCACCCCAAAATACATTTTGCTGCTTCTCCTGAGTACGGGGATAACACATGTGTGGGACTTTTTGGGAGCCTAGCCGCGTACGGGACCCCGGAAACCAAGCACCGCCTTCAGGATTTCTAAGGGCGCAAATTTTTGATTTCACTCCTCACTACCTATCACAGTTTCGAAGGCCATAAAATGCCAAAATAGCACAAAACCCCCCCAAATGACCCCATTTTAGAAAGTAGACACCCCAAGGAAATTGCTGAGAGGCCTGTTGAGCCCATTGAATATAATTTTTTTTGTCCCAAGTGATTGAATAATGACAAAAAAAAAAAAAAAAATTACAAAAAGTTGTCACTAAATGACATATTGCTCACACATGCCATGGTTATATGTGGAATTACACCCCAAAATACATTTTTCTACTTCTCCTGAGTACGGGGATACCACATGTGTGGGACTTTTTAGGAGCCTAGCCGCGTACGGGACCCCGAAATCCAAGCACCGCCTTCAGGATTTCTAGGCACAAATTTTTGATTTCACTCCTCACTACCTATCACAGTTTCGAAGGCCATAAAATGCCAAAATCGCACAAAACCCCCCCAAATGACCCCATTTTGGAATATAGACACCCCAAGCTATTTGCTGAGAGGAATGGCGAGTATTTTATAGCTCTCATTTGTTTTTGAAAATGAAGAAAGAAAATATATATATATATATATTTTTTTTTTCAATTTTCAAAACTTTGTGACAAAAAGCGAGATCTGCAAAATACTCACAATACCTCTCAGCAAATAGCTTGGGGTGTCTACTTTCCAAAATGGGGTCATTTGGGGGGGTTTTGTGCTATCTGGGCATTCCATGGCCTCCGAAACTGTGATAGGCAGTGAGAAGTGAAATCAAAAATTTACACCCTTAGAAAGCCTGAAGGCGGTGCTTGGTTTTTGGGGTCCCGTACATGGCTAGGCTCCCAAAAAGTCTCACACATGTGGTATCCCCGTACTCAGGAGAAGCAACAGAATGTATTTTGGGGTGTAATTCCACATATGCCCATGGCATGTTTGAGCAATATATCATTTAGTGACAACTTTGTGCAAAAAAAAAAAAAAATTGTCGTTTTTCCGCAACTTGTGTCAACATATAAAATATTCCATGGACTCGACATGCCTCTCAGTATATAGCTTGGGGTGTCTACTTTCCAAAATGGGGTCATTTGGGGGGGTTTTGAACTGTTCTGGCATTTTATACACAACATTAGGAAGCTTACATCCACTCTTCTAACCACTTGAAGACAAAGCCCTTTTTGACACTTTTTGTTTACATGAAAACATTTTTTTTTTGCAAGAAAATTATGTTGAACCCCCAAACATTATATATATTTTTAAAGCAAAGGCCCTACAGATTAAAATGGTGGGTGTTGCATTTTTTTTTCTACACAGTATTTGCGCAGCGATTTTTCAAACGCATTTTTTGGGTTAAAAAATACACTTTTTTTAATTTTAATGCACTAAAACACACTATATTGCCCAAATGTTTGATGAAATAAAAAAGATGATCTTAGGCCGAGTACATAGATACCAAACACGACATGCTTTAAAACTTCGCACAAACGCGCATTGGCGACAAACTACATACATTTTTAAAAGCCTTTAAAAGCCTTTACAGGTTACCCCAGTAGATTTACAGAGGAGGTCTACTGCTAAAATGATTGCCCTCGATCTGACCTTCGCGGTGATACCTCACATGCATGGTGCAATTGCTGTTTACATATGACGCCAGACCGACGCTTGAGTTCGCCATTGGGCAAAAGCAGGGCAGGACAGGGGTGCTTTTTTTTTTTTTTTTATTATTAATTTTGCTTTTTTATTTTATTTTTAAATTGTTCCTTCCAAGTATTTTTTTTTTATCATTTTTATTGTTATCTCAGGGAATGTAAATATCCCCTATGATAGCAATAGGTAGTGACAGGTACTCTTTTTTTGAAAAAACTGGGGTCTTCTAGACCCTAGATTTTTCCTCTGCCCTCAAAGCATCTGACCACACCAAGATCGGTGTGATAAAATGCTTTCCCAATTTCCCAATGGCGCTTTTTATATCCGGGGGGGACATTCCCTCCCACTGCTTGTAAAAGCAGTCCAGAGGCTAATTAGCCACTAGGATTGCTTTTACATGAAAGCCGGCCGCAGGCTGAAAATAATGATACCAAGATGATACCTAAACCCGCAGGCATCATTCTGGTATAAACATTCAAAGGCCAGCAACATACCAGTACGTTGCTGGTCCCTGTTGGACATGTATTGTAATCTTTTTATTTCATGCAGCCAGTTGGCTGAACGAAAAAAGAGATTGATCGGTGGGTATGCCCACCATTAGAATACCGCCCTTCATCCACCCACTTCCAATGATGGGCATACACGCACCATTTATATATGCCGAAGCATGGGGGCATCCTCCCGCAAAAAAGTTATGCCGCACACACATGGTCGGACTTTTCCACGGGCAAGCCTCCGTTGGAATTTCGACCGTATGTACGCGGCATTAGGAGCAAAATCGCTCCTCCGCCCCTGCTGCCCCAATGCTTTGGCATATTTGCTTTTTTTTTTTAACTGTGGTGGTGAAATCACCTCCTACAGCACTGTAGTCGCAGGGATCAGGCCTGTCTCTGCGAACGCTGCAGTTATGTGTGTTTTTGTTTTGTAAGTGACAGTGATCGATCGATACTGCACTTGGGTGGCCTGGGCTGGACGGAGGGGCAAAACGCAGGTGCCAGCAGGTATCTGGGCTGATCCCGCTAACACTGCGTTTTTAGGAACCCTAAACTGCTGGGGACGCTAGTATAGATCTGATCAGATCAGATATTGATCTGTTCAGATACTATACCACTAAGGGGGGTGTATGCTTCACGCGTGGGTGTTAGCGTTACTGGCACTAACCTGACGCTGCCTGGGGTGTGACTCAGACCCTCTCTGACGCTAAAACCTAATTGATATCACCCGCCGGGCGATCAGGGGGTTAAACCTTTATTGGGTTATATACACGGCGGGTGCCCTGACACTATAAAAAGCAAACTAACTAACCAGCGTCACCCGTAACACTTATATGGTGATCACTGGTGAAAGGGTTAACTAGGGGCAATCAGGGGGTTAAAACCTTTATTAGATAATATATGGGGGTACCTGACGCTATAAAAACCTGCGGCGAACCTAAAAAAAATTACCAGCTACCGATCTGCATCACCGACACTAAGACAGCGTTTAGAAAAACGATTGCTTAGCGACAGTGGTGATGGGGGTGAAAGGGTTACCTGGGGGGGCGATCAAGGGGGTTAAACCTTTATTAGATAATATATTGGGGTACCTGACGCTATAAAAACATGCGGCAAACCTAAAAAAAAATACTGGCTACGATCTGCATCACCGACACTAAGACAGCGTTTAGAAAAACAATTGCTTAGCGACAGTGGTGATAGGGGGTGAAAGGGTTACCTGGGGGGCGATCAAGGGGGTTAAACCTTTATTAGATAATATATTGGGGTACCTGACGCTATAAAAACCTGCGGCGAACCTAAAAAAAATTACCGGCTACCGATCTGCATCACAGACACTAAGACAGCGTTTAGAAAAACGATCGCTTAGTGACAGTGGTGATAGGGGGTGAAAGGGTTACCTGGGGGGCGATCAAGGGGGTTAAACCTTTATTAGATAATATATTGGGGTACCTGACGCTATAAAAACATGCGGCGAACCTAAAAAAAATTACTGGCTACGATCTGCATCACCGACACTAAGACAGCGTTTAGAAAAACAATTGCTTAGCGACAGTGGTGATAGGGGGTGAAAGGGTTACCTGGGGGGCGATCAAGGGGGTTAAACGTTTATTAGATAATATATTGGGGTACCTGACGCTATAAAAACCTGCGGCGAACCTAAAAAAAATTACTGGCTGCCGATCGGCATCACTGACGCTAAGACAGCGATCAGAAAAATGATCGCTAAGCGACAGTGGTGATAGGGGGTGAAAGGGTTATCTGGGGGGTGATCAGGGGGTTAAACCTTTATTAGGGGGGGTTAGGGGGCTACACTGGACCTAAGACTAAACTTTGGTGACACTTTTACAGTCACAAATGTCACTGATTGCAGTGATCACTAAATAAATGGTCACTGCAATCAGTGACACTGTGACTGGGGGCTGGGGGGGTGATCTGGGGGGTGATTTGGGGTGTCTGGGGGGCCTGGGGGGGGCGATTTATGTCCCTATGTGTCCTGGTGTCAGTGTAGTGTTGTGTGCACTGACCTGATATCTTCTCTTGTACGGCGCTCGGTATATGTGAGCGCCGCACCAGAGATGACATCACTTCCTCCTGCTCCCTCTGTCTGACACAGACAGAGGGGGCATTTCCATTCGCCGGGAGCGATCGCGAGGGGGTGGCCAGAAACGAATGGCTGCCCCCTCATCCCGGAACGCTCCCGGACACTTAGCCACCGCTCACTGTACAGAAGGGGGGTCCGATTGGACCCCCCAACTGTACAAAAGCAATCACGTACACTCTACGTGATTGTGCCTGTCGGTGCCATTCTGCCGACGTATATATACAGTGAGCGGTCGTTAAGTGGTTAAAGGGGTCTTCCAGATTCCGATAAGCCCCCCGCCCGCAGACCCCCACAACCACCGGGCAAGGGTTGTGGGGATGAGGCCCTTGTCCCCATAAACATGGGGACATCCTCCCCATGTTGAGGGCATGCGGCCTGGTACGGTTCAGGAGGGGGGGGCGCTCTCTCGTCCCCCCCCTCTTTTCCTGCAGCCTGCCAGGTTGCGTGCTCGGATAAGGGTCTGGTATGGATTTTTGGGGGGACTCCACACCATTTTTTTTTATTTGGGGTGGAGTTCCCCTTAAAATCCATGCCAGATCTGAAGGGCCTGGTATGGATATTTGGGGGAACCGCACGCATTTTTTTTTTTAAATTTGCGGCGGAGTTCCTCTTAATATCTATACCAGACCTGAAGGGCCTGGTAATAGAATTCTGGGGACCCCCACGCTTTTTTTTTTTTTTTTATCAATGACTTTTGTATGTATTGCCGGGAGCCGACAATTCATTAATAGCCGCGAGTGAGTTTTAAATGACTTTTTTTCCTTCAAAAATGAAATTTTTTGCAGGGACAGTTCTAAGCACGGGAAACATGCGCCACTTCACATGCATATCATACACACCCCCCAGGTACGAAATTTAAAGGAATATTTCACTTTTATTTTTTCATTTTAAGCATTATTAAAATCACTGCTCCTGAAAAAACGGCCGTTTTTAAAACTTTCTTTTGCATTGATACATGTCCCCTGGGGCAGGACCCGGGTCCCCAAACACTTTTTAGGACAATAACTTGCATATAAGCCTTTATAATTAGCACTTTAGATTTCTCCCATATTCTTTTCAAATTTGCCGCGAACACCCCAATTTGTTCGCTGTTCGGCGAACGGGCGAACAGGCAATGTTCGAGTCGAACATGAGTTCGACTCGAACTTGAAGCTCATCCCTATACCTCACACATGGGGTACCTTTACTTGAACAGATGACTGAACTCTTATAAACTCTCTTGACGTTTTTTTACATCACCACGGTTGCTTGTGCAATTAGGAGGGACACGCAAAGCCTTGCCCTCTCCATTTATCTAGTGTATCACCGCTACCTCAATCCCATGCACCTAGCACTGACTCCATGCACGCACTTCACTTTATTCTTCCTTTTCCGTACCTGTGTACAGTTTGAGAACCTCGGCGGTGCAGATCTGCTCCCATTGTTATGGGAGTTGGATCACTTTGGAAGGACAACATCTCCCTTGCTGCAAGAGACTCATCTGTCACATGTACATGCTTACGACAGGCTGCTAGAGAGACCTTTGTTATCCTTGGTAACTAAATAAAGAGAACATTCCCGCGCTACCTGGATAATAATAAATAATGGAACACTAGTTGCAGCAGACACCGGATTGGTCAATCCGCACTAACAATAAATATATATAAAAATCAATATGTGGTGTTGCGCTCTAGTGAATGATGGCTCATTACCATAAATAAAGTGCTAAATAAAGTGTACATCGCATGTGCAAAATTTCACAAAAAATCGCATACTAAACGCTACATAATAGCATAGAATTCATCATGCACAGAAAATTAAAAAAATGGCATAAAAAATAAGATCAAAGTGCTAATGCTGACACAGTGTAGAAATAGAGTCCAACAGTGCATATAAGTATCCAGAAACACTTGATAGATAAAGTGCAATGAATAAAGTGCTGTGCTCTAAGTGACAATCTGTGCAGATACAGTCTTTCAGTGAATAAGTGATGTGAATCCTCTTCAGTGTATATACACTTCAATGTGCAATGGCTCCTTACCTTGCCGCTGTAAGGTAACAGCGTGATGTAAATAGTGATGATGAGTGAATCCAGGATTTTGCAGTGGCTATCGCCTAGTATTATTCATGTACAATGGTGTCCAGGGAAACATTGATGGGGTTGGTGTCCTAATGTGCCTTGGTAACCTGATATACGATCCTCATATACAGTGCTATATTGCCTCTGTGTACCTCGGTAGCAGTGGACAGCCTCCCAAATCCGTGAGCGTGAAGTAAAAAGGAAAGGGGGACCCAAATAGTGAAGTATGTAAACACTGGGTAATTTATTGGGGTTAAAGCTTAAGGCTCCATGTACAGTACACTGAAGCTGATAAACTGCAGTTTATTGGCGTTTTGGCGTTTTTTTAAAAAGCCCATTAACTGCACTCTATGTTAGCCTATGTGTTCATGTACACATAGCGTTTTTTGCGTCAATGAGCAGTGGAGTTAATGGGCTTTTTTCTGAACGCAAGAAATTTGCGTTCAAAGTGCCGTTTTTTCAGCGGGAAAAAATGCAAAAAAACGCAAGACGCTAAAAAACGATAATAAACGCTCAAAAACGCTCAAAAACGCAGGTCGCCAGCGTTTTTTAGCGTTTTTTGATCCATTGAAAAAAAAAGCTAACACTGAAAAACGCTAATAAACGCTAGTAAAAAACGCTGATAAAAGCTATATTTTAAAGCAGTTTTTTCTGCCAGAAATCTGGCGTTCAAAACTACCGTTTTTGAGCTTCTGTGTACATGGAGCCTTAAGGTACTCACAAAACAAACAGGTAAAAAACAAGATTAAAAAACAAGCAGCGAGCTTGTGGCCTGACGTCACTTCCGGGTGCGCATCTAATCCAATCCAACACGTATTGTTACGGTCACGTGACTTCTTCAGGGAAACAAAGAAGAAGTCACGTGACTGTGACCTTTGTGATGCGCTGCATTACCATGCACATTTTAGAGTGGCCTTTTATTGTGGTCAGCTCAAGGCACACCCGTGCAATAATCATGCTGTCTAATCAGCATCTTGGAAAGGGATTGAATGAGTTTGGATAACTCTATCAAAAAACAAGTGCATTTTGTGGGAACAACATGAGACAATAGTTATCTAAAAATATAAATCTTTATTTACAAGGTCTGTAATTGTAAAAGGACATAAACAAACACAGCACCCTACTGACTAACATAATAAACAATACCCAATAGAATAAACATGGAGATATAGATATAAGTAAAGTCCATATGGACACATATTCTGTACAAATTTTATTGACAAATAGGGTCTATAAACTCCTCCATGAACTCTTGTCAACGTGTTTCGTAACATGCTTCCTCAGGACATTACTGGGTAGATGCTGGGGATTCTCAGAATCAGATATCGGGGACACCCCATAAGGTACTTCAGAAAAAAAAGGATTTCTATCCACCAATGTGAATGCAAAAATAATTCAGAAATCCTGACACTTGAAATCAAGCGATGAGAATTCCACCTTTGACCTAGCCAAGGTTGTTGGTAATTTCATCAAAAGTCTGTTGTGTTCAGCCCTCAATCAGTGATATATAGCTCCACAGGATAATTCAATGTATCCACTCAAATGTGTCTCCAGTCCTCAGCTAGGTATGCTGAACCGGAACCTTGTGAAGGCGTATCACACACGCTTCCTTCTATTGGGGGGGGGGGCTCACCAAGTGTGTAGCCACTCCCACAAGTTCCCCAAAGAGGGTATGAGGGTCTATTAGGGGCCAAACGATATAACAATGGGTGTCTCCACTGATTCTGACTAATCAACATCTTGATATGCCCCACCTGTGAGGTTAATGGATTATCTCGGCAAAGTAGAAGTGCTCACTAACACAGATTTAGCCCTGGTTCACATTGATACTACTTTGAAATCGGGCTACTTCACTTGAAGTAGCCCGATTTCAAAGTAGCAAGGTCAGTGCAATTTCAGCTGTTACTTGAAAGACATCTGTGTGGCTTCATGCACAGATGTCTATTGAAGTCGTACCTGAAATCGGTAAAAGTAGTGCAGGAACTACTTTTGCAAATCAGTGCGGCGCCGCAAAATCGTTGTCGCACCTATTGGAACAGTGCCATTGCCTCCAATAGGCTGCGACTTGTCATGCGATTTGATCTCTCAAATCGCATAACAAATCGCTCCAATGTGAACCTAGGCTTAGACAGATTTGTGAACAATATTTGAGAGAAATAGGCCCTTTGTGTACATAGAAAAAGTTGTAGATCTTTGCGTTCATCTCATGATAAATAGGGGCAAACACAAAAGTGTTGCATTTATAATTTTGCTCAGTGTATATACAGGCGGTCCCCTTCTTACAAACATCCGACTTACAAACGACTCCTACTTACAAACGGAAGGAGATAACAGGAAGTGAGAGGAAATCTACCCCTAGGAAGGGAAATTCTCTCCTGTAAGAGTTAATATGGGAAAAAGGTGTCTCCTCCACTGATGCTTTATCACCAATCCTTGTTTCCCTAATAACCCCAAATTTTCAAAATCCAATTGTTATTGGGACGGAAAGTGAGGTGAAATCTTCTGAACAGGGGCACAGACAGCAAAACAAATGTTACTATGTTATCCAAAAAGCTTAAAAATAGATTTTTTGGCTGGAGCTACACTTAAAAAATGTACCTGTTCCAAATTACAAACAGATTCTACTTAAAGCGGAGGTTCACCCAAATCACAAGACTATCTTCTCCGCATCATTGCACAACTAGGATAGACAATTGGCCAAAGATTTTTTATTTTGACATGTAAATACCTTACTAATTAAGACTTCCTGGGTTTCCCTCCTGTGGGAGTAGGTGTCTCCTTGGCGCCGCAGTGTGTACTGGGAGCACAGTGTCGTGCTTCCCAAGATACCAAGCGAACGCCGTCCTTCGTAATCCCACAAGATTTTCTACTAAGAAGCGACGCGTGACGCCGGTCACATGACAGGGGCATAGCTGATATCGCCATTTTAGAAAAGGGCATGCAGGTGAATATCTTCACCGTTCTGAGCTGTAAGAGTTTTTTTCAATTATTGTTGAATGCCATCACAACGGGGCGTGTACTTTCAATTACGTCAACACTGCTCATGCGCGAGATAGAGCGGTGAATGCCGGGAGATGAGCATTCACCACTTCCAGGAAGTCAGTGCTTGTGGGCTTCACAGTGCCCACAAGCAAAATGGAAAATGCTAATATCTTTTTTTATAACTTACTCTTTTGAACGAAAATGGACAGGGGTTGTTTGCAGTCACCAAAGTTGTGAGTATTAATTTGTAATAATGAAAGCCATTAAATTCAACAGAAAAATAAAATTGATTTCCCGCAGAACCTCCGCTTTAAGAACAAGCCTACAGTCCCTATCTTGTTTGTAACCCGGGGACTGCCTGTATGTATATGTATATATATATATATATATATATATATATATATATATATATGTAATGTGTAGCCGACCCCCAAAATTGGGGTCGCTATTCCTTAAATTTAAGGGCAATCTGAGCAATAGTTTGGCTCAGGTTTTCTGTATTCTTAGCATTGGACTCTGCTCTGCTGTGGTGTTGCCTGGGTGTATAGTTCCCCTTGACCTGCGAGTTGCGCTGTCGCTCAGGTCTCGGGTTGAACCACAGATGGCATTATGGCGTGATTGGGTGTCCTCTACAGTGGGCGTGGTTTACCTGCTGTGCATGCCGGGAGAGGGTACATGATCTGGGGAGATTGGCCAGGGGATTCCAAGGTGGGACCCCTGGTGGCGAGAGTCGCGCCTGTTGGCCTGCTGGCCAGGGGTGCGTGAATTGGTCGAGAAGTCTCGGGCACCAGGCTGTAGTGTTCCAGGTAGGCCCAGTACCTTCAACTGGGTCTACAGCTCAACCACTGGAGTCCCAGGGAACCCGAGGGAGGGTGGCTCACTCTGAAAGAGAGGAAACCAGGGGAGGACCTGTCCGGAGGATCGGTGAAGGAAGTCACTGTCTCAGGAGAGGCCTGGTTACCTATCAGAGGGAAGGATTCCTTGAGTTGCACAATAGCGCCTGTGATGTGCCCCATTGGCACCTATGGTCTCTAAAGGTTGCAGGCGTTAAAGAGTTCTAGATTCAGGAACTAAAGGATTCTGTGGTAGAGGATCTCCTGAACTTGTCTTTGAAGGGGACTAAATCTAAGTAACTGTTCTTGCTCCACTCCGGCTGCTAGAACTGTGAGAGGGATCTATCCGGGTGAGCAATACCCACTCAGGCTTGAGTGGAGAATAGGGTGACTGGGTGCCGGGTGCCGCGTGCCTGAACCTACCTCCCTACCCAACTCTATCTCTGTTTTCAGACTTTTCCCAATCTGTTCCAAGCAAGGAAAATAAACTCATCTGTTGGAGTTTAAACACAGTCTGGACATTGGCCTTCTTTGGGAGAAAGAATAGACTTTTCCCTATACTCTAGGGACGAGAACCAATGGAGGGAGGTAACTCGCTGCAGGACCCAACATAGTATGAACACTGCTCAACCTCTTATACCAGGAGGATATGGCATGTGGCACGGTGTGCCTTACCTTGCAAGTGAAGGTAAGCAGGAAAAAGGGTCCGTGTGCTACATATATATGTAGCACACAGACCCCCTTTTACCTGCCTTATTCGGCTCCTCGCAGGAAGAAAAGGGCACACTATGCCACAAGCCCGTACCCTCCTGTAATAAGAGGTTGAGCGGTGTTGTTGATGGGTCTTCCACAGTCAGATAACCAGAAAATGTCTCTCACCTCTGTGAATGACAGAGATAAGTCCTTGTTTCCCTCAGTAACTGAAATGTCCACACTCGCTGCAACTCCAACACAGAGTTTAATTTCTCCCTTAGTAAAACAACAGTCTCTGATAGGAAAGAGGTTGAAGTGAAGACAGGACAGCATAAGATATGGGAGAGGTCCAGGCACAATCTCAATCACTTCACTGTTCGGCTCCTCGAACAGACTCAGCCCCAAATGGATAATCTACTTAAGACAAGACTAGCAGCCAAATTACACTCCAACGTTACCCAAGGCCTCTGCCACAGACCTGGTGAACTTGGCCTCCACCCAGGGAGAAGACGTCCCTCCAGAGAGTTACCGGGACCCTTCCTTCACTGTGACTTCTGCACCAGTCCCTCGGAACGGTTCCTCCCCCGGCCTCCTCCTCCAAGATACGGGTCCCCTCGCAAGGCGGCACCCTGAGACTCCTCGATCCCCGATGGGCTCCAGCCGAAGGTGCTGGGCCCAGGCCTCCGCCGCAGCCCCAGGACTAAAGGTGCCCGGGACTGATCCACCGACCACGAACTGCAGACCTGCCCCTGGGCCAAGGGTGCCCAGGGCGGACAGGAAAAAGCGCCCCTTTTATATCCTCTGCCAGCATGCCCAGAAGGTAGACCACACCCACTGTATGGCTGCCAAGAGGGTACACATAAGGCACAGCACTGTATCAACGGTTCAACCCTGACCTACCATGGCAGCGCCACCTGCAGGCCACAGGGAACTGTACACCAATACTCTACCTGTGGACCAAAATTGTTTCAAGAACTCTAACAATTAGGGTGTTTGGGTATAACTACCACCCAAACCCAAACACCTAAATTTAGCACCCCGCTACATATAGATGTGTATATATATATATATATATATATATATATATATAATTTTTTTTATGTATGTAAGTGTATATTATATCTTTAAATATTTAAATACATGCACTTTCATATTCATATGCACAGAGCTCTTTTTTCTCCCCCCTGCACTGTAATGGTGAGACGTTTGAAACATGAATAACAATGAAACACACTGACCACAGCTTTGTAATAAATCAACCAGTTAGCCAAAGTAATTAAATAGAACTGTATTTTATCACAAGACTTTTGTGCTTCTGCACAAGGCATATGTAAAGCTGCTTGAGTGTTTATGATTTAGAGTCTCTGTGTTCACTTACACAACGCCGAATAATATAGAAGGAACGCTTATATAAGAAATGCAGCTTCTGTAAACTCCATTTCGGAGGATTACTGCTTTTTTTTTTTTTTTTTTTTTTTTTACACTTTATTTGCCATCCAGCCATTGAATTTTCAAGTGCCTCTGAAACTGAAAGATTGTATCGCCTCTGGAAGTCGCGAGCGGCAATTCAAACAGCCGTCATTTGCTCATTCATATAGTTAGTGGCACTGTAGGTATTTAGAATAGTGCCAGTTAAGCCGTGGTGGCATTAATTGAGAGAGAACCAATGTTGGCCAACAGACCGGGGGTGTCCACTACCCTTTTAAATTCCATAATAGGATCTTTGACATCCAACTGAAAAAATCAGAGCAAACACGCAGGGAAAACCTTGATTTAACATCTCATTAACATTTAATTGGAAAAAAAAAAAAAGACATTTCCAAACTAATAGGAAGAGTTTAAACAGTCACTAATGGAAAAGATGAGCAAAGACTCCTTTACTTCAATAATTCCTTACTCGCTGGACCGTGTCAGTGCACTTTAATACACATTTTACGAAATTGTTCTAGAAAATCCCTAAACAAGGACATAAAATAAATAATTGTGAGATTGCTATTAGAGATTGGAGAATGGAAAAAAAGGGAACCTGTCATGGGAGAAATATGACTGTCCTTCTGAAAATGCTTTATGCCTGGCTATTCTACTGATGCTTTGGCTTCCATGCTTTCTGAGTCACTAACCTAGAACAAGTATAGGGATAAGGAATGCTGACCGATCTCTTACTTGCATTTGCCATGTGCTTGTTCTTAGGCAAGTCATTGAGGAAGTACTGATATAGTCAGGAAATTGGGATGCTCAGAAAGAGGCCATCAGTGGCAGATCATGTACACTATATTGTCAAAAGTATTGGGATGCCTGCCTTTACACACATGAACTTTAATGGCATCCCAGTCTTAGTCTGTAGGGTTCAATATTGAGTTGGCCCACCCTTTGCAGCTATAGCACCTTCAACTCTTCTGGGAAGGCTTTCCACAAGGTTTAGGAGTGTGTCTATGGGAATGTTTGACCATTCTTCCAGAAGAACATTTGTGAGGTCATGCACTGATGTAGGACGAGAAGGTCTGGCTGGCAGTCTCTGCTCTAATTCATCCCAATGGTGTTCTATCGGGTTGAGGTCAGGACACTGTGCAGGCCAGTCAGGTTTCTCCACCCCAAACTCGCTCATCCTTTATGGACCTTCCTTTATGGATCTTGATGTCATGTTAGAACATAAAGGGGCCATCCCCATACTGTTCCCGCAAAGTTGGGAGCATGAAATTGTCCAAAATGTCTTGGTATGCTGACGCCTTAAGAGTTCCCTTCACTAAGGGGCCAAGCCCAACCCCTGAAAAACAACCCCCCACCATAATCCCTTCTCCACCAAATGATTTGGACCAGTGCACAAAGCAAGGCCCATAAAGACATGGATGAGCGAGTTTGGAGTGGATGAACTTGACTGGCCTGCACAGAGTCCTGACTCCAATCTGATAGAACACCTTTGGGATGAATTAGAGCGGAGGCTGTGAGCCAGGCCTTCTCATCTACATCAGTGTCTGACCTCCCAAATGCGCTTCTGGAAGAATGGTCAAACATTCCCGTAGACACACTCCTAAACCAGCCTTTGCCAGAAGAGTTGAAGCTGTTTTAGCTGCAAAGGGTGGGCCGACTTAATATTGAACCCTACGAATTAAGATTGGGATGCCAATAAAGTTCATGTGCATGTAAACGCAGGTGTCCCAATACTTTTGACAATAGACTGTATCTTGAATCACTGATATCCTTAAGAATGACAACCTGGGAAGTTCTAGACAACCTGAGAAGGGTTAATATCATTGTCTGTGCCTCCTTTGGAGAGTTCTCCCTTCACTTCTTGCTCTTATGATAGGGTGACCAGACATCTCCGGTTTCCGGGGACAGTCCCCGGATTGAGGACACTTTCCCTGGACCAAGTCTGTCCCCGGTTTTGTCCCCGGATTTGATTTGAACAGGGGATGGGGCAATTTCAAAGACAGTCAGTGCAGAATAAAAAAAATAAAAATAATTCTGGATTACACTCCGCCGCTCCTTCTAGCTTAGGGGGGTGTATTTTTTTCCATTATCTGTGCCCCTTTCTGATGATCATGTGCTGGTCGGAGCGGAGGGAATATTTCTTCAGTTTCGGGCGCATGCCCATTCAGCTCCGCTCACATGTTCTTCTGCCTTGGCTCAAGTCCTGGCCAGCCACCTACCTATCTCTTTGCCTTCCCTGGTGGAGTGATCTTCCTCTACTCCCCACCCAGTAGTAGCCGGGGCCTGAAGAGTAAGATTTGACAGAGTGTGAGGCGGGCGGCAGTGGCGATGGGCAGAGAGTCGCTGATTGCTGCTATTACTAGTAAAAAATAAATAAAAATATGTCCCTAGATTTCATTTTAAAAATCTTGTCACCTTTTCTTATGACCACTGTCCCCAAAACAGGAAGTAGGGGGATTTCTACAATGGGGATACATACAGCTAAAACGAAAGAGATAATTTGCAACTGGACTCAGACACTGAAAACACCACCTAGATCTCTGCACCTTCCTGACCCATTTACACCACTCAGCCATAACATTATAATCACTCTCAGGTAAAGTGAATAACATTGATTAGAAAATAGAGGGGAGTGGGGATAACTAACCTCTCTAAAAGGACTACAATCGTATTGGTACTGTGTCCTTCACTATGCAGTACGTACTGCAGATAAAATCCCTATGGACAAAACTACACAGGACATTTAAGGTACCACATCATATGTAAAAAGAATCATAGCAAATATTTATTACATCATAGAAATATTAAACTAAAAAATGGTTGCGTAAAATATTGATATATGCACTTAGTGTAAATATAAAGTAGCAGATGCACACTAGGCGTAAGAGACTCCCAACTAGATATCCAAACGGAGTCCTCTTGCATGTTCAATGCGTTTCACAGGTCACAGCTCGCTTCATCAGGAACATTAACACTCTGTAAATATCTGTAAATGCAAGAGAACAATTAACAATTTTTGTCCATAATACAGTTATTCAGGTGCATACCCTCCTTATGCCGCGTACACACGACCGTTTTTCATGACGAGAAAAATGCAATTTTTTTAATTGGTCATTAAAAACGATCGTGTGTGTGCTCCAGAGCATTTTTCTCGACGTGAAAAATGGGCATTCAAAATTTAGAACATGCTCTATTTTTTCTCGTCGTTTTTCACGTCGTCGTTTTTCTCGGCGTGAAAAACCGACATGTGTACGCTATAATGACGGGAAAAAAACGCGCATTCTCAGAAGCAAGTTATGAGACGGGAGCGCTCGTTCTGGTAAAACTATCGTTCGTAATGGAGATAGCACATTCGTCACACTGTAACGGACTGAAAAGCACAGAGACTGAAAAGCACAAATCGGCTAACACCAAACTTTTACTAACACGCGGTAAAACGAAATCAGCAAAAGCAGCCCAAAGGGTGGCGCCATCCAAATGGAACTTCCCCTTTCTAGTGCTGTTGTACGTGTTGTACGTCACCGCGCTTTGCTCAAGCATTTTTTTTCACGATAGTGTGTAGGCAAGGCAGGCTTGAGAAGAGTCACGTCGAGAAAAACTTAGTTTTTTTCCATGACATTAAAAACGGTCGTGTGTACGCAACATTAGCATTTACCAGAATACTTTTACTTACATTAAACATGAAAACAACCTGTGCAACCATATTTAAAACAACCAATAGAAGGACAGCTGCACTGATGTGTTGAAAGAAGAAAAAATTGCAAGCATAAGGATTTGAGTGACATTGACACGTGCCAATATTTAATGGCTGGACGATTGGGTCAGAGCAACTCCAAAACTGCAGTTCTTGTGGGATGTTTTCAGTCTGCAGTGATCGGGACCTACCAGAAGTGGTCCAAGGAAGGAAAACCGGTGAACTGGCAACAGGGTCATGGGCAGCCAAGGTTCATTGATGCTCATGGGGAGCCCAAACCAATAGTAGAGCTAATGTAACTCAAATTGCCAAAAAAGTTAATGCTGGTTCTGATAGAAAGGTGTCAGAACACACATTGAATTGCACTTTGCTGTGCATGGGGCTGCATAGCCACGGACTGCTCAGGGTGCACATGATGACCCGTGTCCAAAGCCGACAGTGCCTACAATGGGCATGTGAGCATCAGAACTGGAATCACTGAGCAATGAAAGAAGGCGGCCTGGTCTGATGAATCATGTAATCTTAGACATAATGCGGATGGCCAGGTACGTCACTTACTTGGGGAAGAGATGGTACCAGGATGCGCTGTAGGAAGAAGGCAAGCCAGTGGAGGCAGTGATCTGCTACTGATGGCTTGATGCCAGATACCACAGCATACCTTCAGTGAATTAGGTCAGTTGTCATCAACTCCTGTCCTCAGGACCCTCTAACAGGCCAGGTTTGCAAGATAACTGAAATACATCACAGGTGATATCATTTGCTGCTCAGTGATTGCAGTATTCTAGTCTGCATCTCCCAAAGGTAATACATAAAATCTGGCCTGTTAGTGGGCCCTGAGGACAGGGTTGATGACCACTGGTTTAGAGGATTCCATTCTTTAACGGGTCAGGACTGCTTTATCGGCAAAAGAAAGGGGGACCTACTCAATATTAGGTGGATGTTATGGCTAATCCATATATACTGTATATTAGTGTATATATATATATATATATATATATATATATATATATATATATATATATATATATATATATTGTTATTATTATTGTTATTACATGTTAAAAATTGACTCCTAGCTTCCAGGGGGCCCTTGTCTGGCTGCCCCATTATGCATGAATGGTATGTCTAACCTTAACCTGTGTTTGGAGGGTGGATAGATCATATAGGTCAGGGGTCTCCTAACTTTTTAAGCAAAGGGGCAGTGTACTGTGCATTGGACTTTAGGGGGGCTAGACTGTGGCCAGTTGGTGTAGACAATGTTTCAGGCTTGGTGGCCAGTGGGAGTAAAAAAATATTACATGGTGCCTGTGGTCAGTAGGAGATAGAATACTGCCCCATCACTTGTATTAGTTGGAGAAATAGTGCCCCATAATTGGTATGGGTGGGAGGACTAGTGCTCCATCACTAGTATGAAGAGGGGAGCACAGGGGTGGGACTTTGAGTGAAGCACGAGGATGCAAAGAGATAAAAGGTGAACAATAGGAAATGTTATTATAGTTGGCACGTATAAAACATATGAGCATTGCTGGTAGTTGATAAACAGTAAGCATAATAATCACAATGGACATGGTGATACCATTGGAATCTCAGAGTGTAACCACTACTATGGAGAGCAATGTACATGATAACAGCCAGTACATATGATAACATTAATGGTGCTTTCTATTTTAAGACAATAATAAAATATCCAAGGTCTCCCACATAAGGGTTGAATAAAAACATATTGCAAAGTAGAACCTGCAGGACCTATGGCCTCACTAGACCTGGGAGGTAAGGTAGGTATGATGGTTGGGAGGTTGTTGGAAGCATAAGGGAATGAAACCACGGCACCAGTTGGCTTGACGCGTTTCGTGGCCTTAGCGCCACTCATCAGGAGGGTACACGTGATTGGTCTAGAATAAAAGGAATATATAAATGTAGGTAATGGATATAAGTATGTATGGTGGTACAGATAGGCTGTCAGGCACCTAAGTGCATACTTACTAATGGTGGTTCACATGTGGTTGGTGTGGTGGTGAGGCGTAGCAGGAATCCAGGTCTACCTCCAGTCAGGGGTCGTGGCGGGCGGCTCGCTTGGGGCTTAAAACAAGGCCTGTCACCAAGCAGGGACAGAGCCGGGGCTGCCCTGTGAGAGGTGGAGACCAGTTAGGAATAGATTGGGATGGGAAGGGGTGACTGGGGATAAGAGTGGTAAAGAGGACCCGGTGCGAGTGAGGGGTGTATGGAGGTGGAGGCTGGCAGTCCTTGTGGTGCCAGGATAGCATGATTGAGTGAACAGCAATGGTTGTACAGGTGAAAGTCCCAAGCTTGTAGCTAGGAGGTGGAGTGAAAATAAGAAGAAGGGTGTAAAGAGACAAAGTTACCTGGGTTCAGCAGGGCGACCGGTGGGGGGGAAAGATGGATGTGCTGTAATGTGAACAGAGAGCCCCTGAGTGTCGAGACTGCCCGGAAGTACCGTTATGTGTGCCGCCGCGACACCGCCCACCAGTGTCACGCTGGGTAGCAGCACATGGAGGGAGGGGCGCCGTCAGCCGGAAAAGGTATCCGGCCGCCCGGCTCTTGTACTCCCCCTACTAGTATGGGTGCGAAGAATAGTGCCCCATCACTAGTATGAGTGCAAGGACTAGTGCCCCATCACTAGTATGAGTGCGAGGAATAGTGACCCATCACTAGTATGTGTGGGAGGAATAATCCCCCATTACTTGTATGGGTGGGAGAAATGCCCTGTTACTTGTGTTAATGGCAGGAATTATGCCCCACTGTTGGTGTTAGTAGAAAGAAAAGGCCCTCAAGGGTCAGATAAAGGCTAGCAAAGGACCACAGCCAGCCCATAGGCCACAGTTTGGGGACCACTGATATAGATCTTAATATGTAGCTGGTGATTGTAAAGGCTTCAGTGTGCAGCTCCTCCCCTCAGTCCCCCCCCCCCCCATAATATTTACCTAAGCCAGATCTCTATCCAGCGATGTGCACGAGACCCGAGGCTCTCCCGGGTCCCTCCCTCCTGATTGGCTGAGATGCAGCAGCAGGAGCCATTGGTTTCCGCTGCTGTCAATCACAGCCAGTGAGGCGGGTGGCGGGGCTGAGCCGCACTCTCTGTGTCTTATGGACGCAGAAAGCCGGTTTGGGAGCGAGCACTCACAAGTGCCCCCACAGAAAAACGGCTTGCTTTGAGGGCACCTGGCAGAGGGGGGGGGGGCAGAGCGCCGGTGGGGGAGCCAGAGAAGTGGAGGATCGGGGCTGCTCTGTGCAAAACCGCTGCAGAGAGCAGGTAAGTATAACATGTTTGTTATTTTTTTCAGAACATTTTTTCCTTTACAATCACTTTAATCCCCAGGTTGCAGCAAAGTTGTCGGATGATCAGAGTGATATATGCAATAACTGTGAAAGCATCAAGCGCTCATAAAATTGAACGTTCACATTTTTAGCAATCACAAACCTGTAAAAAGTCATTGGGGGTTATTTACTAAAGGCAAATCCACTTTGCACTACAAGTGCACTTGAAATTGCACTGAAAGTGCACTTGGAAGTGCAGTCGCTGTAGATCCGAGGGAGACATGCAAGGAAAATAAAAAACAGCATTTTAGCTTGCACATGATTGGATAATAAAATCAGCAGAGCTTCCCCTCATTTCAGATCTACCCCTCAGATTTACAGCGACTGCACTTCCAGTGCACTTTCAGGGCAATTTCAGTGCACTTTGCACTTGTAGTTTGCACTTGTAGTGCAAAGGGGATTTGCCTTTCGCAAATAACCCCCATTGTTTTCTTGTATGCTTGAATGCTACCACTACGTTCTATCATGTGGATGCTGCATTGCTGTGCTTTGCAATAATGTATGCAGTGTGTGAATGAGCCCTTCAGGCCTTATGCAATCCAAAAAATTACATTTCACTCAACTCTATGTACTACAGTGCATTGTGATGCGGTCTAGTGTGTTGCAATGCACTTCATGAAAATGCAACATGTCCTACATTGGTGTGAACCAAAACCATATGACATAAGCATAGGTGTGCGCAGCCTATTGCATTAAGGTGTGCACCGCAAAATTTAAACACACATGACTTTCTCTGCAGCCTCAGCAGCACTGGACAGTGATTGAATGGGAAGAGTTCTGAGCTGAGTGGCTTCCTGTTCCTTCACGAACTGAAGCATAGTAAACACAGTTTACTATGCCTCAGTTCTGAATGGACACAGTGAGCGAGTGTGTTTACTGTGTTCATTTAGAAAAGGAACTATTTACTAGCCCCGTACCCCACTCTCCATCCTGAAACATCCCCCGCAGCAGCTGGGAGGAGAGGAGAGGAGGGAAGCCAGCAGCACTGCAGCCAACATGGGGGGGAGGGGGTCTGGGAAGTAGGAAGAATCAGCAAAGCACATAGTGATTAGGGTGTGCCTTTCTTTTATAAACAATTGTTACTTCTGATAAGGGAGATCTTGCCTATAAAGTCCCATTAGAGGAACATTTTCCGTAGCTTGCTTGATTCAGGGATGTGGGCCTCATCTCCCATCCTTTAACAGACAGCATATCTTTACTTTTTTTTTTTTTAGGGTGTGCCTAGGCACACCTGGCACACCCCCTGAGCATGCCTATGGACATAAGGCACATTGCTTTATCTATGAATTGGGACTATGTTCGGCAACACTGCCCAACTGGTGTGAGCAAGACCAAGCGGGAGCCATGCTGTGTCTATGCCCGTTCCAACCAAGCACCAGAAAAGAAAAAAAAAAAGCTCCTATTTGGTCATCAATGGGAATCAATAATTTTTTGTTCCTGATTCAGCCCTTTTTACCTGAATCATTCCACAATAAATGTCTACATGCAACTGCTAGCTTTTTAAATATTACACGTCGACTCCTAGGGGTTCCCACTAAATGTATTTTTACAGCAACATTTGCTGTTTGGAATTGCATCAACTTTATGATGTTGGCATCAATTCAGATCAAAAGGATGGTTAGCGGAGTTACGTTTTTGGGAGAGCAGCAGATCTAATATACCGTATATACTCGAGTATAAGCTGAGTTTTTCCAGCACATTTTTTTGTGCTGAAAATGCCCCCCTCGGCTTATACTCGAGTCACCTTTTTGCGCCTGATCTCCCGGAATTTGGGGACCTGTTACCGGCCGGCCGTAGGTCCCCTGGACCGCAAACTTGGCACACATTAATCCCCACTCTGCCTCTACAAGTGTGCAAAGTTTGTTGTCCAGGGGACCTATGGCCGGGGAGCACCGATTTTTCAAATCCGTGCACCCCTTCCATAGACTCCCATGTTAAACGTCAGTCTAGTCATGGGCACAGTGAGGCATGGGCACAGTGAGGCATGTACACAATGAGGCATGGGCACAGTGAGGCATGGACAAAGTGAGGCATGGGCACAGTGAGGCATGGGCACAGTGAGGCATGGGCACAGTGAGGCATGTACACAATGAGGCATGGGCACAGTGAGGCATGGACAAAGTGAGGCATGGGCACAGTGAGGCATGGGCACAGTGAGGCATGGGCACAGTGAGGCATGTACACAATGAGGCATGGGCACAGTGAGGCATGGGCATGGTGAGGCATGGGCACAGTGAGGCATTGGCACAGTGAGGCATGTACACAATGAGGCATGGGCACAGTGAGGCATGTACACAATGAGGCATGGGCACAGTGAGGCATGGACACAGTGAGGCATGGACACAGTGAGGCATGGGCACAGTGAGGCATGGGCACAGTGAGGCATGGGCACAGTGAGGCATGGGCACAGTGAGGCATGTACACAATGAGGCATGGGCACAGTGAGGCATGGGCATGGTGAGGCATGGGCACAGTGAGGCATGGACACAGTGAGGCATGCACATGGACACAGTGAGGCAAAGTGAGGCACAGTGAGGCATGCAGATGGACACCCTAGGCTTATACTCGAGTCAATACGTTTTCCCAGTTTTTTGTGGTAAAATAAGGTGCCACGGCTTATATTCGGGTCGGCTTATACTAGAGTATATACGGTACTTGTCCAAGACCTTTGCAGAATTTTATCACATAAACAGAGGCGATCAGTTACATAACAACAAGTGAAGTAAAGATGATTTTTAATATTATTATTTTTTCCCTTTTTTTGCTTTGCATAATTAGTTATTCTTGCAGGTAACACTGAGCAGAATTAATCTTCTTCCAACCTACAGGTGTCACTGTTGTCACTTCAGTTAGTGAAAAATGCTGTCTGTGTCTACAATGGCTCAATAATATTGTAGCACAAAAAACGGTCATCTAAAACTTCTAAACAGAATCAAAATAAAAATAAACTTTTTTGTTTTCTTATTAAATATGGTCAGATTGGTGTAGAACTAGACTGTTCAGTGATTTGGACACCCTCCTGTTTCCTGTTAAAGTATGCCCTACATCAAATATTTTAGAAACTATTAATAAAAACCTAAGTTGATAGTTAAAAAAATAAATAAGAATAGACTGATCATAAAAAAATCAGAATGATCATAAATAGCTTATACGTCTTCTGTAAAGCTGAGCTCCGGACACAAAAACTTTAATTCAAATATATTCTTCAATAGCCACAAAGAATATACAACCAGTTTGTGTCCACCATATGCCTTTACAAACCCAGATATTACCTTGTAAATGTTGCAGTGACCTCATCACTGGGTTCTATATATCCTGTGCAGAGAGCAGAGCTGTGGGAGGGATCTACAAGGCCCCACCCACTACAGGGCTGCCTGTAGAAACTACAGGAGGGGGCGGAGACAAGACCAGTCACCCTGCACAAGGGGAGAGAGCAGCAGTGGTCGGTCTTCATTACAAGAAGCAAAGTTTCAAATTGGATTACTGCACAGATCTGGAAGAAATACATAAAGAACAAGTAAGAGTACACATGACTCCTTTATAATAGTTATTGATTGTGGAGTTCAGCTTTAACCTTTTGCCGACCGCCCCCCACGCATATATTTACTGCGGGGTGGCGTCTCCTGTGCGCACAATCACATACAGGTACCTGATTCTGCACTTCCATGTCTAGGGCGCTCATACACGCGCCGCCGGCGACCCGCTCTTGCTGTGATTGGACACAGCGGGAGCCAATCAGCAGGTCCGCAGACGTGATGCCCGCTGGGACCCACCGATCATTACTGGCATCGGCAGAACAGCGGTCTGCCTATATAAACTAGGCAGATCGCCGTTCTGTGACAAGGAAAGGCATGGATTCTGTGTTTCTGCTAAGCAGGAACACGGATCTCTGTCTTCCCACAGTACAAGCACATCCCCCACAGTTAGAAAGCACCTCCCTAGGAACACATTTAACCCTTTGATTATCCCGATATTAACCACTTGCCAGCCAGTGTCATTAGTACAGTGACAGTGCATATTTTTCATACTGATCACTATATTACTGTCATTGGTTCCAAAAAAAGTGTCAGGTGTCCGCATCGGTCACAATATCGCAGTCCTGCTATAAGTCGCTGATCGCCATTACTTAAAATAAATCCATAAATATATCCTTTAGTTTGTAGATGCAAAAACTTTTGTGCAAACCAATCAATATACGCTCATTGTTATTTTTATTTTTTTTATTGGGATTTTTACCATAAATATGTAGCAGAATTCATATTGGCCTAAATTGATAAAGAAATGTGATTTTTTTAATATTTTTTTATTGGGTATGTTTTATAGCAGAGAGTAAGAAATATTGTTTTTTTTTTTTTTCAAAATTGTTGCTCTTTTTTTGTTTATAGCGCAAAAAATAAAAACCACAGAGGTGATCAAATACCACCAAAGAAATCTCTATTTGTGGGGAAAAAAAGGACATACATTTTATTGAGGTATAGTGTCACAAGACAGCGCAATTGTCAGTTAATGTAACACAGCGCCATACCGCAAAAAATGGCCTGGTCATGAAGGGGGTAAACCTTCCGGAGCTGAAGCAGTAAAGCATTGTACATCCTGTGTTCCACAGAAAATTATCTAAAAAAACTAAAATCTGCAAAAGCAGTCAACTTGATTAAAATAATGTGGGCTTCATTTATGCTATGGGATCACGTTCTGGTCTATAAAGGCCCCTTTCACACTGGGGCGGGAGGTGCGCTGTGGGTATAGAGGCGCTATTTTTAGCGCCACTATACCTTTGTTTTTACCGCGGTATGCAGCCGCTAGCGGGGTGAATTTAACCCTTGCTAGCGGCCGAAAAAGGGGTTAATACCGCCCGCAATGCGCCTCTGCAGAGGCACATTGCGGGCGGTATTACCGCGGTCTCCCATTGCTTTCAATGGGCAGCAGCGGTAAAGGAGCGGTGAACACACCGCTCCTTTACCGCTGTAAAGATGCGGCTAGCAGGACTTTTGGAGCGGTCCTGCTAGCGCACCGCTTCAGTGTGAAAGCCTTTGGGCTTTCACACTGAAGACTGCAGGGCACGATTTTTTCAGGCGGTTTAGCAGCGCTATTATTAGCCCTAAACCGCCTGAAAAACGTGTCAGTGTGAAAGGGGCCTAAATGAAAACAATACTACTTTCACTAAACACTATTCAGGACACCAGTGCATGGATTCCAATGCGGCAGGGTTTTTTTTTTTGAAGCACCGATTAGAGCCAGAGGCTCTAATAGGCTTCAATATAGGGTGGGCTCGGGTGCAGAGAATGCACTCCAAGCCCACCCAGATGTGTTACAACAGCGAATCAATATTTGCTGTTGTAACGCTGATCCTCCTCCCAGCTAATCAGGAAGTGGGTTTTGACACCGGTCACCTGATTGGCTGAAAGGACGGGCGATCCTATTGGATGCCTAGGAGGAGAAGGGAAGGAGCTGGAAGCCGCCATGGAGCAGAGGACTTGTAGCCGAGCCGCTGCACCATGCTGCCTGCCACCCGCCACCCACCACCATGGTGTAAGTGTCGGACCGACTGGCAAACAGTGGAGGGGTGGATAGTTGTTTGCCGCCCCCCTCCCCTTCAAAAAAAAATAAAAAATCATCAGCTGCCACTGCTGGAATGGCCATTGAAAACCCATGAAACAGGGTAACAACGCTGGAGCACAATTAAGAGACAGGGACAAAGTGTTGTCACTTCAACAGGAAGTGCCTGAACAAAGACCTCTGTTGCAGGATCACCAGGAATATTTAAATAAAAGCTGCAGACGTAAAAAAAATATCTACTTCTGAAATCACATTAACTTGCTAAAGCTTATATAGATATTTATGATTAGGTTGACATATACTTTAAGACTATTATTATTATTATTATAGAGCTAATCCTATTAAGATATACAGTATATCTGAAAAAAAAAAGAAACACACTGGGGGGATTTACTAAAACCAGATTTTGCACTCTCCAGTTTTAGTAAATCTCCTTCTCTTTCCCTTTAAAGGGGCATTTTTTTTTTTTCTGATTTGAATATTACTTCTATTTAAGAAGGGTAATGTCATTAATGATTTCTGTATATAACATTGTACAGACATATTTAATTTAAATGTCTCTGCATGGCTGGGCTGCTGTTGATATCTCTGTAGATTTCCCCTTTCAGCATCAATGTCACTTTTCACAGTGCTGAAAAAACAAACAGATTTCCAAATTTTCACTAATTAGCTCACAGTCATGATTTCTGCTGTGTAGCTTTGGGCCGGATGCAAATAAGTGTCATTCAACTCACCAGACTTTTGTTCATGGTAAGACAAAGGGGTTGATTTACTAAAGGCAAATAGATTGTGCACTCTGCAAGAGCAGTTGCTCCAGAGCTTAGTAAATGAGGTGAAGCTTCACTTTGCAAAAAATACCTGATCACATGCAAGGAAAATTAAAAAATAAACAACATTTGTTGCACATGATTGTGTAGCACCCTGGTGTTTAGGCAAGGTTGCTCACAAATTTAGTTTGCCGGATAGTAAATGTTCTGGTTAATTGTTAGAAGATCCACTAAATCCTTCTCTAATTCTGGAGTTGCTGCACCTTTTCTCTTCTGTCACTAGGTGGCACTGTTGCTGGTGACATTAGATCAACAAGGTCATAGCAAGGTCAGATTATGAATAGATGGGGTGTCTCAGCCATTCGGCAGGGGTTTCTTTAGTCCCTTGGCCTGCTGGGAGAGCCTATTTATTTGGGGGGAGTCAGGTGATCGGGGTTCTGTCCCACATGGACGGCTGTCTAGGTTAGGGTGACCAGACATCCCCGGTTTCCGGGGACAGTCCTCGGATTGAGGACACTGTCCCCGGACCAAGTCTGTCCCCAGTTTTGTCCCCGGATTGGATTTGAACAGGGACTGGGGCAATTTTAAAGACAGTCAGTGCTCCGCCGCTCCTACTAGCTTAGGGGGGTGTATTTTTTTTCCATTATCTGTGCCCCTTTCTGATGATCATGTGCTGGTCGGAGCGGAGGGAATATTTCTTCAGTTTCGGGTGCATGCCCATTCAGCTCCGCTCACATGTTCTTCTGCCTTGGCTCAAGTCCCGGCCAGCCGTTTGCCTGTTTATCTCTTTGCCTTCCCTGGTGGAGTGATCTTCCTCGGCTCCCCACCCAGTAGTAGCCGGGGGCCCAGAGGGTAAAGCCCTGTACACAAGCTCGGTTTTCACGGGCGTAAAAAGTCCGCCGTGAAAACCGAGAGGAAAGCCGAGAACCCGGTAGGAAAACTGCCATGGAGCTTTGGCCGGGAATCCCGGCCGTGTGTATGCTCCATCGGCACTGCCTCACAGTGTTTCCCATAGAGCATTAGTAAATCTTGCGGAAAAAAACCCACCGGGAATCCCGAGGGGAAATAGAGAGCAGGTTCTCTATTTTCCCGTCGGGATTCCCGGCTGTTTTCCTGATGGGAAAACTGCCATGAAGCATACACACGACCGGTTTTACCAGCCAAACGCTCTCATGGCAGCTTTCCTGACGGGAAAACCGGTTGTGTGTACAAGGCTTTAGACTTGATAGGCTGTGAGGTGGAGGTGGCGACGGGCAGAGAGTCGCTGATTGATGCTATTACTAGTAAAAAAAAAAAATGTCCCCGGATTTCTTTTTAAAAATCTGGTCACCTTAGTCTAGGTGGACGTGTGTTATGTCACCCTGCGTTGCTAGGCCGGAAGACAGAGGCCTATCCCAGGGACACCTGGCTGCCTGAGGCCTATCCAGGAGCAGGAAAAGCAGCATAGGGTTGGGACTGCAGGATTGTAGTCCAACCGAGTTGCAGGGGTTCGACCAGACGGGGAAACTAGTTGTGGTCGGAGGTGGAGGGGAAGCAGTCGCCACTAAGGGACCATACACACTATTACCAGAGACTACTGTGAGTAAGCCTGAAAAAGTACCAGAGCAGAAGTGGGAAAGCTTCAGCAAGTGCCAAGCCAGGGACCCAGCGGATTAGCAGGGGTGACAATTGGGTAGTGCACAGCAGGATAGCTGTGGAAGAGCTCAGGGGATCCAGCGGACGGCTGGGAACTGGAGATCTAGTGAGAGAGAGTGGGAAACTGTGGGATAAGAGAAGAACCATACTCGGTTGCCAAGTTCTATGTGTGAAGATCTTTGGAAACTGTTAAAAGCTTTGTTGCCATAGGAGACAGCGGTCCTACCAATACAGAAGTTGAATCCGGCCGGAGGCTTGGAACTACAGTATATAACTGTCTGCCTATAGTGTCTCGGAGTCTGCTAATTGTCATTGCATCTACCTAAGGGTGTCCTGGCCCAAACCCTCTCTCCCACAGTTCTTATTAACCTCCCTGGCGGTATAATTATTTCAGATTGTAGGTGCTTAAAGCGGTACAATTATTTTGCATGGAAATTTGGCGTTTTATATTGTAGGCCTGTAATTCTTAGGAATAACTCACTTAAATCTGTCCAAACCAGAGTCTAGTAGACAGGGCCGTTTGAAGGAATTTGGG
Source organism: Rana muscosa (assembly GCA_029206835.1). Lineage (NCBI taxonomy): Eukaryota > Metazoa > Chordata > Amphibia > Anura > Ranidae > Rana > Rana muscosa. The sequence continues at coordinate 441,417,859 of CM055127.1, read as the reverse complement.
GGCCCCAAGCAAAATGGACATGGAGGCCCCCCAAACCCCCCCCCCCCCCCCCGCGCACGCACGTAAAGCCTACAGGAACCACAGCATAGCCAAGTTCACGCACACTTTATATTTAAAAAAAAGTTTACAGTGCAAATACTGCAGGAGCCTGGAAAGCAACTTGTAGTCCCCCCTGAACACATGACATGTCATTCTACATGTATATTACACAGTGTGATCAACAACCAGCTACACTGACAGCTACACTGCCTCTGATCCCTAACTACAGAAGTCTGGAAAGCAGCATGCTGGGACTTGTAGTCCCCCCTGAACACATGACATTCTATGTGTATATTACACAGTGTGCTACACCATACCTCCCAACTTTGTAAAGTCCCATCGCGGGACATGGGACATTCCGATGTCCCCTCTCCCCTGCCAACCAGAGTTGTTGAGCGGGGGGGGGGCGGGACATTGCCAAAAGCGGGGGGGCGCCGATCGGGGGAGGCCATCATACTACTAGTCCGCCGATCGCGGGGGGGGGGGGGCTCTTACCTGCTGCTGCTGCTCCTCTTCTTCTGTTCATGTTTCCTGCTGTGCGGGAAACATGATAGTCTCGCGGGAGTGCGGGAAGGAGGAGCCTCTGCGGGTAAAACCCGCACAATCCGTGCCAGTTGGGAGGTATGCTACACTGCCTCTGATCATCTAACTACAGGAGCCTGGAAAGCAGCATGCTGGGACTTGTAGTCCCCCCTGAACACATACACACACAGTCCAATTAAAGTATAAATAACAGAAACACATCCCATAATATCCTTCCTCACGTACCCAGCTTTGTTTCTCATTCATTGGATGGAAGCCACACAGAGTTCTCCCCCTCCCTGTGTTTTTATCACCTCCCCTTCTTCCCAGGCTGTAGTGTGGCCGAGCTCCTCTTCCTCCAGTGTCAGTCTGGACTGAAAGGAAGTGAGCACTCAGTGTGCACTTACTGTCTGTCCTGCCGGGAACAAGAAACTGAATCTCCTGTACCGCGCAGTACCCGGCCGAACTGACAGGAGGAAGGAAGAGGAGCTCGGCCATGCTACAGCCTGGGAAGGGAAAGTTGGGGGGCCCCATGCCAGCTCGGGGGCCCCAAGCAATTGCTTGGTTTGCCTGTCCTGTAGCGACGGGCCTGCTAGTAGACATCCCGGGTATGATAAAGTTTGAAACACAAAATCATAAATTATAATATAATAAATAACTATAAATAATTATAACAAATAATAATATAATAATAATAAAAATTATTCAATAATGTAATAAAATCAAAAACACTGAAATTTGCTCAGTTGCAGAATTGTCGCTGTCATTAGATTTAGTGTTTGATGATGAATTTCCCCACAAATCGCTATCGCTCAATTCTGCAAGTAATTCTAATTTATTATCGCTGTTTTCTAGCTGGTCTAAAACCACTTTTGACGTAAAGGGACACTTTTTGGTTGCTATGGACAATCTCCAGTTTCCAGGCAGAAAGAACAGTTTTTATAATATAAAACTGCATGCAGGGCACTGGACAGACCACTAGGGATAAAGGGGGTGTGTAATTATTACATACAGTACTGTAATCTGTAAGATTACAGTTTACTGTATGTATTGTGTGTTTTTTACATTTGGAATTTGGCACCAAGCTCTGTCCCCGTGCGTCGCACCGCTCGCAGGGAACGGAGCTCGGCACTCGGCACTGTGAATCGAGCGAGGAGACACGGCTCGCAGACACAGCTGGGTGACATTGCAGGATCCAGGGGACAAGGTAAGTAACTCTCCCTGGATACTGCAATGCAACCCCAAATTTGGCTTCGGGGTTACCGCTTTTGGTAGTATAAACTCACCCCGAGCCAGACTCGGGAATACCGCCAGGGAGGTTAAGAGACAATAAATCTCATTATTTGCATTAAAAAAGTGAATTGCACCCATCATTTTATCTTGCATTACACCCACTATGCCTAGTGACCCATTTTACAAAGAAGGATGTCAGCTCTCCCTGACTCTGGAGGTCACCATTGGGCCTCTAGAGGTCCAGGCCATTGCTACAATTGGATGATGTGAGTCAGCAGGTCTACCCCTCATTTACTAAGCACTGGAGCAACTGCACTTCAAATCAAAACCCCCAAGTGTGATCAGTGAAATGGACAGGGTTTTGTAGTTTCCCAATGGAATATGGGCTAAACAGGCATGGTCAAGATTTCCTTGATTGTATGGATGGTTTGATGGGATGGTAGCCTGGGTTCACACTAAATGCGGGTTTGAAATTGTGCGAGTTCAGCCGAACTCACACAATTTCAAACCGACACTTTGGTCCGACTTTGGGGGCGATTTGAGAGACATCTGTGTCTATTGAAATTGCCCCCGAAGTCGCCAAAAGTAGTGCAGGAACTACTTTTGGGAATCTGTGCAGTGCCACAAAGTTGGCATCGCATCGATTTCGACGGTGCCATTGCCGGCAATAGGAGGCAATTTGGCATGCGATTTGACCGGGGGCTTAGGGGAAGGTTTACTCAAACTGGTGCACACAGAATCTCGTGCAGCTGTGCATTGTGGCCAATTAGCTTCCAACTTTCTCTTGTTCAATTAAGCTTTGATAATAAGCTCTCGTTCACATTGGAGAGACTTGTAATGCGATTTGCCAGCAATTGCACTGTTCAAATCGGTGCGATGCACCTGAAGTCACACTGACAAAGTCGCAGTCAATGTGAACAAGGGCTTAAACCTGATTGGTTGAAGCTGATTGGTTATTATGCACCAGATTCTGTGTGCACTGGTTTTAGTAAATCCCCCCTTTAAGGTTGGGCAACAAGGACAAATGTCTAAGGCACGGAAAAGGCACAGGGCGCACATTTATACTGGAGAAGATGTAAAGAATATTTTTGAGGATTTGGCAGTGGTTGATAAATAAGTCTAACCTGTCTATTTATATTAACCACTTAAGGACCGGAAGATTTGCCCCTTAAAGCAGAGTTCCGCCAAAAAAAAAAAATTAAAAGTCAGCAGCTACAAATATTGCAGCTGCTGACTTTTAATATATGGACACTTACCTGTCCTGGGCGCCCGCTATGTCGGGACCCAAAGCCGATCTGACCCTCGGCTCTCAGGTGGAGGCGCCGCCATCTTCTGTAATCTTCTGTTCCCTACTGCGCATGCGCGAGTCGCGCTGCGTGATCCCACTGGTCCTTGCTGTCTTCTGGGACCTGTGTGTCTCCCAGAAGATGTAGCGTAGGTGATCTATGCCCGGAAGTGGGAGAAAATACCTGGATTACACCGGTATCTGCTCCCTCCTCCCCCCTGAAAGGTGCCAAATGTGACACCGGAGGGGGGGAGGATTCCAAAAAGCAGAAGCTCCATTTTTGGGTGTAACTCCGCTTTAGTGACCAGGCCATTTTTTCCAATACAGCACTGCGTCGTTTTAACTGACAATTGCGCGGTCGTGCGACGTTGTACTCAAACAAAATTGAATTCCTTCTTTTACCACAAATAGAGCTTTCTTTTGGTGGTATTTGATCACCTCTGCGTTTTTTTTTTTTGCGCTATTAACAAAACAAGACAGACAATTTTGAAAAAAAAAAAAAGAATATTTTTTTTACATTTTGCTATAAATATCCACCCAAAAAAAAAAATTTAAAAAAAATTTCATCAGTTTAGGCCGATATGTATTCTTCTACATATTTTTGGTAAAACAAAATCGCAATAGGCGTATATTGATTGGTTTGAGCAAAAGTTATAGTGTCTACAACATAGAGGATAGATTTATGGCAGTTTTTTTTTCTCACTAGTAATGGCGGTGATCAGCGATTTTTAGCGGGACTGCAACATTGCGGCAGACATATCGGACACTTCTGACACTTTTTTTTTGGACCATTAACATTTATACAGCAATCAGTGCTATAAAAATGCACTGATTACTGTGTAAATGTCACTGGCAGGGAAGAGGTTAACACTAGGGGGCGATCAAGAGGTTAAATGTGTTCCCTGGGAGTTGTTTCTAAATTGTAGGGGGAGGGGACTGACTAGAGGAGGAGAGAGATCCTGTTCACTAGGAACAGCAAATCTCTCTCTACTCCCCTGTCAGTATGGGAATCTGTTTGTTTACTTTGACAGATCCCCGTTCTGGCTCTCTGTGGAGCGATCGCGGGTGGCCGACGGACATCGCAGCCACCGGCTACGCGCATCAGCTCCCCCGCTGTAGCTGTTAAAGGGACTGCCAAACAGGTACAGCGATTTTCAGGAACAAGCCGACCTGCCGCCTTATATTGATGGTGGCTGGTCGGCAAGTGGTTAAACAATGCCCTGTGGGATATGTCTTTAACCCTTGTGCTGCCGACAACATATAGCATATGTCGGCGACAGCACTGACCTGTAAGGTCTCTGAAGAGCAATGTGTGTTTGAATCACTGTTCAGAGAGCATTTGACAGGCGGTAAGGAGGTGTTATATCTCGCCCTCACCACCTCCTTTAACTCATTGATTCCTACACTAGCGCACCACAACCATATGCATTGCATGCGGATGTAGGGCACTTGCACCGCAGCCCCATTCACTTAAATAGGTAGCATTCAGGTTACAGGGGGTATCATTCTTGTTGTGGTATGTGTAAACCCCCAGCTGCTGCCTTTGCAGTTAAAGGAAGTAACGGGGGGCTGATAAAAGCTTGACTCAACTGCAAGGTTTCACTGTCCCCCTACACCCACTATTATGAATTAACCCTCAAAGTACAGTGGAACCTTGGATTACGAGCATAATCCGTTCCAGGAGAATGTCTCGTAATTTAAAGCACTTGCATATCAAAGCAAGTTTCCCCATAGAAGTCAATGGAAACTAAAATAATTTGTTCCGCATTGACTTCTATGGCATGCAATACCGCATGTGGCCAGAGGTGGGGGGTGCCGGAGAGCCTCCGAAACACTCGGAAAGGCCCAGGGACAGCTCGGCTGAACTCGGAAAACCTCGGAAAGGCTCGGGTACTGAGCATTTCAGAGTTTTTCTGGGCATTTCCTAACGGCTCCGATCGGCTCCTCTCGGATCCGACGCCCCCCCCACCTCAGGCCAAATGCGGTACTGCACACCGCTGTGGCTTGAATCCTGCTCGTTTTGCGAGACAGCACTCACAAAAATACAGTGCTCGTATTGCGAAATGCTCGTTAACCGCGTTACTCGCAATCCGAGGTTTCACTGTAGAACTAAAGGTGTTTTGAGCATTGAAACCTAGGCTGCCTATGGGTGTATATGTACGGCATGTGGGTGTTGTCCCCACCAAGGGCGAGCCGTCCATTAAGGGCGCACGGGCGCTGCTCCCCCCCACCATCCATCGCCGCCCCCTTATCCATGCGTCTGGCTCCGTTTAGGACTCCGGCGCATTAATTCCAATGTGGGGGGGTTGAAGCACCGATTAGAGCCACAGGCTCTAATAGGCTTTGATATAGGGTGGGCTCGGGTCACAGAGAGTGCGCTCCGATTCCACCCAGGTGTGTTACAACAGCAAATAAATATTCGCTGTTGTAACACTGATCCTCCTCCTGGCCAATCAGAAAGCCAGTTTTGACACCGGTCACCCTATTGGCTGAAAGGACAGGCGATCCTATTGGACGCCTAGGAGAAGGAGGGGAGGAGCTGGAAGCCGCCATGGAGGAGAGAACATGGAGCCGCTGCACCACGCTGCCTGCCACCCGCTGCCGCCGACAGGGTAAGTGCCGGACCAACCGGCAAACAGCGGGGGGGGGGGGGTGCTGCTTGGGGGCGGGAGTGGGAGGTTGTTTGCCACCCCCACCAAAAAAAAAAGAAGCCGCCACTGGTCCCCGAATCTTCCACCACACTCTCTTCTGGTGCAGCACATCCCCCTTGGGAACCCATCCGGTTGGGAAGAATGCATATAACATTTCCCCTATGCCCAACAGCAAGTCTACATGTCCCATAATGCATTGCACCTGCTATGCTAATGCCCACAGGCTGAATTGTTCATCAAAGGCAAGTAGGCAGAAAGGTGGGAGTTTCATATGTTCTATTCATCTCCTGGCTCTCTGCCCAGCAGTTGTATTCTGGTGCACCTGCGTAGTCCCCTGGAGAAAGAGCGCACACTGCAGTGGTTCTCTCTCCATTGAGATTTGGCTAGTGGGGGCCAGGAGCGCCAGCGGGGAACCTGAGAATTGGAGTGTCGGGGTTGCTCTGTGCAAAACTCTTACACAGAGCAAGTAATAATAACATGTTTGTTATTTTAAAAAAATCAACTTGCCTTTAATATCGATTTAAAAACTTAACTTTTTAGGCAAAGCAGTTACGATTAGTCTGGTAAACATGTTGGCGGAAGTCTAGAGATTCTTCTGCTGCTTGAAATAGTAAATATTTAATATTCATATATAATATTTTATATTTACATGACTAACAAATAAGGGAAAAACATATTTTTAATAAAACATGTGCATCATAAATGATATGCTCACAATATAAATTCCCTTAAGCCTGGGTCCACACTGCTGCGGTGCAAGACACCGCATGTAATTTGCACAGGAATCGCAGCACATTCCTGTGCGATTTGAGCCATGGATTTGTATGGCTCCAATAGCACTGCATTCGCAACCAAACTGATGCAGGATCCTTTTTTTTGTCTGCACCAGAATCAAATCGCATGAGTGTGAACACCCATGCAATCTGATTCTGAAAATCGCGTTGCGTTTTGCAAACCGATTGCGGGGTGTCGTTAGTTTAACATACACTCTGCAATCGGTGCAATTGGTTCGCATTGGACGAGTTTGCGATTTAAATGCGGTGCCGAATCTGCAGAAAATTCTTACCCCATCTAGTGTGTGCCCAGGCTTAGTGAGTAAGGTAATCGCTTAGAGGCCTGCCAATGAAAAAATTGCATCCCCTTCCCCACAAATCCTTTTTTTCCTGGAGGGCATTTTTTTTGGCACATGGACCCTATATAATACATCATATAAAAAGAAAAATTATAAGCCAAAGCAGGGATATCAAAAAGAGATTTAATTCCTAAAATAAAATAAATTAAATGAAATCAATTTTTAACCACTTCAGCCCCGGAAGAATTTACCCCCTTCCTTACCAGAGCGCTTTTTGCGATTCGGCACTGCGTCGCTTTAACTGACAATTGCGCGGTTGTGCGACGTGGCTCCCAAACAAAATAGACGTCCTTTTTGTGCCAGAAATAGAGCTTTCTTTTGGTGGTATTTGATCACCTCTGCGGTTTTTATTTTTTGCGCTATAAACAAAAATAGAGCGACAATTTTGAAAAAAATGCAATATTTTTAACTTTTTGCTATAATAAATATCCCCAAAAAATCTTTAAAAAAACATTTTTTTTTCCACAGTTTAGGCCGATACATATTCTTCTACATATTTTTGGTATATTGATTGGTTTGCGCAAAAGTTATAGGTTCTACAAAATAGGGGATAGTTTTATTGCATTTTTTTTTTTTGTACTAGTAATGGCGACGATCTGCGATTTTTATTGTGACCGTGACATTGCGACGGACATGTCGGACACTTTTGACACCGTTTTGGGACCATTCACATTTATACAGCGATTAGTGCTATAAAACTGCACTGATTACTGTGTAAATGTGACTGGCAGGGAAGGGGTTAACACTAGGGGTGCTGAAGGGGTTAAATATGTTCCCTAGTGAGTGATTCTAACTGTAGGGGGAGGGGACTCACAAGGGGAGGAGACCGATCTGTGTTCCTCTGTACTGGAAACACACATTGGTCTCCCCACCTCTGACAGGACATGGATCTGTGTGTTTACACACACAGATCCACGGTCCTGCCATGATTGCGGGCAATCGCGGGTGCCCGGCGGACATCGCGGCCGCCGGGCACGTGTACCGGGTCCCGAGCGATGCCGTGGTTGCGCTCGCGTGCCCCCTAGACGACCGGGAAGCCCAGGACGTCATATGACGTCCACCCAGGATGGGAGATCCCATCTGTGGACGTCATATGACTATGGACGGGATGTGAAGTGGTTAAGATTACATATAGACCAAGTTGAAGACATGTTTACAAAAAGATATTTAATTACTAAATTAAAATAAATTAAATTCAATTAATTTTTAAGATTTAATATAAACCAATTTGAAGACATGTTTATGCTATTGGAAAAATGTCTATAGAAAAAAAAATACTTTTTTTTAAATCTTTTTATTATATAATAAGGGATACTTAGTTGTAAATATGTTTGTGTAAGATTAAATAATTAAAAAAAAATCAGTTTGAATCATTTGTTAATTTAACAAATTTAAGATAAAAAAAAAAAAAAATCAGTTTGAATCATTTGTTGATTTAACAAATTTAAGATAAAAAAAAAAAAATCAGTTTGAATCATTTGTTGATTTAACAAATTTAAGATTAAAAAAAATAAAAAATCAGTTTGAATCATTTGTTGATTTAACAAATTTAAGATTAAAAAAAAAAAAATTCACATGCATATTTATGTGAGACTACGCCTTAAGTGCTCCACGTATTAAGACAAGCTTTCAAAAGCTATTTACCAAGAGCAGATCGTGATTGATATGAGATCTGACAGTCCTGTGATTTCTCATATTCATGCAGATTTGTCTTGGAATTTCTGTAGGTCTTTCAGTATGTTAGTACCAGCAAAGCGCAAGACTTAGCACTGCGCGCCAGCCTCCAGTAAATTCAAATGTAAAAATAAAATAAAATGGTTTGCTTTTTTTTTTTTTTTTTTTTTATTGTGGACTTATAGATCAGTTTAAAGCCTCTGATCATAAATTGGTCAATCACTGGCTAGACTCAAAGCAAACAGCTTCTAGTAATATCAGTTCCCCAGAGGGGCTGAAATTTAGATAGCGCAAAGTGCAACTACGCTTTTGTGAAAAACCCTTGCAAGGCTCATTTATCACAGGGAGCCGTAGCGTCAATATATATAAAAGTGAGCTTCAAGAAAATTCAACTTAAAAAAAAAAAAAAAAAAAAAAAAGAAGCTAGCTTTGATGGCAACAGAAAGAAAAAAAAAAAAAAAACAAAGTGAATTATCACATGTAATTAAGAAGTGGATGCTTTTAAACTGTAGAGAGCAGTAGCAGTCTTTAAAAGCTTCTTTACGGAGTTCCTCTGAAGACTGAAGCCTTACGGAGGAGGATGTTCGGAGCTGAGAGCTCACAAATGTATGCAGTACTGATTCCACCAGATGTAATTGTCTCTTTCACTCGATATTTAACCCTCTGATGCTCATATGCCTTTCATAAAAAAATATAAAAAATTCTGGACATTTTTAGGAGCAGCTGTTATGCCGCGTGCACACGACCGTTTTTAATGACGAGAAAAATTTCATTTTTTAAAATGGTCATTAAAAATGATCGTGTGTGGGCTTCAGAGCATTTTTCACGACGTGAAAAACAGCCATGAAAAAATTGGAACATGCTCTAATTTTTCACGTTGTTTTTTACATCGTCGTTTTTCTCGTCATGAAAAGCGGCCGTGTGTGGGCTTTAACGACGTGAAAAAAAATGCGCATGCTCAGAATCAAGTTATGAGACGGGAGCCCTCGTTCTGGTAAAACTAGCGTTCGTAATGGAGATAGCACATTCGTCACGCTGTAACGGACTGAAAAGCACAAGGCTGAAAAGCGCGAATCGTCGCTCACCAAACTTTACTAACATGAAGTAAAACTTTACGCCATCCGAATGGAACTTCCCCTTTATAGTGCCGTCGTACATGTTGTACGTCACCGTGCTTTGCTCAAACATTTTTTTCCACGATAGTGTGTAGGCAAGGCAGGCTTGAGAAGAATCACGTCGAGAAAAATTACGTTTTTTTCAATGACATTAAAAACGGTCGTGTGTACGCGGTATTATAGAAATAATGGAGTTGACCAAAGGAAAACAGGCTGTTCACTATGCAAAGAGGTTTCACTTTGCAAGAGAATTTTCTCCCAGAGCTTAGTGAATGAGATGATACTCTTCTAGCTTCAATCATCCAATCATCTACAAGCAAAAATGTTTTTTCTTTTTTTTTTTTTGCATTTGATTGCCTTATGTTTACTTGATAGCACTGGACCGTAGTGAACGTTCATTCCCATGGATCTACCATAAAGTGATTTTTCCTTCAAAGAAGCAAATCCGTGATTGAAATTTAGCATTGGTGGACCCTGTTCTGGTCTTAGGTTGCTACCTTTTTTATAGCGACAAAGGAAGGCGGTAAATTCTTGGATGTGTACGGAAGAGCGCCTGGTAAAAAAAAGTTAATCTCACTTAAAGGACATTTTGAAACATTTATTGGTTAAGAGTATCAGATACGGCCAATGCGTTTTCGAAGGGGGCAAACCCCTTCTTCAGGGTTTGAGCAATCAATGTTACCTATTATTATTATTATTATAATTATTATACAGGATTTATATATCGCCAACAGTTTCCGCAGCGCTTTACAATATAAAAGGGAGACAATACAGTTACAATACAATAAAATACAAGAGGGTTAAGAGGCCCCCACTCAGAGGAGCTTACAATCTAAGAGGGTAATAAAATAATGAAATCATTTTTTGCAAAGTGAAAGTTCACCATACTCACAAAGCTCTGGGCTGGGGCACATTCCCTTACAAATGGCAACCTTCCCTGCAAAGTGAACAGCCTATTTATTTATTTATTTGGGGGGGGGGGTTTGTGATGCTGTTCTATTTTATACTTTTGAGATAGATAATACATTTTGAGGCGGTACACGCCTTTTTTTTTTCCGCTTTTTTTCCGGTATATTGATATTTTGTAATCACACCCTCCCTGTACCTTAGGGGAGCACCACCTCCAGTAATTATAATTAGTGCAGGGCTCCCAGGACCGCCAATCGTTTTTGAATAAACAGCCTATTTGTCTTTAGTAAATCAACCTCATTGGATCTTTCTGAATCTGGCTTCTCTTTCTAGTAGGTCAATAGTTCTGACTGTTCATACTTCAATTTCTGCTTACCTTTTTCCAGATTTGTACTTTGCAACACTAAAAGGACCTGCACTACTAGAAAAAAAATATTATCATTGTTATTATTTTCATTATTTGTATTATTATTATTATTATTACTATTATTATTATAATTTATAATAATATAATTACTACAGGTATATAGCATTAGAAATTCAAAAATATATACATCACAAACCCTAATAAATAAAATAAAATGTGCGTGTATTTTTTATTTATTTTTTGGTGGGGGGGGGGGGGGGGTTCAATTACATCTCTGTAATGCATGCACATCTCCCCATGTTTCTGGATATTTTCCTGTCTGATCACCAGATGTTTTGAATCAGTTTGCAAAGGGATAAAGCATGGGGAATGTGCATGTGTTTGAGATGTGTGCTGCATATTTTTTATTTTTTTGGGGGAAAAAGAAAATACCTGTTGATCTGCAAGAAATTCAGTGAGGTCTTAAAGTGGTTGTAAACCCTTACAGACCACTTTAAACTACAGGTAAGCCTAGATTAAGGCCTACCTGTAGGTGAAAGAAATATCTCCTTAACCTACACGGTTAAGGAGATATTTTCCAAAAAACAGGCACGATGTCTACGGCGCATGAGCGCTGTGCAGGCGCACTGAGCGTGCCATTAATGAAGGCGATCATGCCGTCACTGCCGGCTCCCGCCCGCATGCGCGGGAGTGACGTCATCGCTGCTCCGGCCCATCACAGAGCCGGAGCAGCGATACCCGGAAGTCACTCCGGGAGATATGGTGGTGATGGAGGAGGTGAACGAGGGTCGCTGCGGGGGCTTCAATCTCAGGTAAGTACTAGCTCATTATGCCTTTGTCCTGCAGGGTGTTTTGTTTTTTTTTTAGAGAGGATTTACTTCCTCTTTAACTTGGGCACTAGTATTTTTTTTTTTTTATAGCAGGCCTGGAGACAGAAAAGGTCTCCAATATTTAAATTAATGAAAATTTAATTATTATTACTATTATTAATACTTTTTTCATTAGGGTTTAGATATACTTTATACATATCCTACATATCTATCTATCTATCTATCTATCTATCTATCTATCTATCTATCTATCTATCTATCTATCTATCTATCTATCATCTATCTGTATATATAGATGTATAGATCTATAGATATCTATAAATAGATATATATCTATAGATATCTATATGTAGCGCTACCCCCAGTTAAGAGAGCCGCTGATATTGATTTGGGCCCTGCAGTGCACCGCTGTCAACCCCCGGCAATCGGCTCTAACCTCCCGTGGCACAGCTGGTGATAGAGAGATAGGACCGCGTGATCGCAACTGTTGGTGACGCAGTCCTATAACAAACATACACAGAATATACTTTAAAACTCCTATTAAAGTAAGCGGAACTGACACCAAATGTACTTTACCCAGATATTTTACTGAGGCTAATGGGCAAGTAATAAACAACAGTATAACAAGTTGCAGATCCCTGCAATAAACAGTAATAAAGATAAACAGAGTAATCAGAATAATAAAGTATTGCTATGCAACTCTAGCGCTGCCCTTTTACAGCTACTTCCCCTCATGGGTAGACTAACACCCAGCAATGTCTACCTATGCAGTCAGGCCTGACTGATCTAAATGGAAGTTCAGTGAAACAATATTCGCTAGCAATCTCTCGGTGGTGCACTTGAAGAACAACTTTGTAATCCCAACGAATAGTAAAGATAAAGGATCTGTCTTTAAACAGCTCTCACCACCTGGACAAGTCCAAGTCCGTTTCCTCCATCGATTCGTCTAGGAACAGGAATCCACCGACATCCAAGTCTTCAATCCTTCTGGTGTACTGCAGCAAGGAGGATTAGATGTCTCTAAGGCTCTGCTAGGCTGGCAGAGGGCTCTTTGGAAAGGAGCACACGGCCCGGGCTTCAGGCCTTGTGCACACAGCAGTTCAGCACAGACATCCTCTTGCTAGGAGAGGGGTGTCCAAAGAGAGCGACCAAAACTCCGCCTCCCCTTTATAAAGTCTGCCCCAGCAGTCTCTGTTCTGGAGCAATGCACCCTGGGTGCTGCAAGATGTACTGGGAGATGTAGTCTCTTTCTCTCCTCTGCTTTCACTTCCAGTAATGTCTCTTTACTTCCTCCCGACTCACCTCTCACCTGGAACTTCTTGTCTCTCTGCATTAAAGGGGAACACCCCGCTACACACTCCCCCCACTTGAACTCTTTGGTCCCCAAAGATAAACTTCAACAAATACTGTTTACCATTTTGGACAATGTCGAGCATGATGTTGGCATAGGGAATTCCCACCAAAACTTTGGGATGGAACTCTCTTGCCCACAGGTCACACTACCATGAGTGGCCTGCCTAACTGTGCCAGAGAGTGAGCTGGGGTTGCCCTCCACCAAATGGACGGTGGAAGGATCAGGTTGTTCAACACTTCTCCTAGCCGTTACAACAGAGTCCTCTGAGCTCATCCCCATTTGGGGGTAAGTTAGTTTCTTGGGAGGCCTGATGACTCTGCGAGCCCTCTGCTCTCTTGGTGCTTCTGACTCTGGCACCACAGGCTCTTCTTCAGGAGTAAGTTCAGGTAACATTGCTGGTTCTGGAACCTCTGATTCAGAAGTCGACTGACGTATGGAATCTCTAGAGTCCTCCTCTGCGCAAGTGTCAGGAACATCTTCCCAGTAATCAGCTGAGGGACTGAAGGGTATGAATTCAGTAGCTTCCGGATTCAGCGTTGCATCTGGGGTACCCCCTCCATTTGGGAGATCTATGGCGGACGTTCCCAGAGTCGAGGGAGGCCACAGCCAGTCCAGTTCTCCACCTTCATCTGTACTCAATTGGGAGGCCTCCCCATCTTTGGCTCGAGAGGTCTGGGACCGAGTGTTCGGCCTAGGAATATCCAGGATAGAGGCCGGTTCAGGGGAGTCTCTCACGGGAGGTATTCTGACTGCCTCAGCAAGTGGGAGCAGGTGGTTCCGATGCCACGTCTTCAGTGGACCCACCTTTCCTTCTGGCTTTAGTTTGTAGACAGGCAAACCGGGCAACTTCCTACAGACAACATAGGGCTCAGATCTCCACCTGTCGGCAAGCTTGTGTTTTCCAGGGACCCCCAGATTGCGTAGCAGTACTCGGTCCCCGGGCTGCAGATCTTGCACTCGAACCTTCAGATCAAAATTTCTCTTGTTGCGGGCCCCCCTTTGATCCGAAGCCGCCTGGGCTTGTTCATAGGCCACCTGCAAGCTACGTCTAAGTCTGTCCACGTATCCCTTGTGGGATGTAGCTGAGGTATTGTCTATAGAAGTGCCAAAGGCCAGGTCCACAGGTAGCCTTGCTTCTCTCCCAAACATAAGTCGATAAGGGGAGTAGCCAGTGGCGTCACTTGTGGTACAGTTATAGGCATGTACTAGGGCTGATATGTGCTGACTCCAGTGTTGCTTCTTCTCTGTTTCTAAGGTTCCCAACATGTTGAGCAGGGTCCGGTTAAATCTCTCCGGCTGAGCATCTCCTTGTGGGTGGTAAGGCGTAGTTCTGGTCTTCTTTATTCCTAATAAATCCAAAAGTCTTCGGATCAACCGACTCTCAAAGTCCCTTCCTTGATCTGAGTGGAGTCTCTGTGGTAGTCCGTAATGGACAAAATACTTCTCCATAAGTATCTTGGCCACGGTGGATGCCTTCTGGTCTTTGGTTGGGAAAGCTTGAGCATAGCGGGTGAAATGGTCGGTTATTACCAGAACATTCCCCAATCCACTCAGGTCGGGTTCGAGGCAGAGAAAGTCAATGCATACCAGATCCATTGGGCCTTGACTCTGTAAGTGGCCCATTGGAGCAGCTTGATGGGATAGGGTCTTTCTCTGAATGCATCGTGCACAGGAATGACAATACTCCTCTACTTCTGCCCTCATGCAGGGCCAATAGAACCGATTTCTGACAAGCTGGAAGGTCCTTTCTGCCCCTAGGTGACCATGATGGTCATGCAGGGCAATTAGTACAGTCTCTCGGTGCTTCTCTGGAAGAAATAACTGCCACTTATCTTCTGAGTCATCAGAGGGGCCCCTTCGGTAGACCACTCCCTGATGTACCTGTAGCCTGTCCAATTCCTTCCTCAACAGGCGAGCCTCCTTTGAGGGGTGATGTAGGAATTTGTTGGGATCCTGATTCTCCAGGGCTTCGAGGACCAATCTCCCCATGGGGTCTTCCAATTGGTCACACCTCAACTCCTTCTTGGACAGTCTCGGTAGGTTGTCTTCCTCCAGTTGAGTTACCCGACAATAGTGTTTGGGGACTCCTACCATGGTAACCCCTATTTCTTCTGCTCTGGAGCCTCCTCTGGCTTGGAATTCAGCCCCTTGACAAAGGGCCCGCACCCCGTCCGGTGCCACTTGGGTCCAATCTTCCCAGTCATTTGTCGTGGCATGAGACCTCCGGGACAGGGCATCTGCATCCCTATTTCCGGCTCCTGGTCTGTACTTCAGACTGAAGTTGAATCCAGACAATGCGGCCAACCACCTGTGTCCGGTGGCATCTAGTTTCGCGGTGGTGAAGAGGTAGGTCAGGGGGTTGTTGTCTGTCTTCACAGTAAACTCTGCCCCATACAAGTAGTCTTTTAGCTTGTCTACTACCGCCCATTTGAGGGCCAGGAATTCCAGCTTATGAGTGGGGTAATTCTTTTCTGAGGGGGTCAGGCTCCTGCTCACATAGGCCACTGGTCGCAGTTGTCCTTCATGTTCTTGGTAGAGTACACCACCTAGACCCTCATGGCTGGCATCCACATGTAATTCATAAGGTCTGGTAGGGTCGGCGTAGGCCAGGACTGGGGCAGTGGTTAAGCTCCTCTTCAGAGCATGAAAGGCCTCTTCACACCTTGGGTTCCACTGATCTTGAACTGACTCACCAGGCCTCCTGGGCCCTGAGTCATCCTCTTCCCCTTCTGCCTTTAGCAATTCATTCAACGGGCGGGCAATCCGAGCAAACCCCTCCACAAACCTCCTATAATAGGAGCAGAACCCCAGGAAGGATCTGAGCTCTGTTACTGTGGTGGGTCGTGGCCAGGAAGTGACTGCTTCCAACTTCTCAGGATCTGTGGCCACCCCTTCTTCAGACACTATGTGCCCCAGATAGTTCACAGAAGACTGGTAGAACCGACACTTCTCGGGGGAAAGCTTAAGTCCCTCTTCGCTGAGTCTTCTCAATACTTTCTCCAACCTGGCTTCATGTTCTTCCAAGGTTCTTCCAAAGACAATGACATCGTCCAAGTACACAAGGACTTCTATAAGATTCATGTCTCCAACAGTCTTCTCCATAAGGCGTTGAAAGGTAGCAGGAGCTCCAGACAGACCCTGAGGCATCCTATTGAATTCGAAGAATCCCACCGGGGTTATGAAGGCTGTCTTCTCCCTGTCTTCTGGGTGCATAGGGATTTGATAGTACCCACTCTTGAGGTCCATCACACTGAACCATTTGGCTCCAGACAAACTTTGTAGGGCATCTTCTATCCTTGGCGTGGTGTATTGGTCAGGGATGGTTCTCCTGTTGAGAGTCCTGTAATCGATACAAAGCCTCAACGACCCATTCTTCTTTCTGACCACCACGATTGGGGAGGCATAGGGACTTCTAGACTCCCGGATCACACCAATCTTCTTTAGTTCTACAAGTTGTTCCCTCAGATCCTCCAGATCTGCCAGGGGGACCCGCCTGACCCTCTCTCGGAAGGGCTTATCTTCTTGGAGGCGGATCCGATGGGTGGCACTTCTTGCACACCCCACATCGAATTCATCTTCGGAAAAGATCTTCTCCCACCTGGTCAGCTGGGCCTTGGCTCTTTCTTTCCAAGCCCTGGGTAGGTTCGGGTTTTCCACGGACAGTTTCTCCCAAACATCTCCTCCGTCACCCGTCCCCTTGACTTCGGACTAAGTGACCGGGGCAGCAGGGCTCACCTGACCAAGCAACACTCTGGCAGGGATCTCCATGGGTCCTCCCGTAGTGTTCCTAACACTCACCGGAACTCTGCCATGGGCCTTCTTCAGGGCCTTGAACGGAATCACTTCTGGTATCACTTCCAGGCCTGAGGACTCTTCCCTTGGGTCTGATTCCAGCATGACAAAGGGGCCAGGTTGTTCCCACGAAAGCTTCACAGTGGCCCTAAGACAGGTTACTTCTCCGGGCTGTAGCACTACTCCTTCTCTGCCAAGTCTGCACACCTTCCCTATCCCCTCTCCCGGGGTCTTCTGCTCTAAGACCAGTCGTTGGTAGGCCGTCTTTAGCATGGGATGGATTTTGGTGGCTGAATGGTTTCTCTCTTTCACTAGAGGGGTCAGAAGTCTCCTGACTAGATCCGTGTTTGTCCCAATGATCAGGGAAATCTTGCTGGCTCCAGGTGGCCGGGGACACACAACTGCCAGGGTGTCAAACACTTCAGCCTTCCCAGCCACGGATGGGTCGAAAGTCATCTTTATGGGCAGGTACCCATCATAAGGGAAACTCTGGGTTCCAAGTCCCCATATCTCCAGCTCTTCTATCTTCTGGATAGGCAGATGACTCAAGTGCCTATCATAGAAGTCCCGGTATAGTAAAGTCACCTGTGCTCCGGTGTCCAAAAGAGCTTTAGTATAGACTCCTTCCACTTGAATGGGCACAGTAGGAGACGGGCCCACCAGTTCCTTTGGGTATGGCCGGACTGGGGTCACCTCTTTTTTTTGGCTTTCGACCCTTGCCCTGCTCCTTTTGGACTTTAATTTTTCCTGAGCCTGGCATGCATTGACTTTCTCCCTCTCAATGGGGGCACAAACCCGCTGAGGGATGTTATTGTTCCTTTTAGGTGGATGTTCCTTCTTTGGGGTGCTGTACTTCCACTGAGGGGTCTTGCCCCCTCCCTCTGGGGTACATCTTGGTGGGGGTGTACTATACCTCCTCCTAGGAGTTTTGTCTCCTCCATTCTTGGCCTTTTTTTTTAGTTTGGAGCGCACTGAAGATGATGGGCACCCGGTTGACTCCTTCACCGAGGCCCTTTGGAGTTTCCCGCCGGCTTGCAATTATCTGTTCTCTTCTTCTTTGGGCTGGAGCATACGTTAGCAAAGTGGCCACTCCCTCCGCAGTTATAGCAAATCACCTCTTCTCGGTCCTGTAGCGAGGCCGGTGCTGAGGTGTTCGGGAACAACTCCTTTCTTGGGCTTGGTTTCTCTCGTCTTCTCTGACCTTTCTCCATCAAAGAGGTCAGCATCTCCAACACTTGGGCCATTTGCGATTTCAGAGTGTCAACCTCCGCATCTCTTTCTGGGCTCTTGACCGAATGGACCAACACTGGTACAGGTGTGACATTCGCCTTGGCCACCTGCTGATCTTCCTGCAGCGCCTCTTCGTCCCTAATAATTTTTATTAGATCAGAGTAGGTTAGTGACATTCCTCCTCCTGAGGTTTTCAGGTGCAGCCAGACCGGTTCTGAGCGCCGCGCTCCCCTCATGATCTGCTTCATGCGTGCTTCATCTGCATCTTTGGGCAGCATTCCCTTCTTCAGTACAATCTTGCATAACTGCCTGTTCAGCCTTCTAACATATTCTGACAGTTTCTCATTCGGCTGCTGGAGAGTGTGTTCAATTTGATAAATCATCTCTGACACCTTCTCCAGCTGACCAAACTCTTCCTGCAGCATGGCCAGGCAATCTTGAGCTGTACAGTTTTCATTTCCAAACCGGAAGCTCTTCACCGCTTCTGCCGCGGCACCTTTCAGACTTTCTAAGACTCGCTGTCTCTTCTGTGCCTCAGGCACCTCCCATGCTTCTACTGCCTGCAATGCCTGTTCCACCCAAGTGTCAAAATCTTCCTCCCCCGCAGGGACGGGGAGCTTCCCTGAGAAGGTGCTAAGCTTCCAGTAACCGGCCTCCACATGCACCGTACTGCTTTTCTGGCACTTAATTACAAGGTCTCCTAGAGCATTCAACAATTCAGGCCCTATAGCGGGCAGCGGTGATCCCGGGCTTAATAGTTCCTTAAGCTTTTCTGCTTTAGGGGATAGTGGTGGAGATAATTGTGGGAGTGATGGCTTTGGTGTCTGAAACCATTCTTCCTTCACTGGCAGCGTATGTATCAAGTGATAGATCTGATTATCTATGGCTTGTATACTCTGACTTTTAAAATGCTCTGGGATTTCGTTTTTCCATTCTACCAGTGCGTATGTAAACGAGATCACTGGATCTGGCCTAAAATCCATCACCCATGCTTTGTGGCTCGGAGACAGTAACAATACGAGCTGTTTTATCTCCTCTTCCTTCCATCTTTCCCCCGGGAGTACAATGACTACCGCCGCGGTTGGATCGGCGCCAATCGCTGCGCACCACTGTGACATTGCCAGCGGGTCCATGCTGGTACTTCTGACCGGCTTGATTGCAGCGTGCAACGTACAAGGATCCCGGACTCGAGCCCCCACGTGTAGCGCTACCCCCAGTTAAGAGAGCCGCTGATATTGATTTGGGCCCTGCAGTGCACCGCTGTCAACCCCCGGCAATCGGCTCTAACCTCCCGTGGCACAGCTGGTGATAGAGAGATAGGACCGCGTGATCGCAACTGTTGGTGACGCAGTCCTATAACAAACATACACAGAATATACTTTAAAACTCCTATTAAAGTAAGCGGAACTGACACCAAATGTACTTTACCCAGATATTTTACTGAGGCTAATGGGCAAGTAATAAACAACAGTATAACAAGTTGCAGATCCCTGCAATAAACAGTAATAAAGATAAACAGAGTAATCAGAATAATAAAGTATTGCTATGCAACTCTAGCGCTGCCCTTTTACAGCTACTTCCCCTCATGGGTAGACTAACACCCAGCAATGTCTACCTATGCAGTCAGGCCTGACTGATCTAAATGGAAGTTCAGTGAAACAATATTCGCTAGCAATCTCTCGGTGGTGCACTTGAAGAACAACTTTGTAATCCCAACGAATAGTAAAGATAAAGGATCTGTCTTTAAACAGCTCTCACCACCTGGACAAGTCCAAGTCCGTTTCCTCCATCGATTCGTCTAGGAACAGGAATCCACCGACATCCAAGTCTTCAATCCTTCTGGTGTACTGCAGCAAGGAGGATTAGATGTCTCTAAGGCTCTGCTAGGCTGGCAGAGGGCTCTTTGGAAAGGAGCACACGGCCCGGGCTTCAGGCCTTGTGCACACAGCAGTTCAGCACAGACATCCTCTTGCTAGGAGAGGGGTGTCCAAAGAGAGCGACCAAAACTCCGCCTCCCCTTTATAAAGTCTGCCCCAGCAGTCTCTGTTCTGGAGCAATGCACCCTGGGTGCTGCAAGATGTACTGGGAGATGTAGTCTCTTTCTCTCCTCTGCTTTCACTTCCAGTAATGTCTCTTTACTTCCTCCCGACTCACCTCTCACCTGGAACTTCTTGTCTCTCTGCATTAAAGGGGAACACCCCGCTACATATATATTTATATATTCTGTGATTTTCACAATTTGTTGACTATATATAGATATATAGATATATAGACATATCTATATATATAGATATATAGATCTATATATCTATAGATCTATATATATATAATCAACAAATTGTGAAAAAAGTCATAATTTTGATTGTAAAATAAGAAAAAAATAAAACCTATATGGCACTTTTCATCATAATTTAAAGAAAAATAAAACAAACCACATATGTGACACTTTTCATCAAAATTTTAAAAAATTTAAATAAAATAAAACACCACGTATGTGCCACTTTTGGAAGAAAATATTTGTTTGCAAATATGAACAAAGTCTCACTGAACACAGAAAAAAATAATAATAATTTTTTAGAACTGATATGTGTGTGATAAACGTAACAACACGAAGAGAGAAATTGCGCCTACTGCTTAGTTTGAAGTATTCTTTTGTATTATTACAAATGTATTCTGTATAGTGAAATGGTCTACTGGCACGAGCCATTTCACAGTATAGAATGTTTGTACTAAATTGTACATTAACATATTTTCTGCTCCGACGTGTTCCGTTTTCAGTATTACTACATTTGTGTTAATTTTAGCACTTGGAATATGGACTGACAGAGCTGTGATGTGATGGTACAATTATGAGCCAAATTGAAAAGATAAAAATAGAGAAGCACAGTTAATCTGTGAGAAATAAAACTGAGACTCTTCGAGCGATACAAAGGTTTGTTCGCATCAATATGCAACGACGTTGCTCTTTATAAGTGGCTTAAATCCTCACCAATACCTAGGACTTTATTTTCATTACTTCTGTGATTATTGCTATCTTTATCACATTTATCTGCAACTGCTAAAAGGTTTGTGCACATGAGAGGACATGGGCGGATATTGAGATTTCAGAGCATTTGTTGATAAGAACAAGATTTAACGGAAGTCAATAGTCTTTAAAAAAAAAAAAAATCAAACAAGTATATAAATGTGATGTCCTTAAAACAGAACTAAACTGTATGTGAGCACCACAAACTCTAAACGCTATTTAATTATTATTATTATTATTTTTTTAACAGGAATTTAATATTCAAAGCAGACTCACCCATCCATCCATGTCTCCATGCTTTATTTTGTTGAGAAATCACTTTGAAAAACACCCCCCCTAGCATTTCTAGAAGTGACTGTCTTGAGTAAGGGTAGATCATTCATGTAGCATATACTTCCTGGAATCTGTCTGCCCTTAGCTCAGGCATGCAGGCAGGAGGCTGTGCTTGTCTGAGAAAGCCCCTCTTCCCCTCCTCCAGATGAAAGGAAAAAAAAATGCCCATAAGGACTCCTGGGATGTATGACATTATTTGCCTGCAAACCAGAAAACAACTGAAGAAATGTAAAAAAAAAAAAATTTAAAACAAGTAAATATAATATACTTTCCTATCTATGTACTAATGCTAGCAGCATAAGGATTAAAAAGTGTTAAAATTGATTGAGAGAATTTAGTTCCAATGCTGGCCAATGCAGCTGCATGACCCCTTTGTGACCAGAATCCGACTTTATAAGACCAAATGCAAAATGTACCTTGCAATGAAAACATTATTTAAAAGAGAAGTATGGGAATAATGCTGCATCTGTCCCCCGCCGGCTCTAACATTGAGAACCAAGCGATTAAACACTGCTGATCACTCAGTTCTCACAGCTCCATTAGAAGAAATCTGGTAATTGTCAGTCAACGGCTCTCTGCTCTGCCCCCCCCCCCCCAGGCTCACTGGAGTGATGGGCTGTGGAGGGGGTGGGAGTGGCTGGCTCAGGCTCTAAGTGGCTCACTGAGAGGCTGAGCCCGACCATATTTTCGCGATCTTGCCCAAGCCTGGACCGGCTATTTGACGTCAGCCGACAACGGGCTTCAGCCTGCTGTCTGCTGAAAACAGGTCAAAACAAACTGCACTCCTGTGAGCTACAGGAGAAGTACAGCCATACAAGCTTTGGCCATACCTCTCCTTTAACTTTGCAGCAGAGAATTAGGAATGTGCAACTGTATGTGTATTCCTAGTTCTTAGACCCTCTGTCAGTTAGAAGAAAAATTGTCATAAAGCTATTGTCAACTTAACTGACACATACCAGCCCTTATAAACCTGGTCCGGGTGTCTAAGCTTAATAAAATGCTGGTCATGAATGGGTTAAACTTGCCTTCTCTTTACTATTGTGCTGCTCTATTCACCTGTGGCATCAAAGAGAAAACATTGGTCTGCTTAGAGATTTCAGATCGCTATAGATTCTCTTCCTGACCAATTTTATCAGCATTTGGGTCTGGTAATTGGCCACTTGGTTCCCATTGTTGCATCATGGGAGGAGGGAGAACTACGTTTGTCAATACCAAAAGTTAGCGCTTATTCCTTTCTGCTCTAGGTGACCAAAATGGGGTTGGCTTATTAAAACTGGAGAGTGCAAAATCTGGTGTAACTGTGCATGGTAGCCAATCAGTTTCTAACCTCAGCTTGCCGACCAGCCGCCATCATCATTATACTGTGGCAGGTCGGCTCGTTACTGCAAAGCGCCGTAGCTGTACATCGGTCTATTTAACAGCTATAGCAGGCACTTGCGCGCGCGCGCTGCACAATGGGGGAGATGATGCACATGGCCGGCAGCCACAATGTCTGCTGGCCACCCGCGATCGCTTCACAGAGAGCCAGAAAGGGGATCTGTCAATGTAAACAAACAGATCCCTGTTCTCACAGGGAAATACAGAGTGATCGTCTGTTCCTAGTGATCAGGAACAGCGATCTCTCTCTACTCCCCTTCACTCCCCTCCCCCCACATTTAGAAACACCTCCCAAGCAGGGCTGGGACAAGGGGTGGGCGAAAGGGAGGGGCTGCCCTGGGCGCAGTGGTTTACTTTAGGGATGGGGTTACCTTCTTTCTGTTACAAAACTGGGCAGTTTGGCATCTTTGCCCTGGGCACTGGATGACCTTGTCCCAGCACTGCTCCCAGGGAACACATTTAACCCCTTGATCACCCCTAGTGTTAACCCCTTTCCTGCCAGTGTCATTTATTCAGTAATCAGTGCATTTTTTTAGCACTGATCGCTGTATAAATGTCACTGGTCCCGAAAAAAGTGTCAAAAGTGTCCGATCTGTCCGCCGCAATGTCGCAGTCCTGCTAAAAATCACAGATTGCAGCCATTACTAGTAAAAAAAAGATTTATAATAAAAATGCCATAAATCTATCCCCTATTTTGTAGACGCTATAACTTTTGCACAAACCAATCAATAAACGCTTATTGCAATTTTTTTATCAAAAATATGTGGAAGAATACATATTGGCCTAAACTTTGTTTTTTTATATTTTCTTTTCGATATTTATTATATATATCTTTTTTTTTTAATTTACAGTCTTTTTTTGTTTATAGCGCAAAAAATAAAAACCACAGAGGTAATCAAATACCATCAAAAGAAAGCCCTATTTGTGGGAAAAAAAGGACGTAAATTTTGTTTGGGTACAGCATCGCACGACCGCGCAATTGTCAGTTAAAGTAACGCTGTGCCGTATCACAAAAAATGGCCTGGTCAGGAAGGGGGTAAATCCTTCCGGTCCTTAAGTGGTTAAGCTTTGATAAAAAAAAAATCAACCCCAGTATGTGGGAAAAGGATGGGCAGACATGTAAGCAAAATTTTCAATTGTGCCCTCCTGCAGCAAAACTGACTGTGAGAAGCCCCTCCATCTAGAGTTGCCACCTCATCCCTTTAAAACCGAACACATATTAATTACACAGGTTCTGTGGCTTATTAAGGTGGTAATTAAACTCACTTGGTGCCTTATCTGCATTAAATTAGCCTCAGAACCTGTGTCATTAATATGTGTTTGGGTTTAAAGGAATGAGGTGGCAACCCTACCTCCGTCCCCTGCTTCATCTCCTTCACTGCTTCTTTCGAGTTCCCAGTCACCCTCTTCATCCATTGGGTGGTCACTGATAATATAACTCCTGCACATGCACACAGTATGACGGATGGCCCTCCTCACACAGGATATTGTGCTAAAACTGTAGGTAAATAAGAGAATCAGAACCTTTGCTAAGTGGAAGAGTGGGATTGATCAAAGTGTTGGCAGTGCCTCCACCCAGGACAGGGCCTCTGTGAACAGAGGGGAATCCCTTCCTGTGAAATTAACCAGTAATCTAATCAAAGTAATTGGAAACAGAAGAATGACTGCAACCAGAAAATAACATTAACCATAAGTATATAGATGCACACCAATATAGAAATACAAGCGTTATATAAAAACAGATTAATAACTGTACATACATTCAATGTACAAACAGATATTATCATCAAAGGGTCGATAGAAGTCCTGGTGGAATTGTGCACATATACCCGAGTGTACATAGTTATTTTTTGAAATAGCTTCAGATGAATGAAGGGTAGGGGCCCCTGAGGATGATGCAGCCTCTGTCTCTGTGTCAGAGACCTTAAGGCAAGATCTGTGGTAATGATGAGACCATAAAGCCATTACCCAACCAGTATGGATCGCAGTCCTAGGTATCTGTCATTGCATAATCATCTCTTCTGATCTGGTATTAGTACCATGGACAGGACATGTGGCTGAGACCTTCTCTCTCTCCACTTCCTCCATTCAGGATCCTTTCCTAACAACCCCGGAGTAAGGAAGTGACATACATATGTTTACATTACAGTGTGATACTAGAAGCTGATAGTAGAGGGCAGCAGATCCCTACACTGGTAATAAGCAAGGAGTATACTTCTTGGTGCATGCACCATACAGTGTACTAAGAAAAAAAAATATTGTTAGGGGAAATTCAGAAAACTTTTTTAACCCTTCCTGTCCAGACCATTGTAAAACGATCGCCCAACAGGCCGCCCTCAGGCACGATCTGTCACCCAACGTGTCCACTAGACAGATTACTATACCGGCCCGCTGCCGGTAACCATGTGATCGCTGTGGCCAATCACAGCAGATCACATTAGAATTGTATACAATGAAAGGCTTTGATTCATGCCTTTCATTGTGTAATATTGTGATAAGCTCTGTGATTGGTCACAGTGATCACATGGTAAAGGGCCAATCACAGCCCATCTGTACCATGTGATTAGCTGTGGCCAATTACAGCTAATCACAATAGTAAACACTGAATGAATAGTTTTAACTCAGGAAAAAATGGTTACTTATAACTGTAAAAGTTACAATCATTATAAGCAATACAATCAAGCAGTGCAAAATAAGCAATCATTACTATGGTAACACTGTATTGCTCTGGTCACTGTATGTAAAAAAAGAAGGAAAAAAAAAAAGATTTTTCTTTTTTTAAATGAAAAAACTGATTACATTTGTCCTTTCTTTTTTTCATACTTTCACTAGTCAGTGTCCCTGATCACTGCCACACAAGTTATATGATGATGCTGTATTGCACTGGGACAGTATTTAAAAAAGTAAATAAAAAAATAAACTGTCTTGCTTTCCAAAAAGGGGTCATTTGAGGGATATTTATTCTGTCCTGGCAATTTCAGGCTTCAAGAAATGAGATCTATCAGTACATCAGGATTGATCAATTTTCATATATATATATACCATGGTTTGTGGACTCTATAACTTTCCTACAGGCTATGTAATTTACACCGATTTGGGTTATTTTCACCAAAGAAATGTAGCAGAATACCTAAATTTATGAAGAAAGATTATTTATTGCGAAATAAAGAAAAGCACATTTTGTTAAAAAACATCTTGGACCTTTTTTCCTTTATTTAGCAAAAATGCAACTGCGGTTATTAAATAGCACCAAAAGAAAACTCTATTTGTGCGACAAAAATAATAAAAATGTCATATGGGTACAGCGCTGAAAGCTAAAAATTGGCCTGGGCAGGAAGGGGGTAAAAGTTACGGGAAATAAGATACTTTACATGTCTCTTCAACCACAAATTGTTACCTCTTAGCAGTTATTTTTTGAGTTTAGTTCAACTTTAAGTTGTAAGTCTGGAGTGCTAGAGTGGTCTTTTGTTTTGGAAGAACATAACAAAACTTTTCTCCCTCTCTTCCTCCTGCTTTTGGTTGGTGGAATTTACACATCGGAAACAACTACCAAGCTTCTGGTTTAACTAAGCAGTTGAGTAGATGCACGGTCACCACGACCAACAGCTGCAAGGTTTCTTCAGAAGCGGTCAGGTCACACTGTAAAGAGTGGAAGGATCGGAACTTTCCATCCTTCTTCTGTGACGTCAAAGACCCAAAGCCACAAGGATTTTATCATTTCTATTTTTTTTGTCTATACACTGGTACTTGCTTGTACAGCATCTGATCAAACCAATCTCAGCTTGTTCAGATGCTTTGAAGGCCAGAGGAGAGATCTGGGATCTAATAGACCCCAGATCTCTGCAAAAAGAGGCCTGTCACGACCCATGCTATCACAAGGGATGATGTTTGTCACAGTTGTTGTCCATACAGTGTAATAAAAAATAAAAAATTATAAAATAAAACATTTAGTAAAAGTGCCCCATCCCCCCATGGATATGTAAATGGCAATCGCACCACACATATATAATTCTGCCAGATCTCCTGTGTTAGGCCTCGTACACACGGTCGGACTTCAAACAAACTTTTCCGTGGATTTTTGTTCGAAGGGAATTGGCCGGGAACACCCATAGCATATACACGGCAGGACTTTTCTGCAAACTTTCCCAAAACTTTCCCAACATCACATGTTTTTTTTGCTCTTTTCTGCTCTTTACCGCCACCCTTTGGTCAACTTCTGCTATTGTTGGTTGATTTTAACATTGATTCTGGGCATACGTGTTTGTACTTCAGACAAAAGTCCGATGGATATCTGTACACACAATAGGACTTTGCACCATAGGACTTTTGTTGCCAAAAAGTTTGTCCGTTTGCAAAGCGAACTTTTGTCCAATGAAAAGCGGAAAAGTTTGTCCGATGGAGCGTACACACGGTAGGATTTTTTGGAAAACTTGCTAATTTTGAAGTTTGTTGTCAAAAAGTCCTACCGTGTGTATGGGGCTTAACTCTACACTGGTAACTTATAAAGGCTTTTAAAGCATCATCTATGGAAAATGTAATGTATCGTAAATTGTTGCTATTCCACGGGCGTGCGCAGTTTTAAAGTATGACAAAGTCGGTCTGTACCTTTAGAGAAACAGCCCCAAAGCATAATATTACCACCTCTGTGCTTGACTGTAGGGATGGTGTTCTTAGGGTCATAGTCAGCATTTTTCTTTCTCTAAACACTGCGAGTCGAGTTAATACCAAAGAGCTCAATTTTGGTCTCATCTGACCACAGCACTTTCTCCCAATTCTTCTCTGAATCATTTAAATGTCAGTTGGCGTGACTGTACATATGCCTTTTTGAGGAGGTGGACTCGCTGTGTTTGGAGATAGAAAAATGTTGACAATGACCTTAAGAACACAATCCCTACAGTCAAGTACAGAGGTGGAAATATTATGCTTTGGGGCTGTAACTCTAAAGGTGGAGACCAACTTTGCCGCACTGAGGGGCCAATGAACGGGCCATTTATTGTAAAATCTTGGATGAGAACCTTCTTTCTTCAGCCAGAACATTGAAGATGGGTTGTGAATGGGTCTTCCGGCATGACAATGACCCAAAACATACTGCCAAGGCAACAAAGGAGTGGCTCAAGAAGAAGCACATTAGGGTCATAAAGTGACTCCGTCAGTCTCCAGACCTTAATCCTATAGAAAATGTATGGAGGGAGATGAAACTTTGAGTTGCCAAGAGACAGCCAAGAAACCTTAAGGATTTAGAGAAGATCTGTAAAGAAGAGTGGTCCAAAATCTCTCCTGAGTTGTGTGCAAAACCGGTAACCAACTACAAGAAACGTCTTACCTCTGTGCTTGTCTACAAGGGTTTCTCCACCAAGTACTAAGTCAGGTTTTGCTTGGGGATCAAATACTTATTTTACTCACTGAACTGCAACTTAGTTTATAGCATTTGTTTTATGTGTTTTTCTGGATTTTTGGTTGATATTCTGTCTATATCATTTAAAATACACATATGATAAAAATGATAGACCCTTAATTTCTTTGTAAGTGGGCAAACTTAAAAAATCTGCAGGTGATCATATAATTGTTTTCCCCACTGTATACCTCAACACTTTAAACAAAATTAAAAGAAAACTTTATAAAATACCTTACACCCTCGACTTCCTAGACTAGACGAGGGTGATATCATTGGGCCTTCTTGCAGGGTTCTGGGAAAGCTAAGGATCTCAAATCTTGTGTGAACACGCTCCATCACAGTGCTGGAGTGTTGTCTCCCAAGATTTGGCATCCTTGGCTTTCTTAGGGTCCCATGGTGAGGCCTAGGTTTGTCAGCACAACCTACGGTAGGTGGCTAGAAATTGTGGTGTAAGGCAAATATATTATACATTTTATATTCAGTGTTTTTTATGGACTTTTACTTATCATGAATTAATTAGGGGGTGGTGGATCCCAGAGAAGCGAACCATGCATTTCCATGAAAGGTCCATTTTAATATTTTAAACCTCTCTCATTAATATGGGTACAATGGAATTCCCAAGGACGAGCCTTGTTTAGTATCAATAAATAATCTTTCAACACTTGCTTACAATACATTTCTCTCCGCAGATCACAACACTGTCAGGAAGTGAAATCCTTCTGCAGTCGGATGTAGACATCACCATAAAAGAATGGTTCCACGCCATCCAAAATACAATTGACAGTTTGGTATGCATGCGTTTGTTACCTTTATTTTACGCTTTCAGATGTCTTGCCTGTTTATGTGCTTTAGTGAATAGCCAAAATGACAGACATGCAGACGAAAACAAACAGAGCTCGCCATCAATAATGAAATAATTATATTTGGATTACTTGGAGGATTAGTCATTTGTTTGGTATTTTAAAAGAGGCTAAATGGCGCGTATGTGAGAACATCTCATTTTTATTAAAGGTTTGCGGTACAAAAACTTCCATTACTCTGGTCAAATTGCAGATTTATTGGAGTATTCAGTGAAGCAGTGTAGAGTGTGAGGATGATTTGCCATGTATATGTAGTGCCCCTTTACTTTTCAGGGGTGTTATGCGCCTAAATTTAGGGGTGGGTCTGAGCTGGTAGTCAGGCTCGGACCGTTGTTATTGTTAGGTATTTGCTTCTGCCTATGTGATGCTGCCTGGTGTATGGTTCCCTGTGGCATGTAGGTGGCACTGCCATATCATGTCAGGGTTGAGCCATGGGTGGCATTGCTGCGCCTTAGGGTGTCCTCTCTCAACAGCTATGCAGTGGGCGTGGTCGGCCTGCTGTGCATGCCGGGAGAGGGTACATAAGGGGCTGACGCCATCTTTAGAGGGGTGGTGGAGAAGAGGAGTGTTGGAGTGGGGGTGCCGGAGGGGTGAGCCCCTCGGGGGGTGCGATGACTGGCCGAGGAGTCTCTGGCACCTTTGGCCCGAGGCTGCAGCATTCCAGGTAGGCCCAGTACCTTTAACTGGGTCTACAATTTGCCTATTGTAATCCCAGGGTGCCCAGGTGAGGGTGCGCGCTCTGACCGTGAGGAAGCCAGGGGAGGATCGGTCCCACTGAGAAGATGAGTGATGGAAGATCGCTGTTTCGGGAGAGGCCTGGTGACCTGGTAGAGGGAAGGTTTTTTACTCCGGAAAGCTAACCTGTAGAGTGCCCATTGTCATTGTCCTGTTCTTTAAATTCTACAGAGGTTAGAGGATCTCCTGGACCCATCCCTAGAGGGGATAGGGTGACAGAACTGTTCGAGCTCCACACCGGCTGCTAGGACTGTGAGAGAGGACTATCCGGGTGAGCTAAACCCACTCGGGATCGAGTGGCGACGAAGTTACTAGTTGTGCCTGGATCTAATCCCTCACACTTATTCCTTCTTTCATCCATCTGTCTCTGTCTACTACGCAGCAAATAGAAAATAAACTCTCTGTGGGAGTTAAAGTGTTTCTAGACATTGGCCTTCTTTGGGGGGAGAAATAGAGACTTGTCCCCATACTCTGGGGATGAGAACCAGTGGAGAAAGGTAACTCGCTGCAGGACCCAAACTTTGTGAACACCGCTTAACCTCTTCAAACAGGAGGGTACGGGCATATAGCACGGTATGCCTTGACTTGTAGGTGAGCCAGGCAGGAAAAAGGTCCGTGTGCTACATATAGTACTCCATAACCAATCTCAAGTCATTGGCACGAACATGACTGGTTTCATGAAACCATGGCTGCACTTTAATCACCATTAGCTTCCATACACTTCGTACTGCCTCCAGAACAGTGTTATGCTTTCTGCCCCCTCCCAAACTGTCTTGTGCCACCCCTTCTTACCCAAGTTCACTGTTGAGCCTTCATACAACACTAATAAGTCCATCAGGACATCTAAAAGGGTAGGGTAGACAAATGTTTCTCAACTCCAGTCCTCAAGTACCCCCAACAGGTCATGTTTTCAGGATTTCCCTCAGAAGAAACAGCGTTTTTCATGCCATTTTTTAAACCAACGTTTTTCTTGTCATTTTTTTTCATGTTTCCTCTCAAGCCTGTCTTGCGTACACACGATCATTTTAAAAAACGTTCAAGCAAAGCGCAGTGACGTACAACACGTACAACGGCACTATAAAGGGGAAGTTCCGTTCGGATGGTGCCACCCTTCATGTTAGTAAAATTTGTTGAGCGACGATTCGCGCTTTTCAGCCTCGTGCTTTTCAGTCCGTTACAGCGTGACGAATGTGCTATCTCCATTACGAACGCTAGTTTTACCAGAACGAGCGCTCCCGTCTCATACTTGATTCTGAGCATGCGCGTTTTTTTTCACCTCGTAAAAGCATACACACTATCGTTTTTCACGTCGTTAAAAAAAACGACATGAAAAACGACGTGAAAAAATAGAGCATGTTCGAAATTTTTAATGGCCGTTTTTCACGTCGTTAAAAATGCTCTGGAGCATACACACGATCGGTTTTAATGCCCATTTTTAAAAAGGCAGTGATACTGATCAAATCACCTGTGAAAAGTAATGGAAAGCCTGAAAACATGACCAGTTGGGGGTACTTGAGGACTGGAATTGAGAAACATTGGAGTAGAGTAGACTATCCTTCTTTGTGCTGGCAGTTTGAGTCTATGGGGTTGATTTACTAGAAGTGGGGAGTGCAAAATCTGGTGCAGCCATGCATGGTAGCCAATCAGCTTCTAACTTCAGCTTGTTCAATTAAGCTTTGGCAAAAAACCTGGAAGCTGATTGGTTTCTATGCAGAGATTCACCAGATTTTGCACTCTCCAGTTTTAGTAAATCAACCCCTATGTGTATGGATTCAGTTTAGCTACCGTATATACTCGAGTATAAGCCGACCCAAGTATAAGCCGAGGTACCTAATGTTACCACAAAAAACTGGGAAAACTTACTGACTCGAGTATAAGCCGAGGGTCAACAATGCCCATTTGCACGCCTCACTGTGCCCATTGCAACTTCACTAAGCCCATTGTCACTGCCCATTGCCACCTTACTGTGCCCATCCTCACTGTTCCCATCCTTACTGTGCCCATCCTCACTGTTCCTCGCTGTTCCCATCCTCACTGTTCCTCACCTCACTGTTCCCATCCTCACTGTTCCTCACCTCACTGTTCCTATCCTCACTGTTCCCTATCCTCACTGTTCCTATCCTCACTGTTCCTATCCTCACTGTTCCCTAGCTCACTGTTCCCTATTCTCACTGTTCCTATCCTCACTGTTCCTATCCTCACTGTTCCCTAGGTCACTGTTCCCTATCCTCACTGTTTCCTATACTCACTGTTCTCTAGCTCACTGTTCCCTATCCTCACTGTTCCCTATCCTCACTGTTCCTATCCTCACTGTTCCCTAGCTCACTGTTCCCTATCCTCACTGTTTCCTATACTCACTGTTCTCTAGCTCACTGTTCCCTATCCTCACTGTTCCCTATCCTCACTGTTCCCTATCCTCACTGTTCCTATCCTCACTGTTCCTATCCTCACTGTTCCCTAGCTCACTGTTCCCTATCCTCACTGTTTCCTATCCTCACTGTTCTCTAGCTCACTGTTCCCTATCCTCACTGTTTCCAATCCTCACTGTTCCTATCCTCACTGTTCCTATCCTCACTGTTCCTATCCTCACTGTTCCCTAGCTCACTGTTTAAATTGAACATTGTAAATTGTACCTGAAAAAAAATTGAGAGGCTGCGGCGTCCATTGTTTAAAACTCGCGGTCTCTTCCTCTTCCCTTCCGTGATAGGCGTTTTCTAAGCACACAGTTCCGCCTATCAGGAACGTTCTCTCATCCTCAGTTTCCCAGCAGACGTCTGTGGTTGGCGGAACACTGAACACAGTGTCTGCTGGGATGGGTGAGGATGAGAGAACGTTTGTGATAGAGGATTCTCAGCAGACACTCTCCGCCTTTCACAGAAGGGACCAGGAAGAGACCGCGAGATTTAAACGATGGACGCCGCAGCCTCTCAACTTTTTTTCAGGTACAATTTACAATGTTAAATTTCGCTGACTCGAGTATGAGCCGAGGGGGGGACTTTCAGTCCAAAAAAAAAGGCTGAAAATCTCGGCTTATACTCGAGTATATACGGTACATAGTATGTGGTTCACAACTTGCCACCCCAGGTAGCCTTGCTGCCCATGTCCATGGATTAGGTTGGCTATGCAGAAATCCAGCCATGGTTATATCACTGAATATACCCAGCTGTGTAGTAAGACTGATTAAGCCTCAGTAGCGTTCCAGTAGGCAGTATGCACTTGACCTCCAGGAAAATTTTCCCCCCTTCATGACCAGGCCATTTTTTGCTATACGGCACTGCATTACTGTAACTGACAATTTCGCGGTCATGCAACGCTTTACATAAATAAAATGTATGTAATTTTTTCCCCCACAAATAGAGCTTTCTTTTGGAGGTATTTGATTACCATTGTTTTTTTTTGTTTTTTTTTTGCTTTTTGCGCTATAAACAAAAAAAATACTATCAATATACCCAATAAAAAATATAAAAAAATCAAATGTCTTTATAAATTTAGGTCAATATGTATTCTGCTACATATTTTTGTAAAAAAAATCCCAATAAGCGCATATTGATTAGTTTGCGCATAAATTTAGGCCAATATGTATTCTGCTACATATTTTTGGGGAAAAAAATCCCAATAAACGGATATTGATTGGTTTGTGCAAAAATTATAGTGTCTACTATGGTGCTGGGCCCAAGGCCTTTAGTTGCAGCCCCAGGGCTAAAGGTGCCTGGGACTGATTCACCGACCACCGCCCCTGGGCCAAAGGTGCCCAGGGCGGACAGGAACACACACTCCCTGGGAGTAGGACTCCCGACAACGAACCCCCTCAACAGGCAGCGTTCGCCCCTTTTATATCCTCTCCCAGCATACACAGCAGGCCGACCACTCCCACTGTATGGTTGCCGAGAGGGGACACACAAGGCACAGCACTGTATCAGCGGTTCACCCGCAGGCCACAGGGAACGGTACACTCATCCTCTTCCTGCAGACAAAATGGTTGATAATGTCCTAACAATTTGGGTGTTTGAGCACAACTACCACTCAAACACTACCCCTAAATTGAGGACCCCGATATATACATATATATATATATATATATATATATATACATATATATATATATATATACTGGAATTTTTTATTTATTTTTTATACTAGTAATGGCGGCAATCAGCGACTTAAAGTGGGACTGCAATATAGACAGTCTGACACTGACTGACATTTTGTAGGAACCAGTAACAGTAATACAGTGATCAGTGCTAAAAATATGCACTGTCACTGTACTAACGACACTGGCTGGGTAGGGGTTAAACATCTGAGGAAATCAAAGGGTTAAATGTGTGCCTAACCAGTGTTTTTGTGTACTATGTGTGCTGCTTTCACTAAGGGATATGCTGATTTATTTTCCCTGCTTTGCAGGGAAAAAACATCCAGCATATCCCTGCTGACAGGACATTGCTCTGCATTGTTTACATATGCAGAGCTCCGCCCAGTGTGCCTCCTCGCTGATCAGAAGGTGCTGGCAGTCATCCATGGGTGGCACCTGACTAATCACAGCAGAATCAGGGCGCCCCTAACCCATATAAATATGTGATTCTGCACAGAGCGGCCGCCTTGTAGCAGTAGAGCTGCTATAGGGCGGTCGGCAACTGGGTATTGCATTAAAGAATAATTAATAAATGGGCTTTTCAAAAATCTCTATAAGTGAGTCTTCACTTATAGAGATTTTTGAAAAGCCCATTTATTAAAGCGGAGTTCCGCCGAAAATAAATAAATAATGTCAGCAGCTACAAATACTGCAACGGCTGACTTTTAATATATGGACACTTACCTGTCCAGGGCGCCCGCGATGTCGGGTCCCGAAGCCGATTTGTCCCATGGCTCTCGGGTAGAGGCACCGCCATCTTCGTTAAGGGAATCAGGAAGTGAAGCCTTGCGGCTTCACTTCCTGGTTCCCTACTGCGCATGCCGAGTCGCGCTGCACATCCTCACTGGTCCCTGCTGTCTTCTGGGACCTGTGTGTCTCCCAGAAGACAGCGGGGAGGGGGGTGGAGGAGGCGCTGGACGTGGCGTAGGTCACCGCAGTCACCACAGTGATCTATTCCCGGGAGTGGGAGCTAATACCTGTATCTGAAAGGTGCCAAATGTGACACCGGAGGGGGGGGGGGGATTCCAAAAAGCGGAAGTTTTGGGTGGAACTCCGCTTTAAGCATAACTTGTACTGAAAACCTATAGAACAAGGTTTCTCAATCAGGGTTCCCCCAGAGGTCACTAGGGGTTTCCTTGAGCAATGAACAATTTCTACTCCTCGGATAGGTTCCCACCGACACCATTGATCTTTTTTAGCTATCTGTAAGTAGTAATTCTTCCCAATGACCACAAGTGTAAGGAGCATTCTTTCCACTGACCATCTCACTAATGTATCATGAGTTGTAGATATAGTCATTTTTACCAGGGGTTCCCTGAGACCGGAAAGTTATTTCACAGGTTCCTCTGTGTTGAAAAGGTTGAGAAAGGCTATAGAGAGGCTGCTATTCCTGATCTGTGTTATGTTAGTAGCCTGACTGTCTGTGGCTTTAGGACATCTGAGTCACCAACCTGGCACAAGTGTGCAGCAAATGGAAATCAGAAAGCAGTCAGCATTCCTTATTCCTACAGTGTGGAGTTCGTGAATCAGAAAAAACGATTGACGTCAAAGCATCAGGAAAAACCTCCAGTTAACTAGTATTTTTAGAAGCCAGTCAGCAATGCATTTTCCTCTCAGTACATGTCTTTTAAAGGCTACAGGACATGTTCTTAAACTTTATACACTGCCTTGAAAAAGTATTCATACCCCTTGAAATGTTCTACATTTTGTCATGTCACAGACAAAAACGTAAATGTATTTTTTGGGGATTTTATGTGATAGACCAACACAAAGTGGCACATACAGTAGGTGCCGCCGATTTTGTGTCAATCTCGCCTCTTCTAGCGGCGAGATTGACACCCTATTTGAGCCCCATCGCGAGAGCTAGCGCCGAGCTGTCTCGTCATCTGGAAAGGAAAATTGTTTTTCCTTTCGCAATGAGCGACTCGCATTGCTGACATTGAGGCCGGTGGACGGAGATCCGACGTGGATTCCCGCCAATACCAGGCACTGTGTTTGGTATGAATCCTGAGCGGGAACTCCATGCCAAATTTTTAATAAAAAATCGGCATGGGTTCCCCCTCCAAAAGCATACCAGGCCCTACGGTCTGGTATGAATTTGAAGGGGAATCCCCTAAGACAAAAAAACGGCATGGGGGTCCCCCTCAAAATCCAAACCAGACCCTTATCCGAGCACGCAACCTGGCAGGCCGCAGGAAAAGAGGGGGGGACGAGAGAGCGGCCCCCCTCCCTCCTGAACCCTACCAGGCCGCATGCCCTCAACATGGGGGGTTTGGTGCTTTGGGGCAGGGGGGTGACCTGCGGCCCCCACCCCAAAGCACCCTGTCCCCATGTTGATGGGGACAAGGGCCTCTTCCCGACAACCCTGGCCATTGGTTGTCGGGGTCTGCGGGCGGGGGCTGATCGGAATCCGGGAGCCCCCTTTAATAAGGGGCCCCCAGATCCCAGGGCCCCCACCCTATGTGAATGAGTATGGGGTACATCGTACCCCTACCCATTCACCTGGTGGAAAAAAAATGTCAATAAAAAAACACACACAGGTTTTTAAAGTAATTTATTACACAGCTCCGGGGGTCTCTTCCGACTTCGGGGGTCTCCGGTGTCGTCTCCACGCTCTCCGGTTCTTCTCTCGTTCTCTGGTTCTTTCTTCCTTCTGCCGGGCCTCCGCTATCTTCTTCCAGCTCTTTTGCTAGCGGAGAGGCCCGGTCTTCCCCGTCGTCTTGTCCGGCTCTTTCTTCCTTCTGCCGGGCCTCCGTTATCTTCTTCCAGCTCTTTTGCTAGCGGAGAGGCCCGGTCTTCCCCGTCGTCTCGTCCGGCTCTCCGGTTATTTCTTCCTTCTGCCGGGCCTCCGCTATCTTCTTCCAGCTCTTTTGCTAGCGGAGAGGCCTGGTCTTCTCCGTCGTCTCGTCCGGCTCTCCGTTGTCCTTCTGCCGGCCCCTCCACTATCTTCTTCCAGCTCTTTTGCTAGTGGAGGGGCCCGGTCTTCCCGTCACCGTCGGCGTCTTCTTCCCTTATCTCCTCCTCGATGTTCACTCGTCGCTTCCTCCCGCTGTAATGCTGGGTGTTCGGTCCGCAACGATTTATATAGGCTTCTCATGACGTCACAGTCACATGCTTCGGGTGGCATGCCATGTGTGGCATGGCTCCGGGTGACGTCACAGAGGGGCTCCCTCCTTCCCCGGCCGCCGGGCCAATAGGAGAGAGGAGCAGGGCCTTGCGCATGCGCAGTAGGGTTCCCAGCGTGAAGCCGAAAGGCTACACTGCCGAGTTCCCTTACCTGCAATGGCGGCGGCAGCACCTGACAGCTGATGGAAGCATCAGCTGTGGTACCGACATCGAGGGACTCCAGGACAGGTAAGTGTCTATTTATTAAAAGCCAGCAGCTGCAGTATTTAATTTTTTTTTTTTTTTGCCCGGAACACCGCTGGCTTACAGAAAGATAATATAGAACAGTTAGAAAGATAACAAACAACAATTTGCAAACAATTGAGGTCCTTCAGTTGTAAGTTGTTCAATGCAATTAGTATTATGGTATATTATTTCATATAAAATAATAAATGAATTCATGTATAATTATATATACATATTTGATTATAAAAAAATATAAAATATTTGTAAACTAAATCTGACAGTGATTTTGAAATTAGTCTGGGCCACCTGTTTGAGGGACTCCCTGTTTTTTGCTGAGAGCAGCCTCAGTAGAGATCCTGTGCCTTATCACAATTTGATTGTTTTACTGATAATGCAAATCCATTTCTACTTGTTCAAGAATTATGCGGCTGATATTGAATATTCACTTCATCCATTGCCTTGCACTTTTTGTATTCATGTTAAAACTTAGTAATTCTTATGTTGCATGAGAGTTTTGTTAAAAGATTTTTTCTATTATCTAGAAAATTGTCAACTTTTCCCTAAGGATTTACCCCCAGCCTGTCTTATTTCCTTACTTTATTTTTTTTATCCTTTTATGTCCACTTTTTAATCATTCTGAGAAAAAAATAAATGTGATTTTATGACCAAAAACGAGTTCCCAACTGTGCGCAAAAGAATGTTATAAACTCATCTTTTTCTCTATAAAAATAATACTTTTTAATTGTTTCCATTGATTCATTAACCGCAATGGAAAATAACTACCAATTTTTTTGTTATAGTAACAAACATAGAAAATCTGGATTTATGCTCCATAGAAAATTTAAGCAACATGCTGCCTAAGATTTATTAAAGGAAAGAAAGTATAACTGTGGTGAAGGTTTACAAAACAACACAAAGCAACAAAGAATCAAACATTGAGGGCCCAGTCACACTTGAGCGAAAGCGTTGAGTTTTTCGAGCTTTTGCCTGTTTTTATAGCACATTTTTGGACTGGCACCATTGATTTGAATCAGCCTCCTAAAAGCGCTCTAAAGAAACTGATGTACCAAATTTTGGACATGAGCAAAGGGCATTTTGCGTTGCGCTTTTTCTGCATGTTTTGTTGCGTGTAAATTGTGTGGAAAAATGAGCAATAGCTACCCCGTTTTGGGTTCCATTAGAACATAATGGCACCACAAGCACGTTGTGCGCTTTTCATGGGTTTACAGAAACGTGGGCAGAAACGAACTTTCTGCCCACGTTTCTGCTACACCCAGGTGTGATCGGGGCCTGAAGTGCAGAGGTTTTATAGAGAACATTGCAACTGTACTATGGCTATATAGTCCTCCATTCACCTCCATTTTTGCAGCTAGATTTAACAGGCTTCCAGATCAGTTTCTGGGTGGGACTGGAGCTTTTTGTCATATGATTCTCTGCTTTTTAAAAACCTGCTACAATGTTTGCGTCTTTTAGGAAACAAGGCGGCCACAACCACTGCTGGGACTTAGCGTTCGTAAATCCGCGAGTTCAGAACTGTTACACCCAGGACCAGAGATCAGAGAAAAGAAGAGTGAGCAAAGGAAATCAATGGGTAAGTGTTTAGGATTGCCAGAAATGTTTTCAAATTGTGGCATATTTACACTCACTCCTTTGTGGCATTCAAGGATTTCCCTATTATTTTTGCCTGATGCAACTATAACGGCTAGTTTACACTTGCTTCAAAACATTGCTTTGGACAGGCTTTGTTAAAGCTCTCTGAACACCAGTCAAAGCTCCTGTCAATAAATAAAATGGTTAGCTTACAGTCATGCTTACACCTTGCTTTTGCTTGGTGCTTCGATGAGGCTTCGGTGGGGCTTCAATGAGGCTTTGGTGGAGCATCGATGGGGGTTCCATGAGCCTTTGGTGGGGCTTCGGTGGGGCTTTGGTAAGGCTTTATAGGGCTTCAATGAGGCTTTGGTAGGGCTTCAGTGGGGCTTCAAGCGAGCTTTGCCATAGACTTCTAAGGAGGCTTTGAAGACACTTTGAAGCACCAGTAAAGCTACATGGGGTATAATTTTTAAAGTGAAGCCAAAACAAAGCAAAGCAAAAGCAAGGTGTAAACAGGACTGTAAGCTAACCATTTTATTTAGTGACAGGAGCTTTGACTGCTTTAACAAAGCCTGTCCAATACCTTATTTTGAAGCAAGTGTAAACTAGCTGTTAATGTGTGTTGAAGCCGAGGCAAGTGTAAATGAGTCCTAAAAGGTAGTTTTCATTCAAAACTTTTCTGGCTAATGCAAGCTAAAAAACATGTGGAATTCTTATATCTCTGTTCAGTGATGGGATAATTCCCTACAGAATTTCCATTGCAGCCCAGCTGCCACGAACATTACCCGTAATCCTGGTGATTGTGTCATGACTTTCCTTTCATGAAAGTGTAACACCTTTAGGGCTCATTTACACTTGCTGTGGCTTAAACACACATTAAAGCGCCTATAGCTTCAACATGCTTTTATGATGTGTTTTTGATGCTTCGGTGGTGCGTCGATGAAGCTTTGGTGAGTCAGGATGCTTCCGTGATGCTCTTTTTGAAGCTTTGTTGAAGCTTGACAGATGCCCTGTGTTTGTGAGTGGATATCTCATACCTGCAATTTCTCCAAAACAAAGCGAAGCTGAAACTGAATTAAAGCCTCTCAAAAGCCGCAGGTTCTTCAAGCGAGCTTTGACATAGAGTTCTATGGAGGCTTTGAAGATGCTTTGAAGCACCAATAAAGCGACATGGGGTATAATTTTTAAAGCAAAGCCAAAGCAAAGCAAACACAAGGTGTAAACAGGACTGTAAGATAACCATGTATTTAGTGACAGGGGCTTTGACTGGCATTCAGAGAGCTTTAACAAAGCGTGTCCAAAGCCTTGTTTTGAAGCAAGTGTAAACTAGCCCTTAAGCTGCATTAACACCTGCCTACTGGTCACTTTTACCCCCTTCCTGCCCGGGTCAATTTTCAGCTTTCAGCGCCGTCACACTTTGAATGACAATTGCACAGTCATGCAACACTCTACCCATATGAAACTTTTTTTTTTTTTTTTCACTCAAATAGAGCTTTCTTTTAGTGATATTTAAGCACCACTTGCTTTTTTTTATTCTTGCTAAACAAAGGAAAAAAGACAGAAAATTTGGAGAAAAAAAAACATTTTTCATAGTTTGTTATAGAATTTTTCAAACAGGTAATTTTTCTCCTTCACTGATGTACGCTGATAAGGCTGCACTGATTAACACTGATAGGTGGCACTGATGGGCACTGATAGGCTGCACTGGTGGGCACTGATGAGGCTGCACTGGTGGGCACTGATAGGTGGCACTGATGGGCACTAATAGGTGACACTGATGGGCACTGATAGGCACTTGTAGGCAGCACTTGTGGGCACTGATTGACAGCACTTGTGGGTACTGTTGGTATTGCACTGATAATCAGTGTAGGTATCCCTTTCACTCCTCTCCTTGCGCTGTCAGTGTGAGGAAAAGAATGCTGATAACTGGCTTGCAATTACATCATGATCAGCTACCATTGGACACTCTGCTGATCACATGGTAAAGGACCACTGTGATTGACCCTTTACCTCGATCTGTTATCATCTGTGTGCTAAGGATGTAGTGGTCACAGAGCGTGCCGCCCACGTGCCCTTCTGGCGGTGTAAGCCCAAGCTGTAGCCGTCTTTTGGCTATAGCACAGGCGGTAACTGGTTAAGAATACGAACATACTCGCCCCTGCGTGGGCAAACCATGGCTTGTTACGACTTTTGAAACTCCAATAAAAATCTTGAAACAGAAGAATACGAACATACACATATAATAGGTGCGCATCAACCCAAATAATGTCCAAAGAAACAGATTTTGTGAAAAGACATTACGATTTCTGTGATGTGATACTCTTTAGCACAGTTCATGAAACAAGAAAAGGTAAAAAAAATACATTTCAGAGAGTTAGTGAAACAATCAGCCATACACCGATCCAGTGTAAGTATCTTGAAAAGCCGACCAAACAATTTGTGTCCTCCACCACAGACAACAATGGCCTCTTACCAAATTAACTGGATCCCCATAACAGAGATCAAACACATGTTCATCAATGAGCATGCAGGCATCCATCCATTGGTGAAAAAGACTCTGGCAGCCTCAGACTCTAAGATTGGACCAGACAGCATTCATACTCATAGAGGAGAACAGAGGCCGCACATAGTGTAAAGCCGCCACATAATTTATTATATAAAAAGACATATACTTACAGAGGTAAAAGCAGATACAGCATGTAATAAAAAATAGTAGTGCCTTGCCGGCATCCAACCGGTGGTCATAGTAACGTCACAGGTTAAGCCCAATGCATTTCGCTATCAAACAGTACAGTGATTTCTTCACATTTGACGTATTATTTGTTGTGCTGCACGTTTTAGTAAGTGTAATTATATTCAATCGTGCCTATTCAAATCTGGGCATTGTGTCACTTGAAGCTTCCTGCTCAAAGCTCGACAAAATAAATTCTTTCCTTGTTTTGGGCAGAGTCATGCATTTTTGGCCATAAAGACTTTAGTGATGTCCTCCTAAGAACAAGCTTCTCGATCGTCCCCTGGGGACGCGCATCCAGCAGTGTCAGTGACCTCAGGACCCATCCCGTCACGGATCGGGGTAAAGTGCCAATCCCAGCAGCCCTTTACCAAGTGATTGCCCCATCAGTACCCAGCAGTGCTCTACAGTGCCCTATCAGTGCCCCATCAGTGCCACATATGTGCCCTATCTGTGCCCAGCAGTGCTCTACAGTGCCCCATCAGTGCCACATCTGTGCTCCAGCAGTGCTCTACATTGCAACATGTGTGCCACATGTGTGCCCCAGCAGTGCTCTACAGTGCCACATATGTGCCCCATCAGTGCTCTACAGTGTCCTATCAGTGCACATTTGTGCCACATCAGTGCTTTACAATTGCCCATCAGTGCGCTACAGTGCCCCATCAGAGCACATCTGTGCCCTGCCGTGCTCTACAGTGGCCACATCAGTGCACATCTGTACCCCATCAGTGCAACATCAGTGCCCAGCAGTGCCCTATCAGTGCCACATCAGTGCCAAATCAGTGCCACGTCAGTGCACATCAGAGCCTCATCAGTGCCCAGCAGTGCCCCATCAGTGCCACATAAGTGCGCATATGTGCCCCATCAGTGCCACATCAGTGCCCAGCAGTGCCACATCTGTGCTTTACAGTGCCTCATCAGTGCCCATTAGTGCCCTACAGTGCCATCAGTGCCCCTACAGTGCCCATAAGTGCCACTACAGTTCCCATCAGTGTGTGCTAATCAGTGCCACCCTATCAGTGGATCCTCATCATGGATCCTCATGTGATCAATTTTCAATGATTGGCACCATAGCTTGTAGACTCTATAACCTTCACAAAGACCAAATAATATACACTGATTTAGGTTATTTTTACCAAAGATATGTAGCAGTATATCTTTTGGCCAAATTTTATGCAGAAAAATTACTAATTTGCAACATTTTATAACAGAAACAAAGGTCTATTTTTAATTTTAGCGCAAAAAAATAAAAAACCCAGTGGTGATTAAATACCACCAAAAGAAAGCTCTATTTGTGTAAAAAAAGGACAAAAAAATCATATGGGTACAGTGTTGCAAGACTGAGTAATTGTCATTCAAAATGTGAGAACACTGAAAGCTGAAAATTGGCCTGGTTAGGAAGGGGGTATGAGTGCCCAGTGGGCAAGTGGTTAAAAATGCACATAATGCCTGAAAATCCAGGTAACATGCATTTTTTGTTTGGTTTCTTGCCTCTCTTCCTCCTAGTAACTGGCTTTCTATTGGCTAAAGCAAAAACAGTCAAGCCTGCAAACACCGCGTACAAACATGCAGCACTCCAAAAAAATTTTTGTTCATGCTCAAGTGTGAATGGGCCTAAGAATACAGGTACCGCTACAATGAAAAGAGAGAATTTACCGGTGCATATTACGTGGTATTATTGTGAGTTTATTGGCAATTTATAACTTGACTGTACTTCTCCTTTAAATAAGGACACTTGATTATGAAAAAAAAACTGTATACTGTATTTATTTAAATGTACATCTGTCACCATCAAAGTAAATTTCAAATAAATGAATGGTGCCATAAACATTAATATAGAGGAGATTTAGTGGAATAAATAAAGTGCTTTCCACAATTTGGATTTTTATACAATCACAGACTCATGTGCAAGACTGAAGCCAGTGCTACATAATAAGAGAGCCAAAAGCGACTTCTGTAATATTGGCACAGAGCAACAAATGCCACATTGTTAGCAATTAACAGGTGGCTCTTTCATTGTCCAGCGTGCCTGCACAGAAATACAAAAATTAGGATATTTCAAACAGCAATTTATAACACTGCAGGTTTTGTACAAGCTACATAAGTATCAGTAATGGAACACATGCTTATATTTTGAAATGTTAAAATAATAATTTATAGGTCATTCCACCAAAAAATTATATTCACATGAAATTTGTTTCCCTGGCTTCTCCCAGCAACTGCATGTATCAGTCTGCACCTAAGTTCCTGGTTCCTCCACCAACTGCAGGCATCAGGCTAGACATGAGTTCCTGGTTCCTCCTACCAGGTGCAGACATCAGGCTAGACATGAGTCCCTAGTTCCTCCTACCAGGTGCAGACATCAGGCTAGACATGAGTCCATAGTTCATCCTACCAGCTCCAGGTATCAGTCTGCACCTAAGTTCCTGGTTCCTCCACCAACTGCAGGCATCAGGCTAGACATGAGTTCCTGGTTCCTCCTACCAGGTGCAGATATCAGGCTAGACATGAGTCCCTAGTTCCTCCTACCAGGTGCAGACATCAGGCTAGACATGAGTCCATAGTTCATCCTACCAGCTCCAGGCATCAGT
This sequence comes from Rana muscosa, assembly GCA_029206835.1. Lineage (NCBI taxonomy): Eukaryota > Metazoa > Chordata > Amphibia > Anura > Ranidae > Rana > Rana muscosa. The sequence goes on along the minus strand of CM055127.1, from coordinate 441,373,609 downwards.
CTGCACCTAAGTTCCTGGTTCCTCCATCAACTGCAGGCATCAGGCTAGACATGAGTGCCTGGTTCCTCCTACCAGGTGCAGACATCAGGCTAGACATGAGTCCCTAGTTCCTCCTACCAGGTGCAGATATCAGGCTAGACATGAGTCCCTAGTTCCTCCTACCAGGTGCAGACATCAGGCTAGACATGAGTCCCTAGTTCCTCCTACCAGGTGCAGACATCAGGCTAGACATGAGTCCCTAGTTCCTCCTACCAGGTGCAGACATCAGGCTAGACATGAGTCCCTAGTTCCTCCTACCAGGTGCAGACATCAGGCTAGACATGAGTCCCTAGTTCCTCCTACCAGGTGCAGACATCAGGCTAGACATGAGTCCCTAGTTCCTCCTACCAGGTGCAGACATCAGGCTAGACATGAGTCCCTAGTTCCTCCTACCAGGTGCAGACATCAGGCTAGACATGAGTCCCTAGTTCCTCCTACCAGATGCAGACATCAGGCTAGACATGAGTCCCTAGTTCCTCCTACCAGGTGCAGACATCAGGCTAGACATGAGTCCCTAGTTCCTCCTACCAGGTGCAGACATCAGGCTAGACATGAGTCCCTAGTTCCTCCTACCAGGTGCAGACATCAGGCTAGACATGAGTGCCTGGTTCCTCCTACCAGGTGCAGACATCAGGCTAGACATGAGTCCCTAGTTCCTCCTACCAGGTGCAGATATCAGGCTAGACATGAGTCCCTAGTTCCTCCTACCAGGTGCAGACATCAGGCTAGACATGAGTCCCTAGTTCCTCCTACCAGGTGCAGACATCAGGCTAGACATGAGTCCCTAGTTCCTCCTACCAGCTCCAGGCATCAGTCTGCACCTAAGTTCCTGGTTCCTCCATCAACTGCAGGCATCAGGATAGACATGAGTTCCTGGTTCCTCCTGCCAGGTGCAGACATCAAGCTAGACATGAGTCCCTAGTTCCTCCTACCAGCTCCAGGCATCAGTCTGCACCTGCGTTCCTGGTTCCTCCATCAACTGCAGGCATCAGGCTAGACATGAGTCCCTGGTTCCTCCTACTGGCTTCAGGGAATAGTCTGCACCTGAGTCCCTGGCTCCTCCCACCAGTGTCAGGCATCAGGCTGCACATAGTCCCTGGCTCCTCCCACCAGTGGCAGGCATCAGTCTAAACATGGGTTCCTGACTACTTCCACCTCCTGCAGGATCTGCACACGATTTCCAAATTCCTCCCACCAACTGCATGCATGAGTTTGCACATGATTTTCTGGTTGCTTCCACTAATTGCATGCATCTGGCTGCATGAATCCCTTGCATCTACCACAAGCTGCAAGTATCACCTTAAACATGAGTTCCTGGCTCCTCCCACCAACTGAAGGCATCAGTCTGTCCCTGCATTCTTGGTTTCTCCCACCAGCTGCAGGCATTATTCTAAACATGAGTTCCTGGTTCCTCCCACCAGCTGCGGGCATCAGGCTGTACAGTGTCCATGGCTCCTTCCACCAGTGGCAGGTATCAGTCTAAACATGATTTCCTGATTCCTCCCAACAGCTGCAGGCATCAATCTGCATGTGATTTCCTAATTCCTCCCACCAACTGCTTATATGTTTGCACATGGTCTCTTGGTTGCCCCCACCAACAGGCTGATATAGGCATCAGGCTGCACATGAGTCCCCCCCCCCCCCCACCAGTGGCAGGCCAGGCATCAGTCTTAGCATACATACATTTCTGGCTCTTCCCACCAACTGCATGCATCAGTCGGCACCTGCAAGCATCACACTGCACATGAGTTCCTGGCTCCTCCCACCAGTTGCAGGCATCAGTCTAACTCTGAGTTTCTGGTTTGTCCTGACCAACTGCACACATCCATCTGCACCTAAGTTACAAACTCTTCCTACCTGCTGCAAGCATCAGCATCATCCTCCATGTCAAATGTTTTTCTCTTAATTATTTATAAAGCAACCAAAAAGAAGTCATGATTTATGGACTCTACCTCAAATCAGGTTTTCCCCTTTTGGTTAATTTATGGTTTCAAGCACCGAGCACTTGACCAGTGTAGTCAAGATAGTAGTCAAGCTATTCCCAATTTTCTTACCATCCCTTAAACCCCACAAACTCCCCACACTCACATTCCCATACCACCATCCAATTATAAGACCAGACAAGAGTTTGGAGTATAAATGGCCATAGCAGCCTTTTCATTAACCAAAATATTGTAATAATTTCCAAATAACCTTTGCAATTACACTTTTAAACACACAGCCTGTTGGTCTTTGACGGCACCCCGAACTTAACATTTTCCACCACTTCACTGCGAGACCTTTTTACCATACCAGGCCTCCAGCCGTATCAGCAACTCGGAGACAACCCCTTTCCCGCAGTGCAACCAATACCGTATTTCAGCACACACCGTTCCCCTGGAATACCCCAGAGGGGCCCATACCACGGATGAGCCCCCCACCACTTCCATCACACTGTTTTCTGCCACCATCAAAGTCCAAAGACACCGCCGTTACACCGCTGCTATGACGACTCGAAATCCATTGAACCTGAAATAAAAGAAAACAAACGAAAACACACAAAGACAAACAACATCTGCTTCCTTCTGTCTCCCTCATCAACTGAACTGTTCCCGGAAGTCCCCGCCTCCACCTTTTGTACAGCTACTCCCCCCTTCCAGCACTTTACTCCCGAATCCTCCCCTTCCATTTTCACCAACTTAACCCTTTGTAGACTCTCCTTTCCACCTTGTCATGCCCGGCCCTTCACTACTTGTTCCTTTGTCTTTTTCCGTTCCGGGCCTCCCTTTACCACCCACTTTATGTTTCACGATTGTTATGTGTTCTTTAGCAGACAATGGGGATTTGTGAACCCTGGTGGTGTAATCCCTATGAGAATGACAGCCAGTGTCATTCAACCCACTTCTTCTGAGTCTAGTTTGTCACGGACCCTCCCCCTGGAGGGTTGCCATTACACTGGCCTGGGCCAAAAGTACAACTTTACTAAATGGTGTGCAGGCATCAATATCTGAACGCCATTCAGTGCAGGAGTGGGGGCTGTTCGTAGATCTTTAGTTTCCCAGAAGGAGGTATGAAATGTTATGATGATGGGGTTGATTTACTAAAACTGGAGAGTGCAAAATCTGGTGCAGCTGTACATGATAGCCAATCAGATTCTAACTTCAGCGTGTTTAATTAAAGTGGAGTTCCACCCTGCAAAAAAAAAATTCCCCAAAAATGTTAAAAATAATTGAAAAAAATGAATTGAAAAAAAAAAATGTACTCACCAGAAATATCGGTTGCTATGCGGAAGACCCTAATCTTCCTCTTCATCGTCCACGGCAGGTCTCCTTCCTCCGTCCTACTTGCGGTGTCTTCTGGTGAATGGGGCGCGCTGCCTTCTGGGAACTGTGTGTATCCCAGAGAGCAGCCGGCCCATTCACAAAACGCAGTGCGGCTGGCGCATGCGCAGTAGGAAATGGGCAGTGAAGCCGCACGGCTTCACTGCCTGTTTCTCTTACTAAGGATGGCGGCACCGGGAGCTGCCAGCCCTGAGGGAACGGCCTCGGGGGGGCTGACATCGCGGGCGAGTAGGACAGGTAAGTGTCCTTATTAAAAGTCAGCAGCTACAGTGTTTGTAGCTGCTGAGCTGATTTTTTTTTAAAGTCAGCTCAGCAGCTACAAACACTGTAGCTGCTGAGCTGACTTTAAAAAAAAAAATTGCGGGTGGAATCCCGCTTTAAGCATTGACAAAAGAACCTGGAAGCTGATTGGTCTCTATGCAGAGCTGCACCAGATTTTGCACACTCCAATTTTAGTAAATCAACCCCAAAAATTTTAGTACTCTTGTGTGAACAATAGACCATCAACCTCATTTAATCTGGATAGGATCAGAGTTTTACAGCTGAAGTCCTGGAGAAGTTAGACACCAACTGGTGTATCAAGCTACTAGCATCTTCTTATAGATGAAATATCCGAGTAAGCAAATAAAGAAATATATTGTCCAGCAAATTTCGGACATACACAATGAGCATCACAGTTATAAAATGTAGTCATTAATATGTATTATTTCTTGGAACTCCAAATTTCGTATGTTGATAATGTCTGGGTCAAAATCAAAGAAATGTCTTTTTAAACAATATTCACTAGAGCGTAATATTTTGACTTAATGTTATATGATCTATTCAGTTAATTATCAAAATATACAATATTTTTGTACTTGAAATATCAGATATTGTCAGGGAATGAAGTTTGCTACGGTTTTTGGCTCCATTTGCAAAATACCACACGAGCCAAAGAGTATTGGCTGTGACATTCCAATATGTCCCACTGTACAGATTGGCAAAATGCAGTTTTGATTTATTTTTCATCCTACTGACTGACTATCATGTGACTGTTTTTTTTTTCCACTTCAGTATCTTGACATTAAGAATTATAAACAACAGTTGGTTGTATCTGAGTGAATATGGAATATGTTTCAAATCACTTAAAGGGCACCCTAGAATTATCTTGTGTGTAGGTGGTCTAATACATGTTCCTATGTGGTCACACCTTGAAGCCAAAAGGAGCCCACCCCTGGACTGCCCTCATCTTCCCCCTGTGGCATTTCATGTGTCACCAGAAAAACAGTTTCACTTACAAACCACTCCAGAACCTCATCAATTTTATATAGTGGACCTAAATGTAAAATTTGATTTTTTGTCTTGAATTTCGTTTCATAAATATGAACTTCCTGATATGTGAGTGTGCCTTGGCACTCCTCTGCCTACAACCCAATAGTTGTATATATGAGATCCAAGGCACTGCTACCTTTGATCACTAGTCTCAGATGATTTGGAGTGAGATTTGGTGATGTCACTGTTGTGCTGCACGCTGTCCTCCTTTCTAGAGGCACTGACATGAGGAAGCAAAGCCCTGCCTCTACCAAGATGGCTGTCTCCGCACAGAGACATGGTGCAGAATAAGACATGGAAAGTCAGTAATGGGTAAAGATCAGCTGGAGACAATACTGGTGACTAGTCCTCTACCCTCAGCCTTCCTTTTTGGGCACAGCTCAAGAGTTTAGTTCCTCTTTAATGTGGTAGGTGGAGTTGACATCTAAGGTAATACTGAATAGATGTGCATTTAAATGGGCAATGTCTCTAGTAGTGATTGGCAAAATAAGATCAGCCATAGATGGTTCGAATGTCGACTGGTTCAGTAGGAACCGGACGAGATTCGAACCATTAATGGGCAGGCTGAATCGATTGAACAACTTGGGTACAACCAACCTGCTGGATTTACTTGCGATTATGGCAAGCGGCTGCTATAACTGCAGCTTCTCCCTCCCGCCATTACATTGTCAACACATTTCGTGGTCTCAAACTGCTTCTTCAGAACTTTACATTCACATATGGCATAGTTCTTGGAAGAGCTTACATTGATTCTAAGAATTCAAGAAAAGGAGGAATTATACAATAACATTACAGTAATGTAGGCACATCTATAAACAACATTCATCATGTGAAACCCATATAAAGAAAGTCTTACCATTAGGAGTGGAAGGCAAAAAATTCAAAGGGAGGAAGAGAAGAAGAAGAAAAACAAAAATGATAATTCATCCTTTGTTTAAACTCTTTGAATCAATGTAAGCTCGTCCAAGAACTATGCCATATGTGAATATAGAGTCCTGAAGAAGCAGCTTGAGGCCGTGAAACACGTTGACAATGTAACATGTGACATTAATTTAGTATATGGAAAAAGGAATTATTTTTCTGTGTTTTTTGATCAGTATTGCTGGTAATACCTACTGTTGGGAGATGTTATGCTACTTTTGTAATACCTTATGATATTTCTGTATTCTCATCTTCTCATTATTACCAGTGAGTCATCCTATATTACCCGTTATTGTGTTTCTTTTTTTTGGAATTACCAAATGGATTTAAAAAAAAATTGTGTATTTAGTAGACACAGAGGAAGCAAATGAAAGGTTTATTGTTAAGATTTACATACAACTTAATGTATTTTTAATTAAACGGTATCTTATTCTGTCTTACTTGTAGAATTTTTCAGTTCCTTGCACAGCATGGCTCAGACTGTGAGCTGGCTGTTAGAAGGGGAGAGCAAGGGTTGACCTCATCAGTACGTTGTTGCTCCTTCACTATCTAAGTACAATTTAGGGCATTCCCTGACCAAGCTGTAGTTCTTTAAAATTTATCTGAACTTGAACACAAAAAATATATTGGCGCTTGCTAATCCTTGGTGGGGTGGCTGTATTTGTTTTATGTTTTCAGGCTTCCTTTGCTTTATTTTTACCTGGTAATCCTGCAATTAACACACTTCCTGTCCAGGGGTGGCTGTGTCATTCCTCCACCGTATCTGAGGAGAGGGGCATGGTTGTCACCCTAGGCTTCTCTCCTGATATGGATTCCAAACATGTCTGTATCTTTTAAAATCTATTACACGGTAGGCCAGGCAATTGGTAGTTTACAGAAGCTGGATAGGAAGGAAGGTATTCTTTAGTTAAGGTCACAGGAAGTGACAATGATGCTGCATTTCCAGCAGGATCAGCAGGTATTTTCTGAAAATGTGCATGGGAAAAAAAGACTAATGCAGCCACCACATATAAGGACTGTAAGCAGGGCCACCGAACGCGGGGTACCACCGGGCCTCCTGTAGGTAGCCCGGGCACTCGAGCCTGGACAGTACAGGGATTGGTATGGCAGGACGAAGGACAATTATTGAACAATGCACCGTGTCTGTGTCTCTCCCTCCAGCAGCTGAAAGCCGGTTTCTCACCCTCTCCCTCCTGCCGACTTTCTGCTGCTGGAGGGAGAGACACAGACACAATTAATTGTTCTGTACTTGTCCTCCTGTTCTGTGGCCCACATCTGATTCCCACCTGTGTGCCCGGGCTCCCCGTCATCCCCCCTCAGTGCCATCGGCTTCCCTTTCCTGCCGGCTGATGCAAGCGCACAGACGGATGGAGAGTGGGGGAAGGGGCCAGTAGATGTCATTTACCGGTCCCTTCTTTTTCTGAATTTGACACAGTGAGCGACCGGTAAGGATCACTCCTGTGTCCATTCATAACTGAGCATAGTAAACTGTGTTTACTATGCTTTGAATTCTGAATGAACAGAAGTCTCTGTCTCCTGTTCATTCATCTTCAGTGCAACTGAGGCTACAGAGAAAATAATCAAATAATCAGTGTTCTCAATTTCTTTCTCTGTCTCAAAGGTGAGATGTTAGGGGTTTGTTTAAACCCTGGATATTTCATCCAAACCCCCAACGGTGTTCTTAAAAAAATAAAAGCAAAAATGCATAAAAAATAAAATAAAAAAAAGATAAGGTAAATACAAATAATTTTTACAATTATAAAAAAAAATTAAAAAGAAATGGAAAAAAAATATATAAAAAAAATGATAATTTTTGTTATTTGGGGGTGTTGTCAGGTAGACTGTAAGGGACCACGTGATTTTTAATGGCAGCCCTGACTGTAAGCTGTAATATATTACATGTTTGTTCTTGCGATTAGTTATCCTTTAACTGCTGGAGAAAAGTGAGGTCACATGCTGGTTCTGGCAGAGATGTCTGGATTTGAAAATTGGCTAAACAAAATAAAATAAAAATTCAGTAGGTAAGACAATTAACACATGTTTCAGCTATGAATGCAGTAATTATCTTCCCTTTGCTTTGTTCACCTATGAGAGCCATAGTAAGTGACATAACCGGTAATTCCTAGAATGGGAAAGATATGGCTCACGCTTATGATTGCCTGCTAAGGCACCCAGCTCTGTCCTTTTCCCTCTTACTGCTTCAAGCTGTGATTTGCTGCTTACATATGACTTGTCTTTCTCATTCCAGCAACTCAAATGGATGGTGGGAGTGAAGAAAACAGTAGATATTAGCAGCTGTGGGAGAACCTGTTCTTTTGCTTTTCCCATTAAATATTTTGATTTTGAAAATCAAAATCAAATCGCAAAAATTACATTTTAGGTAACTTTTTAGCTGTATTTTGGAGTCAGCCATTTATTTATTAAAGTGGAACTATCATCCTATAATAATCATGATATTGCAAATGGAATAAGACCTTTGCTTACTATGATAAATATTTGAATGTGTTTTTAAAAAGTTAACTTAAAGGGGTTGTAAAGCTTCATTTTTTTATATATATATATATCTGATCTATATGCTGCATAGATTGGGAATCTAGCTCTTATTTCTGCCAAAATGTTTGATTTACCTGTTATATAGATGGCTTTTTCTGCACTTCCTCCTTTACTGTGTTTGATATCCTCAGCTTCCGGTTTTTCGAGCACGCTCCCTGCCGCAACATCATGTCTTCATAGGCACTACAATTCCTTTGATGCTTAGCGACATCGCGCATGCGCAGTGCCGCCTTTTCCCTGTCTGAAAGAATGAAAACGAGCCTTGTTCTCAAGTCTATTACAGCCTTCGGTGCACAGTCACCTCCCAGCAGCCATGCCCATTCCCGCCTCCCCAGCATGCCCATAGTCTGAATAAACACTTAGTAGTTAGTATGCACTTGAGACACTTCCACTTCTGCAAAAAAGGCGGGCGGAGTAAAGGCGGGGCTGTGCTGCTGAGAAAGTCATTCTCATTTTAATAATGTGACATGTGAACGCAGACAGCGTCTCCCCGCAGGGATGTAGTCCCAAGGGAGGGGGCGCGCACGTCTAGTAAGCCCCAGGCAGAATGGCTCGTATGAGGGGGCAACCTTGTAGAAGAAGAACAGGAAGTTACAAATTCAGACACTAAAAAGAAGCATTTAAAAAGGAAAATGAAGGAAAAGGTAAGTGAACACACAGTACATTACCTTAAAGGAGCATAATTAGAAGATAAAAAACGAACCTTTAGTATCACTTTAAGCTCAAGCCATCTCTTCTACACCCTTATGGTTATGGTTGTCACCCTAGGATGTAGTAGCTGTGGGGAAACCTGTTCTTTTGCCTTTGTCAATAAATATTTTGATTTTGAAAATCAAAATCAAATCTGAAAAATACAATTTTTAGGTCACTTTTTAGCTGTATTTTTGGGTCAGCCATTTATCTTAAAGTGGAACGATCATCCTATAATAATTGCCATATTGCAAATGGATACAATTGTTGCTTGCTATAATAAATATTTTTATGTATTTTTAAAATGTTAACTTAAACACAAGCCTTCTCTTCTACACCCTCATCATTATATATATATACATCTTGTCATGGCGGGGCTTGAGTTCAACCTGAACAAGGTGATAGCAGTAGCCTAGCAACAGTCTTCTTCTGATATCCTGTTGTGAAGAGAGAATAGAGAGAGATTAGAAAATTTCTCCTTCTTGTATTGTATAGCTCCATCATTTTTATGATCATCTTCTTAGGAGAGCATAGATGCCGAAACCCTAACTCTCTCTCAACCTAACCTCCTAGCACTGCCATCCATTGAGGATGACAGCATCTCAATCTCACACTCTGTAATCTCAGACTTTCTTCTCCTTTGCAGAACAGTGTCTACTGCAAAATGGCAGGTTCTCTTTAACTATTAATTATTCCCCTAACTAGAATCCCTAATACCTCCAGTTATTTAACTGTATTAATATAAATTTAGGAAAAATATGTATATAATGCAGAAGTCAATACGATAGAGAGGCTTAATTCCTTTTATTTTTCTGGGCTTTTATTTTCCTAGCAGATGTTAAATTTGGTGCAGTCATATCACAGCTGTGTGGCATCAAAGCTCAATCTGGGTTTGAGTATGCAAATGGGCCCATGAATATAAGCTTTGCTTCCGTTATTCCACAATCCAGCACGCTAATATATATTGTATATGCCGTACAGAGAGAGAGGGGAAAAAAAAGAAGCCGATATTATTAAGATAATGCGGCCAAGTAAGTGAGGTAGGCGTATTTCCCAGCTCGCGCACAAAAGAGGCAAGCGCTCTCCTTCACAATTTAGTTTACTAAACAAAGACGGGATGCTCGCGTGGAATGCTGCTGCATAGAACTTTCAATTCTGTTCTTTTCAATCGCACTTCAAAACACAGCTGTGCTGGTCCCTCCACCATTGTGGCCATTGGTATGCAAATCGGCATAATGTGTGAGATCTTTTACTTTCTTTCTTTACAAGCTCTTCAGCGTGATTGTTACATATCTTTTATGAGCGCTGCGTATCATTTTATTACAGGAATGGAAACTTTGTTATATCCAAAAAGGATGCAAGTTGACACCTTGATTTGGAATCGCTACCACCTAAAGCCTCAGGCGGGGCCACTGGGGTTGTATAAATTATGAGAGGCTATGGCGCTTATCTAAGAAGGGGTGGCAGTAAAGTGAAACACATACATATAGGTAGTGGGTCAACATGGAAGCTAGTCATAGAGAGGAGATGACAGCTGCTGCAAATGAGCATATTGAGCTGGATTGAACTGGTTGGCAGGTTGGCCAACATCTAGGTGTGAAAATTTATTTGAGGAGGCTATAAACCTTGATTGCTACAGTTCTCAATCTCCACCTTCCACTCTCTCTGGCCATAGAAGTCAACTGTTCGAAGTAGCACAATGTACCAGTTTCTGGAGAGCTTGGGTCTTGCAGATGCCTATGGGCAACACTTAAAATTATTCAATAGTAGTGGGCTTCCCAACAAAACTTGACACTATCTAGCATAAAGCTTCACTTCAGCCCACAATTCCTTGAATCTGGTAGAGTGACCCATAGCATTAGGTAGAGAAATGCACCCACAGTCTGATAGGAACAAACAGACAAGCAGGAGAGGGCACTTTTCATAAAGCTTTACCAATGAAACCTGCCAGCAGTCATCACAGCTCAATAGTATTTCTCTTTTTTTTTTATATATTAATTGTAAGCTTTTGTTCACACTACTTGTAAGCATTTCCATATCCTGAACCAACTGCCTCCACATAGGTATAAGTAGCCAAAGTTAGAGTCTGAAGAATAATGGACTCCGAGTCCTAACTGACCAGTGGGTCAGGTTCCTTGTCATACTTTGACAGCTGCTCTGTTTTTCTTCTACAATTTCTCCACACCTAATGAGCCACTAATGTAAGGTCCAACCTCAAGTGCTTCCCCATCACAAGAATAGCTGATGTGTGCTTTGAGAGGGTAGCCAAGGAACCCTTCTCCTTAACCCTAATAAGGTCTAAAATAGAGAATTACTGGCCACAACTATGCAACTTTCTGCCTTTTCTAAAAATGTTCCCAGTAAAATCATGTATGCTATACTGAGATCTTATGGATCTTAGAAATCAGAAATTCTATGAATTACCATTATCCCATTACACATATGTCTTTTTTTTGTCTATAAAATTCAGAACATGTCAGCGTTGGAACCTAAGGAAAATGTGAGTATTAGCCCATGGCAGTGAAAATCACAACCACTTTGTAGTAAAGATGAGACATCTTCTCTAGCACTGTACAATGAAAGCAATTGTGCAAACCAATGGTGACATTGCATATAAATAAGACAGCTTTAATACTTCAAGATAGAAATTGTACAATAATACTTGTATGCAAGGAAATCTGATAATATGGTTGGGGGTGAAAAAAGATGGAGCAGGTATAAAAGGAAGTAATCATGCACATAGCGGGGTCTTCATGCCATGTGCCTTGTGCAGTATATACTCACATTTATGTGTTAGTAAGGTCTTAAAGTTAGCAAGGTCTTAAAGTTTTAGACCCCTTATTATGTCTTGACATTCATTTTCACTTTTTTTTTAAAGCAGCCTGATGCCGTGTACACACGACCGTTTTTAATGTCATTGAAAAAACTTTGTTTTTCTCGACGTGATTCTTCTCAAGCCTGCCTTGCCAACACACTATCGTGAAAAAAAAATGCTTGAGCAAAGCGCAGTGACGTACAACACGTACGACGGCACTATGAAGTAGAAGTTCCATTCGGATGGCGCCACCCTTCATGTTAGTAAAGTTTGTTGAGTGACGATTCGCGCTTTTCAGTCCGTTACAGCGTGACGAATGTGCTATCTCCATTACGAACGCTAGTTTTACCAGAACGAGCGCTCCCGTCTCATACTTGATTCTGAGCATGCGCATTTTTTTTCACTTCGTTAAAGCCCACACATGGCCGTTTTTCATGATGAGAAAAACGATGATGTAAAAAACTATGTGAAAAATTAGAGCATGTTCCAATTTTTTCATGGCCATTTTTCACGTTGTGAAAAATGCTCTGAAGCCCACACACGATCATTTTTAATGACCATTTTAAAAAAGGAAATTTTTCTCGTCATTAAAAACGGTCATGTCTACACGGCATTAGACTTAAAAATTGAAGATTTGCTAACCTATAAGGAACATTTAGAAATGTTACATGTGTCCGAAGAGTACCCTGTAAAGTCAACTATTTGTAATGAATGCCTCCTAAAATACAGCAGTGCAATTACAAAATGGCCACGAGGCTTCTTTTTTTGGGACAGCTAAAGAGATTATAACTTTAGTTGTCCTCAAAGAAGGGGAACCAGAGGCCATTTTTTTGTAGCCCATGTCCTGAAAATAAGTCAGGATGTAGGAACGCAAACATTGGCAGTATTTCAACCATGCTTCATGGGTGACAGAAAAGACATACAGTTATGGCATTTGCATTTAACAATATTTTTACACACAGCACAGGGTATTTTTATTACTGAGGCCCCTTGTTTGCATGAGGCAGTTTATGTAAAAAATGAACTTAGCCTCTTTATAGTTACATAGCTTGAAAAAAGACACAAGTACATCTAGTTCAAACAACAATGAAAAAAATAATGCCTATTTAAATAGAAAGTGTCCTTATACAGAACTCTATGCCCACAGTACATCAATAGAAAGACAACAAATAAACCCTATACAGTAATACCTTGGATTACAAGCATAATTTGTTCCAGAAGAATGCTTGTAATCCAAAGCACTCGTATATCAAAGCGTGTTTCCCCCATAGGAAATAATGGAAACTCAAATAATCCGTTCCACAGCCACTGCTTGTCTATGCAGTACCACATGTGGCCAGAGGTGCGGGAGCGCCAGATACACTCGGAAACATTCGGAGACGCTCGGAGAGTGTTTCCGAGTGTCTTCCAGCGGCTCCGAGTGTCTCCGAGCGTCACTGGCGACCCCGAACCTCTGGCCAAATGCGGTACTGCACACCCCAGAGGCTTGAATCCTGCTTGTCTTGCGAGACAACGCTTGAAAAGCGAGTCAGAATTTTTTTATAAAACAGCTCGTAATGCGAGACACTCGTAAACCGCGTTACTCCCAATCCGAGGTTCCACTGTACAGGACAAAGCTTGAAAAGACAGTTTCAACACATAGAATGGAGATAAACTCCCATAAAAAATAGGACTTTCAAGAAAATTAGGCTGTCACTGAGGGGAGCACACAATCAGTATGATTAAATATTTTTATTGTACAAAAACATGATTAAAATCATATAAGGATATATAAAAGCATATCACGATGTGTAAACATTAGCACACAGCTAAGTTGATAATTAATACTTGTTTCCAGAAGGGTATATATTGAGTTCATTGATATAGAGTAACCCAACGTGTTTCGCAGAGTTGTGCTTCGATTCTTCAGGAAAACTCAGTATATATCTAGTTGTTGTTAGATTGAAAAGAGAACATCATTACAATCACAACAATACATTAATATCTTCATATTAATCAAAGAAATCAATAATACATACAGAAAATTTAAAATATTAAATCGACTTGATCAAACTATGACTGTGTATACAGTATTTCTATGAGTACAGGGGATCAGCACTGCAAGCTGGGCAAATAACCCATGGTGTCAATACCCAGCACCAGGTCTGGCAAACACTGGATCGCGCACAGGTGGACTTAGGCGTGTGCGGTTTAGCATGCCCAAACAACTATAATACAAACACAGGGAATCAGATAGCCGAACCAGCAAAAGATCAATATGTACTGCATTAACATCCAATCAACAAATCAACAGCCATACTGAATTATAACACAGGGGACCACCACTGCACTATCCCCATCACACCCACATACATCCACTTCCAACCAACAATCTCCATCCCATACCTTACCTATTCCTACCATATGTACCACAACACTCATCTCCCCACAAGGCAACAGGATGGGGGGAGGGGAAAGGGAAAGGGGAGGGGGGAGAGAAGAAGAACCACCACAGGTAGCAGGGCGACAGACAGAAATCCATTGGACTTTTGTCCGATGGACAAAACAAATAATGTTAAAATCAACCAACAATAGCAGAAGTTGACCAAAGGGTGGCGGTAAAGAGCAGAAAAACCATGTGATGTTGGAACAAGTTTTGGAAAAGTTTGCAGAAAAGTCCCGTGGTGTGTATGCTATGGGTGTTCCCGGCCAACTCCGTTCGGACAAAAATCCACGAAAAATTCCGATGGAAGTCCGACCGTGTGTACGAGGCTTAACTTCCATTTCCCCATCCTCTTTTATTTAAAGCCCAACTCTAAGAAGCCTGGACCCTTCATTGGTCTTGATGTCATCAGGATTTTAGACCACTGGAACGCAGGGGTGAAGACACTGTGGGGACAAGCCTAGCAGCATAGAGGTGTGGAGGATCTGGAACTTAAAGAATAACTAGAGGCAAAACTTTTAGTTTTTGTTTTGAATAGAGTGCAGAAGGATTAGAATGTTTGTCAGTTTTTTATTGCTGTCTGTGTACCCATTAAGGAGATTTACCCAATATATTTGTCCTGTTTACCATTATCATTAAAAGTGAAAGTAAATGAAAGAAAAAAATTTGGGTTAAACCCCAAGAAATGTAATAGAGGGTAAATTTTTAAATAGGGAAACTAGGTCTAGTGATCTGGGGGCCCCAAAGAATTCCCTTAATTTGCAGGGATTTCCTCTCGCTTCCTGTTTTGGCTATGGGACAGGAAGTGATAGGAAATCTCTGCAACGGGACACAGATGGCAAAAACAAATCTGACAGGGTTTAGAACTCTACCTTGTTCTATCCAAAATGAAAAATAAAGTTTTGCCCATAGTTCTACTTTAAATCAATTTAACAAATCACCTAGACCTAAACAGGCAATTACCCCTGGTAGGATGTGTGTAGCCCCACAGCAAGGGATTATTTTCAAGATTTTTGAAGTTGGGCTTTAAAGTGTTACTAAACCCAGGAGCCTGCATTCACTTTATCTGGTCTTCCACAGTACACAGATCATGGAAATGCAATTATTTTTGTAAATTTAAGCTAAATACCTTTTCTCATCAGCAGTATATAGCAGTCTTGTAACTTCTTTCAGTGTCTGGTTAAAGCTTGCAGGAGGAGTTTTCATTCTACTCTACCACTACTATTCCTTTATATTGGCTTTTGACATTTACAAATGCAGCAATTTAGAAATTGAATGAAAGGTTTAGCACTGGGAAACATTTTTTGAAAGATTAAAAGTGAATTTTATATACAATTATATAGATCAGACCAAAATGAGGGACAAATTACGTTCACATTGGCGCGATTTGACAGGTCAAATTGCATGTCAAATCTCAGCCTTTTGCCTGCAATAGGAGCGTCCCAATTGGTGCGGCGCCGCACCGATTTCCAAAAGTAGTTCCTGCACTAGCAAAGAAAAGAAAGGTGGCGGCACATCCAGTCTAAAATCGATATATTTTATTGTAGATTCATAAAAAGGGAAGACATGACATGCACTCACAGCTGAAAGAACAATTCAGCAGACGCGTTTCACACACCTGTGCTCAGTCATTGCTTAGTTCCTGCACTACTTTTGGCGACTTTGGGGGCGATTTCAATAGACACCTGTGAAAGGTTGTGTGGTCAAGACCAGGATCAATCAATTTAATATGTATGGCAACGACATCCCTTCTATGTATATAGAGAACAAGGTTTGGGAGGTATGGGACTTTATAGGTGCACTTTAATATAAATACATAGACCGCAGTTATAAAATATATATAATTGTATTAAATTAAAAAATATCATAAAAATATTGCATACAATATATCCATGTCCAGTTGTATATAAGGACACGTTTGGTGATGTTAAATCACTGTATCCATGTTCATATTTCTACATGTTTCGCCATACGGCTTCTTCAGGAAAAAAATTGAATTTCATCTACTCAGTAATTGAGCGTGGGAGCCAGGTTATAGCCAAAAGATAGAGGAGTGAGATTCAATGGTACCATGCAACCGCCCCACTGAGTGATCACCCTAATATGCTGGATCTCCCATAGGGAGGGGTATGGAAGAAGAATTAAACTCAGCAAAAGAGTATGTAACTTGAAAAACTTCCCTTGGGTAAAACAGACTGGGAGCCTAGGGATACATCAGACGGCATCAGTTGCCTGACCAGACGACAGCCAATTCTATAATTCTTCCTCTGTTGCAAACACCATTCGTGAGTCAAAGAACTCCTAAGGAAGGAAGGGAGCCCTACAACGGTTCACAGGTTTCACTGATGCAATCTGTATTTCGTCATAAACATGTGAGGCTCCCAGGGACACCAACACTCACTTCAATAGACATCTGTGCATGAACCCGCACAGATGTCTTTCAAGTCGCCCCCCAAAGTTGGACTGTAACGCGGCTTGCATGATTTCAAAGCCGTGTTCAGTGTGAATGAGGGCTACCTCTCATAGGCAAAAGCATTAGTGGGCAGAGAAGTTTCTTCCATCAGTTAGCTGAATGATAGGAAGTGGGGCTTAGCACCAGCAGTGGGCAGGTTTAATCCTGACCTGGTGGAAAAACAAAGGTCCCTTGTACAGCCTGGTTCTAGAGTCCAAGGGGTATAAGCTCCATTCAATTGTGTGCATTCAACATTTAAAATGTAAATCCACTTTTGTTGAGAAAAAAACATTCCCCTCTGGGTGATCTATGTACATTGCAAGGATTATAACAACCTTTGTTGCAGATTCCTTTTGTTATTCTGAATAAATCATTGTTTGTTCCTCTGTGCCTCTGTTCTGAGTGGGTCTAATGGGGGTGGTTTCATAATTATCCATCAGCTGTGCAGCTGCAGGGCACTAATGAGGAAATCTGCTGGGCCTGCATCCCTTTAGATGTGTTCCTATTCAGAGTATTTCACCAAAAATTAAATTTTTTGTTGCAGGGGATGCCTTAAATCTGACTTATATCTTAGGCAGACGTCTGGGAAAATTGGTGAGCCAATCATACAAGCAGGAAATTATGTTTCTGGGGGGGGGGGGGGTGGTCAGTACACACTCTGTGTACATACAGAGCACCTCCAGGTAGCCATATTCCACTGCATTTTTAGAAAACTAGAGCGGCTGCAGATTGAAAAGGAAAGGTCATTTTTAATAACATTGAATAACAATATGACTTGTCACAATTGTATACACTATTCTTTTTTGCTATTTTTTCTTTCTCGTACATCACGGGACACAGAGCGACATAGTCATTACTAATGGGTTATATAGATACCGTCAGGTGCTGGCACTGGCAACTTCCAAAACCGGAAGTACCCTCCCCTATATAAGCCCCTCCCATCCGGGAGCACCTCAGTTTTTTGCCAGTGTCTAAGGTGTTGGCCAAGAAGAAACATGTGTTTTTCACTGAGCTTGCGTACAGGTTCTTTTGGGCCTCAGTAAGCTATTCCGGATCCGACCAAAAAAGCTTCATAGCTAAACGGTCGGTACCCGGGCCTTGCAGAGAAGAGCAAGGTTTTGCCTGTAATGCTTCTCTTAGGAGAGCTGGACCCTGGGATCCAGAGCTCTGGTCATACCCACGACCAAGATGTTTTCTGTGCAGGGTGCTATACAGGTCCAGGGGAGTGGAATCCTTGGGAACCCGGTCCCTGAAGGTTTGATTACAATGCCTGCCGTGATAGGTGAAGTTTGGGCTTTTGTGGACCAAACAAAGTCCTGCGGCGGGGAACAGGTAAGTGGGGGCCCCCAGGAACTTGGTTCTATTGGGGGACCCCCAAGCCTAATTTGTCTTTCTGTCTGTTACCTAATGGTATTCCCGCAAAATTCTGTGCATGCCTGTAACTACTAAAAAAATGTAATAATTTTTAATGGTGGTCAAGAAAAAAAAAATAATTTTTTTTTTTTATATATTTAATATATTAGACTGCGGTACCTGTGTTTGTCCACTAGAGGCCGCTGTGGAATGTTTTCTTGTCATGTGGACTAGTTTCTTCTCAGCAGAGCAAGTCCAGGCAGATGGTGAGTTCTCTTATGGGAAACTGCTTCCTCTGCCATGTTGCAATGCTCGTCCATCCCCCGGCCTGCGGCAAAGAGGGGCCCTGGCTCTTGTCCCTAGTTTCCATTTTTCGAAATTAGCGCCAAAGGCGCACGTGGCCGCGCGCGTGCGCGTGCACGCGCCTCTATATATAGAGGTGAGCCGGAAAAGGGGACGGAGCCTGGGGGATGACGCTCTGTGCGCGCCGCAGCGCTTCTGCGCATGTGCGGGCGTCCCAGCATGTTAAAAATCACAATTTTGTGTGGTGAGCTGGCTATGAAGTACAGAGACAGAGCTGGCAACATTTAAAAAAGGGCATACAGCAAGCGGTTGATACAGGCATCCCCTAGAAAGGCACATTAGTAGACACCAACTGTTTCTTATAGCAGCATTTATGCTAGACTATTGTCAGTAACTGATGTATTTCGGCTGGAATACCTCAGCTTTGTGGCTTAGGAATATGCCGTCTAAAAACTCCGGGACTAGAAATTCCAGGAGGAATAGGGGGTCTCCATCGGGCTCTGAGGATCTTGGGCATGCTTTGGCTGCACCAGTCTCCCCTGAAGAATCAGAGGTTAGTGACCGTAGAGCACCCTCAGGAGTACCTGGTACTGTGGCTGTCCTCAGTTCACCTGCTCCTGTGTATGTAACAGAGGAGGTTTTTTCCTCAGCTCTGGGAGGGCTGGAAGAGAGATTGTCAGCATTGATCGCGGCTTCCCTGTCACAGGAGAAAAGCGCCCGATCTCCGTCTCCTCCCTCAGAGTGCCTGTTAACAGAGCAACAGTCCCATACAGGGATCGACCTACCTGAAGGGGATCAGGATGAGGTCGATTCGGTTGTAGAGGAATCAACAGTGGAAGAGCCGTTCTCAGCATCACATGCTGAAAGGTTATGGGTTCAGTCCCTGACTAATATGGTCCGATCAGCATTTAAAATGCCACTTGCGGAGCCATCATCCACTTCTGTCTCCTCGTTGGGGTCGCTAAAAGCTCCCCAGACTGTTTGTTCCTTTCCGATCCATCCTTTACTGGAAGGGCTCATTTACCAGGATTGGGAGCATCCTGACAAAATATTTACTCCCCCTAAGAGATTTCCGGTGGTCTATCCCATGGAGGATAAGTTCATCAGAAAATGGAAGGTCCCTACAGTGGACGCAGCCATCTCGTGTGTGAATAAATCACTGACATGTCCGGTGGATAATGTCCAAATGTTCAAGGACCCAATAGATAAAAAATTGGAGTCCTTATTAAAATCTGCTTTTTCTACAGCAGGATTGGTGACACAACCAGCAGTGGCAGCTATTGGGGTCTGCCAAGCAGTGAAGGATCAGTTGAAACAGGTCTTAAGGGACTTGCCAGATCAGCAGGCTCTTGCCCTAGCTGATCTACCTAGAGCCTTATGCTTTGCGGTGGACGCCATAAAGGATTCAATCCATCAGGCCTCCCGCCTTACGCTGTCTGTAGTACATATGCGCAGGCTTCTATGGCTCAAAAACTGGTCTGCTGAAGCTCCCTGTAAAAAATTGCTGGTCAGCTTCCCATTTCATGGTGAGCGCTTATTCGGGGAGGACCTGGACAAGTATATCCAGAGAATTTCCAGCGGTAAAAGTACACTTTTGCCAGTTAAAAATAGAGTTAGAGGTCCCTCTTTTAAGAGGCCGGCTTCTCCAGTCCCTAGGACATCGGCTGTGAAACAGTTCCGACGGCCTCCTCGGTCAAATCCCGGAGGTAAAAATCAGGGACAGTTGCAGGGTAACAAGAAGCCCTGGAGCAGGAGAGGTACAAAACCTCCCCCAAAGTCAAATGCATGAAGGGTTGCCCCCACTCAATCGGGTGGGGGGAAGACTTCAGTTGTTCACAGAGACCTGGCGGGACACGATCCGAGACAGATGGGTGCTCTCCGCAGTAAATCTGGGATACAAATTGGAGTTAAAAAACTCCCCTCCTTCCCGCTTTATAAGGTCAAACGTGCCAAGGGATCCCCAGAAGAGAGGATCCCTCCTGTTGGCACTGGAACAATTATTGCTCCAAGCAGTAATTATAGAGGTTCCCCTGGAAGAATGGGGGTTCGGGTTTTACTCAAACCTCTTTACAGTTCCGAAGCCAAACGGGGACGTGAGGCCCATATTAAATCTAAAAGGGCTAAACAAATTCCTACATATCAGGACTTTCCGGATGGAGTCGATCCGATCGGTAGCCACTGCCCTACAAGGGGAGGAATGGTTAGCCTCGATCGACATCAAAGATGCTTATTTGCACATTCCCATCTTTCCAGCCCACCAAAAATTTCTACGCTTTGCGGTAGAAGGGCGCCATTTTCAGTTCAGAGCCTTACCCTTCGGTCTGGCCACAGCACCAAGAGTGTTCACAAAAATTCTGGCCCCATTATTGGCCAATCTAAGGACACGAGGTGTAACGATAATGGCATATCTAGACGACTTGTTGCTGATAGACCACTCAGTGGAAAAACTAGAAGTGGTTGTTCACGAGACAATCAAGTTTCTGGAATATCACGGTTGGATTATCAACCGAGACAAGTCAGCCCTAAAACCAGTCAAAAGTCTGGAATACTTGGGGCTAAGGCTGGATTCAGACCAGAGAAAAATTTTCTTGCCTCAAGAAAAGGGGTCGTCTTTGAGAGATTTGATCCACTTAGTGGGTTCAAAAAGACAGCCATCCATACGCCTGTGCATGAGGCTGCTGGGAAAAATGGTGGCATCATTCGAAGCAGTACCCTACGGTCAATTCCATTCAAGGAAATTGCAAAGGGCCATACTGTCAGCCTGGAACAAAAAAGTTCAGGCTCTGGACTTACCAATGTCCTTGTCCCCTTCCGTTCGCAAGAGCCTCCACTGGTGGTTGGTTCCCCAGAATCTGGAAAGAGGGAAATCCTTCAGTCCGATTTCCTGGAAGGTGGTCACTACAGATGCCAGCCTTATAGGCTGGGGAGCAGTACTGGAGCAATGGTCTCTCCAGGGCAAGTGGTCAGAAGCAGAAAAGGCCCTGCCCATCAATCTCTTAGAGATACGAGCAGCCCGGTATGCCCTAGTAGCATGGACATCCAAACTCCAAGGGTCCCCTGTCAGAGTTCAATCAGACAATGCCACAGCAGTGGCATATATCAATCGTCAGGGGGGCACCAGGAGTCGTGCAGCCCAAAGGGAAGTAAATTACATCCTGAGATGGGCAGAAAGATATGTCCCAGCCATATCTGCGGTATTCATTCCAGGAGTGGAGAATTGGAAGGCGGACTTTCTAAGTCGCCAAAAATTATGCCCAGGGGAATGGTCCCTTCATCCCGAGGTTTTCCGGACAATATGTCAGCGGTGGGGAACACCGGATGTAGATCTGCTAGCATCCAGATTCAACACAAAAGTGGACAGGTTTGTCTCTTGGACAAGGGATCCCCTAGCGTGCGGCTCGGATGCCCTAGTGTTCCCTTGGGATCAGTTCAAGCTGATATATGCATTCCCACCGCCACAATTGTTACCTCGATTACTCCGCAGAATCAGGGTAGAAAAGAAACCAGTGATTCTGGTGGCTCCAGCGTGGCCCCGAAGAGCATGGTACGTGGAGATTGTAAAAATGTCTGTGGGGAGTCCTTGGACCCTCCCACATCGTCCGGACCTGCTTTCGCAAGGACCGATATACCACCCTTCCTTACCAGCCCTAGGTTTGACGGCCTGGCTATTGAAGCCCACATTCTAAAAAAGAGAGGGCTCTCTAATTCTGTGGTATCTACCATGATCAATGCCAGGAAGCCGGTATCCAGGCAGATCTACTATAGAATCTGGAAGGCGTACATCGCCTGGTGTGAGGCCAAGAAATGGCATCCACGTAAATACGTAATAGGTAGGATTCTGGACTTCCTACAATGGGCTGTAGATAGGAAGCTTGCCTTGAGTACTATCAAGGGTCAGATTTCGGCCTTGTCAATATTTTTTCAAAGGCCCTTGGCTTCGCATTCACTAGTCAAAGCCTTTATACAAGGAGTGATGCGTATTAGTCCTCCGGTTAATATTCCCATATGTCCATGGGATCTAAACTTGGTTCTGTCGGTTCTACAGAAACAACCATTTGAACCATTACAGCATATTTCCTTGGTGCTTCTCACCAGGAAATTGATTTTTCTAGTAGCCATTTGTTCGGCTAAAAGAGTATCGGAATTAGCAGCTATGTCCTGTAAGGAGCCATATCTGGTTATCCATAAGGACAGAGTAGTGTTACGTCCTCATCCAGCCTTTCTTCCTAAGGTGGTATCGAGTTTTCATTTGAACCAAGATGTGGTTCTTCCTTCTTTTTTCCCCAAACCTACTTCGGTAGAGGAAAAGTTATTGCATTCTTTGGATGTAGTAAGAGCAGTTAAAGCTTATCTAAAAGCCACTGCTCAGATTCGCAGAACGGATACTTTGTTTATTCTGCCGGAAGTCCCCAGAAAGGGTCAGGCAGCGTAAAAATCTACTTTAGCCAAGTGGATTCGACAGGTCATAATACAAGCCTATGGCTTGAGAAGGAGACCGCCTCCGTTCAAAGTTAGAGCGCACTCCACGAGAGCAGTTGGAACTTCATGGGCAGTGCATCACCAGGCCTCCCTGGCTCAAATCTGTAAGGCCGCAACATGGTCTTCAGTACACACGTTTACTAGGTTCTACCAGGTGGACGTTAGAAGTCAGGAGGATGTCGCCTTTGGGCGCAGTGTGTTGCAGGCCGCAATAGATCCTCATGTCTGATAGCGCTCAGCTTATATATGGTGTATCCCCCCCCCTCATTTGGCATTGCTTTAGGACATCCCATTAGTAATGACTATGTCGCTCTGTGTCCCGTGATGTACGAGAAAGAAAATAGGATTTTTATAACAGCTTACCTGTAAAATCCTTTTCTTGGAGTACATCACGGGACACAGAGCTCCCGCCCCTCTTTGGGGACACTTATTGCTTTGCTACAAAACTGAGGTGCTCCCGGATGGGAGGGGCTTATATAGGGGAGGGTACTTCCGGTTTTGGAAGTTGCCAGTGCCAGCACCTGACGGTATCTATATAACCCATTAGTAATGACTATGTCGCTCTGTGTCCCGTGATGTACTCCAAGAAAAGGATTTTACAGGTAAGCTGTTATAAAAATCCTATTTTTTTCCCCCACGAAAGTGGAGCTACCCTTTAAACACATGTATTTACTAATATCAAAGTGCAAAAAATCATAGCATCCTTGTTCTGAAAAATAAACATTTTTGTATCAGTGACAATTATTTCCTCGAGCTGATGGTGTGCAATTGAATCTACTAAGATACCGGAGTTAGCAAAAAGGGTCTTGCATCTTTCAGCTCTGCATTATTTGTTCCTTGGAAGTGTCATATTTTTCCTGCCACATTGTCTCCATTTCACATCTGATATTTTTTTTTTTTCAAAGCCTCAAGTTTTTACGCAGGTTATAGTTTTCAGTCAAGCAATCAGCTCCCATAAATCAAGTTACAAGGAAGAAATCATTTGCACATCATTTAAGGACTGTTTGCTTTGAAACACTCACCTCAGGTCCTTTAGCATAGCCTTTCCCTCTAAAGAATTCTATTATTTGTTTTGTTCTCTGTGATTTAAAAGTCCTGGGTAAAATTCATTGCAGTTGTTTGAAGATTAATAAAATAAAATGCATATTTATTCAGCCGAGACTGAAAAAGCCCTTGTTAAAATGATCGTATAGTTCTCCCCTGGGCATGGTATAATACAAAAATGTCTATCTGAAACTCTCCATAGAATTGTTCAAAACAGCTCAAAAAGCTGAAGTTCAAGGGACTGATCTCGTATATGGCTTCTATAAACATTAATCCTTTCTTTCCAAGACAGGGCCCTTCCGTGGGATAAACAGATATTGTTGGTTGGTTGTCCCTTTCTTTAGGATGTTGTATCAATGATCAAAAGACACCTAGGTAGGGCAGCCTCAGGCAATAAGCGAAATCAATCAGTGAAACACTAATGTGGGAAAAACTGCACCTGTTCCTAAATTAGAAAGTCACCCCTCCTGTACATTTCATTCGAAATTTCCATCCATTGCAGCAAAATTCAGCAAGCTTTTCTCAGTTCTTCTGGGCAGGACTTAGGTCAGACCATATATCTTTAATGAGAACGCTGAATGTACCAATTTGATTGATCAATCAACTTGGGTGCAACCAACCTGACAGATTCTCTTGCGATTATCGCAAGCGGCTGCTATAGCCACTTGCGATAATCACTTTTTTCTCCCAGAGGGGGTGCGGCTTCCTCCACCCCCTTGCTCCCCCGCTGGGAGAAGACAATGGCCCAGCAGGAGAGATTCCCGCATCAACACTGTCTGTGTTGATGGGGAAATCAAGCAAATTTCTTTCCTGCAACCCATGATTGCAGAAATTTGCTCCATTTAATGGCCGGCCTAAAGCCCAGTACACACGATCGGATTTCCTATGGGTTTTAAACCAATGGATTTTCCCATCGGAAATCCGATGAAGCTGACTTCCATCAGTCTTGCCTACACACCATCAGTCAAAAACTGATCGTCCCAAACGCTGTGACGTAAAACACTCCGACGAGCCAAGAAAAATTAAGTTCTATGCTTCTGAGCATGCGTCGACTTGATTCTGAGTATGCGTGGGTTTTTTGTCCGATGGAGTTCCACACAGACGATAGTAATTTGCTATTGTTTTTTTTCCATCGGATAAATTTAAAACATGTTCTATTTTTTAACACCGATGGAAAAAAGACTGATGGGGCCCATACACGATCAGTTTGTCCGATGAAAAAAGTCCATCAGACTGTTTTCATCGGTAAAACCGATTGTGTGTACAGGGCTTTACACCTTTGGTCACATGATTCTCTTCTCTACAACCTTTCTTTGTCAGGACAAGCGACACATATTGGTTTGTATTTTCGCAGGCTCATTTGGCTCATTCAGACATAAGGTTGCAGAAACCATACGGTCTCCTAAATTTGAATTAAATCGTTTTATGGCTCCTATTCTGGTGAATTATTTATATTGAAAGAAATGAAAAAATATACTGCAATAATAATAGTCCCGTGCAGGGGATGTAAACAATGAGCACAACCTAGTGCCATCTAGAATATACATACATGCAAGTCTTCTGCAGGAGAAACTTTCAAACCGTAACGACCCTCTAGCCAAAGCCAGGGGTCGACACAAGGTGTTTGAGCAGGATTGCTCAAGGATTCTGGTGTGGACAGTTCGTAAACTCGGGATAGAGAAATCTGAAACCCGACTTACTGTACGAATCAATGACAAAAAATAAAACAAAAAAAATAAAAAGTAAAAAAATAATAATAATAAGGGGAAAAAACAGGGGGGGGGGAATTAGAAAACAGAGGGAGAAGCAGGAAATGAGAGAAGATCACAGAGTAAAAGGAGAGAAGAGAAGCACAGGGTAGAAAAGGAGAAAATTCCCCCAGGCCAGGGGGCAGAAATGAATTACATTTTTATAAGGAGACCCATTACTTGTTGAAGTTTTGATTACTGACTTCTTAGAACGGAAGGTGTTACACGTCACAGTTATTAGGGAAACTGGTCATTTAAGGGTAGTTGAGGAAAGTAGAAAATACTGCTGGACCCTAAGGCCCCTTTCACACCAGCGGACCGATCGGGTCTGCCTGTCCGTTTTTCAGGCGGACCCGATCGAACCACCCATTAATCTCTATGGGGTGGCAGATGTCAGCGGACATGTGTCAGCTGACATATCCACCAGTATCCGAAGCAGGCCACTAAAAACAGACGGATGGCGATAAGTTCGCCACCCACCCGGCGGATCGGATCAGATGACAATCAGATGGGAACGGACATGCAGTCTATTTCTATCCGACCACCCCATAGAGGAGAGCAGAGCAGGCTGGGTCAACTCTGCATAGCAGAGCAGACCTGGACCTCTGCCTGGTCATCAGGGATCAGTGGAGAGATCCCCCACTGAGCAGGTGGATCCACTTGAACAGATCCGCTCTGTCTAAAAGGGGCCTTAAAGTAGAACTTCACTCTCCCAATCAACATTGATTATTTGTAATCCTCATGCTGCTAGCTTTAGTAAATAGATAGGAAAGTACATCATATTTGCTTGTTTTAAACATTTTAAACAAATTTTCAGTTACTTCCTGTTTTATTTTTGCCTAGGCAAATTATGTTATACATTCCAGGAGTCTTCAGGTGGAGAGGAGAGGAGGAGGGGTTTTCTCAGCTAAGCCCACTCTCCTGCATGCATGCAGGTTGATTCCAGGAAGTAAATGCTACATTAATCATTTGCCCTTACTCAAGATGGCCACAGACAGAAATGCTAGGGGGTGATTTCGCAACAAAATAAAACATAGAGAAATGGATGGATGGGGGAGTTTGCTTTGAATCTAAAAAAATTATTAAATTGTGTTTTTGATTTTTGGTGCTCAGATGCAGTGAAGATCCGCTAGCTTAGCGTGCAATCTATTTTAAGGGCTATCTGGTATTGCTATCCTAAATTATTGGTATTGATACACAGTAAGTAATCTGGTTTCCGGGCAGACGACTTATACTCCTCAGAGGATCTTCACAGTCTCCTTGGCTTGTAGTGTAATGTAACAAAAATTGAAATTAAAGGACTGCTAAAGGTCCAGATACAACTTTATTCCAATAAAAGTCAGGAGGACAATCCAAATTGTATCTTGACCTTTTAGCAGTGGTGTGGCTCCTTAATTTCCATTTTTGTTACATTTAAGGATAGTTGGCAGGGCTATAAAAACTATTATGTTAGGTCACTGATATAGCCCAAACCTATAAACATTTGTCAGACTTATATATTGTTATTTTGGCCTTTGTAGCTCATCGGGTCGATTATGAAATGGATATGGATATAATGTATTCTGTTTCAAATGCCGCTTTATGCATTTACATAGCTCTTTAGAGCCAGTCTGTCCAGACTTTATGGTCATTTGCTGACTTGGCCCCACCCTCAGGCAGCTTAACTCTTTAATAAGATACATAGGGGTTGATTTACTAAAACTGGAGAGTGCAAAATCTGGTGCAACTGTGCATGGTAGCCAATCAGCTTCTAAGTTAAGCTTGTTCAATTAAAGTGACACTAAACGTTTCGATTAAAAAACAAACAAAAAAAAAAAAACATGTCATACTTCACTGTGCAGTTCATTTTGCACAGAGTGGCCCAGAACACCGTTTTCTGGGGTGCCCCGGTGGCTCTCTCGGCTCCTCCACACATCAGATAACCCCCTCTGGGAAGCGCTCTCCCAAAGGGGTTACCTTGCGGGCGCGCTCTTGAGTCCAACATTCTGCATACATAGCCGCTGAATACAGGACACGGCCCCGCCCCTGGCGCACGCATCATTGGATTTGATTAATGGCAGCGGGAACCAATGGCTGCACTGCTATCAACCTATCCAATCAAGAGGCGAGAACCCCGGGCAAAGATGCAGCGAGTCCTCATCGTGGGACATTCCAGGGCTCAGGTAAGTAAAATGGGGGGGCCAGTAACTGTCAGATGTTTTTTCACCTTAATGCATAGGATGCATTAAGGTGAAAAAACAGGAGGGTTTACAACCCCTTCAAGCTTTGACAAAAAAACCTGGAAGCTGATTGGTTTCTATGCAGAACTGCACCATATTTTGGACTCTCCAGCTTTAGTAAATCCACCCCATATGTTGATTTCAAGGCAAATCAAGTAATTGCAATACAGAGGATGTTTTTCCAGTCTTTTAAATTTTAAGAAGACAATGACCTTCCTAAGCCCTGTCACTGCAAAGTATTAAAGAAAAAGTAAACCCTCTAAAACATTTCCTTAAACAAAAAACACTGCAAGAAAAAGGCATAATGAGCTTGTATGCATGGCATACTAGCTCATTATGAATTACTTACCTGAGATCGAAGCCCCCTAAGCGACTCTCATTCCTCTACTCCACCGCCGCCATGATAGCATGAAAAGCGCGAATCGTCGTTCAACAAACTTTACTAACATGAAGGGTGGTGCCATTCAAACGGAACTTCCCCTTTATAGTGCCGTCGTACGTGTTGTACGTCACTGCGCTTTGCTCGAGCGTTTTTTTTCATGATCGTGTGTACGCAAGACAGGGTTGAGAGGAAACAAGAAAAAAAACGACGAGAAAAACGTTGGTTTTAAAAATGACATTAAAAACGGACGTGTGTACGCGGCATGAGGCTACAAAGAAAGGGACCGGAGAATCTGTGTCCTCAGTCCCTTTCCCTGTCTCAAAAAGGAGATGTCAGGGGCTAAAAAATGTAAATAAAATAAAAAAAAAGAATTGTAATAAATAAATATTGAAAAGGTTAAATTGCAAAAATAATAAAATAAAAAACACACTGACACCGTCCACTCCCCCCCCCCCTGCAAAAAAAAAAAAAAGAAAGCATTCTAAATAAATAAAAAG
Source organism: Rana muscosa (assembly GCA_029206835.1). Classification (NCBI taxonomy): domain Eukaryota; kingdom Metazoa; phylum Chordata; class Amphibia; order Anura; family Ranidae; genus Rana; species Rana muscosa. The sequence continues at coordinate 441,345,061 of CM055127.1, read as the reverse complement.
TAACAAAATATTTTTTGAAAAATAATTAAAAAAATAAATTGTAAGAAATAAAATTGTAATTTTTTTTTAAATAAAAATAAAAACTACTGACACAGTCCACATGTTATCAGTGCATATTAGTGACACAGTCACATGACATTAACTGCTTCCTTCCCGCCGTACGACTATATACGTCCTCTCTTTGAAGAGGAATACCGTAGCTAGCTACCATAACCCCAGTTTCCTCTTCAAGATCCGGCGGTTCTCTTTCAGATAAAAGTGGTCTCTGCAGCAGATTCACCACAAGATCACTTTTATCGGCGGCGGGAGAGGGGCTCCCCTCTCCCACCACGCTCCGGTGCCCTCCGCCGCTTACCGTGGCCGTCAGTAGTGGCAGAGGCGATCAGATCCTCTTCCTAGCCTGACATGGAGACGAGTGAGGGGAAGATGGCCCCCACCCGTTTACAAGTCATTGCAGGGTGGAAGCGACATCAAAAGTTCACTTCCGCCCATAGCTCTTAAAGGGCCATTATTTATTTTTTATTTTTTTCAAATGAAATTTTTTTCTTTTATTTTTTTATTTCATTTTAGTGTAAATATGAGATCTGAGGTCTTTTTGACCCCAGATCTCATATTTTAGAGGACCTGTCATGCTTTTATCTATTACAAGGGATGTTTACATTCCTTGTAATAGTAATAAAAGTGACACAATTTTTATTTTTTTTAAAGAACAGTGAAAAAATTCAAAAATAAAAGGTAAAATAAATAAGAAAAAAAAAAATTTAAACGCGCTCCCAGCTCGTGTGCAGAAGCGAACGCATACGTGAGTAGCGCCCGCATATGAAAACGGTATTCAAACCACACATGTGAGGTATCGCTGTGATCAGTAGAGCGAGAGCAATAATTCTAGCCCTAGACCTCCTCTGTAACTGAAAACATGCAATCTGTAGAATTTTTTAAACGTCGCCTATGGAGATTTTAAAGGGTAAAAGTTTGTCGCCATTCCACAAGAAGGAGCAATTTTGAAGCGTGACATGTTGGGTATAAATTTACTCGGCGTAACATTATCTTTCACAATCTAAAAAAAAATTGGGCTAACTTTACTGTTGTCTTATTTTTTAATTCAAAGGGTGTATTTTTTCCCAAAAAAGTGCGCTTGTAAGACCGCTGCGCAAATACAGTGCGACAGAAAGTATTGCAATGACCGCCATTTTATTCTCTAGGGTGTTAGAAAAAAAATATATAATGTTTGGGGGTTCTAAGTAATTTTCTAGCAAAGTATCGGTAATCGATATCGGCGAGTACTTAAAAAAAAGTATCGTACTTGTACTCGGTCTTAAAAAAGTGGTATCGTTGCAACCCTAAATACATGTAAGTGGGACAGAACAAAAAGCCCAGATGAAGTGTCACACCTTGTGCTGTATCTCTTTAAAGCCCTATACCTCTGTATGCTACAATTTATAACTGACATTCGCTTGGAAACACTTTAAAATACCTTTTCTCTCAAATGCTGCTTCATACTCTGCCACTTCAGTCCTTTATGCTGGCAGAGCTAAGTAATGGGCACATTCCTCAGCACTAGCATGCTCACCCAGACTTGTATTGCAAGGAAAAACGAGGGGGGCGGGTGTCATACCAGGCCTGTTACTGAGAGTTGAATCTTGAGTTCACTAGGTCAAATTTTAGTGCCTATTGGACTGTGCAGAAAAACAAAAATCTCCTGCGCTCTCGGTGTATCGTCAAAACACGGGTAGTGTGGTTCCGTCTAAAGGCAAAGTCTAAAGTCTTGCAGCCCTCCTCAGAACAATGGGTGTTCATATGGCTAGAAAAAAGAAAGAAGAAAGGAGGGCGCACTGACCTAGTGCATTACCACTTAAAAGTTTTATTAAAATATGTTTCTGGGGCGCACCCCTTTCCTCGGAGCCTAGATGGTCCATGATAGCTCTCACCCACAAAGCCCTCCGTTATATATGTGTGTGCACATGTGCAGGGGCCTCAGCTCAGGTGACCAGCAATTAGCAAGCCCCACCTCCTGCTCCTAGCTGACTCCACCCATGTGGGTGGGGCTTACACTAGCTCCCCCCAGAGATAGGAGGCAGCCAAATGACTGATTAAAAGTAACTAGGGGGGGTGGAGAATAAGAGGAAAAAGTGGGCACCATAGCACTACCGTCTACCAATGCTGACTATGAGTCCAACATTATGTCCTCTAGAGGTGCCGACCACCAATGCAGCAATGTATGTCCCCATATACAACATTATGTCCTCTATAGATGCCGACCACCAGTGCAGCAATGTATGTCCCCCATAGGCATAGCCTATTAATATGTATTTCCCCATATACAGGGGGTGTGTGTAAGGAGGGGTAATGGCATAGGCAGGTACCAATATACATGGTATAGGATGGTGGGAACCAAAGGATCTTACCCCAAAGCAGAAGCAGAAGCAGCTCTTCTTTCTTATTGGACTGTGCAGTCATTTCTAGAATCTCTTCACATATGCTATGACAAAAACATAGAAAGAAGACTATGAAAATGGTGGTTGTGAATACAAGTTCTATTTAAGCTTTAATCTGAACCCACTTCTCTGTACAAACTTCTTTGTGCCAAAATCTGTCTAGTATCGGAGCCTACCTTAACAATTCATTCAACTACTCATCTGCTCAGGTAGGCTATCAGATTGTATAGTAGTTACTAAATTAAAAGGAGATTGTAAAATTGTAAGATGTTTGGCAAAGGGGCTAAAGTGGAGCAACACTGGAGATGACCAAAAAAAAAAAAAAAACACTTTCGTCATCATTACTGGTAAGGCAAACTTCTAGCACACAGATGAATACATGGATGAAATACATATATATTTAATGTTTTAATGTTTTAATTGCTGAAAGATTTATAATTCTGTCCATCCAGTCTTGTGATATACATACATTTTCCACACTGCACAACCATGTAGCTCCTAATTAGAGGGAGCTTGTTGACATACAAAATACATACCTTTCCCACTGCTCTTGTCAGCAAATGCTGCTCCCATCCTGAGGAACGGTCCCCCAAACTCCAATGGGAAACAAACATTTCTGGGAGTATCAATGTCCTAAGTCCCCTGCAGCCGATTCCTCCTTCTGACCTCTACATCACTATTGTCACTTGTAATGGGTGGAGGGCAGAGGAAAGAAACCACGGAGGGCTGTGGGGAACCCAGAAGGTCAACACTCCTTGAATGGTTGGTTTTCCAGTGGACATAAAAGTCCCACTCCTTGGGATTGGAGTACTGGGGTAATGGTAGAACCTCCACTGACTTATTGCTACAGTCTTTCCCTTCATGAAGAAAATATTCAGTAACTGTTAGAGGTGAGAGACTTAAGCCCTATAACTACTGCTTAGACTTCCAGGAGGGCTACATGTTCATGTCCTCTGCTGCCCAGCATGTCACTAATTGGGACGGGGAGGGAAGGGGTTGGGGTCGGGAATGTAACATTTTTTAAAACTGTTAAATTGATGGGTTTAGTTCTGCTCTAACTGCTTGCGGACCACCCGCTGACAATGTAATCACGAGAGGCAGCCCGTGCAGGCAAAGTACCTGCACACTGCTGCCTGCTCCCAGGTTTAGAATGTGCGCAAGCATGTCCCCCGTCGACACCTGCTGTGATTACACACAGTGGGAGTCTGTCAGCAAGTCCCAGCCAATGATTCATGTCCAGGACCTGCCGATCATCTGTGTCTAATCACAGTCCAGAGCTCTGTGTTGACAATCAACATAGGGCTCTGTACAGAGGGAATGATCTCTGCAAAACAGGGATAAGAAACAAAGAGATCTTTAGTAAAAGCAGCACACGTAAGGAATGCAACAAGAAATGTAAGGGTACAATTAGGGCGGCTAAGACAGCACAAGAAAGACACATAGTGGAGGAAAGCAAAATAAATCCCAAGAAATTCTTTAAAGCGTAAGTAAACCCACCGATTTAACAGTTTCAAAAAGCAGTTACATTTCCGGCATGCCGGGAATGCCAACTGTCACATTGGTTGTGCTCTTAACCAAACTGTCACACCATCCAATGGCTGGTGTCATAACTGATCACATGTGCAGCATCATGGCAGTTGAAGATTAAACAGAGGCCAAGATGGCAGCTTCCTTGCCTGAAAATGATAGGAGGGTTTACTTCCACTTTAAGTATGTAAACAGTAAAAAAGGAAAGACAGACCATATTGGCCCCAGAAAGAATGAGGAAGGTCATCTGATTACAAAGAATGGGGAGATGGCGAAGGTATTGAATTTATTCTTCTCCTCGGGAGGGAATCGGGGGGCTTTAGTAACCAAAACTGCAGTGTTTAGCCTCATGACACATCACAGAAAGCACCTCCATGGTTAACAGAGGACAGAATTAAAAATAGACTTGGGAAGCTTAACATTAATAAATCACCGGGACCAGATGGCTTGCACCCGAGGGTACTTAGGGAACTCAGTCAAGTAATTGCCAGACCATTGTTCCTAATTTTTACTGACAGTCTACTAACTGGAATGGTACCAGCTGATTGTAGAAAAGCCAATGTAGCACAAATATTTAAAAAGGGCCCAGAATACATCCCTGGGAATTACAGACCAGTTAGCCTAACATCAATAGTATGCAAGCTCTTGGAGGGCACGATAAGGGATTATATACATGATTTTAGTAATGAGAATGGTATCATTAGCAGTAATCAGCATGGATTCATGAAGAATAGTTCTTGCCAAACCAATCTATTAACCTTCTATGAGGAGGTGAGTTGCCATCTAGATAAAGGAAGGCCGTAGACGTGGTTTATCTGGATTTTGCAAAAGCATTTGACACAGTTCCCCATAAACGTTTACTGTACAAAGTAAGGTCTGTTGGCATTGACCATTGGGTGAGTACATGGATTGAAAACTGGCTACAAGGCCGAGTTCAGAGGGTGGTGATAAATGGGAAGTACTCGGAATGGTCAGGGGTGGGTAGTGGGCTCCCCCAGGTTCTGTGCTGGGACCAATCCTATTTAATTTGTTCATAAATGACCTGGAGGATGGGGTAAACAGCTCAATCTCTGTAAATGCGGATGGCACTAAGCTAAGCAGGGCAATAACTTCTCCGCAGGATGTGAAAACCTTTCAAAAAGATCTGAACAAATTAATGGGGTGTGCAACTACATGGCAAATGAGGTTTAATGTGGAAAAATTTAAAATAATGCATTTGGGTGGCAAAAATATGAATGCAATCTATACACTGGGGGGAGAACTTCTGAGGGAATCTAGGATGGAAAAGGACCTGGGGGTCCTAGTAGATGATAGGCTCAGCAATGGCATGCAATGCCAAGCTGCTGCTAACAAAGCAAACAGGATATTGGCATGCATTAAAAAGGGGATCAACTCCAGCGATAAAATTATAATTCTCCCGCTCTACTAGACTCTGGTCCGGCCGCACCTAGAGTATGCTGTCCAGTTCTGGGCACCAGTCCTCAGGAAGGATGTACTGGAAATGGAGCGAGTACAAAGAAGGGCAACCGAGTTAATAAATGGTCTGGAGGATATTAGTTATGAAGAAAGGTTGCGAGCACTGAACTCATTCTCTCTGGAGAAGAGACGTTTAAGAGGGGATATGATTTCAATGTACAAATACCATACTGGTGACTAGTGATGAGCCGAACACCCCGCACCAGAACCCGCGAACGGACCGAAAGTTCGTACGAACATTAGAACCCTATTAAATACAATGGATGCGAACGTTCGAATTCTAAAGTGCTAATTATAACAACTATTATGCATGTTATTGTCCTAAAAAGGGTTTGGGAACCCGGGTTCTGCACCAGGGGACATGTATCAATGCAAAAATAAGTTTTAAAAACGGTCGTTTTTCGGGAGCAGTCATTTTAATGATGCATAAAGTGAAAAAAAAAAGTCAAATATTCCTTTAAATATCGTACCTGGGGGGTGTCTAAAGTATGCCTGTGAAGTGCCACGTGTTTCCCGTGTTTAGAACTGTCCCTGCACAAAATGACACTTCTAAAGGAAAAAAAAGCCATTTAAAACTGCTTGCGGCTTTAATGTAATGTCTGGTCCCGGTAATATGGATGAAAATCTTTAAGAAAAATGGCATAGCTACCCCATGACCCCCCCCCCCCCTACCCCAGCCCATTACCAGCCCCTTTGGGTCTTGTATGGATATTAAGGGGAACCCCGCACATAAAATAAAAAAGGCCCTATATACTCTGAACAGCCGTATACAGGCGGTGCATACAAGACAGGGACTGTAGGTTTGTTCTTATGTAGAATGTGTTTGTAATTTTGAACAGGTACATTGTTGAAGTGTAGCTCCAGCCCAAAAATCAATTTTTAAACTTTTTGGAAAACATAGGTAAGGGTTATCACCCCTGTAACATTTGTTTTGCTGTCTGTGCCCCTGTTCAGAACATTTCACCTCACTTTCCGTCCCAATGACAACTGTTTTTGAAATGTGGTGTTTTTCTTGAAACAAGGATTGCTGATAAAGCATCAGTACAGAGGAGACACCTTTCTCCCATATTTATTCTTACAGGAGAGAATTTTCCTTCCTAGGGGTAGATTTCCTCTCACTTCCTGTTGTCTTCTTGCGTTTGCAAGTAGGAGTCGTTTGTAAGTTGGATGTTTGAAAGTAGGGACCTGCCGTATATACTCTGCAGAAATAGGCCCCTTAGTTGTTGGTGTTGGCACAACACTGTAAGCACTCACAGTTACTCTTGGTTGGTGCTGGAACGCCCTGCTGTCAACTATTATATCAGGAATTTTAATTACATATAATTGTTGAACAGTGGTAGTAAAAATTGGGGCTTTGATGGTGGTGCTGGTGCCACAACACTGTAAGCCCTGACAGCTACTCTTGGTGGGTGCAGCAATGGGCCCTGCTGTGAATTATTAGATCAAGAATTGTAATTACATGCCCCTTTTGAACAGGGGCTGAAAAATTGGGCCTTTCGTGGTGGTGGTGGTGGTGGCGTTGCCACAACACTGTAAGCCCTCAGACTTACTCTTGGTGGGTGCAGGAATGGGCCCTGCTGTGAATTATTAGATCAAGAATTGTAATTACATGCCCCTTTTGAACAGGGGCTGAAAAATTGGGCCTTTCGTGGTGGTGGTGGTGGTGGCGTTGCCACAACACTGTAAGCCCTCAGACTTACTCTTGGTGGGTGCAGGAATGGGCCCTGCTGTGAATTATTACATCAAGAATTGTAATTGCATGCCCCTGTTGAACAGGGGCTGAAAAATTGGGCCTTAGGCACTGGTGGCACAACACTACAACCCCTCACAGATACTGTACTTGAAGCACAGCAATGAGCCCTGTTGCAAAGTATTGCTTCAAAAATTGTAATGACACGCCCCTGTTAAACAGGGGCTGAAAAATTGGGCCTTAGGCACTGGTGGCACAACACTACAACCCCTCACAGATACTGTACTTGGAGCACAGCAATGAGCCCTGTTGCAAAGTATTGCTTCAAAAATTGTAATGACACGCCCCTGTTAAACAGGGGCTGAAAAATTGGGCCTTAGGCACTGGTGCCACAACACTCCAACCCCTCACAGATACTGTACTTGGAGCACAGCAATGAGCCCTATGGCAAATTATTGCTAAAAAAATTGTAAGTACACGCCCCTGTAAAACAGGGGCTGAAAAATTGGGCCTTAGCCACTGGTGGCGGCACCCATAAACAAAAATGATCTTCCAAGCTATCATCATCAATCGTATCATTGAGGACTCGGAGGAGGAGGATAGCCAGTCAACATAACAGCACAGGCACTCAGCATCAGCATCAGTCTTGAAGGGATGTGACATGTTAAAATCAATTAGTCTGTTATATCAGCATCAGGTGTGTGGTAGCTGGTGGTGATCCAAGACTGGTTCATCTTGATGAAAGTCAGTCGATCAACCGAGTCGGTGGACAGGCGCACCCTGTGATCCGTGACAAATCCTCCAGCAGCACTGAATGTGCGTTCCGAAAGAACGCTGGATGCAGGACAGGCCAGTAGCTCAATTGCATACTGTGCAAGCTCTGGCCAGTGATCCATCCTCAAGACCCAGTAAGCCAGAGGATTTTCGGTGGGGAAGGTGTTCAAGTCTGACCTTGCCCCTAGATATTCCTGCACCATGTTTATCAGACGCTGGCGATGGTTGCTGGAACCGATCATACTTTGGGGCTGCAGACTAAAGAATTGTCTGAACGCATCGGTCAGACGGCCACCTTCCCCACCGCTCCTTCTTTGACTGGCCGAAGCCTCAGCAACTCGTTGTCCAGGACCAGGAGTTTGTAACCTCCCAGTCTCTGGGAACGCGTTGCACAGACCTTTCTGCAAGGCCTCCCGGAGTTGTCTCATCCTCTGCTCCCTCTGCGACGGTAACATAAGGTCCGCAACCTTACCCTTGTACCGTGGATCAAGGAGAGTGGCCAGCCAGTAATGGTCCCTCTCCTTGATCCGAAGAATACGAGGATCCTTCCGCAGACTTTGCAGGATCAGGGAGGCCATGCAGCGTAGGTTTGCTGAGGCATTCGCTCCGGAGTCCTCTGGGTCACTAAGGACGACATGATCCGCAGTCACCTCCTCCCAGCCACGTACAAGTCCACTGGTTTCTTGGGACTGTAAATCATCCCTAAAAGACTGCTGCTGATGATGCTGAGTGCCAGCCTCCACCTCCATGCTGACACAATCCTCCTCCTCCTCCTCCTCCTCTTCCTCTTCCTGTGCGATGGGTGGGACAGAAGGAACACTGTCTGGGTAAAGGGGGCCTTGAGAGGCAAGGAAGTCCTCCTCTTCCTGCCTCTGTTCTGCCTCAAGTGCCCTGTCCATTATTCCACGCAGCGTGTGCTCCAACAGGTGGACAAGAGGTACAGTGTCACTGATGCATGCACTGTCACTGCTCACCATCCTCGTGGCCTCCTCAAATGGTGCCAGGACAGTGCATGCATCCCTGATCATGCCCCACTGGCGTGGAGAAAAAAAACCAAGCTCCCCTGACCCTGTCCTGGTGCCGTAGTCGCACAGGTACTCATTGATGGCCCTCTGCTGCGCGTGCAGCCGCTGCAGCATGGCCAACGTTGAGTTCCACCTGGTGGGCATGTCACATATAAGGCGGTTCTTGGGCAGGTTCAACTCCTTTTGCAGCTCAGCCAGGCGAGCACTGGCATTATAAGATCTGCGGAAATGCACACAGACTTTCCTGGCCTGCCTCAGGACATCCTGTAAGCCCGGGTACCTGCCCAAGGACCGCTGCACCACCGGGTTAAGGATGTGAGCCACACAGGGCACATGGGTCAGTTGTCCCTGTCGGAGAGCGGAGAGGAGGTTGGTGCCATTGTCGCAAACTACCATTCCTGGCTTAAGCTGGCGTGGCGTCAACCACCTCTCGGCCTGCCCCTGCAGAGCAGACAGAACCTCTGCCCCAGTGTGGCTCCTGTCCCCCAAACACACCAGTGCAAGCACGGCATGGCATCTTTTTGCCTGCGTACTTGCGTAGCCCCTTGAACGCCTACGGAGCACCGCTGGTTCCGAGGACAAAGCACAGGAAGAGGCCATGGAGGAAGAAGAAGAGGAGGGGGTGGAGGACAGAGGTGTGTCACAACCAGTAGTAGCATTTTGGAGGCGTGGCGGTGGAACAACCTCCAACACTACTGCACCTTGTCCTGCATCCTTCCCAGCTGCCAGAAGAGTGACCCAATGGGCCGTGAAAGAAAGGTAACGTCCCTGTCCATGCCTGCTGGACCATGAGTCAGCGGTAATATGCACCTTACCGCTGACCGCCCTGTCCAGCGAGGCCAAGACATTGCCTTCCACATGCCGGTAGAGAGCCGGAATAGCCTTCCGTGAGAAAAAGTGGCGTTTGGGAACCTGCCACTGAGGAACCGCACATTGCACAAACTCACGGAAGGGGGCTGAGTCTACCAACTGAAAAGGCAGCAGTTGAAGCGCTAGCAATTTAGCCAAGCTAGCATTCAACCGCTGGGCATGTGGATGGCTGGGAGTGAACTTCTTTCGACGGTCCAGCAGCTGGGGCAGGGAAATTTGCCTGCTAGAATCGGACGTCGGTGTACTGCTAGCAGAGTGGCCACAAGTACTTGGCTGTGACACACCTAATTCTACACCTTCATTCCTCTCAGTGCATGTTTCAGAGAGGACTGAAGTTATAGTGGGGTTGGAGATCCCAGCTGATGCGGTGCAAGGAGAGGTCCGCTTTGTTCTTTGGTGTGGGTCTTTGAGGTAGGCTTGCCAACGAGCTGCATGGCAGGTCAACATATGCCTGGTCAGGCATGTGGTACCCAAGCGGCTGATGTTTTGGCCACGCGATATACGCTTGAGACATATGTTGCAAACAGCAGCTGTGCGATCTGATGCACTAGCCTCAAAAAAGGCCCACACCAAGGAACTTTTTGAATGACGGGCAGAGGCAGCGCCCTGCACAGGCGGAGCTCTGCGGTGTGATTCCGTCGGTGTACTGCCCTTACGCTGGCCACCAAAGGGCATCCTGCCTCGTTGGAGATGTGCCTCCTCCTCATCCTCCTCCTCCTCTCTCCTATTAGGCACCCACGTGGAGTCAGTGACCTCATCAACCCTCCCTCCTCATCACTGGAGCCAATCTGGCAGTATGCTGCAGCTGCTGGAACATGACTGCCAGATTGGTGTCCTTCTTGAGCATCCCCTCTGTCTGCTCTCACCCTACTGCCTTCCTGTAGCTGGGTTTCATCATCAGACCCTTCGAAACGCTGGGCATCCTCCTGGAGCATGTACCCAACACTGTGCTCAAACAGTTCGGGGGACTCCTCAGGAGGAGGACATGGTGGGTCTAGGGAAGGAGTGACTGATGATGAGTCTGACATTGATAACAGGGAAGAGGACGCTTTGGCAGCTGCTTTGCCAGTACCCTGAGCCTGGGTGAGAGAGGATGAGGAGGAGGAGGAGGGCTTGGTCATCCACTCTACCAAGTCTTCGGCATGATGTGGCTCAACATGTCCAGCTGCCGAAAAGAAGGACAAGCGTGTCCCATGTCCATGTGCTGATGACAATGCACCGCGTCCACGACCAGCACTGTTGCCCCCAGACACAGAGCCTGCTTGCCCTCTTTTATTGCCTCCTGACTGTCTGCCTCTCCTTGTTTGCCTTCCAGACATTCTAATAGATGGCCTGCAGGGAGATGGGAAAAAAGCAATAAGGGCTACCTTCAGGTGTCCTTCTCTGTCCCTTTACTTAAGGATTTCTAAATATGGTTGAGGATGATTGCTTTTGCACAGAATAGCACAACGACAATTTCCCTGACTGTCCAAAAATCAAGGATTTCAAAGATGGTTGATGAGGAATGCTTTAGCACACTATAGCACAAGGAGAATTCCCCTCACTTTCCTTCTTTGTCCCTAGAAACAAGGACTCGCACAGTGAAAGAAACTGACACTCTCCCTACCTAGAGTTTTCTGTCCCTAGAAAAAATGTTTTTTTTAAGCACACTAGAGCACAAGGAGAATTCACTCACTGTCCTTCCCTGTCCCTGGAAACAAGGACTTGCACAGTGAAAGAAACTGACACTCTCCCTACCTAGAGTTTTCTGTCCCTAGAAAAAATGTTTTTTTTAAGCACACTATAGCACAAGGAGAATTCACTCACTGTCCTTCCCTGTCCCTGGAAACAAGGACTTGCACAGTGAAAGAAACTGACACTCTCCCTACCTAGAGTTTTCTGTCCCTAGAAAAAATGTTTTTTTTAAGCACACTAGAGCACAAGGAGAATTCACTCACTGTCCTTCCCTGTCCCTGGAAACAAGGACTTGCACAGTGAAAGAAACTGACACTCTCCCTACCTAGAGTTTTCTGTCCCTAGAAAAAATGTTTTTTTTAAGCACACTAGAGCACAAGGAGAATTCACTCACTGTCCTTCCCTGTCCCTGGAAACAAGGACTTGCACAGTGAAAGAAACTGACACTCTCCCTACCTAGAGTTTTCTGTCCCTAGAAAAAATGTTTTTTTTAAGCACACTATAGCACAAGGAGAATTCACTCACTGTCCTTCCCTGTCCCTGGAAACAAGGACTTGCACAGTGAAAGAAACTGACACTCTCCCTACCTAGAGTTTTCTGTCCCTAGAAAAAATGTTTTTTTTAAGCACACTATAGCACAAGGAGAATTCACTCACTGTCCTTCCCTGTCCCTGGAAACAAGGACTTGCACAGTGAAAGAAACTGACACTCTCCCTACCTAGAGTTTTCTGTCCCTAGAAAAAAATTTTTTTTAAGCACACTAGAGCACAAGGAGAATTCACTCACTGTCCTTCCCTGTCCCTGGAAACAAGGACTTGCACAGTGAAAGAAACTGACACTCTCCCTACCTAGAGTTTTCTGTCCCTAGAAAAAATGTTTTTTTTAAGCACACTATAGCACAAGGAGAATTCACTCACTGTCCTTCCCTGTCCCTGGAAACAAGGACTTGCACAGTGAAAGAAACTGACACTCTCCCTACCTAGAGTTTTCTGTCCCTAGAAAAAATGTTTTTTTTAAGCACACTAGAGCACAAGGAGAATTCACTCACTGTCCTTCCCTGTCCCTGGAAACAAGGACTTGCACAGTGAAAGAAACTGACACTCTCCCTACCTAGAGTTTTCTGTCCCTAGAAAAAATGTTTTTTTTAAGCACACTATAGCACAAGGAGAATTCACTCACTGTCCTTCCCTGTCCCTGGAAACAAGGACTTGCACAGTGAAAGAAACTGACACTCTCCCTACCTAGAGTTTTCTGTCCCTAGAAAAAATGTTTTTTTTAAGCACACTAGAGCACAAGGAGAATTCACTCACTGTCCTTCCCTGTCCCTGGAAACAAGGACTTGCACAGTGAAAGAAACTGACACTCTCCCTACCTAGAGTTTTCTGTCCCTAGAAAAAAATGTTTTTTTTAAGCACACTAGAGCACAAGGAGAATTCACTCACTGTCCTTCCCTGTCCCTGGAAACAAGGACTTGCACAGTGAAAGAAACTGACACTCTCCCTACCTAGAGTTTTCTGTCCCTAGAAAAAATGTTTTTTTTAAGCACACTAGAGCACAAGGAGAATTCACTCACTGTCCTTCCCTGTCCCTGGAAACAAGGACTTGCACAGTGAAAGAAACTGACACTCTCCCTACCTAGAGTTTTCTGTCCCTAGAAAAAATGTTTTTTTTAAGCACACTATAGCACAAGGAGAATTCACTCACTGTCCTTCCCTGTCCCTGGAAACAAGGACTTGCACAGTGAAAGAAACTGACACTCTCCCTACCTAGAGTTTTCTGTCCCTAGAAAAAATGTTTTTTTTAAGCACACTAGAGCACAAGGAGAATTCACTCACTGTCCTTCCCTGTCCCTGGAAACAAGGACTTGCACAGTGAAAGAAACTGACACTCTCCCTACCTAGAGTTTTCTGTCCCTAGAAAAAATGTTTTTTTTAAGCACACTAGAGCACAAGGAGAATTCACTCACTGTCCTTCCCTGTCCCTGGAAACAAGGACTTGCACAGTGAAATAAACTGACACTCTCCCTACCTAGAGTTTTCTGTCCCTAGAAAAAATGTTTTTTTTAAGCACACTAGAGCACAAGGAGAATTCACTCACTGTCCTTCCCTGTCCCTGGAAACAAGGACTTGCACAGTGAAAGAAACTGACACTCTCCCTACCTAGAGTTTTCTGTCCCTAGAAAAAATGTTTTTTTTAAGCACACTATAGCACAAGGAGAATTCACTCACTGTCCTTCCCTGTCCCTGGAAACAAGGACTTGCACAGTGAAAGAAACTGACACTCTCCCTACCTAGAGTTTTCTGTCCCTAGAAAAAATGTTTTTTTTAAGCACACTAGAGCACAAGGAGAATTCACTCACTGTCCTTCCCTGTCCCTGGAAACAAGGACTTGCACAGTGAAAGAAACTGACACTCTCCCTACCTAGAGTTTTCTGTCCCTAGAAAAAATGTTTTTTTTAAGCACACTATAGCACAAGGAGAATTCACTCACTGTCCTTCCCTGTCCCTGGAAACAAGGACTTGCACAGTGAAAGAAACTGACACTCTCCCTACCTAGAGTTTTCTGTCCCTAGAAAAAATGTTTTTTTTAAGCACACTAGAGCACAAGGAGAATTCACTCACTGTCCTTCCCTGTCCCTGGAAACAAGGACTTGCACAGTGAAAGAAACTGACACTCTCCCTACCTAGAGTTTTCTGTCCCTAGAAAAAAATGTTTTTTTTAAGCACACTAGAGCACAAGGAGAATTCACTCACTGTCCTTCCCTGTCCCTGGAAACAAGGACTTGCACAGTGAAAGAAACTGACACTCTCCCTACCTAGAGTTTTCTGTCCCTAGAAAAAATGTTTTTTTTAAGCACACTAGAGCACAAGGAGAATTCACTCACTGTCCTTCCCTGTCCCTGGAAACAAGGACTTGCACAGTGAAAGAAACTGACACTCTCCCTACCTAGAGTTTTCTGTCCCTAGAAAAAATGTTTTTTTTAAGCACACTATAGCACAAGGAGAATTCACTCACTGTCCTTCCCTGTCCCTGGAAACAAGGACTTGCACAGTGAAAGAAACTGACACTCTCCCTACCTAGAGTTTTCTGTCCCTAGAAAAAATGTTTTTTTTAAGCACACTAGAGCACAAGGAGAATTCACTCACTGTCCTTCCCTGTCCCTGGAAACAAGGACTTGCACAGTGAAAGAAACTGACACTCTCCCTACCTAGAGTTTTCTGTCCCTAGAAAAAATGTTTTTTTTAAGCACACTAGAGCACAAGGAGAATTCACTCACTGTCCTTCCCTGTCCCTGGAAACAAGGACTTGCACAGTGAAATAAACTGACACTCTCCCTACCTAGAGTTTTCTGTCCCTAGAAAAAATGTTTTTTTTAAGCACACTAGAGCACAAGGAGAATTCACTCACTGTCCTTCCCTGTCCCTGGAAACAAGGACTTGCACAGTGAAAGAAACTGACACTCTCCCTACCTAGAGTTTTCTGTCCCTAGAAAAAATGTTTTTTTTAAGCACACTATAGCACAAGGAGAATTCACTCACTGTCCTTCCCTGTCCCTGGAAACAAGGACTTGCACAGTGAAAGAAACTGACACTCTCCCTACCTAGAGTTTTCTGTCCCTAGAAAAAATGTTTTTTTTAAGCACACTATAGCACAAGGAGAATTCACTCACTGTCCTTCCCTGTCCCTGGAAACAAGGACTTGCACAGTGAAAGAAACTGACACTCTCCCTACCTAGAGTTTTCTGTCCCTAGAAAAAATGTTTTTTTTAAGCACACTATAGCACAAGGAGAATTCACTCACTGTCCTTCCCTGTCCCTGGAAACAAGGACTTGCACAGTGAAAGAAACTGACACTCTCCCTACCTAGAGTTTTCTGTCCCTAGAAAAAATGTTTTTTTTAAGCACACTAGAGCACAAGGAGAATTCACTCACTGTCCTTCCCTGTCCCTGGAAACAAGGACTTGCACAGTGAAAGAAACTGACACTCTCCCTACCTAGAGTTTTCTGTCCCTAGAAAAAATGTTTTTTTTAAGCACACTATAGCACAAGGAGAATTCACTCACTGTCCTTCCCTGTCCCTGGAAACAAGGACTTGCACAGTGAAAGAAACTGACACTCTCCCTACCTAGAGTTTTCTGTCCCTAGAAAAAATGTTTTTTTTAAGCACACTAGAGCACAAGGAGAATTCACTCACTGTCCTTCCCTGTCCCTGGAAACAAGGACTTGCACAGTGAAAGAAACTGACACTCTCCCTACCTAGAGTTTTCTGTCCCTAGAAAAAATGTTTTTTTTAAGCACACTAGAGCACAAGGAGAATTCACTCACTGTCCTTCCCTGTCCCTGGAAACAAGGACTTGCACAGTGAAAGAAACTGACACTCTCCCTACCTAGAGTTTTCTGTCCCTAGAAAAAATGTTTTTTTAAAGCACACTATAGCACAAGCACAAAACACACTGACACTCTCCCTACCTATCCTTCTCTTTCCCTAAACTAAAGGAATCCAGGTTAAGCAAGAAAGAAATAAAAGTCACTGTCCCTGCCTATGCTGCTCTTTCCCTGCTCCGGAACACACTACACTAGGCCGCCGTGCTGGCGGCCTTTTATAGTGTGGGGCGTGTACTAAACACCCTCAGCAATAATTGGCCACAGGCATCCTGCCTGTGGCCAATCATTGCTCTCCTCGCTGCCGGCGCTGTGATTGGCCAAGCATGCGGGGTCACAGTGCATGCTTGGCCAATCACAGCGCCTGGATGACACTGCGATGGCGTAGTGCATTGTGGGCCGTTCGCGTCACTCGAATTTGGCGCGAACGGCCCAAATCGTTCGATCTTCGTCGAACGATCGAACAGCCGATGTTCGAGTCGAACGTATGTTCGACTCGAACACGAAGCTCATCCCTACTGGTGACCCCACAATATGGATAAAACTTTTTTGCGGAAGGGAGTTTAACCACTTGCCGACCGCCGCACGCCGATGTACGTCGGCAGAATGGCACGGGCAGGCACATTGGCGTACAGGTACATCCCTTTAAATTTGCCGCCCAACGGGCGTGCACGTGCCGCCGGGGTCGCGCGCCCGCCGCGTGCCTCGCGAGTGCGGCCGCGCGTCCCGAGAACTCGATGTTCCCAGGCGGCCCGCGATTGCGGTCGGGAAGAGCAGAACAGGGGAATATCTTTGTAAACAAGGCATTCCCCTATTCTGCCTAGTGTCACTGTCACTGATGACCGTACCCCCGTGATCGGGAACGGTCATCATTGACGTGTCACATTTAGCCACACCCCTAACAGTAGGAATCACTCCCTAGGAAACACTTAACCCCTGCAGTGCCAACTAGTGGTTAACCCCTTCACTGCCAGTGTAATTTTTATTGTAATAAGTGCATTTTTATAGCGCTGATCGCTGTAAAAATGACAATGGTCCCAAAATGGTGTCAAAAGAGTCCGATGTGTCCGCCATAATGTCGCAGTCACGCTGAAACTAGTAAAAAAAAAATTATAATAAATGCCATAAAACAGTCCCCTATTTTGTAGAAGCTATAACTTTTGCGCAAACCAATCAATAAACGATTATTGCGATTATTTTTAACAAAAATATGTAGAAGAATACGTATCGGACTAAACTGTGGAAAAAAATGTTTTTTTATATATTTTTGGGGATATTTATTATAGCAAAAAGTAAAAAATATTGCATTTTTTTCAAAATTGTCGCTCTTTTTTTGTTTATAGCGCAAAAAATTAAAACTGCAGAGGTGATCAAATACCATCAAAAGAAAGCTCTATTTGTGGGAAAAGAAGGACAGCAATTTTGTTTGGGAGCCACGTCGTACGACAGCGCAATTGTCCGGGGCTTTAGTGGTTAACAAGACACGTGGCCACTCATTAGAATTAGAGGAAAAGAGGTTTAACCTTAAACTATGTAGAAGGTTCTTTACTGTAAGAGCGGCAAGGATGTGGAATTCCCTTCCACAGGTGGTGATATCAGCGGGGAGCATCGATAGTTTAAAAAAACTATTAGATAAGCACCTGAACGACCACAACATACAGGGCTATACAATGTAATACTGGCACACCCTGTGCGCACACCTATGTATGTAGTAACATTATTCACATTACACATTGTTAGGCACACATTTAACCCCTTGATTGCCCTAGATGTTAACCCCTTCCCAGCCAGTATCATTAGTACAGTGAGTGTATATATTACTAGCACTGATCACTGTATTAATGTCACTGGTGATGTCAGTGTCAGTTAGTCAGTTCCTTCCCAGCGTCAGTTAGTGGCAGATTTGCCCGCCGCACTATCACAGTCCCATTATAAGTTGCTGATCACCGCCATTAATAGTATAAAAAAAATCCCAAATTTATACTATAGTTTGCAGATGCTATGACTTTCACGCAAACCAATCAATATACACTATTGGGATTTTTTTTTTAATGAAAGTCATGTAGCAGAATAAATTTGGACCAAAATTTATGAAGAAATTCGATTTTTTTGTATGTTTTTGTTGGATATGTTTTACTGTAGAAAGTAAAAAATATTTTTTTGTTTTCAAAATGTTTATTTTTTCCTTAATATCACAAAAAATAAAAACGCAGTGGTGATCAAATACCAACAAAAGAAAACTCTATTTGCGTGAATTTTTTATATAGAAATTTAGTTTGGGTACAGCGTTACATGACCATGCAATTACCAGTTAGACCACTTTCACACTGGGGCGGTTTGCAGGCGCTATTGTGCTTAAAATAGCGCCTGCAAACCGACCCTAAAACAGCGGCTGCTGTTTCTCCAGTGTGAAAGCCCGAGGGCTTTCACACTGGAGCGGTGCGCTAGCAGGACACTCCCAAAGTCCTGCTAGCAGCATCTTTGGAGCGGTGAATGAGCGGTGTATTTACCGCTCCTCCACCGCTCCTTCCCATTGAAAGCAATGGGAAACCGCGGCTATACCGCTGGCAATACGCCTCTGCTGCAGTATTAACCCTTTTTCGGCCACTAGCGGGGGTTAAAACCACACTGCTAGCGGCCAAATACTGCCGCAATTCCGACGGTACCACCAGCGCACCTCCCGCCCCAGTGTGAAAGGGGCCTTAAGGTAGAGCAGTGCTAAAAAGGAAGAAAATGGCCTGGTCATGAAGTGGGTAATACCTTCCAGAGCTCAAGTGGTTAATAAATAGAGAGCTGCATTAATTTGTGTCTTTTATACCTGCCCAGAATTAAGCTTTAACTCCCATCCACACCACAGTATCATTTTATCCCTTAGCTCAATATTAGCAACCTTTCCTTTTGTAAGTATAAACTCTATGAACGATTATAAAAAGATAAAAAAAAAAAAAATCTGAAGACTGTATCTTCTCCTCAGATCAAAACAAAACACGAGCAGTTTCAGCAAAAAAGTTCTCTCCGGATTTCAATGGATGATTGCTACCTATTCACAGGGTTCCATAATGTAGCACAATTTCGGCACAATGAATACAGCCTTTCAATAGCAGGATGTGAGATAACAACATGAGTAAAGTAATAGCACGAGAAACAAATTTAAATTTCTTTAGACATTATCTACAGCAGACAATGCCTGGCCGCAAAGACTCATTTATGTCGGGAAGAATAAGCAATGGGCCTTTATTGATATTTTAAGCGCATTATACGACAGGTGATGGCAAAGTTAGTTGGGTAATGACAACACCTGCGGCGTGTGTAGACGAGATGATTTGAGTCTGTCTGACGAGGCCGCGAGGAGAGAAAAAATAAATAAAAAGATCCGCTTTTGTGTATGCAGCGCACATTGCATCTTCCAGAATTGCCTCGCTACGAGATTTTTATTTTGTGTGTTTGGAAAGAGTTCATTTTTGGTACGTCCTACTGCATGTTTATATTTCTGCGATTTGAATTTAATTAATGAGGATGGGAAGCAGCTGTGAGGAAGAGGCTGTGGGCACTGGGTAGCTCGGATGATTTGGGGAATTAGAACAGGAACCTGTTAACTTTTCAAGGCCAAGCACATCAATAGCGGTGATGTTTGGCTAATGATTCGCAACACCTGTACCTTGATGTAAAGTTCGAGTGACTGTCTTGTTTCCCATCTCTCTAAATGAATATTTTTTTTCCCTCCGTTAGATCGTTGCACGTTCAAATGCGGGCTACCAGCCAAGCGCCAGCTTTTTATCTTCTATTACGGTGACACTTTACTGCAGTTGAGTGTCTTTTTCACAGCTAATGACTAAATATATCTAATCATAGATTATTCAGCGTTTATCCAGCGCTTCGTGCCAGGTAGCCTATGCATAAGGAGGTTTCACCTACATCAATTCGCCAAGCGCGCATAATGCCACTGAATTATCCAAATGTCAACAGCCTGTGTAGTTTTTTGTTTGTTTGTTTGTTACAGTTCAGAAACTACTGTGATCATTTAATTTTTGTTTATGTGGCATGTTGTGTTTTGTCATTATGCTAGACTGTTGCTGAAGGAATTACATTTTATTTTATCTTTTAAAAAGATACATGACACTGGAACGTAAATGTTTTTGAATTTTAAGCTCAACTCCAACTTTGGTAAAGAATTAAAAAATACACTGGCCAGGGTAAGTTAAAGAAGAACTTCTGGGGAAAATGGTGGACCTTCACCCTGCATAGGGACTTTAAAACCTAAATTTAGGTAAAAAATTTTTGTAAATCAGCACAAGATACATTACTTAAATGTCCATTGTGCTGTTGGCTACTGTCTGAGTGGAAATCTTCAAGACAAAAAAATGAAAAGGTACTCCCCGGTACTTGGGACTTTAAGGGCAGACTCAGAAATATTGGATTTATTTAATAAAAGACGTTGGTGCATACATCACCATACATTACATAAAACAGCAGAGTAAACATGGGCTTATATAGAGCTGAATAGTGACATAATATTCTCTTCTCATTGTGCCCGAAGCTTTTCAGAAACAAAATTGTATGCCTTCTTCAGGAGAATTTAAATGAGAAGATCATAAATGTGGAACATTCAAGAACGATTAAAAACAATCAATCTGCATTAGGTTAGAAAAAAAAACCCCTCAGAATGGATCCCCCAAGAGATGGGGGGGGGACCAACAAGGCCCCGAGTGTCCCTCACATGGATCCAAAGGGAGCAGCTGATCTAAGCCAATAAGAGAAGGACATAGCCAGGGGGAAAGGGTGTTTTATGTCACTGTTGATATGTACCCGCACCTTCCAGCGTTCCCAGAGTAAGAAAATCCCCCGCTCAGTCGTCCATCGGAGTAGCTGGCTTTTGTGGGGGTTAATACAGCCCCTGGACCTTTCATACTGTAGGCACTCACCAAGAGTGCTGACAACGCTTCTCTTTTCCATCCCCCTCCTCCAGTCACAGAAGCTGTACTATAGCTTGTATCTAATAAAAACACTCTGTGAATGGAGGTGTGTTAACATGCAGGAACTTCGTGCTTCCTGGTTTGTATTATTACTCGTGTGGGTAGACACCATCTTATGGCCTGCTTCACCAGGCCCCACGCACAAAAGCATCACTGAGCACTGTTGATAATGTTCAGCCTTAAAAGCAAAGAATGAAGCCACCATATTTAAAGAAGAAGCCCAAGCTAGAAGAACGAATTAAGCTTAAAACGGTTCCCACCTACAGTACCTTCTAACTCCCATACTAACTAAAAGGAAGATGCATATACTTACCTATTCTCAGAGCGCTCCAGTCCGCCCACGTGATCTCCCCAATAGCTGGCTTCAAGCAATAGGAGACAATGCCAACAATGGATGGAATGCCTAGGTGGTGACATCATCCATAGGCTTTCTATGGGGCATCTGTTGTCAGCTATCCCTCCTCTCCCCTGAAGTCAATTGCGTTGACCGGACTGGAGTTCCCTGATAACAGGTAAGCATAAGCATCTTCTTTCTACAGAGTAATTAGTATATATGTTAGAAGATGGGTGGAAGCAGTTTTAGGCTTAGTAAGTTCTAGCCTGGACTTCTACTTTAACTCACATGGCCCTGTATACATGTGGTTCCAGGCCCAGTCCCTAGGGGAATTTTGTTCTTCCATGGGCCCTGATTCAGGGACCCTGCCACGCAGTAGACTGCCCAGTGCAATGCTACCCCCTAGTCAATAAACCTCTGTCACTGGCCACCACCTTCCCATACTGGAGCAGGCTGCTCCTCCTTCTTGACTCTCCTCACATCATAACCTCAAGGGTTAACCATAATGCACACTTTACTTTATAACCTCAAGCGTGAACCAATAACCCCAGCAGCACCAGCCAGACAATGGCAGATCCGCTGGGCAGTTGAGTATGTTTTCTGAGAGAGCCCAGCGCCCGAGCCTAGGTTACAAATAGTTAAACCTCAATAGGTGTGTGCCATATCCTGGATCACTGCCTGTTATTTACAATATATACTTTCTTACTTCTAATGCTCCAACAGGAGAATTGCAGCTCTCTTGTCCACTCATAGAAGCCCCTACTGAATCCTCTCTGGCACTGGCTCTCACAGACCTGGTTACTGATACAAGAGTCGAAAAAATTTTGTACAAGGACCGTATGAATTTATTTGTGTTGGTTTTAATATATTTAATGATATTTATTGAATAAAGTTTATAAATTTGATTTTGGTTTCAATTTGATTAATATGCACCTTAAAACTCCCATTTCTACTTCTCCCTTTGAAATGTCTAGAGTTTGGAAATATTTTCACATTACAATTTCTGCTGAGAGCAAAGCTGCAATTTGCTAATATTGTGAAATATTTTCAAATGCTACAAGGGTGACAAAACACATCCATGTATGCCAGAGGTGCCCTAAAGACATTAACAAATACCCTATGGGATGAAATGGTGAGGACCATAATAAAAGTTTTTCGAATCTATATTTTCCTTTCTTTGCATCTCTACATTCTGGGTTTTGTTGCATCAATACCAAATACTTGACTAGAATATACAATGGAATGTTTTAAGGACATACATACCAAGTGGGAGGATCTGTATAGACTACTTAGTTCTGATGCCCATGCCACTTTGCCTGTTACATAGAGTACAAGAAACATAGCACTCTATTCTTTTGCAAATTACTCTTTATTGCAATCAGCCATACATAAGATCATACAAGAATATATAGGAATGCATGTTCCTATGTACAACTGATTGGAATAAAGAGTAATTTTCAAAGTTTTCATACATTAGAACATGAATATTAATATATTTGAATATATTTATATATTTATTTGTATTTTGTTTTTTGGGGGGGGGTGGGAGGCCTTTGATGGATTGTAGTTGGGGTTCAGGCCAGGTTGTGCTGTGTTATATACAGTAGACTAGTGCAACTGAGAGTTATGACCCCTATTCTTTTAAAAATCATTATTTTTTTCAGGAGTTAGAACATCTTCAATCGTTTCTATTTTATTTATTTTTTTCCATTACGAGATTCTATTTATCATGTGTTTAAAAAAAAGCATACTGTGCTTAAAAAACAAGGGCCCTTATAAACAGTGGAAAGTATAAAGAAATGGCTTTTAGTTGCATTCCCGAGGAAGGTTCCTCAATTGATTTCATGAGTTCATCAGGTTAATATTGATAAGGTTGCAGGTGTCCAATTCTTCACAGCCATAATGACAATAGCGAGCACTTAAACCATTAGATTGTCGCATTACAGTAAAATTATTAGCTCTTGGTCTAAATTAATGCTTCTTTTTCAGTGTTTAGTCTTCACTGTACCTCATTTGTCTTTTTCTCCATGAACCTGCAGTTTACAGGATAGTAAAAAGATTCATCTTTCGCCTTAAGTGAGAGAGGAACGCTTGTTCAAAAATTCTATCCCATGACATTACTGACCCTATTCATCTGTGCCTCTTATGACACCATGAGAAATGTTTTTCCATCATAAATTATGTAATATTTCTGCAACATGATTAGTGCTCATATGGTTTTTATTTAAAGGCAAACTCCTAAAACCAGTGAAATGTCAATGTTGCATGTTTGCGGGTTAAAATAATATTTACTGATCTCTATTGCTAAAGAACCACGATGATAAGAAATCACAAAAAGAATTCCAAATTCCACCAAAATCCCATCACAATTAAGTCTTGTTCACAGCACACAAAATGCATTATTATGTATATACAGTATCTCACAAAAGTGAGTACACCCCTCACATTTTTTAAAATATTTTATTCTATCTTTTCATGTGACAACACTGAAGAAATTACACTTTGCTACAATGTAAAGTAGTGAATGTACAGCTTGTATAACAGTGTAAATTTGCTGTTCCCTCAAAATAACTCAACATACAGCCATTACTGTCTAAACCGCTGGCAACAAAAGTGAGTACACCCTTAAGTGAAAATGTCCAACTTGGGCCCAATTAGCCATTTTCCCTCCCCGGTGTCATGTGACTTGTTAGTGTTACAAGGTCTCAGGTGTGAATGGGGAGCAGGTGTGTTAAATTTGGTGTTATCGCTCTCACATACTGGTCACTGGAAGTTCAACATGGCACCTCATGGCAAAGAAGTCTGTGAGTATCTGAAAAAAATAATTGTTGCTCTACATAAAGATGGCATAGGCTATAAGAAGATTGTCAAGACCCTGAAACTGAGCTGCAGCACGGTGGCCAAGACCATACAGCGGTTTAACAGGACAGGTTCCACTCAAAACAGGCCTCGTCATGGTCGACCAAAGGAGTTGAGTGCACTTGCTCAGCGTCACATACAGAGGTTGTCTTTGGGAAATAGACGTATGAGTGCTTCCAGCATTGTGGGGAGCTGATATAAAGGGGAGCAGAGGATGCTGCAGTGAAGTCTGTTGAGGATACTACTGTAAAGAGGACTGAGAACATTATCATTGGGGGGTTGGATGTGAAGGGGGGTTGAGGAAACTGCTGTGGGGAGAGGTGATGTAAAGGGGGACTAAGAACACTACTGTGGAGGATGCTGAAGACACTATTGCAAAGGGGGGTCTGAAAACATTATCATTGGAGGGAGGTTGATATGAAGGGGTTGAGTACACTACTGTAGGGAGTTGAGGACACTGCTCTGAAGGAGGAAGGTTGATGTGAATGGGCTGAGGACACTGCTGTAGGGAGTTGAGGACACTGCTCTGAAGGAGGGAGGTTGATGTGAAGGGGTTGAGGACACTGCTGTAGTGAGTTGAGGACACTGCTCTGAAGGAGGAAGGTTGATGTGAATAGACTGAGAACACTGCTGTAGGGAGTTGAGGACACTGCTCTAAAGGAGAAATGTTGATGTGAATAGGCTGAGGACACTGCTGTAGGGAGTTGAGGACACTGCTCTGAAGGAGGAAGGTTGATGTGAAGGGGTTGAGGACACTGCTGTAGGGAGTTGAGGACACTGCTCTGAAGGAGGAAGGTTGATGTGAAGGGGTTGAGGACACTGCTGTAGGGAGTTGAGGACACTGCTCTGAAGGAAGGAGGTTGATGTGAAGGGGTTGAGGACACTGCTGTAGGGAGTTGAGGACACTGCTCTGAAGGAGGAAGGTTGATATGAATAGGCTGAGGACACTGCTGTAGGGAGTTGAGGACACTGCTCTAAATGAGGAAGTTTGATGTGAATAGGCTGAGGACACTGCTGTAGGGAGTTGAGGACACTGCTCTGAAGGAGAGAGGTTGATGTGAAGGGGCTGAGGACACTGCTGTAGGGAGTTGAGGACACTGCTCTGAAGGAGGAAGTTTGATGTGAAGGGGTTGAGGACACTGCTGTAGGGATTAGAGGACACTGCTCTGAAGGAGGAAATTTGATGTGAAGGGGTTAGGACACTGCTGTAGGGAGTTGAGGACACTGCTCTGAAGGAGGAAGGTTGATGTGAACGGGGTGAGGACACTGCTGTAGGGAGTTGAGGACACTGCTCTGAAGGAGGGAGGTTGATGTGAAGGGGTTGATGACATTGCTGTAGGGAGTTGAGGACACTGCTCTGAAGGAGGGAGGTTGATGTGAAGGGGTTGAGGACACTGCTGTAGGGAGTTGAGGACACTGCTCTGAAGGAGGAAGTTTGATGTGAAGGGGTTGAGGACACTGCTGTAGGGATTAGAGGACACTGCTCTGAAGGAGGAAGGTTGATGTGAAGGGGCTGAGGACACTGCTGTAGGGAGTTGAGGACACTGCTCTGAAGGAGGGAGGTTGATGTGAAGGGGTTGATGACATTGCTGTAGGGAGTTGAGGACACTGCTCTGAAGGAGGAAGTTTGATGTGAAAGGGTTGAGGGCACTGCTGTAGGGAGTTGAGGACACTGCTCTGAAGTAGGAAGGTTGATGTGAAGGGGCTTAGGACACTGCTGTAGGGAGTTGGGGACACTGCTCTGAAGGAGGAAGGTTAATGTAAAGGGGTTGAGGACATTGCTGTAGGGAGTTGAGGACGCTGCTCTGAAGGAGGAAGGTTGATGTGAAGGGGTTGAGGACACTGCTGTAGGGAGTTGAGGACACTCCTCTGAAGGAGGAAGGTTGATGTGAAGGGGCTGAGGACACTGCTATATGGAGTTGAGGACACTGCTCTGAAAGAGAGGGAGGTTGATGTGAAGGGGGCTGAGAATACTACTGTACTACTGTAAAAGGGGGACTCTAATGTAAAGTGGGGGACTGTGATGTAAAGGAGGAGTTTTGATGTGAAGGGGAGGGAACTGTGATGTAAAGGGGGGTTTTGATGTGTGAGGGAAAGACACTGATGTAAGATTGGAATTGTGATGTAAGAAGAGGGGAGCTTTGTTGTGAAGGATTTGAGTCATTTGCACAAGCATGTACAATTTCAACAAATAATTTTACAGACTGGACCTTAGTGAATTTTAACTCAATACCTCTAATCTGAAGAAAGAGAAGGGGAGACACGATTGAAACCTTTAAATATGTCATGGAGGTTAATAAGGTTCAGGAGGGCAGTATATTCAATATGAAGCCAAAATCAAGAACACAACAAGGGATGCAACCTCAAACTGGCAGGAGGAAAGTTCAAAACTAATCTTGGAAAATGCTATTTTACCGGAAGTGAAGTTAATGAGGGGATGAAAGGCATGGGGTGCACAACGCGAAGGTGGGGGCATAGGGTGGGAAATTCTCACTTAGGAGGGTGCATGGAATGGACAACAAAGCTGAGCACACAGAGAACCTCAGGTAAGGCACATATTTTTCTACTATGTACCATACACTATATATATATATATATATATATATATATACATATACAGTATATACATATACAGTATTCTGGTGGAAGGCTTGCCTCGACCTGGGCACTGGCACCCCATGCTACTCCATTGCCTGTACAGCAGAGCACAGATCTGGAGACCAGTTCAAGGATCCAACTGGTTCATATGCTGAGAAGGAACATTCTGATAGGAGTACTGAGTGGAGTGACAGAGAAATTAGCTCTTTAGTCTTGAGGGTCTCTTTTCATTGTCCAGGCCCTGGCTAGGGGAGGGACCAGTAAGCAATACCTAACTAGAGTATTGAAAAGAAAATCAGGCCTCCTGCTGGGGCTGTGCTGTGAGGTAGAGCTGTGTAAATTTTAGGATTCGATGGACAGAAATACAAATCCTTCAACAGGTCAAACAACTCTCATGTATGCATTTTTATGTGTGTATTTGCTGTTACCTGTAGTTCAGCTGTAACTAGACATGTGCAGTTCGTTTTGTTCCGAATTGAAATTCAGACGATTTTTCAATTTACTGAAATTGTGATGTATCTGAATTTTCTAATTACCATAGTACATAATTTATGCTAATGCAAAATAACAAAAAAAATTTGGATAAAATTTGAATTTGAATTGATTCGAATAGTTTTAGAATCAATTTTGAATGGTTTCTAGAATAAAATTCTAATTCTAGAATAGAATTCTAAAATCCATACCAGACCTGAAGGGTCTGGTATGGATTTTTGGGGGGAACCCCACGCCATTTGTTTTTTAAAATTGGTGCAGTGTTCCCCTTAATATCCATACCAGACCTGAAGGGCCTGGTAATGTAATTTGGGGGGGACTCCACGCATTCTTTTTTTTTATTTATCAATGACTTTCAATTACTTTTATCTGTATTGCCGGGACCCGACAATTCATTATAGCCACGAGTACGAGGACGTCAATTTTGTTTGGGAGCCACGTCGCACGACCGTGCAATTGTCAGTTAAAGTGATGCAGTGCCGAATAGCAAAAAGTTCTCTGGTCTTTGGCCAGCCAAATGGTCCGGGGCTTAAGTGGTTAAGGGGGCAAATCCTTCCGGTCCTTAAGTGGTTAAAGTATAATTTCCAACAATGTTGTACATTTCAAATCTACTGAATTTAGGGATGACAGTACTTCTAAAACTTTAGAAATCCTGATACAAGGCATCAATACACGGATCCATTTATAATGCATTTTGTTTTAGGGGAAATATTTAAAAAAATTATATACTGTATATGTAAGCATAAGTCAACATGAGCCATTTTTTGTCCAAAAACAAAATAAAATAAGCAACCGCCTAAACATTTTGGCAAAGAATGCTTTTTAAATTATATTTATTTTGTGGAAAAATGGGATACTCTATACCGCCAAGAAAAAGATGCCAAATGTCCCATTCGCACAGGTAAATGGGCTAAACAAATCAGCTACAGATTCTGAAAATGAACCTAATATAGTTCAGAAATGTTATGAATTAAAAATAAGTATACCATAATACGATAATAAGATGCACTTGGGACACTGCAGTGTAATTTTCCCTTCTAGCGGGATTTCAGGATTAATTACATCATAATCAAAATATCCTTTTTTACAATATAACTATTTTATTTGTCTACTTTTACTGTAGCTTTAAATAGTTTCATACCCTGTCCCCTTTTGCTTGTAAAAAATATTTGCTGTCAAGTAAAATGATGTCCGCACCTTTATTTAAATCTGATCTCCAGGTAGGTAGAAAATACACAAACTATAGCAACTTTGTATTAATAAATACATTATTAAATGTAGCATTTTTTTATTGCAAGCATTAAAAGTACCTGAATTTGACTTGTATTTAATCTCTTGCAATGCCAGTACAGCAGTGCTGCTACTGGAAGAGGGAGGGGCAGTACAAGGAGCCAATCAGTTGTACTGTAGTGCTTTTGTGCTAATACAGGATGTGCTGATAGGAGGAGATAGCACAGAGTTACAGAGAGATGAGCTAATCAGTATGCTTCTTCTCTGTCACTTACCCGACGAAAGGGCTTCCCTTTCACCTCCTGTCCTGGAGTTGGTGACATAGTATAGCAGGATGAAGAGTGGCACGGGTGTCTGTGGACGGTCCTGGCCAGATCACAGTCTGGGTAATGCTGAAATGCTATGGATGCCAGAGACTTGTAAGTCCAATAAAAAAAAGGGCATACAAGAGGTGCTGGGATTTTGATATGAGTTTAACTACTTCAATACCAGGCACGCACGCACCTTCCTGCCCAAGCCAATTTTCAGCTTTCAGCGCTGTCGCAATTTGAATGACAATTGCGCGGTCATGCAACACTGTACCCAAACAAATTTTTTATCATTTTGTTTCCACAAATAGAACTTTCTTTTGGTGGTATTTGATCACCTCTGCAATTTTTATTTTTTGCGCAACGAATAAAAAAATATTGAAAATTTTGAAAAACTGTTTTGTTTTTTTCTGTTAATTTTTTTTGTAAATAAATACGTTTTCTTCTTCAATGATGGGCACTGATATGGCTGCACTGACGGGCACTGATAAGGCGGCACCGATGGGCACCGATGAGGTGGCACTGATGAGGTGGCACTGATAAGCACTGATGATGGGCACTGATAGGCGGCACTGATGGGCACTGATAGGCGGTACTGATGGGCACTGATAGGTGGCACTGGTATGCAGCACTGATGGGCACTCATAGGCGGCACTGATGGGCACTCATAGATGGCACTGATGGGCACTCATAGGCGGCACTGATGGGTACTTATGGGTGGCACTGATGGGTACATATGGGTGGCACTGATAGGTGGCACAGATGGGCACTGATGGTCACTGATAGGTGGGTACTGATGGTCACAGATGGGCACTGATAGGTGGAACTGAGGGACACTGATGAGTGGCACTGATTACTGGTGGGTGGCATTGCTGGGCAAGTGGGCATCACTTTTTTTTAATACTGTACTATTATGGTGCCAGTCAGTGCCCATTTGTGGGCACTGATTGGCATACGTATGGCATGTTTTGGAACATGTGGATGGCCATGGGGGATGTACCTGGCCATCCACATGTTGAAGGCTTCCCTGGTGGTCCAGTGTGGGCATCCCAGGGGGGCTGCGCTGATGAACAATTAGCGCGAACCCCCCCTGTCAGGAGAGCCGCCGATCGTCAGACGCGAGTGAGGAAGAGAGACGATCAATGGCTCTTCCTGTTTACATCGTGATCAGCCATGATTGGACACGGCTGATCACGTGGTAAAGAGCCTCCATCGGATGACTCAATAGACGTCCAGTCAGGATAACAGAACCACTTCCCGGACTTCAATATGCTATTGACCGGGCGGGAAGTGGTAAAACAAGGTAGTGAGAGGGCAAGAAACATTTGAAGAGCCCACTGGCTTAGGTTAGGCTGCTCACAACAGGCAAGGCTACTTTACTGGGTACTCCAGCAGGTTACCAGGAAAACATATGCATATATAGAAGGAGCCCCAGACCAGACTTTCATGAGGGCTTCAGTTAAAAATGAGAACCTTGAGAGGACTTAAAATAATGCTTTCCTGTTTGAATCTGTGCAGGGAAGATTATTGCTGGATTAGGATTCCTGGCCAGAAGTATCTGCATCAGTAGTCAAAAAATAAATAATTAAAATATTTATTTTACAGACGGTGACTGTTGCCATGAAGTTAAGAGACGCTTGCTTCTTGGGAGGAAAGCAATGGCAAATCTAGACAACATTATAATAAGCAGAGACATCACCCTACCGACAAAGTGCCGTATAGTCAAAGCTATAGTATTCCCAGTAGTAGCTTATGACTGTGAAGGTTGGACCATAAGGAAGGCTGAACGTCGAAGTGATGCTTTTGATCTATGGTGTTGGAGAAGACTCTCAAAAGTCCCTTGGATGGCAAAAGGATCAAACCAGTCTATCTTGAAGGAAATCAACCCTAAATATTCACTGGAAGGACAGATTCTGAAGCTGAAACTCAAATACTTTGGCCACCTAATGCAAAGAGAGGACTCATTGGAAAAGACCCTGATGCTGGGAAACATGGAATGAAAAAGGAGAAGAGGACGACAAAAAACAAGATGGATAGATAGCATAATTGAAACAATGAACATGAAAATAAGCAAGCTCCGGGAGGCAGTGGAGAACAGAAAAGCCTGGCGTGCTATGGTCCATGAGGTCACGAAGAGTCGGACATGACTGAATGACTGAACAACAACAAATAGTCAATATTGTGGATAAATCTTTTATCTACTGAACTTTTCTGTGCTTGCTTTCCTCGCTGTACATCTGAATAGAGAGGATATTCTATCAAGGATCTGTCCCTGTATCTTAAAGTATAACTAAAGGCAAAACGTGGCTGTTCCTTCAGAGCGCATGCGCCAGTGATGTTACTGGCTGCATGTAATGTAAATATCTCCTAAACGGTACATGTATAGGAGATATTTTCACTACCTATAGGTAAGCCTTATTATAGGTTTACCTATAGGTAAATATCAGCAGAGGAAGTTTACTTCCTCTTTAAGTTGGCAGATGGTGTGGATATCGTTTGAAATATTCTCAGTTCTCATCACTTTTAGACATTTTATCACTGTTTTTAGAGCAACTCTGTATACGAATGAAGACTTCAGCCTCATACACACGATCGGACTTCAAACAAACTTTTCCATGGATTTTTGTCCGAAGGGAGTTGGCCAGTAGCATACACACGGCAGGACTTTTTCTACAAACTTTCCCAAAATCACGTGGTTTTTCTGCTCTTTACTGCCACACTTTGGTCAACTTCTGCTATTGTTGGTTGATTTTAACATTGGTTCTGGGCATGCGTGTTTGTAATTTGGACTAAAGTCCGATGGACTTCTGTACACACTATAGGACTTTTGGTGCCGAAAAGTTTGTCTGTTTGTAGAGCGAACGTTTGTCCGATGAAAACCGAAACAGTTTGTCCGATGGAGAGTACACACGGTAGGATTTTTTATAAAACCTGCTCATTTTGAAGTTTGTTGTCAAAAAGTGCTACCATGTGTATGGGGCTTTAGAATGCCTGTCAGTTTTTATTGCTGTCTGTGCCCCCGTTTGGGAGATTCCCCCCTCTCTATTTGTCCTGATTACCATTATCATTGAAAGTGAAAGTAAAAGTAAAAAAAAATCCCAAATTTTGGGTTGTGCCCAGAAAAGTAATAGAGGGGAAATCTTCCAATGGGGACATAATTTCCTTATTTGCAGGGATTTCCTCTTACTTTCTGTATTGCTATGGGACAGGAAGTGAAGGTAAATCTCCCCAATGGGTCACAGATGGTGAAAAAAAAGCT
Organism: Rana muscosa; assembly: GCA_029206835.1. NCBI lineage: Eukaryota > Metazoa > Chordata > Amphibia > Anura > Ranidae > Rana > Rana muscosa. The sequence goes on along the minus strand of CM055127.1, from coordinate 441,313,155 downwards.
GACAGGGGTTATAACCCTCCCTTACTCTATCCAAAATGAAAATAAAAGTTCTACTTTAAATGGACTTGTAGCTCTCAAGCAATAACATAGCCATAAGGCATGAATATTCCCTAAGTGGCAATGTGGCTTATTCAAGTAATTTAACCATCTAGTAAAGCAGAGTATATCTGCAAAGAGGTAAAACATACTGTACATCGACTCTTCACATGATATCAACTTGCGAACATTTTCACACTAACAGTGTACTAATGAGCTGAGTGGATATTTACTTGAAAAGGAGGAGATGAGAGGGCAGGACCATGAACGATGAGCTAGGGTTGGCAGTTTTGGATGCACTTTGGATAAGAGATGGAATTTTCCCTTAAAGCAGTTGTAAACCTCTGAAATTTTAAATGAAGATGGCATATCCCTCTATAGTGTACTTGCCTCAATGCAAAGCGCTTAGTGTGATTCCGGTCTCCTCTCTCATTTTCTCTACTATGTGCATAAGTCACTTCTGACAGTTTATGCTGACACCAGCCAATCTTGGGAGACAACTCCACCCCCCTCCAGCACACAGCAGGTCATTGACAGCCTTAGCTGTTATTATTATTATACAGAATTTATATAGCGCTAACAGTTTACGCAGTGCTTAACAATATAAAAGGTAGACAATACAGTTACAATTCAATAAAATACAAGAGGGTTAAGAGGGCCCTGCTCAGAAGAGCTTACAATCTAATAGGGTGGGGCAAGTGGTACAAAAGGTTGTAACTGTGGGGAATGAGCTGATGAAGTGATAGGAGATTAGTTGGAGGCGTGACAGACTTCCCTGAAGAGATGAGTTTTTAGGGGTCGCCTGAAGGCAGCCAGAGTAGGAGATAGCCAGACAGATTGGGGTAGAGAGTTCCAGAGGATGGGAGAAACTCTGGGGAAGTCCTGGGGATGAGCAGGGGAGGAGGAGACAAGCGAGCTTGAGAGCAGGAGGTCTTGAGAGGAGCCAAGAGGACGGTTTGGGTGATATTTGGAGACAAGATTGGTGATGTAGCTCGGGGCAGAGTTGTGAATGGCTTTGTATGTTGCGGTTAGTATTTTTTATTTAATTTGCTGAGTGATCAAAAGCCAGTGTAGAGATTGGTGGAGAGGAGTAGCAGACACTGAACGGTTGGTAAAGTAGATGAGTCTGGCAGCAGCATTCATGACAGACTGAAGAGGGGATAGCCTATGCGCATGTTTTCCTATGAGACTGTGTCCACATCATAGGGTAAGCCCTGGCTTTCCCCGCTTGCCGGGGAATACCCAATGACGTCGGCGGGTGACCCTGCCCCATGACATCACGGGGTGGGGTCATCCGCCAACATCATTGGGTATTCCCCGCTTTCCGAGGAAAGCCGGGGTTTACCCTATGATGTAGACGGGTGACCCCGCCCCCTCTTACGTCATGGGGGTTTTGTGTGGAGTGGAGACTGGAGACTGCAGCATTGCTGGACATTGGATCACCGTGTGACATAGAGAACAACACTGGACAGACTGTATTACATCGCTAGAATGTTTTTTTTTTTTTTTTTTTTTTAATAAAGGACTTATCCCAACTGTGTCTGTGTGTTTTTTTTACAATTTTTTACACTTTCTTTGTGAAATGGTAGGGGTACAATGTACCCCGTTACCAATTTACATGGGAGGGGCTGGAATCTGGGGGTCCCCTTTGTTGAAGGGGGCTTCCAGATTCCTATAAGCCCCTGCCTACAGACCCCCACAACCACTGGGCAAGGGTTGTGGGGATGAGGCCCTTGTTTCCATCAACATGGGGACAAATTCCCCATGTTGAGGGCATGTGGCCTGGTAGGGTTCAGGAGGGGGGGCGCTCTCTTGTCCCCCCCTCTTTTCCTCGGATAAGGGTCTAGTATGGATTTTTGGGGGGACCCCACTCCATTTTTTTTATTTTGGTGCGAGGTTCCCCTTAAAATTCATACCAGACCTGAAGGGGACCCCACGCCATTTTTTTATTCTGGTGCGGGGTTCCTGAAGGGCCCTGAAGGGACCTGAAGGGCCTGATATGGAATTTGGGGGGGGCCTCCACGCTTTTTTTTTGGTTCGGGGTTCCCCTTGATATTCATACCAGACCCAAAGGGCCTGGTAATGGACTGTGGGGGGGACCCCTGCCATTTTTTTCGATGACTTTGATCTGTATTGCCGGGACCTGACAATTCATGAATAGCCGCAGGTAGTTTTAAATTACTTTTTTTCCTTTAGAAATGAAATTTTGTGCAGGGACAGTCCTAAACACGGGAAACATGCGCTACTTTACAGGCATACTATACACACCCCCCAGGTACGAAATTTAAAGGAATATTTCACTTTTATTGTTTCACTTTAAGCATTATTAAAATCACTGCTCCTGAAAAATGGCAGTTTTTAAAACTTTTTTTTGCATTGATACATGTCCCCTGGGGCAGGACCCGGGTCCCCAAACACTTTTTATGACAATAACGTGCATATTAACCTTTAAAATTAGCACTTTAGATTTCTCCCATAGACATTTAAAGGGTGTTCCGCGGCTTTTCGAATTTGCTGCGAACACCTCAAATTGTTCGCTGTTCGCCAAACGAGCGAACAGCCAATGTTTGACTACTGGAACATAAAGCTCATCCCTACCTGAGACCAGTCACTTCATTGGGTATATGTAAGGGTTTACAACCACTTTAAGATAGAGTGTTCTTTTAAGGCTTTATCCCTTTTATTTTACACGTTTGTTGCAATCTTTTATTCTTAATGCTTTCTATTCCATAATTTTGGCGGTTATGATAAACTGATAGGAAGCCTGTTCTAATGTATTTCAGTTAGGAAGATTCACTAGGAAGAAATTGGTTTTGCTATACACATGATGTGAAACAATCAATAGTACTTTAGTCTGACAGGCTCTGTCAATAACCATTGTTACAGTTCACAAAGTCGTTAATGGATAGTTCGTCCAAAAAACCAATGCTTTCAACACATGTTAAAAGTGCTCAAATGTACCCTGGCAGGAATTAATTATAGGTAAACCCATGGGATAATATACAAATGTATTTTATATAAATTGAGAGTGAAATAAAGTCAGGAGAAGGCCTGAATTCTCCCTTGAGTAATTGAATAAGAGAAGTTGATAAGAACACCTCACGTTCATTTTGATACGGCATAATATGTTTTACTAATGGAAAACTTGCTCACGCATTTGGTATTGAATGTCGAGAAGAGATGCACGGACTCTCAAGTAGATTTTGTCTACTGCCCCAAAGCACCGTGTACCATAAACAATTTTTCTTACTAATAAAATGCTGTGTTATTACTTTAACGCCTTGATCGCTGTACGAACGTGCTGTAATCCTTGCAGAGCGGTCTTTTCCGCTTCTGGACTGCCCTACGTACATTTACTGCAGAGACAGAGGGGGCAGAGAGACAGAGGGATGGGCTGAGACAGACCACATAGCACTGTCCCTTTCTGCAGTCCCTCCTCTGCTCCCCCCCCCACCGCTGTCTCAGTGTGCTGGCATGTTTGTGTAGGATGCCGGGTACCTAATGGCCAGCAGTGGCAGCGCCGAGTCTCCCTCTTGATCCGGGGGTCCTCTCGCTGCTCTGCTCCCTCCAGCGGCTCCTTGGCAGCCTCCGGCTCAAGCATGTTCTCTTTCTCCGGGCTCCCAGTCAGCCTGCCCTCCGGTCCGGGCCGCACGGTTCCTGGAGCAGAGAGGAGGTGGAGGAATCAAGGTTCTGGGAGCGCCAGGGTGGCCACGCTCGCTCCTGTTTGCCTCTTCAGTGGCCAGGGAGGGGGTGGAGCTCTTCTCCCTCCACACTGACCACCTTACCCGAATCCCCACCGCTGTTTGCTGCCACGCTCCCTCTGCCGCCGAACTCTGCATAAACAAAACGGCCCACTGAGCCATCGGCCCACCGGGAAACTCCCTGTAGTCCCAATGGCCTGTACATGCCTGGCTATGAGCCACGATCCTATCGGAATAATGTGTCCGGTTTTCAGGGTGGTTTAAAACCGGGCACATGATTCCGGACTGTACGGGTGAATCCCGTACCGGTGGCAACCCTAGCGGGACTCGATGTCTGCCGGGACCCGCCGATCATTCCTGAGGCAGACGGAACAGTGGTCTGCCTATATAAACAAGGCAGATCGCTGTTCTGTGACAGGAGAAGAGAGATATCTTGTGTTTTTGCTTACAGTAGACATGTGCAATTCATTTAGTTCCGAATTGGTTTTTTTAATGAATTTTGACAAATTTGTTCATTCGGAAACATCCAAATTAACAAATAGTATTCATAAATTTAAATATTCTTAAAATTCGAAAATTCGTATTGCTGATGACTCAGTTGCTTCCCGGCCCGCTCCTTAACAACCAGCTATACAAATTTTGTTGAAAAGAAAAAAAAAATGCAAAAAGCATCAAAAACACATGTTCAAAAAACGCAAAACGTGCCTGAAAACTGCATAAACTGCAACCACATAGATGTGAACCTAGGGGAAGACCAAACAGATGGATCTGATTCTGGAATGTAGAAAAGCAGGCGTTGAGTCAAATCTTGGAAACCTGAGAAAATCGATCAAAACTGGCACAGAGGGCATTGTTAAGCCTTGTACACACGACTGGTTTTCGTTCATGTGTATGTTTTCTCGTCGAAAACTGCCGAGAATCTCAACGAGAAAAATAGAGAACCTGCTCTCTATTTTCTCGTCAGGATTCTCATTTTTCTCGTCGGGATTCTCGTCAGCCTGTTTCCCGACGAGAAAACCTTGTGTGTGTTTGAGGCTACAAGCTTACCTGTCCTCCGGTAAGCCCGCGCATGCTCGATGAGACTTGGACGCATGCGGTGTAGCTTACAAAGGTAGTGTAGGGTGAAGCAAGATGGCGGCGACGGCATCGAATGTGACGAGCGCATGCTCATTGTAGTCGATGTTGTCACCGCGTTCTTGCCATTCAAAAGAACGGCGGTTCTTTTGAATGGCTGGCTGTATGCACAGCTTGGCAAGAAAAGCTTGCCAGGAATCTCGTCAGGAAAACCGACGTTTTTTTCCTGACGGGATTCTCGGGCGTGTGTACAGTGCTTAAGAGTTTACAGCCATCAACTACCGCCCACTTTTTAAATAAAAATGATGACAACTGTAGTCTTTGTTTTCACTGGGAAGATATTATAATATTTGCTTCTTTCATTTTCCAGTAGAAGTGTCTTTTTTTTTTTTTCCCGGCGATTACAAGTTCAGGGGAAGTATCTGTAAGGTCAGCTGGTGTTGTGGGAAAAAGAAGACACGTTCTATTAAATTCAGTAGTAAAACGACAGGAGAATGCTCCTCTTATTATCATGGGCATGTGTTTATATTTTACTTTCCTTAATTGGCTATCTTTTATTTACTTTAAATGAACAATTTGGCAAGTTTAGCTCCCTTGATATCAGCGAGGCACAAAGTGTGTTAGAAGTTTGGATTATAAAGTCATACGTCCAAGGCTGCAAATCCAAACATCCCCCAGATACTTGAGAAATAATTGGCTAATGTAAATGAAAATCAGCTCGGTCAAGATACTGCTTCACTTTGTCTCTCAGGAGTGCAATGAGTTAATTTAGGCTGTTTATTTAAATACCTGCAAATATGTGAGATGAACAACATATTGCTCTGTATTTTTAACATTGCCTTAAAGGATCAGTCCACTCAAAACCGATGCTTCCGTCTGGGATGGATGTCGGCGGACTGAAACTTCTGAAGGTTCGTAGGGATTGGAGGGAAATTGGAAGTTTTTGTTTTGTAGAAATTTTGAAAATGGTAACATTTTGGTAAAATGTTGCCAATCTGTGAAATGTGGGAGAACTAAGGTGATTTGGGTGGCTTTTAACCACTTCAATACCAGACACTTTCCCCCCTTCCTGCCCAGGACAATTTTCAGCTTTCTTTTGGTGGTATTTGATCACCTCTTATTTTTGTGCTATAAACAAAAAAAACAACAATTTTCAAAAAGAAAAACAATATTTTTTACTTTTTGCTATAATAAATATTCCAAAAAACAAAAAAAAACAAACAAAAAAAATCTTCATCAGTTTAGGCTAATATGTATTCTTCTACTTGTTTTTGGTAAAAAAAAATTTGCAATAATCGTATATTGATTGGTTTGCGCAAAAGTTATAGCGTCTATAAAATAGGGGATAGATCTATAGCATTTTTATTATTAATTTTTGTATTTTACTAGTAATGGCGGTGATCAGAGATTTTTAGCGGGACTACGACATTGCGGCGAACAGATCAAACACTTTTTTTAAGACCGAGAATTTTGGAAAACAAAACTGATGGGCACTGATAGGCGGCACTGATGGCACTGATAGGCGGCACTGATGATGCTGATATGAGGCACTGATGGCTCTGATGGGCACTGATAGGTGGCACTGGATAGGCAGCACTGATGAGGAGCTACTGACAGGCATAACTGAGTGGCATCTGAAGGGCACTGACAGGCATTACTGATGGGGCACTGATTGGCACTTTTATGGGCACTGATTGGCACTGTTGTGGGCACTGGCAGGCGTTTATCATGGGGCACAGGCTGGCAGGTGATGGGCACCTTTTTGGCAGCTGATGGGCACATCTAATGGGGGCTGCACTGATAATCAATGTGCTGATTAAGGTCCAATGAACTTTAAATGGATCCTGAGGGATAGGGAAGTTTAATCTACTGTATCTATTTAGGATTTGTCCTGGTGAAAAAAAAATGCTGACCCTGCTAACCCTATTGGTCCCCAAATGATAACCTGTAAACAAAGCCATGTGATCATCGTGTTAGCACTGCCATGTGGGTAAGATGTTAGGGGTAGGTCACACCAGCCACACTGGGCTACATTGGACAATGTTACCCAATGCACCCCCAATGCAATGACAAGGAAAACAGTAGACATGTGCACTGCTGAAAAATGTGTTCATTTTTGTTTTCGTTTCATTTGTTTTTTGTTTTGTTTTTTGTTTTTCGGGTCATTCGTTATGATCGAAATTCGTAAATTTGAAAATTGGAAAATTGGAAAATTGGAAAATCCAAAAATCTGGAAATTAGAAAATGTGGAAATTCGGAAATTCTAAAATAAAGAATGAAAATACAAAAATTTGAAAGAACGAAAATCTGAAAAATACTTCAATTCAAAATAATAGCTAACTAATAACTAATAAATTATAGGTACAGTATTGGAATTTCCTTTCGAATTTGACTGTTAGTGAACGTAACGAATATGAATTTATCCGAAGTTATGAATTATCCGAAATAACGAATGCCACATCTAAACAAATGGAACAGAACTAATTATTAATAATAAATAATAATAACAATAATAAAATGTTTTATTATTATTATTATTGTTATTTATTATGATTAATTTGTTACATTCTATTCGTTTAGACACAGCATTCGTTATTTCGGATAATTCGCAACTTTGCATATACATTCGTATTTGCTACGTTCACTTACAGACAAATTTGAAAGGAAATTCCAATACCTATAATTTAATAGTTAGTAATAAAAATAGTTAAGTTATTATTAGTTAGTTATTATTTCAGATTTTAGAATTTTCGGGTTTTCGAATTTTCGTTCTTATTTTCAGATTTATGAATTTTCAAATTTACGATTTTTTGAATATTCGATTTTACGAATATTCAAATTTACAAATATTTGGGAAAATATGTTAAACGGGTTTTTGTTATTCGTATATTAAAACAAATGGGGGGTATTTTGGGACTTTGAGTGAGGCACAACTATGCCTCCATCCCTGGTTTCTATAAACAAGAAGAGGAAGTTGGGACTTTAAATGAGGTTATTGACAGGTTAGGTCAGAATAATAAAAACATGTTTATTGACATATTAGATATAAATGCATATCATTCATTATAACGGTATAATGAATGATATGCATTTATATCTAATATGTCAATAAACATGTTTTTATTATTCTGACCTAACCTGTCAATAAAATTTAAAGTCCCAACTTCCTCTTCTTGTTTGTTATTCGTATATTTCCGAATTAAAAAATTTGTAAAAATTCGTTAAAAAACTAATTTGTAACAAAACAAATTGCACATGTCTAGAAAACAGCCTTGGGCTGTACAGAGCCCATTTACAGTGTACAGCATTAATGTGTGTGTTAAAGCTCGTAGGAGGAGTTTTCATCCTCCTCTGATTGTTCTATGAGGCTGCAGGACCACTGACCCTCTGTCTAGACAGTGCTGATTGGCCCTGTGCTGATCCAATATACTCTCCCAAAATAAAAATAAAAACTCTCTAGCAATACACACCAAAGTGTGCATGTGCAGAGAGACTCCAAAGGCTCTGTACTATCAGCGGATGGATTGGGGACAGCGGAAGAAGGGGATAATCAGAGAAGACATGATCAAACAGCCTTTTTACACAATGTGGAAGATTACCCCTTAGGTTCCACAGTGAGTATAACAAGCATGCTTTACTGTATATACAGACTGATCTTACTGTTGTGGGTTTACTAAAGCTGTAAGCTCATAGAGTAACTGGCTCTCATAAATGACTCATAGTTAGGGTTGAGCGAACCCGAACTGTAAAGTTCGGGTCCGTACCGAACTTTAGCTTTTTCCCGAACCCGAACCCGGACTTTGCGCAAAAGTACGGGTTCGGGTTCGGCAATCTAATGGCGCAGTTAGAAATGCTTCAGGGGCCAGCCAATCACCTTTTGATTAGCTGGTGTGCCCTTAGAAGCCATCATAGCCATGCCTACTAATGGCATGGCTGTGATTGGTCAGTGCAACATGTGACCCAGCTTCTATATAAGCTAGAGGCACACAGCACACACATCACTCTGCTTCAGAATAGATAGGGAGAGGATCTTGTCTGCTGCTGTTGCTCTTAGGGAGAGATTGAAAAATACATGAGTTAGTCCTGATTCTGGAATCTGAGGGAAAAGATAGAGAGACAGTGTAGTGTAGGGCCAGGTTCCTGTTGGTGCTTTCAGGGAGAGAGATATATTATATAGGAATAGGAGTCCAGATTCAGAGATATAACTCAGCGATCTGCATAGGTTTACCTGTTTGTGTTGCAGTGCAGTCTTTTTACACTGCCATGAGCCCAGTGTCAGAGAAAATCTACCTTTTATCTGCAAGCTCAGTGCACCAGCACTGCATATATTACGTTGAGAGATACACCGTTTCCATACTGTGGGTGTATTCTGCTCTTGGAAAAAGATCCTTTTAGGGCAAAAAAAAAAGGCACTTTATTGTGCTCTTTTCCAAAAGACCCATTAAGGGCAAAAAAATAAAATAATTTGCATTTTATTTTGCTTGTGCAAAAAAAAGACCCGTTTAGGGCAAAAAAAAAATAAAAAAAAATTTGCACTTTAATGTACGCTTGCAAAAAGACCCATTTAGGGCCACAAAAAATATTTTGCAGTGTGTTATACATATGTGGAGGCGTGTGAAATAAACCATTTCTATATATTTGTCTTCTACTGTGCTATACTAAAAAAAAAACATTTTTTTTGAATAGCATTTTCTGCAGTTCTGTAGCTGTGCGATTCAGCGGTTACGTACTGTGGGTGTGTTGTGGTCTTCCAAAAAATGCCATTTAGGGCCACAAAAAATATTTTGCAGTGTGTTATACATATGTGGAGGTGTGTGAAAGAAACATTTTCTATATAGTTTTCTTCTACTGTGCTATACTAAAAAAACACATTTTTTTTTAATAGCATTTTCTGCAGTTCTGTAGCTGTGCGATTCAGCGGTTACGTACTGTGGGTGTGTTGTGGTCTTCCAAAAAACGCCATTTAGGGCCACAAAAAATATTTTGCAGTGTGTTATACATATGTGGAGGTGTGTGAAATAAACAATTTCTATATAGTTTTCTTCTACTGTGCTATACTAAAAAAACAAAAAAAAAAATTAATAGCATTTTCTGCAGTTCTGTAGCTGTGCGATTCAGCGGTTACGTACTGTGGGTGTGTTGTGGTCTTCCAAAAAATGCCATTTAGGGCCACAAAAAAATATTTTGCAGTGTGTTATACATATGTGGAGGTGTGTGAAATAAACAATTTCTATATAGTTTTCTTCTACTGTGCTATACTAAAAAAACAACATTTTTTTAATAGCATCTTCTGCAGTTCTGTAGCTGTGCAATTCAGCGGTTACGTACTGTGGGTGTGTTGTGGTCTTCCAAAAAACGCCATTTAGGGCCACAAAAAATATTTTGCAGTGTGTTATACATATGTGGAGGTGTGTGAAATAAACAATTTCTATATAGTTTTCTTCTACTGTGCTATACTAAAAAAAAAACATTTTTTTTAATAGCATTTTCTGCAGTTCTGTAGCTGTGCGATTCAGCGGTACGTACTGTGGGTGTGTTGTGGTCTTCCAAAAAACGCCATTTAGGGCCACAAAAAATATTTTGCAGTGTGTTATACATATGTGGAGGTGTGTGAAATAAACAATTTCTATATAGTTTTCTTCTACTGTGCTATATAAAGGGTCTGCCCCCTTTAACTTCTGGGTCTCCAAATTGGGCACATGGCCTGAGCTTGCCCTTTATGCCTTGGAGGTGCTGGCCTGCCCTGCAGCCAGTGTATTATCTGAACGTGTATTTAGCACGGCAGGGGGCGTTATCACAGACAAGCGCAGCCGCCTGTCCAGAGCCAATGTGGACAAGCTCACGTTCATTAAAATGAACCAGGCATGGATCCCACAGGACTTGTCCGTACCTTCTGCAGAATAGACATGTATACCGGTGTTGTGACAAAAACTGTCCGGCCATCGGATTGTGTCTGGCCCATACTGCGAAGGCGCATCTCTTGCATAGTACAGAGGACAAGGAGATTCACAAAATCTCCGAAGATGAACGGCGCCTGCGCAGTGAGTGCAGGTTCAAGCCCCACCATCCAAGTGGACATACGGTAGCACATAGTAACAGGGCCCCTCACGGGCTCGGTTCGATCGCCACGCTTCGGGCATGGCCTCACTTGGCTTGGCTTGAACCACGGATGGTGTGGCCTTCACCTGAACTCACCACGCAGGCGCCGTTCGTCTTGGGAGATTTTCGAAATCCCCTTGTCCTACATACTGAGCAAGCGCAGTACAGGGTGGACACTATTTGACGGGGGACAGAATTCGACACATCACCGGCCTGTCAGGTCACCTATGGCCAGGTGACAGATGCACACCGTAGGGGGACAGGAGTGCACCGCAAGGTAGTGAACCCAATGGCTGACTGCTGCGGATAGGAAACTGGGTGGTTGTAGAAAGCGGGACCAGAGGAGCACAACCGGGATCCTATAGGAAGCTAGAGCCAAGATTCCCCAGGGCGCGGAGTCTAAGACCCAGCAGGTCTTCTCCAGAGCCTCTAGTGGTGAGGATGTTATGCTGCAGGCTGGGTCCAGGTCGCGGCCCCTAGAGTCTCCTAGCTCACGCCCCGTAGGATAAGGGGAAAGGAGGGGAAGCAGCAGCACAAGATATAAGAGTAACGAATAACAAGCTGAGGGTCAAGGGCCACAAGCAGACAAGGAAAACGAAGGACAAGCCGAAGGTCAAGGGTCACGAGCAGACAGGGATAGTCGGGGACAAGCCAAATGTATAACAGAGAGACAGACGTAGCACACAGCAGGCAGGAACCCAAACACACAATGCACACAATGCCTAACAAACACGTTGATCAGCAAAGCAGGCTTGCAGTGCACAGGTTAATATAGTGTTCTGTGATAGGGCCTGGGGTGGAGTCTGGCTGGGAGGAGATTATAAAGGAAGCCAGGTGAAGGAGGTCTGGTCTCTAAGATGAACACATGAGGAGGAAAGGTAAGATGACAGACAGACATTAATGCATATCCATGACACGGCCTTACCCAGCCACCTCAACCTCCTACTCCATATGGACCTCGTCCTCCTAGGTCAAGATTATAATTTGTATTTTATTTTTTTGTAGCGCACAGATCCTTTCCCCCTTACCTGCCTTTATGTTGTTGGCTCCTCGCAGGAGGGAGAAAGGCACACCGCACTACCAGCCCGTACCCTCCTATATAAAGAGGTTGAGCGGTGTACTTGACGGGCCGTGTCCACAGCCGGAGTCAAAACTCCTCCAGAGGATGATTCTCACCTCTACTGTAGGTAGAGGCAAGTCCTTTAATTCCCAGTAAAGTCAATGTCCACACCAGCTGAAATTACAACTCTTATTCTCTCATGGCAAAAAATACTCTACTCGGATAGAAAAGGTTAGAGCAAAGAAACAGGACAGCTTAAGGTGTGGAGGAGGTCCAGGCACAAACGTAGCACATTCACTTCACTGCTTAGGTTTCTCAAACAGTTTTAGGTGCACGGTCTCTGCCACAGACCTTGAGGTTGGTCTCTGCCACAGACCGGGTGTACAAGGCCCCTGCCACGGACCTGGAGAACTTTGGTCTCTGCCACAGACCAGGGTGTATAAGGCCCCTGCCACGGGCCGGGTGAATAAGGCCTCTGATACAGTCAAGATGACCTTGAGCTTCTCCTTCTACGAACCTAGCCCATATCAAGGGGAAGACATCTCTCCAGGGAGTCAACAGACCCTTCCTTCACCGTGACTCCCGCATCGGTCCATCAGAATGATCCTCCCTTCCCTGGAACATGGTCCCCTACACGAGGCGGCACCCTAAGACTCCTCGACCCTTAGCGGACTCCAGACGAAGGCTCTGGACTCCAGGCTTTACTCCAGCACCTAGGCCTCCATACCCAGGGCAGCAGGAACTCCAGGATAGTAACTCACCCCGGGCTAAAGGTACCCGAGATGGAACAGGAACACATGCACCCAGGCCGAAGGCACCTGGGCGTGGACCCCACTGGACATCAGCCCCCAGGCCAAAGGTCTGCCCCTTTTATATGCTCTCCCGGCATGCACAGCAGGTTCCCCGCCCCGCTGTACTACTGCCAAGAGGGGACACAAAAGGCACAGCACTGTATCAGCGGTTCAACCCTAGCCTACCATGGCAGCGCCACCTGTGGGCCGCAGGGAACTGCACACCAATACTGTCCCCCAAGGACAAAATGGTCCATGAATCCTACAGAATTAGGGTGTTTGAGCCTATTTACCACTCAAACACTTCCCTTAAATTTAGCACCCCGCTACATTTTTATTTCAAAGTATTTTATTTTCCCACTAGCTTATCCATTAAATTGAATAATTTATTCCAGAAAGGGCGTATTCTGGGGCATTCCCACCATATGTGTGGCATCGTGCCGTTGAGTTTCTGAGGTTCTTAATGACTTCCCGTACCTCTTCTGCTGAAAAGGGGGCCTCCAGCATATTTTTTTATTTTTTTATTTTTTTTATGATATTTTAAGTTATTTCCCTATCCACATTTGTTTGCAGAGCACTTGCCATGCTCTTAACAACATTTTGCTGCCATTTGCAGCCCTCTAGCCCTTTCCATTACTTTTTTAGAGCCTTTTTAGTCCTTAGAAGTCCGGGTCCCCATTGACTTCAATGGGGTTCGGGTTCGGGTTCGGGTTAAAGTTCGGTCCCGAACCCGAACTTTTTTCCGAAGTTCGGCCGAACCCGTCGAACCCGAACATCCAGGTGTCCGCTCAACTCTACTCATAGTTCCAATGGGAATCGAGAGATCCCATTGCGAATAGCAGCAACTTTTTTATTGACCCTCTAGGGCAGGCATTTCCAAACTACGGCCCTCCAGCTGTTGCGAAACTACAAGTCCCATGAGGCATTGCAAGGCTGACAGTTACAAGCATGACTCCCACAGGCAGAGGCATGATGGGACTTGTAGTTTCACAACAGCTGGGGGGTCACCAGTTTGAGACTCCTGCTCTGGGGCAGGGATCTCCAAACTACGGCCCTCCAGCTGTTGTGGAACTACACGTCCCATGAGGCATTGTAAAATTCTGACATTCACAGAAATGACTAGGCATGATGGGAATTGTAGTTCCTGAAAAACTGGAGGGACATAGTTTGGAGAACCCTGCTCTAGGGTATCACTGAGCAAACTCTCACACAATCAAAAGAGCTGAGGGTTGTAATGTAGGAGTGCTAAAATGTTTAATTATACTTCAGCAAACACTCTCATAATGCCACTTATTTGAACAATATCAATATTTCCAGATGACTCAGTTTATAAACCAACAACCGACATATTATTAAGTAGAATGAAATTGTGATTTGACAAAGACCAAAAATGATAAAAATCAAATGCATATATAATTTTGGAGATTTAATGTGACCAATTAGCCATCTGCACATTATAGCATAGGTATGTTTGGTATCTACCTGACTGATATTTCCTTGTACATTTGTGTAACCTCGTTTTATGATGATGTCTCTATTACAGTCAGAATTACGGTGTATGAAACTTATCTCTGTGTACTTTGAAAACCAGACTCACAGATGCATTTTGTGCTATCACATAGCAGACAGGGCATTTACGGTCTTACTTCCACTAGAAGACTTTAGTTTAATGGAGTTTGATTTCTGATGGTCTGCTTTGAGTCTTGAGCTGGCTGTGTTGTTTTTGTGGGGGGGGGGGGTATATGAAATGTGTCAGTTCTCTACCTGGCCACCACAGACATAACATGTAAATCTAATTGTTTTGTCACCAACTTGTAAATATTGGAGAAATGAGGGTGGAACTGTGTTCACCGTGACTCCCTATTCTCCATTCTTCATTTTCATCACAGGTCATCCTGCCTGTGCACATCCACCTAAAGTCATATATCAGTTCTGTGCTATCTGGCTGTTGATGCCTGCCTAGCCTGTTTCAACAAGTAGAAGAGAACAGACTTTTCCAAACACAAGTGTACAATTAAATAACACTGTATATTGTACATATTTCACAGTCTGAAACTGAATTGTAACACACTCTTCCTTCTTCTTTTGTCTCCAGCATTAAAATTAAACTACAGTGCTTCGGACACATCTGAAAAAAAACGTGTTAAAACCAGACTAAAGAAGTTTATTACCCGACGGCCATCACTGAAAACCTTACAGGACAAAGGAATCATTAAAGGTATTCAGCTGGCTGTTCTCAGTTCTGTATAAAATAAATGCTTCCAGCACTGAACTTATAAAAATGTGGTTTTCTGCATAAGTTGTAGCAGTGCCAATGAGAGAAAAAAAAAGAAGAAGAAAAGAAAAAAGAATGAGTTCACAAAAAAATTGAAGATAATGGAGCTTGGAGATGTAAGACTATAGTGGAAGTACTATTTGATGGAGCAGAAAAGGGTTAGTCCATCTTTTCCTGCATTGTGCTACCGGTCCCGAAAGCCTCATCACTTTGGCTCTCTGGACAGCAGTCACACTCCAATGCGTTTGGTTGTACCTGTCTTCATGTACAATGCAAGAGTGGGACCGCTGTCTGGAGTGTCAAAGTGATGAGGCTTTGGGGACTGGTTGCACAATACAGGGGAAGCCTGCTGGAGTAGGGACCCCTAGACTTAACGAGCATATTTTTTTTTTACGTTCAGCTTTAAACTTTTAAAAAGTAAATGTACTGGATAAATCTTACCAAAACGAGGCTAGATTTGCCTTTTTTTAACTTGTATGACCTTTGTTAAATTGGGGGTTGTTAGCTCTCGTGGTAGATGCGTTTTTCCAGTGATTCAAGCCAGTTAGGAACTCTGTTTAAGGGCATGGTAGCCCACTTTTATTTAAAAGCACAAAAAGTTCACAAATACATCAGTAGCCCTCACAGGGGGTTCCACCATTACTGTATCTTGCATACCCGACTGTTTAGCCTTCTGGGTTTTTATTCTAGCGATCCGGCTGTCTCAGGCCTTTAGCCTAGGCCTAAAGTCTGCTCCTCAGAACAAACAGAGTTTCCTAGAGATAAGCTCACTCCTCGCTTACTCCTGGTCAGCACCTTCTTGCTTACTTCAGCAATGACGTCTGCCTCCTGCAGACATGCATACTCTGGCTGCACCCATGCAGCATAGATAGCCTCTGACTCCTATCAGAGGGATGGGAGTCCACCTGACTCCCAGGCACACATACTTCCTGTCTGTTGGGTGGGGCCCTGATCCATAGTCAGATCAGAACTAAATAGCCCAAGACACAGCTGTTCAATCAGCATGTCTTTCTCTACAAAATCTGGCGTAAACCAACACTCTTTAAGGTTACAGAGGGTCCCACCGCCACACCTTGTTAATGGGCCTGACATCCTTGACTTTAACCTCAGGTCTAGCCAAAACTTTATTTTTCAGTGAACAAGGGTTAACTCCTCAGCCAGGTATTCATGGCTAAGTTGTATTGTATCCATCACACTCTTTACAGGATCACTCACAGTTTGTTTCAGATGTTGTAGTGAATTGGCGGATGGCGCCATCATACACTCCCAAGAAACTACTCTGCTTCGAAAAAGGGATCCTGCAATTTCCTGAAACATTGACTTGGTTTACGTGAGTAAAGGGCAAGATTATCACTCTACCAAGTTGTGCTAGGGAAAGTCTTTATATTCCAGATTTTTACAGATGTCATCTGTCTCTGTTTGTCACCATAGTAGAAAATGATGGGAGATCTCCCCATGAGCGCACAGGTGGCAATAAAACCATAACAGGTGTTCTAACTCTAAAGCCCCGTACACACGATCGGTTTAACTGATGAAAACCGTCCGATGGTTGGTTTTCATCAGACAAACCGATCGTGTATGGTATCCATTGGTCTTTTTTCCATCGGATGGAAAAAATAGAACTTGTTTTAAATTTTTCCGATGGATAAAAAACCGATGGGAATTTCCGATCGTCTATGGGCAAGTCCATCGGTTAAAAAACCCACGCATGCTCAGAATCAAGTCGACGCATGCTCAGAAGCATTAAACTTAATTTTTCTCGGCTCATCGGAGTGTTTTACGTCACTGCGTTTGGAACGGTCGGTTTTTTGACTGATGGTGTGTTGCCAAGACTGATGAAAAACAGTTTCATCGGATTTCCGATGGTCAAATCCATCGGACGAAAATCCATAGGTTATCCGATCGTGTGTACGGGGCTTTAAACACTTTACTAAAAAATTAATTATACATTTGCCTGGAGATGGACTTTCAGGACTAAGCCAGACTAATAAGATTGCCTTTCTGGTCAATGGGCAGGTAAGTAGCAGTTAGCCGTGTTGTCATCTCTTATGCCCTGTACACACGATCGGATTTTCCGATGGGATAAAATCCGATGGAATTTTCTGTCGGAATTCTGTTCAAGCTGTCTTCCATCAGTCTTGCATACACTCTGTCAGACAAAATTCCGACCGTCAAGAACACGTGACGTACAAAACACTACGACGAGCCGAGAAAAAGGAAGTTCAATGCTTCCGAGCATGCGTCGACTTGATTCTGAACATGCGTGGGTTTTTTCCCCGTCGGAGTTCAACACAGACGATAGGAATTTCCTATGGTTTTTTTTTTCATCGGAAAAAAATAAAACATGTTCTATTTCTAAACACCGACGGAAAAAAATCCGATGGGGCCCACACACGACCGGAATTTTCGATGAAAAAAGTCCATCTAAATTTTTTCATCGGAAAATCCGATCGTGTGTACTAGAGATTAGGAAGGACTTTTACTTTTCAAGAGTTTAAAATGGTAGTATTCACTTAAAAATAAAGGGAGAGAAGAGTATGCTAGTGTTTCTAATTTATCACTGGACATTAGATCGTGTCTCTAATTGTGTCCTCAAGTATTTGAGGCCTGTAGTCACATCTATACCCTTAAAAAGTTATTTAAAATGGACCTTTGGAGGCAAATGGAAGGCCCGTTTTTTGAAAGCTCTTTGACCCCTCTCCTTCCCCCATCGCAAATGCCATAAAAAGCCATTTATAAACAAACCGTTCATCAAAAAGTAATTCTAGCAAGGAAACTTGGAAAATAACATATACGTTTAGGAGCATCTTCCATGGTGAATGGAAGGTCCACCTTTCTGATTGACCCCTGCCGCCCCATCACAAATAGTACAAAGAGCCATTGGTAACAAAAATTGGCCCAAATAAATAAAAGATACTTACCACGCCCCCCCCCCCCCCCCAGCCTTTCGGGAGGCACAGGTGATGTTATCATGCCTTCTAGACAAGCTTGAAATCCCATGAGAATGCACTCCAGGCCTTGCAAGAATGTGTTCCCCCAGGAATTTGAGCTCCGGCCTCTGCCACAAAGGCATGGTGGCATTCCCTCGTGAACTCCAGAAGCGTTGGAGGCTGGGGCTATGGATTTTGGGACCAACAGTTTGTTTACAATGGCCTTTTATGCTAGTTAAGATGGGGGGATGTAAAAAAATAAAAAACCTTCTGTTTGCCGTGGAAGATCCGCTTTAACTTATTTGTTGCTTTTTCAGTTTCCTCCTCAAATTTCAGCGGTTTAGATGCATTTTTGCCTTCAGTACCTAATGATTATTTTATTATGGTTACTATCATTTATTTACAAACACCGCCTGGCTCTCTGGATAAAGTTAAACCGTTCCAGAATTTATCTTTTGAAAAGCAAATACCAGTTCCAATGTAAGTAGAGCTGTAGTTTGTATCTGCTATGAACTTTTCAGATGTGCAATTGAACACATAATAGATTTAGGGAGGTTTTCATCAGCTGTTGTAATATTATTTTTATTTTTTTTACATAGGTTCCACACATTTGTGAATTTTATATCTGCATCAATGTGCTTTCTTAACATTTTTTTGCACTCTTCTTTTTTTACTGTTCATTTGTTATGCAAAGCGAGTGAAAAACATTCAGAGTAGGTATTTACAATGGTGCATATATGTATAAATTGTGTATTTTTATGTATATCAGTCAATTTACTGAATAAGTAGGAGGAATCTGTATTCATTTTGAATACTCAAACATGTAAAATAAATAATAATTAATAAAAAAAACAGTATTTTTTGCTAACATGCGATTGGTTGGTTGAAGTTTATTTAGCTTTTCTGAATATCCACTTTGTTAATTTGTGCCTAAGGATAAAACGAATCTTAATGCCTTAGCCCAATTTTGCAACTTTGATAAGTGTTAGTAAAACCATACATATCTTCACGACTACAGGTGGTTGATACCTTGTTTTTTTTTTCAGGACAAATTGGGTGGTAAATGGTAATGGATGTCTCCTGATTTTTTTATTATCAAAGGAAAACTGGTCTAAAATAGTAAAAAATTAAAAATATATTTTTTTTAAATCATTTAGCTGTATTTTTCTTGCTACTACCTACTACCAAGGAACAACCCAAAAAAAATCTCCCACTCGTCTTATAATCGCAGCAATACCACATACACTTGTAGCGGGGTCCTCAAATTGATGGGATACACCTGGGCAATAGTGTGACCCAGGTGTATAATTGTGTTAGGATTCAGACCCCTTTTTGTTTCGTGGAGGATTGGAGGATGTAATATTCTCCTTTGCCTGTGGGTGGCGGGGTACCCACAGGCTTCAGGTAGAATCATCTTCGCAGTGCTCCCTGTTTTGTCCCTTCCCGGAGATGGTATGGCTGGGGCGGGGAACCCGCCGGGCCGTTGATGGGAGGAGATAAAAGGGGGAGACGCCCTCACCACGAGGTCGTCGTGGTCGTCGTCTGGCGGAGAAGGAGGTCCTCGGAGGAGGAGGGTTGCGGTCCGCACCCAGGGCCCTTAGGCCTGGGTGCGGGAGATCCAGGAGTCTGGTCCAGGTGCCCATGGCCTGGTCCGGAGTCATGTTGGCGTCCATCCCAGGCACCTTTAGCCTGGGGTGAGGTACTATCGAGGAGGCCTGGGGCCCAGTACCTTCGACTGGGTCCCGCTAGGGTGGACTGTCCGAGGGTCCCTGAGCGGAGGGACTCGTACCTGAGGTGAGGAGGCCGGGGAGGTTACCCACTGGAGACCTGGAGCAGCACCAACCCGGTGACAGTGGGCCTCTGGGAACTCTCTTGGGAGGACACATCCCCCTGATAGGGGCCACAGCGTATTGAAGAGGGCTCCATTGCTGTTCATAGGGGTTGCTGGAAGAGACCCCATCTTTCCTGTTCTGCAACAGCCGGATTGGCTTAGGCGCCGCTGATCATAGTACAGTGGCATAGAACTGAAACGTTAGGAAGTGCCTTGATCTGCTCATCCCACCGTTGGCAAGGTTATGGGTCCCAACCAGTTTGCTGAAAAAGAACTGTTTATCGTGCTTTGCTATTGGAGTGCCAAATAAACAAGTGTTGGACCTTTCTCCGGTGTGTGAACTCCAGTTACTGGAAGCAAAGGGGAGGCTGGTGAGCTTGCAATTACAGACTCAGTGCATTCACAGAACACACCGGCCCGAGGAAACATCAGGAAGTGGCCTTCACCTCCCTACTACAATGGGGAGGACATGGGCCGTGGCGCATCTCACTCTCACAACCCAGGAACCCCTAGACATGAGTTGGTGTGTAACCGATAAAGATGGAGAGAGGGTGAGGCCGCTACACGTGGGGGCTCGTGAGTCCGGGATAGAGTGTGTTCTAAAGATGGACTTGAGAATGTCTACATTTGAACTTGGCTGCCCAGAGGAGTTCCGAGCAGATCGGCCATATTACTGGCCAAAGTGCGTCCCTGCTCGGAGTTGTGGAAATGACCCTAACACGGGAAAGGCCCATGCGGAGGAGCGGAAAAAGGGAGAGGTCCAGCCGTGTGACGTACTGCACGTGGGGACTGTTAACGCACTGCGCCACGAGGCACCCCATGGCGACATCGTTCGTGGGCGGAGTCAAGAGGAAGCCCGCGAAAATGTACAGCTCATGGGAGGAGTCTGGCCAAGTGTGGGGATACACGTGGAGACTCCGGCGCGGGGTCAGTGCATGATGGAGCAGCAGATAGTCGGGATGACCTCAAGTGCCCCATGGATTATGGTTCCTCACCCCACGAGAATGACTTCCTTTGCTGCCCCCATCACAGACACGGGGATAAGACTTAGGCCCCGAGGGCGGTTGGCTCTGTACACTTGCAGAGACACGGAGGCCCTCGGTGTGATCTGTCCCGGCTGCTCGGGACTGGTGGTCACCCTGAAGCCATTCGGGCGATGTGAGGAGTGCAGAGAATTCCTTTTTGAGGTCGAGTCGTCCACAGCAAGGCCCCGGGCCCTTCGCCTCAACCACCTCACGGGTACTGCTACTCCGGAAGGGGAGATCAAGGCCTTTGTCGAGGTTCCCGTGCGCGCTGACCAGGGCGATGGACTGCCCAACAGAGAAAAATCCGAGGATGCTGCCTCGGTCGCCACAAGTTCTCTGCTCCCACCACCGAAGAGGAAAGTTGGCCTAGTACAGGCATCCTATGGACGTGGTCGAGCTTCACCCCGCTGCTTGCCTGGCCTGGATGGCGCCGGTCGAGAAGGAAGTCCCGGACTTCCCAGTCCTCTACAAGGGTCAGGTGAGCCAGGGGCTGGGACTGTGGTGGTGGTTGGAGGTGTCGGGGGCCCATTGGAGGTGGAGCCCTCCAGGGAGGTTGATTCTGTGTCCACCGGAAGATATCTGCCTGCGGAGATGTATGACACCTCCGACCTAGAGTCGCTGTCTGATTGCGGAGATGATGGCGAGATAGACGAACTGTTCAGCCGCAAGGGCTGGGATAGAGTGCCACTTCTTGCTTCCCGTGCGGTACGGGATTCACCTATGTACACAGGAGACAGCACGCCTCGGGTGGAAGACCCGCAGCTTACGAGGGAACCTACCCCTCCACCTGTGTCCTCATCTACTGTTACCTCACCTACTTTGGTTGTGGGGACACCCCGCGCTTCTCTGAGAGCGCCGAAAGTCAGTTTCAGGGAGCTGGTAAAGGCACCTCGGCATCCGGAAGCTATTGTGCTGCCTGGAACTGGAGAGAAAGCCACTATGCCACCTTTGGCCCGCTTGCAGAGACTGTTTTGCCACAAAGTAGCTCGGGAATATGGGTGGGAGTACCCGTATCTGCCCCGGGACTTGCTGTTTGAGGTGGAAGTCTGGAGAGCAAGATGGTATGACGAGTTTGTGTGGGACAAGTTGAAGGTGCCCCATGCTCGCAGGTACCTGGAATGTGTGCCGGCAGTGTCTAAGAGGTTTGAGGACTGCAAAGCTGAATGGAAATTGGGGCGCCATATCCATGCTGACAAGATAGTCATTTGCAGAAGAGAAGGAGAAGATGTCGAGTATTCGATAGAGGCATTTGACAAACACCTGAAACCCCTGTACCTGCCGGATCCAAAGTTTTACTTATAGGAGAAAAGAACTCCTGTTTATTTCCTTTGTGCACTTGAACTTTCTGGAAGAGCCATTCCCAGACACCCAGGACTGTGCCCTGTTTTTGTTTTTGTTTGGGCTTTTCTTTTTCTCGTTGGAGACTTGGGGACTGTTGTGTTTTCGTGTTTCCCCTTTTCTTCATGTGCCAAAGGCAAGGACATTTGGGAATAGTGGCAGAGTAGGAAAAAGCTGGAAGAACGAAGATTCGTTGAGTGTCATGACCGCGGCGTTGTCACCAGGTGGCAGTGTTGCGCAACAAATGTTTGAAAATGTTTCACACACACATCACCTTGCTTGTTGGAGTGAGTGGGTCTCTCGGCTGACGGGCCCACTCATCCCAAATGACACGTAATTATGTTAGGATGTTGTTTTTTTTCTTTCCCCTGCAGGAGAATCGTCAATCAAGACCATTGAGAGTGGGTGGCTCTTAGACAGTGTGGGAGAGGGGTTGTGACTATGCAGATGTTTAAAGTGTTTTATGACATAAGTTGTTTCATATGTTCCCCATTCCCTGAGCAGGTCTTGGCACTTGGGAAATTTAGAGGAACTGCCTCAGGGGTTTCACTCCATGTCACCACTTTATGGGAGGCATGGGTGTGCACCTGATGCTGGGGACCAGCGTCCAATTACAGGGGGGAGTGTGTAGCGGGGTCCTCAAATTGATGGGATACACCTGGGCAATAGTGTGACCCAGGTGTATAATTGTGTTAGGATTCAGACCCCTTTTTGTTTCGTGGAGGATTGGAGGATGTAATATTCTCCTTTGCCTGTGGGTGGCGGGGTACCCACAGGCTTCAGGTAGAATCATCTTCGCAGTGCTCCCTGTTTTGTCCCTTCCCGGAGATGGTATGGCTGGGGCGGGGAACCCGCCGGGCCGTTGATGGGAGGAGATAAAAGGGGGAGACGCCCTCACCACGAGGTCGTCATGGTCGTCGTCTGGCGGAGAAGGAGGTCCTCGGAGGAGGAGGGTTGCGGTCCGCACCCAGGGCCCTTAGGCCTGGGTGCGGGAGATCCAGGAGTCTGGTCCAGGTGCCCATGGCCTGGTCCGGAGTCATGTTGGCGTCCATCCCAGGCACCTTTAGCCTGGGGTGAGGTACTATCGAGGAGGCCTGGGGCCCAGTACCTTCGACTGGGTCCCGCTAGGGTGGACTGTCCGAGGGTCCCTGAGCGGAGGGACTCGTACCTGAGGTGAGGAGGCCGGGGAGGTTACCCACTGGAGACCCGGAGCAGCACCAACCCGGTGACAGTGGGCCTCTGGGAACTCTCTTGGGAGGACACATCCCCCTGATAGGGGCCACAGCGTATCGAAGAGGGCTCCATTGCTGTTCATAGGGGTTGCTGGAAGAGACCCCATCTTTCCTGTTCTGCAACAGCCGGATTGGCTTAGGCGCCGCTGATCATAGTACAGTGGCATAGAACTGAAACGTTAGGAAGTGCCTTGATCTGCTCATCCCACCGTTGGCAAGGTTATGGGTCCCAACCAGTTTGCTGAAAAAGAACTGTTTATCGTGCTTTGCTATTGGAGTGCCAAATAAACAAGTGTTGGACCTTTCTCCGGTGTGTGAACTCCAGTTACTGGAAGCAAAGGGGAGGCTGGTGAGCTTGCAATTACAGACTCAGTGCATTCACAGAACACACCGGCCCGAGGAAGCATCAGGAAGTGGCCTTCACCTCCCTACTACAATGGGGAGGACATGGGCCGTGGCGCATCTCACTCTCACAACCCAGGAACCCCTAGACATGAGTTGGTGTGTAACCGATAAAGATGGAGAGAGGGTGAGGCCGCTACACACTATATTACCAAAAGTATTGGGACACCTGCCTTTACACGCACATGAACTTTAATGACATCCCAGTTTTAGTCCATAGGGTTCAATATTGAGTTGGCCATCCTTTGCAGCTACAACAGCTTCAGCTCTTTTCTGCAGGCCAGTCAAGTTCCTCCACCCCAAACTCGTTCATCCATGTCTTTATGGACCTTGATTTGTTCACTGGTCCAATTCATTTGGTGGAGGGGGGGTTATGGTGTGGGTTTTTTTTATTAGGGGTTGGGCTTGGCCCCTTAGTTCCAGTGAAGGGGACTCTTAAGGTGTCAGCATACCAAGACATTTTGGACAATTTAATGCTCTCAACTTTGTGGAAAAAGTTTGGGGATGGCCCCTTCCTGTTTCAAAATGTTTGCGCACCAGTGCACAAAGCAAGGTCCATAAAGACATGGATGAGTGAGTTTGGGGTGGAGGAACTTGACTGGCCTGCACAAAGTCCTGACTTCAACCTGATACCTTTGGGATGAATTAGAGCATAGACTGCGAGCTAGGCCTTCTCGTCCAACATCAGTGCCTGACCTAACAAATGTGCTTCTGGAAGAATGGTCAAATATTCCTATAGACACACTCCTAAACCTTGTGGACAGCCTTCCCAGAAGAGTTGAAGCTGTTACAGCTGCAAAGGGTGTGGCTGCACTACTGCTGATCTCCTGAGCTCCAGTGAGGCCTATTGATCCAGGGAGCTTGATTACTCCCTATACCCAGGGTGGATGCAGGAACCTGGGGTGGACCCAGGGGAGGATCCCCCGGATGGCCAGAGTACTGATCCTCCCATACCAGTGTTTGAGGACCTGGGAAATGGCCCAGCTAAAGGTGAAAGCCTGGCAACCTACAGAAAGAAGGTTTGTGCTAGGATTGCGAGAATCGCTAAGGAGGAAGAAGTACTGGCGAAGTTGAAGTTTGACTTCAAGCATAAAAAAATTGCAAGTGACCGGCTTCACAGTTCTAAGAGGAAACAGATGCGGCCTGAGTTAATGGCTTTGGAGGCCAAAGTGGAAAAGCAGAGTCTGCTGGTGGCCACATTGAAAGAAACCAGTGGTGCTTTCAAGGAGAAGTATGGCAACGATGATCGCTTCCGTGCAATGCGCAGAGGGGCCATAGAGGCCAGTGGAGGGCAGGCATCATCAGAGTGCGAGAAGCAAAGGTCAGTGCAAAGCAAAAAAGTTTCTGTGGGCTCGGATTGTGTTTCTGGCCAGCACACTGGAAAATCTTTGCATCCCGAGCCAACTATCAGTATGCCTGCAGAAAGTGGAGAAAGCTCTGGCACACAGGCTGCGGGTGATCAGCAGTCAGGTGTTTTGACTGGCAGTATGTCATCGGGCCAAGGAAGTTCTGTGCCCTTACCACCGCAGCAAGAGGCTATGGAGCAAGATGATCCATCTGAGCCTGTGGAGGGAGCAGGTATGCTGAACTTTATATCAGAAATGGAATCACCTTTGCATGGTCGCAAGTTTTCAGTGTCTGGATCATCTGAGGATGAAGAAGAGGATGATGATGTCCCCCCAAAACCTTTGAAACAACGGGTGAAAGAAAAAGAGGTTTTTGGTCATGACTTGCCTGTACAATGTAATGGAGGTGTAGTTCCTATGGATGGTGCAGTAGAGGGCAGCGGAGAGCAAGCTCATCTCCTGGCTGAGACTTCCACCTGTGTACAGCCAGCCAGTGCAGACTCTGCTGAGAAGAGTGCTGACAAAGACATCTCTACTGCTGGTAATGAAGTAAGAATTACCAAGGGTAATGTAAATGACATTTCTGTGTCAGAAGTCTCTGCTCCATCTGTTCCTGACAATAATGTTAATACTTTATCTAAAGAAGGGTCTGTTACTAAAAGTGATGTGCCTGATGTTGCAAGGAGTGCGGTTATTTCCAATGCTGCAGCACTGGCTGCACCTGTCCCCGGGGTGAGTAGGGCCAGTTATTCTGCGGTCACTAGGAGTGATGTGAGTGAAGGTCAGGCCAATCTGTCACCATCTGGTAGCTCCTTTAAACGCCGCAATGTGGTCCAATTGAGGTGGACTGGAGAAGGCCCCCCCCCCCCAAATAGGAGAGATGTGGTGGACCGTATTCTGGGGATGGGTTTTAAAGCAGAGGAGATTTTTGCCCTTATCAGCCCAGTTGGGTCATATGAATATGACCTCTCCTTTGTCAAGGCGGAAGGTTTAGATGTCTTTTGGGAGAGGTATGAGCAGAGGTGTAAGGAGTCCCCAAGATGGGCAGGTTTGTCACCTAAAGTAGTCTCCCGCCAGCCATTATACAAGAACGTCACCATTCTAGGGCGTAACGAGTCCATTCCTGCTGCGGATCTGGTGGTGTGGTTGAGGAGATATGCGGATGTCCAAGCCCCCTTGAGGAAAGTTGTAGATGATAGGGGGATATGGACAGGAGGATGGACAGTGTTAGTAAAACTACATGTCACGGGTAATGTTGTTAAGCACATCCCTTCGTCTGCCTTTATAGGTTGTGACAGGATTATTACCTTTTATGCAGGGCAACCAAAGCTTTGTCATCGCTGTGGTGAAAAGGGCCATTTTTCAAGCTCATGTTCTGCGCAGAAATGTTCCCTCTGTCAGGGCTCAGGGCACGTTGCAAAAGACTGCAATAGCATTCGTTGTAATCTTTGTAACAAGTTAGGTCACCCCTATAGCCTTTGCCCTGAAGCCCTCCCTAATCAGCCAGAGGTGGTGGAAGAACTGCTGAGGATGGAGGAGAAGGAACGTGGGGGGCAGCAAGGAGTTGGTGGAGCTGTTTCAGCTAGTCCTGGAGGGGCCCCCCAGGTGTCAGTTTCCCAATCTGAAGGTGTGACCCCTCTTGTGTCTGCTCCCCAGTCTGTGCTCCCTACTGTTTCAGTGTCTACTTCTGTTGTGTGTTCTTCCCCAGTGTTTCAGGTGCCCAGTGTTCCAGGTGTAAATAAGTCATCCAGATTGGCTGAGGCTGCCAAAGGGGCAGATTCATGCCGATCTGAGGTGGCAGCTTCACCTGGGCCATCCCTGAGGCAACGTAAGACCTCTAGTGGAGGTTCTAAGGGGAAGAAGGGGGAAGTTGCCACTGCTAATGATGTAGATGAGGCCTTCAGGGTGATGTTTCAGGGGAGGAGGGAGAGTGGACCAAGGTGGGCAGAAGGAGGAATAAGGTAGTCTTGACCTCTGCCTCCTCGGTTTCATCTTTAGAGGTAGATGATCTACCTCTGGGAAACAAGTTTGGGTCCTTATCTGAGGGGGAGGAGGAGTCTTCTAATTCCGTGTCTCAGATGGAGGAGGATGAGGTAGAGTGCTCCCTAAAGAGGTCAAGGTCTCCAGTAAAGGGGGAGGGAGCTCAGGCTAAGAAACACCTACCTCAATCATCCTGATGGCAGTTCCCACTCCGATAAAGGTGGCAACCGTTAATGTTGCCAGCATAAAATCTGTAGGGGCTCGTAACATGGCCTTATTTTTGCTCAGCGAGATGGATGCTGATGTTTTATTTTTGCAAGAGACCCGGCTAAATAGCCTTGCTGATGTCCACCTGGCAAAGAGGGAGTGGAGGCGTGGGCCCTCCTTCTGGTCTCTTGCGGCCGAGCCTTACAGCGGAGTTGCAGTACTCTTTACTGGCATGGTAACGTGTCGGCGGGTTATCGAGGTAGAGATTGGAAGGTGTATGGTCTTGGACGTCTCTGTGAAGGGGCATGATCTACGTTTAGTAAATATTTATGGACCACAAACTAGATGGGAGAGGAAATGCCTCTTTACAAAGATTAAGCCTTTTCTTTTTACATCTCGGCAAGTTGTCTTTGGAGGTGATTTTAACACCGTTACTAGGCCCAAAGACAGGAAAGGCTCCACTGACAGCCTGAGATATGATAGCGTCTTTCTTAATTCGATAGCCAGGGAAGCAGGTCTGGAAGATGCGCATATTAAGCGTTGCCCAGACAGCACGGGGTACACATTTAAGCGAGGCAGTTGTGAGAGCAGGATAGACAGGTTTTTTTTAAGGGGGACTCTGCCTTTTCGGCTCCTGAGTGTCGTATGGTGGAGTTCTCTGATCACCTTATGCTGTCTGTTATTCTCAATGCTTCAGATATGCCACCTAAAGGAAAGGGTATTTGGAGGATGAATTCGGCTCTGCTGGATGACGAGGAGGTAAGACAATCTTTTGAGGATTTTTTTCAGGCTCAGGTAACCATCCTGAATTTCTGCAGCAGTAAGTCTGAGTGGTGGGAGCTTGCCAAAAGCCGGATTAGTGGGTTTTTCAAGGCCATAGGAAAAAGGAAACAGCTTGGTAAGTACATTGCCTACCAGCAGCTGCGGAGAAAACTTGATCGCCTTGTCTCGAGTGGTGGAGATTCAGGGGCAATCTCTGAGGTAAAACTTCTCCTTAGGAAGTATCAGTATGATCGGCACGCTTCTTTGGTTCTGGAAAGGGACTACGGGAAATATCACTCGCCCGACCCTTATCAGAACTGCAAACAAAGCGCAGCAGTTAAGACGGTTGTTGGGCTAAGGGATAGTACGGGCTCTTTGACGAAATCCAGGTCAGGGATCCTGGAGGTCTCAAGGTCTTTTTATGTGGATCTTCTGGGGGAGAAGTACCTCGATCGGGCAAAGATGTCAAGTTTTCTGGATTCTACACCAGGTCTGGGAAATAACATTCCGCTGGCAAGTTTGACGGGGGAAATCACAGCAGAAGAGGTAGTCAAAGCTATAGACGGTCTGGCTATTAAGAAAACACCTGGGCCAGACGGATTGACAGCTGAATTTTATAAGACTTTCAAATCCAGCTTGGTACCTTATCTTGTGGAGGTATTTAATGGCTGTCTGCAAGAGGGTTCGCTCCCTCCCTCCATGAGACAATCTGCTGTGATTCTGTTGTCAAAAGGCAAGGATCCCTCGATGATTGAGAATTGGCGCCCCATTAGCCTTCTCAACGTCGATAGAAAAATTCTGGCGAAGATAATTTTCTGGCGCTTGTCGTCAGTAGCAGACAGATTGCTTTCTCGTCAGCAGCACTGTTCGGTCCAGGGCAGGAGCACTTTTTCAGCAGTGTTAGCTGTCCGGGAGGCTCTGGAACGTTGCAGGGCTGAGGGCTGGGGAAAGTATTTGCTGGCATTGGATCAGGCGAAGGCTTTTGATCGTGTCAACCATGAGTACCTCTGGCTTCTCCTTGACAAGTATGGCCTGGAGGGTGGGTTTATTGGATGGCTTAAGACTTTATACAGAGAGGCAGAGAGCTTCATGCTTGTTAACGGTTGGGTTGGACGACCCTTCTGGGTTGGATCCGGGGTGCGCCAGGGGTGTCCACTGAGCCCTTTGCTATATGTGTTCGCAATCGACCCCTTCATCAGAAGGCTAGAGAGCGGACCGTTGTGCGGGGTGCCGGTGGGCATTACTGGTGAGCCGCCCTTGAGGGTTGTAGCCTATGCGGATGATGTTTCTGTCTTTATCTCTGGGACAGAGGAGGCGCAGGAGGTGGTCTCAGTTATAGAGCAGTATTCCGAGGCATCGGGCTCCCAGGTCAACCGTGATAAAAGTGAAGTTTTTTGGATGAGCGAGGGAGGTGAGAGCTTTGCACTTCCGGACACCTTCCCGAGGCCTCAGCAGAAAGTCAAAATATTAGGCATCGAGTTTGGCCCTGATGATTACAGTAAGTCAAATTGGGAAGCCAGGCTGAATGATGCTGATGTCAAGGTGAAATGCTGGAAGGGGTGGCGGCTCTCCTTGAGGGAAAGGGTGGACTTGATTAAGACCTACCTGATTCCTACCTTTCTGTATGTCAGCTTTGTTTGCATCTTGCCAGAGTCCTTCTATACCAGGATTTATAGTTGTTTCTTCCAATTATTATGGGGGAACAGGCTGAATCTTGTGAAGCGGAATGTGACTTACCTATCAAGGCGGAAGGGTGGCCTAGGGATGGTCAACCCGGTTGTGTTCTTCTCTCTGATGTTTTTGAAATACAATTTTGGTAACATGCTAGCAGAGAGACCGCCTGGATGGGTAGGTATTTTCCAGATCTGGTTTAGACCTTTTCTGGGCTGTTGGGAGAGTGGTGGGCCAGTGAAAAGCCTAAGGATCAAGCATGGTAAGCTCCCGGCTTATGTTGCCCCGTGCCTGAAAATTCTTAAACGGTGGCATGTGACAGTGGAGGATATCAGGTCCCTCCCTAGGAGACTCCTGGGTGAGAAGATCGTGGGTACTGTCTTTCATGCGCCACTGGCCTTAAGGGATTGCCCAGGTCATATTATGAGGGAAGGTTTACGTTTAATAAATTCTGAGCGGATTCCCTTGAAATTTAGGGACCAGGCCTGGCTCGCTTTCCACGGTAGGCTCTATGTGAGAGGGAACGTGAAGTGCCGCTCTTTGGACAATCGTGGTTGTCCAAGAGCGGAGTGTCAGGGTGAAGTGGAAACCATGGACCACTTCTTGCTTCAGTGCCCTTTCAATATAGAAGTCTATAAAAAGGTGGGGAGGGCTCTAAATATTCCTTTCTTGCCTAGCATGTCTTATGCTGAGTGGGTGTATGGAGCATTGCAGAATCGCAAGGGATTTGATTTGGACACTCTTTTTTTAGTCAGTTTAGTAGTCCGATATTACACCTGGAATGCACGGTGTCAGGTATCCCTTCGGCAGAAAGTCCTTCCTGTTCCGGTGGTGGTGTGTGAGTTTCTTGGTGAGGTAGGGAAAATTCGGGGTCTCGAGAAAGACAGATGGCGGCAAAGGGTCTGGATAAAGGCGTGGAGGAATATCAGGCCTGTAGCTGCTGTTTGTTGATCTCTGGGTGTTGGGTTCTTTCCCTGTTTTCTCTCTGGGCACTCCCTTAGATTTTCAAGGATACACATCATTTTTGAAGAAAGGCTACATACACATAATAATCTATGTTTCTTGGTCTGAGTGTTAATCAAGTTGAGTAATGTGTAGTATTTTTGAAGATGTCCGTGCTTGTAGTGATGTGTGTTTGTGTGTGTGTATATATAGTATAATTTAATGCAGTGATATTTCTCTTGGTGGAAAAAACATTTGTTCATATATTATAGGTTGAAGTATGCCTTTATTATTATTAGTCTTGTATACAATATGTTATGCATATATAAAAAAAAATAAAAAAAAAGGAAAAATATATATATATATATTTATTTTTTGTATTTTTGTATAAAACAAAAGTTGGAATGTGTTTCTTGTTTGCAAGATTCTCAAAATAAAAAATTGCCAACTCAATATTGAACTGTACGGACTAATGCCGCGTACACACGATCATTTTTCCCGTCGGGAAAAATGTCATTTTTTTTTTTCGCCGAGAAAAACGATCGTCTGTGGGCTTTATGCCGTTTTTCTCGTTGAGAAAAACGGCAGGAAAAACGACGAGAAAAATTAGAGCATGTTCTAAATTTTCTCATCGTTTTTTCCATCATTTTTTTCCGCGGCAGTTTTCCCATAGGGAGACACTGCCGCGGAGCCCACAGACGGTCGTTTTTCTCGACAAAGAAAAAAATGACGGGAAAAACGGTCGTGTGTGGGGGAAAATGCCGTTCCCTCGTTTTTCATTTTTTTTCATGTCGTGATTCACGGCGGTGTTTTCACCGCCGTGAATCACGATCGTGTGTACGCGGCATAAGACTAAGATGTCATTAAATTTCATGTGCATGTAAAGACAAGTTACATAGTTACATAGTTAGTCAGGTTGAAAAAAGACCATCTAGTTCAACCATAAAAAATAAAAAAATATCGTACAGTCCCATATACCCAATTCTATACCCACAGTTGATCCAGAGGAAGGCAAAAAAAAAACAGCAGAGCATGATCCAATTTGCTACAGCAGGGGAAAAAATTCCTTCCTGATCCCCCGAGAGGATATTCCCCGAAATGTCAGTACCCAGTTATATTATGTACATTTAGGAAAGTATCCAGGCCTTTCTTAAAGCAATCTACTGAGCTGGCCAGAACCACCTCTGGAGGGAGTCTATTCCACATTTTCACAGCTCTTACTGTGAAGAAACCTTTCCGTATTTGGAGATGAAATCTCTTTTCCTCTAGACGTAAAGAGTGCCCCCTTGTCTTTTGTGTTGA
This sequence comes from Rana muscosa, assembly GCA_029206835.1. NCBI lineage: Eukaryota > Metazoa > Chordata > Amphibia > Anura > Ranidae > Rana > Rana muscosa. The sequence continues at coordinate 441,281,151 of CM055127.1, read as the reverse complement.
CTGTAAAGTGAATAACTCAACACCAAGTTCACTATATGGACCCCTTATATATTTGTACATGTTAATCATATCCCCCCTTATTCTCCTCTTCTCAAGAGTGAATAAATTCAGTTCCTCTAATCTTTCCTCATAGCTGAGCTCCTCCATGCCTCCAAGTGTCCCAATACTTTTGACAATATAGCGTATGTGCTGTTTGGAGTACATCTTTATAAGTGCATATTTGCTTTTTTAATTTCACTAAATTTACTACACTTAGTTGGTGATGCTTCTGTCTTTTTCTTTCTTTGCATTTTTATACAGAGCCACAGAACACCATATACATGTACGTCGTGCCTGTGACTTCTGTAGTCTGTTCAGCTGCCACCGATCCCCCCCACCCAACCCCCATGCTGTGTAGACTGATGCTTTAACCAATCACAGTCTGCTCTTCAGCCAGCCTGTCAGAGCCTGGAGCGTAGAAGACATAAAATGCACTAAGGTAAAAAAATCTTCTGCCTTTACAACCTTTTTAAGGATTGTTAAACGCTTGCTACTGCGGCAGGTTGGCACGGCTGAGCAAATCATCGTAGGTGTACGTCGGCTGCTTTCAGAGCAGTAGCAGTAGCAGGTGCGCGCACGCAGTGCGACGCCGGAGCTGATGCGCGTTGCTGGCGGCCGCAATGTCCACTGGCCACCCGCGATCGCTCCTCAGTGAGCCAGAACGGGGATCTGTCAATGTAAACAAACGTTCTGACAGGGGAGTACAGAGAACAGCGATCTCTCTCTACTCCCAGTCAGTCCCACCCCCCTCACAGTTAGAACACACCTCCCAGGGAACACATTTAACCCCTTGAATGCCCCCTAGTGTTAACCCCTTCCCTGCCAGTGTCACTTATACAGTAATCAGTGGCTATTTTTAGAACTGATCACTGCATAAATGTCACTGGTCCTAAAAAAAGTGTCAAAAGTGTCCGATCTGTCCGCCGCAATGTCGCAGTCCTGCAAAAAATTGCTGATCACCGCCATTGCTAGTAAAAAAAAAAAAAAAAAAATGCGATAAATCTATCCCCTATTTTGTAGACGCTATAACTTTTGTGCAAACCAACCAATATACGCTTATTGCAATTTTTTTTTACCAAAGATAAGTAGAAGAATACATATTGGCCTAAACTGAGGAAAAAATTATTAATATTTCTTTACAATTTTGGGATATTTTTTATAGCAAAGTTAAAAATATTGTTTTTTATTTTGTTTATAGCGCAAAAAATAAAAACCGCAGAGGTGATCAAATACCACCAAAAGAAAGCTCTATTTGTGGGAAAAAAGGACATAAATGTTGCTTGTGTACAACGTCACACGACCGCGCAATTGTCAGTTAAAGCGGCTCAGTGCCGTATCGCAAAAAAAAATGGCCTGGTCATTAAATCTTCCGGGGCTGAAGTAGTACATTTTTGGGGTTTAATATCTCTTTAGGAAGCCATGTATACGTTTTAATTTCACCTGAAATTCCCCTGTAGTTCATTGCAGTTTTTAACATTCAACTCAGATACGCATTTAACTTTTAAATAGCAGTAAATATTTACAAAGGAAACTGTTGTGTTTGGAATAGATTTTATGTAAAAGATAAGTAATGTGTAAATATATTGTCCAAGCTAAAAAAATGATGGTGTTTTTGTAAGTTTCCTATTGACATTCTGTCTCTTGCTTGATGCATGCTGTACAGATCTCATGTAGATTTATGGTGCAAACCGAAGTCGCTAGTTTTACTCTTTCAGCCAATTCCAGAAAATGCTACAGATGCCCTAAGATATTAAAATGGACCGTTCTGCTGAACTTGGTGTGGGCGTTTCATTGGTTTTAAATTGATAGCAGATGAAAGAATGAGGCTTGTGGAACATGGGCACAGGACTTGGATCCTTTTTTTCTGAGTTCTCTGAAATGGTCATTTAGCATGGGAAATTTTTGCTAACTTAATGAATTGTATTTCCTTTTGATCCATGTGCATGCATTTAATGATGAGCTATTTTGTTCGGAAGTCCCAAAGAATCCAGTTTCCTGAGAAAGTCTGAAGTTTCTAGGCTTTGTTGGGACAATGATGAAACTGAAGTTCAAGTCTAACGAAATGCCTAGCCAACTTTTTTATTAGTCGGGGGTAGAGAAGGGGATGTTCAGAGCTCCTGGCATTTTTTGGTATAAAGCAGGCAGCAGGTCAAGTAGCTCATGATGGGTTGGGTACTAAAAGTTCTAAGAAAACCCTTCTTTGGAAGGAAAAGTATAGTTATACTCCAAAACAATTTTTTTTTTTTTTTTATAGCCAGCACAAAAAACAAGCACAAATTATAAAAATATTAATTTTTTTTTACAAAATGTATAAACACAAATTTATAAAACAACATGGCTGATAATATGAATGGCCAAATTAGCCCATAATACCCATTATATCATAACAACCTTACACCACACATCACCAAATTTGAATCAAAGGCAGGCAAACTTTGGCAAATTGTTACATGTGGAACTCAACGCGTTTCAATTTTGGATTCAGTTTCTTTAACCACTTCAGCCCAGGTAGGTTTCACCCCCTTCATGACCAGGCCATTTTTTTTTGCGATACGACACTGTGTTGCTTTAACTGACATTTGCATGTTTATGCAAACAAAATGTATGTCCTTTTTTTCCTACAAATAGAGCTTTGTTTTGGTGGTATTTGATCACCTCTGTGGTTTTTATTTTTTGCGTTATCAACAAAAAAGATCGACAATTTTGAAAAAAAGACACAATATTTTTTACTTTTGCTATAAAACACATCCCAAAAAAATGTAAAAATAATCAAATTTCTTCACCAATTTAGGCCAATATGTATTCTGGAAGACAAGGAGAGAGGCGCCTCTAAGTGCAATAGTGTAACAAGTTTTTAATAGTAGATACAAATACACTCACATTTAGGTGAATTAACATAGGCGTTTAAAATGTCAGGATGACGATCATCAGCAGCAGGTCACAGGGGGTTCTCAGCTCTGCGTAGAATGACAGGAGTGTCTCTGAAGATGGAGCGGCCGGCTTCCGGGGACAACGATCCTGTAGTGTGTTAAGAGCGAGGCTAGGAGCGCACATGTGGTTAAGCTGCAGAGGGTGACGTCATCAAAAATGGACGCGTTTCGTGAGCGTGCGGACTTGCGGTGTCCTGGCAAGTCGCGCTCCTTTATCAACATGACATAAGGGCAGAAGTGGATAGACGCCTTATATAGGGACAAGGATGAGGAAGTGAGCTGGATGGGGTGGGGCTGGGAGAAGGTGGTGTCCAATGACAGGAGGAATGGAGAGGTCATGTGATCGGGATGGCCTGGATCACATGACCTGATCACATGACCGAAAAAAAAAAAAAAAAAAAAAAAAAAAACACCTGACCTGATCACATGATCACATGACCGAAAAAAAAAAAAAAAAAAACAACACAATTAGCAAATGGGGATAGATCAAGGATAATGGATGGACCGGAAAATAGATATAAATAATAAATGGCATTAATAGTGACGGTGTTGGATGGGTATAAGTATGAATGGGCCCGATCGCGAAAAATATATATATATATATAATAATAGATGTGAATGTTAAGGGTCACGAAAAAAACATATACATATATATACATATACACACATATACATATATATACATACATACATATATATATACACATACTAATAATAAAATAGCATTAATATAGGCAGTGCTGCGGGAATAAACGGGGTATAAAGAAGAATAACGGGTCATAAAATATAATAAATATGAATAGAAAGGGTCACGGAAAATATATATTAATGATAAGTGCCATTAATGCAGGCAATGCTGCAGGAATAGGCGGGTAGACAAATGGCAAAGTATGTCTCCTTATAAATAATATGATATATGGAACATGTTACATGTATATAGAAAATTTCCGAAAGGTGATGATGATGGCAACTGTATATATCCAATTGATAATATTAGTATGATAGTTTGATAAGTAATATGAGATTAATACAAAAAAGGGAAAAAAAGGGGAAGGGGAGGGCATAATGTTATTATGGGGGGGGGGGGGAAGATAAGGGGCAAATGAAAGAAAGGAAGAGGGAAGGGGAAACAGGAATGGGGAGGGGAGGGATTAGGGAAGAGAAAAAAAAAAAAAAGGTGGGGGGAGGGGGGAAAAAGAAATAATAAAAGGAAGGGGAAAAAAGTTGACTATGGGGAAGAGATATGCCATGCTGATATGTATGACAGTAAAACATATACATCTATGCATATTAGTTTACACAAGTGTACGGATAATCACATACATGGAGCTTAATAGAATGATAATTTTTCAAAAAACAAAGTAATAACGTGAACTACATCAACTGTAAGGATGTAGTATAAGAATAAATGAATTAAATCAAATATACTAACATAGGTAATATATGGGCAATATGTCAGTATATAATACAAACGGTGGTTATATATATTCCGACAATAAAAATCAAATCAGTGCAATAAGGGTATTACCCAATAGATAAAAGGTTAAAATATTAAAAATATATAAATTCTACAAAATTCTAATTGCACATATAAGCCTCTAAGATAATACAATAAATAGTAAAAGAACAGGTGAAATGAGCATAAATGTGAGGAGGTAGGGTAATGTTATTTATAAAATAGTGGAAATCTCAATCCCTTCATTTATACCACCAGGCGAGAGAACGTCTAAAGTGTAAATCCAAAAAGTTTCCCTAGCGCATAACTTTTTGAACCGCTCTGCTGCTGGAAGTGAGCGGGGGATCTGTTCAAAAATTATCATTCTATTAAGCTCCATGTATGTGATTATCCGTACACTTGTGTAAACTAATATGCATAGATGTATATGTTTTACTGTCATACATATCAGCATGGCATATCTCTTCCCCATAGTCAACTTTTTTCCCCTTCCTTTTATTATTTCTTTTTCCCCCCTCCCCCCACCTTTTTTTTTTTTTTTTTTTTCTCTTCCCTAATCCCTCCCCTCCCCATTCCTGTTTCCCCTTCCCTCTTCCTTTCTTTCATTTGCCCCTTATCTTCCCCCCCCCCCCCCCCATAATAACATTATGCCCTCCCCTTCCCCTTTTTTTCCCTTTTTTGTATTAATCTCATATTACTTATCAAACTATCATACTAATATTATCAATTGGATATATACAGTTGCCATCATCATCACCTTTCGGAAATTTTCTATATACATGTAACATGTTCCATATATCATATTATTTATAAGGAGACATACTTTGCCATTTGTCTACCCGCCTATTCCTGCAGCATTGCCTGCATTAATGGCACTTATCATTAATATATATTTTCCGTGACCCTTTCTATTCATATTTATTATATTTTATGACCCGTTATTCTTCTTTATACCCCGTTTATTCCCGCAGCACTGCCTATATTAATGCTATTTTATTATTAGTATGTGTATATATATATGTATGTATGTATATATATGTATATGTGTGTATATGTATATATATGTATATGTTTTTTTCGTGACCCTTAACATTCACATCTATTATTATATATATATATATATTTTTCGCGATCGGGCCCATTCATACTTATACCCATCCAACACCGTCACTATTAATGCCATTTATTATTTATATCTATTTTCCGGTCCATCCATTATCCTTGATCTATCCCCATTTGCTAATTGTGTTGTTTTTTTTTTTTTTTTTTTTTTTTTTTTTTTCGGTCATGTGATCATGTCAGGTGTTTTTTTTTTTTTTTTTTTTTTTTCGGTCATGTGATCAGGTCATGTGATCCAGGCCATCCCGATCACATGACCTCTCCATTCCTCCTGTCATTGGACACCACCTTCTCCCAGCCCCACCCCATCCAGCTCACTTCCTCATCCTTGTCCCTATATAAGGCGTCTATCCACTTCTGCCCTTATGTCATGTTGATAAAGGAGCGCGACTTGCCAGGACACCGCAAGTCCGCACGCTCACGAAACGCGTCCATTTTTGATGACGTCACCCTCTGCAGCTTAACCACATGTGCGCTCCTAGCCTCGCTCTTAACACACTACAGGATCGTTGTCCCCGGAAGCCGGCCGCTCCATCTTCAGAGACACTCCTGTCATTCTACGCAGAGCTGAGAACCCCCTGTGACCTGCTGCTGATGATCGTCATCCTGACATTTTAAACGCCTATGTTAATTCACCTAAATGTGAGTGTATTTGTATCTACTATTAAAAACTTGTTACACTATTGCACTTAGACGCGCCTCTCTCCTTGTCTTCCAGTTACCCCTGAACATGGTTTCTGTTCATCTATGATGGCCGCCCTGTGCACAGTGGATCCCATTTATCCCTGCTCCACCCATATACACCGCAGTGTGTAAACAGACTCCTAAGGACTTCCTTTAAGACTGTCTATATATATACATATGTTGTATGGTATTTTTTCATCTTATCTTTATATTTTATATATTTTTTTATTTTATTATTTTTTATTTATTTATTTATTTATTTTTTATTTTTTATTTTTTATTTAATTATTTATTCATTCATTATTTTTTATTATTTTTTCTTGCTTCATATTGATTACTTTGGGTAATACATGTTTCTGTGGATATTGTGCGCCACCACTTGTCACAATATGTATTCTGCATGTACACATGGCATTTTTATTTTTACTAGTAATGGAGGTGATCAGCGATTTTTAGCGGGACTGCGACATGGCGGCGGAAAAATTGGACACTAAGTGACACTTTTTGGGGACCAGTGACACTAATACCGTGATCAGTGCTAAAAAATGCACTGTCACTGTATAAATTATCCTGGCAGGGAAGGGGTTAACATCAGGGGCGATAAAAGGGTTAAGTGTGCTCCTAGGGAGTGATTTTTATCTGTGTGGGGGATGGTTCAACTGGAGGAAGAGAGAGATCTGAGTTCCTAATTATCTCTCTCTGCCTTGTTTATATAGGCAGACTGCCGTTCTGCCTCTCCAGTGAACAATCGGTGGGTCCCGGCTGCATTAAGGAAACAATTCAGGCCTTCCTTAAAACAATCTACTAAGCTGGCCAGAACCACCTCTGGAGGGAGTCTATTCCACATTTTCACAGCTCTTACTGTGAAGAAGCCTTTCCATATTTGGAGATGAAATCTCTTTTCCTCTAGACCAGGGGTCTCCAAACTGCAGCCCGGGGGCCAGATGGCCCTTTGCTTGCTTTCATCTGACCCTTGGGGCACTATTCTTCCCACTGATATGAGACACTGTTCTGCCCTCTGACACCAAAAATGGGGCATAATTAATGCCACTGGCACCAACAATGGGGCACTATTCCTCCCCCTAGTATCAAAGAGGGGTGCACTGTTTACTCCCACTGATGCCTGGAAAATGTTCTATTTAGGCTGGCCACAGTCCAGCCGCCCTAAAGTCTGAAGGACAGTAAACTGGCCCTTTGTTAAGAAAGTTTGGAGATCCCTGCTCTAGACGTAAATAGTGCCCCTTATCCTCTGTGATGACCTTAAAGTGAATAACTCACCACCAAGTTCACTATATGGACCACTTATGTATTTATACATGTTGATCATTTCCCCCGTTAATCTCCTCTTCTCAAGAGTGAATAAATTCAGTTCCTCTAATCTTTCCTCATAGCTGAGCTCCTCCATGCCTCTTATCAGTTTGGTTGCCCTTCTCTGCACTTTCTCCAGTTCCCCGATATCCTTTTTATGAACTGGTGCCCAAAACTGAACTGCATATTCCAAATGAGGTCTACTAATTTGTAATTTGTACAGGGGCAAAATTATATCTCTCTCTCTGGAGTCCATGCCTCCCTTAATACAAAGATTTAGCTTGCTTTGGAAACCGCAGCTTGGCATTACCAGAACCATCAGATCCTTCTCCACTACTGACTCCCCCAGCTGTTCCCGTCCTAGTATGTATGATGCATGCATGTTTTTAGTGCCCAAGTGCATAACTTTACATTTATCTACATTAAACCTCATTTGCCAAACAGTTGCCCAATGAAACAGTGCATTAAGGTTGGCTTGGAAGTTGGAGACATCCTATAAGAACGTTATTCCACTGCATAGCTTGGTGGTGTCATCAGCAAACACTGAAATGGTACTTTTAACAGCCCCCAAAATAAAATAAATGGGCCATAGGTTGTCGGTAACCCAATAGCACAAGAAGCACCAGGAGTCGCCCAACAAGGATGTGTACTAAAAATAATAATCAAGTAGGATGGCATATGAATCTCAAACATTTTAACAAATAATTTGTCCCAGTAACAGCAAAGCACATAGTAGCTAAGGGTCTTACCCAATTTAGAAAAAAATGTTTTTTTTCCCTTAAATCTCAGGATGTTTCTAGTACAATATAGGGGGAGTAAATACAGAGGGGCAAATAAGTCCCCAAATGAAGATACACTAAAGCTCTGTACACACGATCGGATTTCCGATGGAATAAAATCTGATGGATATTTCCATCGGATTTCCTATGAAGCTGACTTCCATCAGTCTTGCCTAGACACCATCAGTCGAAAATACGACCGTCCCGAACACTGTGACGTAAAACACTCAGACGAGCCGATAAAAATTAAGTTCAATGCTTCTGAGCATGCGTAGACTTGATTCTGAGCATGCGTGGGTTTTTTATCCGATGGAGTTCCACACAGACGATCGGAATTTGCTATTGTTTTTTTTCCATCGGATAAATTTAAAACATGTTCTATTTTTAATCACCGATGGAAAAAAGACCGATGGGGCCCATACACGATCGGTTTGTCCGATGAAAAAAGTCCATCGGACTGTTTTCATCGGTAAAACCGATCGTGTGTACACGGCTTAAGACAATTAAATAAAGGCAATTAATTAAAGAAGCTTCTTGACATTACAGACTGACCACAAACATACTCCTGAAGAAGAGTAACTCAAAATCAAAACACGTTGGATTCCACATGTAACACTTTGTCAAAGTTTGACTGTATTCGTTACAAATTTGGTGGCAGGTGTCGTGTTATTTTTACCATGTGTGCTTGTTTTTTGGTGCCTAAAAAATGAAATTTTTAGTTTGTTTTTGTTTTTTTAATGTTTTGAATATAATCACTAGGGATGTGACACTGACATACTTAAGACCATATACATTATATTCCACACCAAAAATGAGAGTCCAAATATAACATTTATTACATTTGAATGTGTTGCATGCATGTATACAACACATTTGAGGGATCAAAGAGTACCCCCTTTGAGAGTATTTGCATTTCAGATGAACTGGTCTGTTTGCTGGGTTCATGAGTAAATGGATATGAGGTGTTTAATACAGTAAGTAGTTCACCGGCTTTTTTGGAGTTGCTGTAGAGTTGATCTTAGGAGCCTACGACTAAGAACCTGCCCTTGTCAGCAGTAAGAATAGGAGGGATTAGAGCCTCGAGTGGAGCATCTATCCCAGATTCACACCTATCGGGGCTTAAAATACTGATGAAGGTGAATGTTGAACAATCAATATAGTGCAAATGGTCCCTGCTGTGGAACGTGTCTATTCACCACTTAGTCGAATCTCCACCTTCATCAATATTTTAGGGATAAAGGAGCACTTTTTGGCCTTCATAATGTATTGGATACAAGTATGTAACTCATCAAACTGGTTTCATGAAATAAGCTTTATATTTGGCCTTACATTTTGGGTGCGGCACTCCATTCTTGTCTCTCTGGTCCCAATCCAAAGTGTTCTTTGTGGACTTTCAGTCGATATGAGCTTGCTGCCCAGTGATTTATGCATATTAATACATGTCATTTCCTCTGAAACCGGTCGGAGCAAGCTTCAGTTTGGGATCAAGTGCCTCTTTCAAAGATGTTCCTCACCTCCTGTTCAGGAGAGAAAAATGTTTGGTGTTCCTCTAGCTTCTGTCAAATAGGAACACAGACAGCAATAAAAAACGAAATCCTCTATAAATACACTTCAAATGCAACACCAGGAAGACAACTAAGTACATATAGTAGATAAAACATACATATGTGAACTTTCTTACTTGCTTAAATATGTTTAATACTGCTCAGCCAATTATATGATCCAGGCATATAAGGTAAGGACATCTTAGCTGGGTGGTTTGACTTTTGTCTACAACAGTTAACCAATACATCTTAATTACCAACCCACTGCAAACTGCTGATTGAATGATGAAACACACTAAGGTCATCCCTGTGCTCACTCTGCTGTCTCTTCCTGTCAGTAGGCTTCAAGTGTAAGATCGACAGCACCATAGTGGCTGAGTGGCTGATTGGCTTACAGTGCTGACTGCTCCATTTTACAATTTGAATATTTATTTTTCCCTTAAGAAAACCACTTGTGTGCCAGTTGCCTGTCATTGGTCTCCCCGCAGGGCTTCTGTTAGAAACCATGGGGGACACCATACAGAAAACCTGACACTGGGCCCCATACAGATACCCTAACAGGGGGCCCCATACAGTTAATGCTTTAGTTATGAATGAACACAGTGTGTGATGGATAATGATCACTCATTGCATTCATTCAGGAAAGGAAGGAGCTGGTAAATATGACATATTTACTGGACCCTTCCCTCACTTTAGGCATTCTATTGTGTGCTTGCAGCTGCCGGCGGGAAGAAGAAGAGGGAAGCCGGGAGCACTGTGGAGGTATGGGGGGACACACAGGAAGGCCTGGGCAGCAAAGGGAAATGTTACAGTGCCTTGAAAAAGTACTCATATCCCTTGAAATTTTCCACATTTTGTTATGTTACAACCAAAAACTTGAATGTATTTCGTTGGGATTTTATGTGATAGACCAACACAAAGTACCACATAATTGTGACGTGGAAGGAAAATGATAAATGGTTTTCATTTTTTTTTACAAATAAATATCTGAAAAGTGTGGTGTGCAAGTGTATTCAGCCCCCTTTACTCTGATACCCCTAACTAAAATCTAGGAGAACCAATTGCCTTCAGAAGTCACCTAATTAGTAAATAGAGTCCACCTGTGTGTAGTTTATTCTCAGTATAAATACAGCTGTTCTGTGAAGCCCTCAGAGGTTTGTTAGAGAACCTTAGTGGACAAACAGCATCATGAAGGCCAAGGAACACACCAGACAGGTCAAGGATAAAGTTGTGGAGAAGTTTAAAGCAGGGTTATGATATAAAAAAATATCCCAAGCTTTGAACATCTCAAGAAGCACTGTTCAATCCATCTTCTGAAAATGGAAAGCGTATAGCACTAAACTACCAAGACATGGCCATCCACCTAAACTGACAGGCTGGGCAAGGAGAGCATTAATCAGAGAAGCAGCCAAGAGGCCCATGGTAACTCTGGAGGAGCTGCAGAGATCCACAGCTCAGGTGGGAGGATCTTTCCCCAGGACAACTATTAGTCATGCACTCCACAAATCTGGCCTTTATGGAAGAGTGGCAATAAGAAAGCCATAAGAAGTCCCGTTTACAGTTTGTGAGAAGCCATGTGGGGGACACAGAAAACATGTGGAAGAAGGTACTCTGGTCAGATGAGACCAAAATTGAACATTCTGGGCTAAAAGCAAAACGCTATGTGTGGTGGAAAACTAACACTGCACATCACCCTAAACACACCATCCCCACCGTGAAACATGGTGGTGGCAGCATCATGTTGTGGGGATGCTTTTCTTTAGCAGGGACAGAAAAGCTGGTCAGAGTTGATGGGAAGATGGATGGAGACAAATACAGGGCAATCTTAGAAGAAAACCTGTTAAAGTCTTCAAAAGACTTGAGACTGGTGCGGAGCTTCACCTTCCAGAAGGACAATTAATCCAATTCCAATTGAGAATCTGTGGCAAGACTTGAAAATTGCTGTTCACAGACGCTCTCCATCCAATCTGAAAGAGCTTGAGATATTTTGCATAGAAGAATGGGCAAAAATTTCACTCTCTAGATGTGCAAAGCTGGTAGAGAGATACCCAAAAAGACTTGAAGCTGTAATTGCAGCGAAAGGTGGTTCTACAAAGTATTGACTCCGGGGGGCTGAATACAAATGCACGCCAAACCTTTCAGATATTTATTTGTAAAATAACACAATTTTTGCCACTTTGTGTTGGTCTATCACAAAAAATCCCAATAAAATACTTTAACATTTTTTATTGTAACATGACAAAATGTGGAAAATGTCAAGGGGTATGAATACTTTTTCAAGGCACTGTATTATGCACAAGTAGGGTGATCAGTGTGTCAGGAGGCGGGGGGGGGGGGCAATTACTGGAACCGATCTTTTGTATGGCTCTCTTTGCAGCAGCTGAAAGCCAACAGGAGAGAGAGGAGAAGAAGCCAGATTCAGCTGCTACAGAGAGAGCCATATAGGGGATGGGTTCCAGTAAGTGCTCCCCTGCCACACCGATCACCCTCCCTGCCCACATCCAATTCACACTGCTGTCTGGGCCCCCCTGCTGGCCCAGGCCCTGTACAGGAGGGCTGGTGGTACCCCCTTATCTACGGCCCTGATCCCTAGTGGATTGTACAAAAGGTTATATGGTGAATACTCTGCTTAGTAAAACAGGAAGTTGAGCTCATAGCTATTCTCTGCTGATCAACAGGACAGGAAGTCAAGGGTAATCTCTCCAATAGGGACACAGACAGTAAAAAGCCTGGCAGAGGTTTTAACACTCTACTCCAGGAGTCTCCAAACTATGGCCCTCCAGTTGTTCAGGAACTACAATTCCCATCATGCCTAGTCTTGTCTGTGAATGCCTCATGGGATGTGTAGTCCCCCAACAGCTGGAGGATTGAAGATCCCTACTCTACTCCAAAACATTGAAAAAAGTTGGCTACAGTTTCTTAAGGCCAACCAATTATGTTAACCAACAGTTTCCATATTTTAACAGCCATTATGTCTCAATGCACTCTGGTTTCCACACTGTTCCTTCTCTCCTCCCCTTGTTACTCGTGAATATGATGCCATCACTTCAGATGCAATCTTTGAAAACATCAAATCTATTAACCCCTTTGCCTTAAAATTGCGTAAAAACCATTTGACATATTTATGGAAACCAACACAATTAACATTACAATCACCTTCTTACAATTTGTCAAAATACGAGGAAGGCAAGGCACGTGAATGCACTCATTTGAAATTGGTGAGATCTCACCTGATGTACCGATATACTTGAAGACGGGCAACATGTCGACCGAGAGACACCAGCAAGAAATCATCTCACACTAAACTGCAATTCATTATTTTAATGTGATTACACAATTAGCAGGTGGGGAGGCAGTCGCATCATACATCCTTCATAGCGGGTGACATGTCATTAAAAATAGCAACAAACAGGAATCGCCAACTTCTCACCTACACCCGCTTTATTGAAAAACATTAATTTAAGAAACATGACAAGAGAGAGCCAGTGATGTGTCTGAGACTTATATTAGATTTAATTAGCATGTATTTCCACATCTTGACATGCAAGCGAGAGGTGTTTATGAATAATTACTATGTTAAGATACCAAATTAACCAGTTCACTGGCAGGGGGAGGCCGCAGAAAACAGGTAGAAGTCCTGGAAACATGGCTAACAAGGAAATGATTGCAGTTTAGTAATTTTATAGATTTTCTTTTTTTTTTTTTCACGCACAAAACAAGGCTACTTTAACACGTAATGCAATCACATTCTAATGCCGCGTACAAACAACCGTTTTTCATGACGAGAAAAATGCCATTTTTAAAAATGGTCGTGAAAAACGGTCGTGTGTATGCTCCAGAGCATTTTTCTCTACGATTTTTTTTTAGAACCTGCTCTATTTTTTCTCGTCGTTTTTCACGTCGTTCTTTTTAACGTTGTGAAAAACGGTCGTGTGTATGCCTTTACGAGGGGGAAAAAACGCGCATGCTCAGAATCAAGTATGAGACGGGAGCGCTCAATCTAGTAAAACTAGCGTTCGTAATGGAGATAGCACATTCGTCACGCTGTTACAGACTGAAAAGCACGAAGACTGAAAAGCGCGAATCGTCTCTCACCAAACATTATTAACACGAGGATTAGCAAAAGCGTCCCAAAAGGTGGCGCCATCCGAATGGAACTTCCCCTTTATAGTGCTGTCGTACATGTTGTACGTCACCGCGCTTTGCTCGAGCATTTTTTTTTTCGTGAACGTGTGTATGCAAGACAGGCTTGAGAGGAAACACGAAAAGTCACGTAGAGAAAAACGTTGTTTTTTTCCATGACATGAATAACGGTCATGTGTATGCGGCATAAGGGGTGATTTACAATGAGTATAGCAAAGACAACGGAGGAAAAACCTGGGGATTTAGCTCATAACCACCAATCAGGTTTAAGCTCATATTTTTTTAGGAAAATTAAGCAGAGAATTGTATTGGTCGTCATAGGATGCAGTTGCACTTTTGTTTCAATTTTAATTTGCCTTACTTCTTGTAAATCAGAATCAATGATTCAAAGGAGGCCAATGTGGGGTGATGGATCAGATGGTGGAGTGAGGGATCAGATGGGGTGGGGAGGCGGTGAAGAAGCATACATAGGTGAGAATACCTTTGCTACAGCCTGGGCTAATAGGAAACTGTCATGTTGCCTTGAATGGGTAAAATTGCAGTGTTCCTTTAAAATAAGGTGACCAGATTTTTAAAATGAAATCCGGGGACATATTTTTTTTTTTACTAGTAATGGCGGCAATCAGCAACTCTCTGCCCGTTGCCGCCGCCGCCTGCCTCACAGCCTGTCAAGTCGGACCCGGATACTACTGGGTGGGGAGCAGAGGAAGATCACTCAGCCAGGGAAGGCAAGGAGATAAGCAGGTAGGCGGCTGGCCAGGACTTGAGCCAAGGCAGAAGAACATGCGAGCGGAGCTGAATGGGCATGCACCCAAAACTGAAGAAATATTTCCTCCGCTACGCCCATCAGAAATGGGCACAGATAATGGAAAAGATACACCCCCCTAAGCTAGTAGGATTGGGTGTGTAATTCAGAATTTTTTTAAATTCTGCACTGACTGTCTATGACTGTCTATGAAATTGTCCCAGCCCCTGTTCAAATCCAATCCGGGGGCAAAACTGGGGACAGACTTGGTCCGGGGACAGTGTCCTCAATCCGGGGACTGTCCCCGGAAACCGGGGATGTCTGGTCACCCTACTTTAAAACTGAACTCCAGGCTACAACGGCTGAGTACTGTACATATATGTGAACAGTTTTGACTTCTAAAAGATTTGTCATTTTGTTTATCCAGTCTCCCCGCAGGCTATGTTGCAGTGCAATAGAGCCTGGTCAAAGACCTGCTCGAGCCTGTGATTGGACAGAAAATAAGCAGCAGCACAATGATGATGTCAAACCACTGTCTCTCCTTCCTACTGTAAGGCTGCCCATGTACTGATATGCATGCAGGCTGAAAGAAAAGAAAGGAAAAACTAGGAAAATGCCTACCCTAACCTCGAGTGAAACAAAGTCTAATGCCTTGTACACACGATTGGATTTTCCGTTGGGATAAACTCCGATGGATTTTTCAGACGGAATTCCGTTCAAGCTGTCTTGCATACACACTGTCACACCAAATTCTGACCGTCAAGAATGCGGTGAAGTACAACACTACGACGAGCCGAGAAAAATGAAGTTTAATGCTTCTGAGCATGCGTTGACTTGATTCTGAGCATGCATGTTTCTTTTTCGTACATCACGGGACACAGAGCGACTTAGTCATTACTAATGGGTTATATAGTTTACCTTCAGGTGTTGGCACTGGCCAATTCCAAACCGGAAGTACCCTCCCCTATATAAGCCCCTCCCACCCGGGAGCACCTCAGTTTTTTGCCAGTGTCTAAGGTGTTGGCCAAAGAGTAACATGTGTTTTCACTGGGCTTGCGTACAGGTTCTTTTGGGCCTTAGTAAGCTGTTCCGGATCCCACCAAAAAAAGCTTCATAGCTAAACGGTCGGTACCCGGGCCTTGCAGCAGAAGAGCAAGGTTTTGCCTGTAATGCTTCTCTTAGGAGGGCTGGACCCTGGGATCCAGAGCTCTGGTCATACCCACGACCAAGACGCTGTCTGTGCAGGGTGCTATACAGGTCCAGGGGAGTGGAATCCTTGGGAACCCGGTCCCTGAAGGTTTAATTACAATGCCTGCCGTGATAGGTGAAGTTTGGACTTTTGTGGACCAAACAAAGTCCTGCGGCGGGGATCAGGTAAGTGGGGGCCCTCAGGAACTTGGTTCTATTGGGGGACCCCCAAGCCTAATTTGTCTTTCTGTCTGTTACCTAACGGTATTCCCGCTAAATATCTGTGTTTGCCTATAACTACTGAAAATGTAAAAATTTAATAGTAGTCAAGAAAAAAAAAAAAAAAAACAGGGACCGCGGTACCTGTGTTAAACCACTAGAGGCCGCTGTAGTCCATTTTTCTTGTAAATGTGGATCTTTGGTTTTCTCAACTCAAAAGATCCAGGCAGCTGGTAAGTTTCTCTGAGGGAATCCACTTCCTCTGCCCTGTTGCTGCGTTCATCCACCGCACAGGCCCTCCGGCAAAAAGGGCCCTGGCTCCTAGTCCTCTGTTGGTTTTCGAAAAGGGCGCCATTGGCGCACGGGCGCGCGCGCGGGCGCGTGCACGCGCCTCCTATGAAAAAAAAGGGGCGGGGCGGGTGGATGACGCTCGATGCGCGCCGCGGCGCTTCTGCGCATGTGCGGGCGTCCCAGCATGGTTAAAAGACACAGTACAAGTGTCAGCTGCATGCAAACAGAGCTAGCAACAAACAGTGGCACACAGAGGCGGTTGATGCAGGCATCCCCATAGAAAGGCACTTTAGTGGACACCAGCTGGTATATAGCAGCACCTGTGTTAGACTATTACCAGCAAAAATTGGTGTATGACGACGGGAATACCTCAGCTTTGTGCTTAAAGGATATGTCGTCCAGACGCTCCGGAAATAAATCTTCCAGGAAGCCAAAGGGGTCTCCATCGGGCTCTGAGGATATTGGGCATGCTTGCACTGCACCAATCTCCCCTGAGAATGCAGAGGTCAGTAGCCGTAGAAACCCCGCAGGAATGTCTGGTGCTGCGGCTGTCCCCAGTCCACCTGCTCCTGTATATATAACAGAGGAGGTTTTATCCTCAACTCTGGGAGGATTGGAAGAGAGATTAACAGCATTGATCGCTGCTTCCCTGTCACAGGAAAAGCGCGTCCGATCTCCGTCTCCTCCTTCAGAGTGCCTGTTAGTGGAGGAACAGCCCCACACAGAGATCGACCTACCTGAAGGGGATCAGGATGAGGTTGATTCACTTATAGAGGAATCAACAGTGGAAGAACCTTTCTCAGCTTCTCAGGCTGAAAGATTATGGGTTCAGTCTCTGACTAACATGGTCCGATCAGCATTTAAAATGCCTCTGGCGGAACCACCAGCCACTACGGTTTCCTCGCTGGGGTCGCTAAAAGCTCCCCAGGCGGTCTGTTCCTTCCCAATCCACCCTTTATTAGAAGGGCTTATTTACCAGGATTGGGAGCATCCTGATAAAATATTTGCTCCCCCCAAGAGATTTCCGGTGATCTATCCCATGGAGGATAAGTTCATAAGAAAATGGAGGGTCCCTATAGTGGACGCAGCCATCTCTTCTGTTAACAAATCACTGACATGTCCAGTAGATAATGTTCCAATGTTCAAAGACCCAATAGATAAAAAATTGGAGTCTTTACTAAAATCTGCTTTCTCTACAGCAAGTATGGTGACACAACCTGCGGTAGCAGCGATTGGAGTCTGCCAAGCAGTGAAAGATCAGTTGAAACAAGTCTTAAGGGACTTACCAGATCAGCAGGCTCATGCCCTAGCTGACCTGCCTAGAGCCTTGTGTTTTGCGGTGGACGCCATAAAGGATACAATCCAACAGGCCTCCCGCTTTACGCTGTCTATAGTACATATGCGTAGGCTTTTGTGGCTCAAAAACTGGTCTGCTGAAGCTCCCTGTAAAAGACTGCTGGTTAGCTTCCCATTTCATGGAGAACGCTTATTTGGAGAAGATCTGGACAAATATATCCAGAAAATTTCTGCCGGTAAAAGTTCACTCTTACCGGTTAAGAACAAGGGTAGAAGTCCTTCTTTTAAGAGGCCTACCTCTCCAGTCCCGGGCACATCGGCTGTGAAGCAGTTCCGACGGCCTCCGCGGTCAAATTCAGGGGGCAGAAATCAGGGACAATCACAGGGTAACAAGAAGCCCTGGATCAAGAGAGGTACAAAACCTCCCCCTAAAGCATGAAGTATTGCCCCCGCTCAATCGGGTGGGGGGAAGACTTCAGTTGTTCACAGAGACCTGGCGGGACACCATCAGAGACAGATGGGTGCTCTCCGCAGTAAGTCTGGGATACAAGCTGGAGTTAAAAGGCACTCCTCCTGCCCAATTTATGAGGTCAAACGTGCCAAGAGATCCCCAAAAGAGAGGATCCCTCCTTCTGGCACTAGAACAACTATTGCTCCAAGGGGTAATCATGAAGGTTCCCCTGGAAGAAAGCGGATTCGGGTTTTACTCGAACCTTTTCACAGTCCCCAAACCAAATGGGGACGTGAGGCCCATATTAAATCTAAAAGGGCTAAACAAGTTCCTAAATATCAGGACCTTTCGGATGGAGTCGATCCGATCAGTGGCCACCGCCCTACAAGGGCAGGAATGGCTAGCCTCGATCGACATAAGGGATGCTTATCTGCATATTCCCATCCTTCCGGCCCATCAGAAATTTCTACGCTTTGCAGTAGAAGGGCGCCATTTTCAGTTCAGAGCCTTACCTTTCGGTCTGGCCACAGCACCACGAGTGTTCACAAAAATTCTGGCCCCATTATTGGCCAATCTAAGAACACAGGGTGTAACGATAATGGCATATCTAGACGACCTGCTACTAATAGACCACTCAGTGGAAAAGCTGGAAGTAGCTATTCACAAGACAATCGAGTATCTGGAATATCACGGTTGGATTATCAACCGGGACAAGTCAGCTCTAAGACCAGTCAAAAGTCTGGAATACTTAGGGCTAAGGCTGGATTCAAATCAGAGAAAGATTTTCTTACCTCCAGAGAAGGTGTCGTCTTTAAGAAATTTGACCCACTTAGTGGGTACAAAAAGAAAACCATCCATACGTCTCTGCATGAGGCTGCTGGGAAAGATGGTGGCTTCATTCGAAGCGGTACCCTACGGTCAATTCCATTCAAGGAATTTGCAAAGGGCCATACTGTCAGCCTGGAACAAAAAAGTTCAGGCTTTAGACTTACCAATGTCCCTGTCCCCTTCCGTTCGCAAGAGCCTCCATTGGTGGTTGGTGCCCCAGAATCTGGAAAGAGGGAAACCCTTCAGTCCGGTTTCTTGGAAGGTGGTCACTACAGATGCCAGCCTCATCGGCTGGGGGGCAGTGCTGGAGCAATGGTCTCTCCAGGGCAGGTGGTCAGAAGCAGAGAAGGCCCTGCCCATCAATCTCTTAGAGATACGAGCAGCCCGGTATGCCCTAGTAGCATGGACATCCAAACTCCAGGGGTCCCCTGTCAGAATTCAATCAGACAATGCCACGGCAGTGGCATATATCAATCATCAGGGTGGCACCAAAAGTCGTGCAGCCCAGAAGGAAGCAAATTGCATCCTGGAGTGGGCAGAAAGATATGTCCCAGCCATATCTGCGGTTTTCATCCCAGGAGTGGAAAATTGGAGAGCGGACTTTCTAAGTCGCCAACAATTATGCCCGGGGGAATGGTCTCTTCACCCCGAGGTTTTCCAGGCAATATGCCAGCGGTGGGGAACACCGGATGTAGATCTGCTAGCATCCAGATTCAACGCAAAGGTGGACAGGTTTGTGTCTCGCACAAGGGATCCCCTAGCTTGCGGCTCGGATGCCCTAGTGTTCCCTTGGGATCGGTTCAAGCTGATATATGCATTCCCACCGCCACAATTGTTACCGCGATTACTCCGCAGAATCAGGGTAGAAAAGAAACCAGTGATTCTGGTGGCTCCAGCGTGGCCCCGAAGGGCATGGTACGCGGAGATGGTAAAAATGTCAGTGAGGAGTCCTTGGACCCTCCCACTTCGTCCGGACCTGCTTTCGCAGGGACCGATATACCACCCTTCCTTACCAGCCCTAGGTTTGACGGCCTGGCTATTGAAGCCCACATTCTGAAAAAAGAGAGGGCTCTCTAATTCTGTGGTATCTACCATGATCAATGCCAGGAAACCGGTATCCAGGCAGATCTATTATAGGATCTGGAAAGCGTACATTACGTGGTGTGAGACCAAGAAATGGCATCCACGTAAGTACATGATAGGGAGGATTCTGGACTTCCTACAGTGGGCTGTAGATAGGAAACTGGCCTTGAGTACTATCAAGGGTCAGATTTCGGCCTTGTCAATATTTTTTCAAAGGCCCTTGGCTTCGCATTCACTAGTCAAAGCCTTTATACAAGGAGTGATGCGTATTAGCCCTCCGGTTAGTATTCCCATATGTCCTTGGGACTTAAACCTGGTTCTGTCGGTTCTACAGAAACAACCGTTTGAACCATTACAACACATTTCCTTGGTTCTTCTCACCAGGAAATTGGTTTTCTTAGTAGCCATTTGTTCGGCTAAAAGAGTGTCGGAATTAGCAGCTATGTCCTGTAAGGAGCCATATCTGGTTGTCCATAAGGACAGAGTAGTATTACGTCCTCATCCAGCCTTTCTTCCTAAGGTGGTATCGAGGTTTCATTTGAACCAAGATGTGGTTCTTCCTTCTTTTTTCCCCAAACCTAGCTCAGTAGAGGAAAAGTTATTACATTCTTTGGATGTGGTAAGAGCAGTTAAAGCTTATCTAAAAGCCACTGCTCAGATTCGCAGAACGGATTCTTTGTTTGTTCTGCCGGAAGGCCCCAGAAGGGGTCAGGCAGCATCAAAATCTACTTTAGCCAAGTGGATTCGACAGGTCATAATACAAGCCTATGGCTTGAGAAAGAGACCGCCTCCGTTCAAAGTTAGGGCGCACTCCACAAGAGCGGTTGGAACTTCATGGGCAGTGCATCACCAGGCCTCCCTGGCTCAAGTATGTAAGGCCGCAACATGGTCTTCGGTACACACGTTTACTAGATTCTATCAGGTAGACGTTAGAAGTCAGGAGGATGTCGCCTTTGGGCGCAGTGTGTTGCAGGCCGCAAAAGATCCTCATGCCTGATGGCGCCCAGCTTATGTACCCCCCCCTCATTTGGCATTGCTTTGGGACGTCCCATTAGTAATGACTAAGTCGCTCTGTGTCCCGTGATGTACGAAAAAGAAAAAGGGATTTTTATAACAGCTTACCTGTAAAATCCTTTTCTTGGAGTACATCACGGGACACAGAGCTCCCACCCCTCTTTTTGGGACACTTATTGCTTGGCTACAAAACTGAGGTGCTCCCGGGTGGGAGGGGCTTATATAGGGGAGGGTACTTCCGGTTTGGAATTGGCCAGTGCCAACACCTGAAGGTAAACTATATAACCCATTAGTAATGACTAAGTCGCTCTGTGTCCCGTGATGTACTCCAAGAAAAGGATTTTACAGGTAAGCTGTTATAAAAATCCCTTTTTTTTTCCCCGTCGGAGTTCCATACAGACAAACTGATTTTTTAGTCGGAAAAAAAGAGAACATGTTCTCTTTCTAACTCTGTCGGAATTTCCGACGAAAAAAGTCTGATGGGGCACACACACGGTTGGAATATCCGATGAAAAAGTTCAGTTTTTCTGGAGCAGTCATTTTAATGATGCATAAAGTGAAAAAAAAAAAGTCAAATATTCCTTTAAATATCGTACCTGGGGGGTGTCTAAAGTATGCCTGTGAAGTGCCACGTGTTTCCCGTGTTTAGAACTGTCCCTGCACAAAATTACATTTCTAAAGGAAAAAAAGCCATTTAAAACTGCTTGCGGCTTTAATGTAATGTCTGGTCCCGGTAATATGGATGAAAATCTTTAAGAAAAATAGCATAGCTACCCCATCACACACCCCCCCCCCCCCCTACCCCAGCCCATTACCAGCCCCTTTGGGTCTTGTATGGATATTAAGGGGAACCTCGCACACAAAATAAAAAAGGCCCTATATACTCTGAACAGCCGTATACAGGCGGTGCATACAAGACAGGGACTGTAGGTTTGTTCTTATGTAGAATCTGTTTGTAATTTTGAACAGGTACATTGTTTAAGTGTAGCTCCAGCCAAAAAATCTATTTTTAAGCTTTTTGGAAAACATAGGGAAGGGTTATCACCCCTGTAACATTTGTTTTGCTGTCTGTGCAGTTTGCTCCTGTTCAGAACAGTTCACCTCACTTTCCGTCCTAATGACAAATGTTTTTTGAAAATTTGGGGTTTTTATTGAAACAAGAATTGGTGATAAAGCTTCAGTGGAGAGGAGACACTTTTTTCCCATATTAACTCTTACAGGAGAGAATTTGCCTTCCTAGGGGTAGATTTCCTCTCACTTCCTGTTGTATCCTTCCGTTTGCAAGGAGGAGTCGTTTGTAAGTTGGATGTTTGAAAGTAGGGGCCTGCCGTATATACTCTGCAGAAATTGGCCCCTTACATGTTGGTGTTGCCACAACACTGTGAGCCCTCACAGTTACTCTTGGTGGGCGCATGAATGGGCCCTGCTGTGAATTATTAGATCAAGAATTATAATTACATGCCCCTGTTAAACAGGGGCAGAAAAATTGGGCCTTAGGCACTGGTGCCACAACACTGCAACCCCTCACAGATACTGTACTTGGAGCACAGCAATGAGCCCTGTTGCAAAGTATTGCATCAAAAATTTTAATTACACGCCCCTGTTAAACAGGGGCTGAAAAATTGGGCCTTTGGTGGTGGTGGTGGTGGTGGTGTTGACACAACACTGTAAGGCCTCACAGTTAGTCTTGGTGGGCGCAGGAATGGGCCCTGCTGTGAATTATTAGATCAAGAATTGTAATTACATGCCGCTGTTAAACAGGGGCAGAAAAATTGAGCCTTAGCCACTGGTGCTGGTGCCACGACACTGCAAGCACTCCCAGATACTCTAGTCGGACTGCAGGAATGAGCCCTGCGGCAAAGCATTGCATAAAAAATTGTAATAACACACCCCTGTTAAACAGGGGCTGAAATATTGGGCCTTAGCCACTGGTGGCGGCACCCAGAAACAAAAATGTTCTTCCAAGCTATCATCGTCAATCGGATCATTGAGGAGGAGGAGGATAGTCAGTCAACATAACAGGACAGTCTCTCAGCATCAGCATCAGTCTTGAAGGGATGTGACATTTGAAAATAAATTAGTCTGTTATATCAGCTTCAGGTGTTTGGTAGCTGGTGGTGATCCAAGACTGGTTCATCTTTATGAAGGTCAGTCGATCAACAGAGTCGGTGGACAGGCGCACCCTGTGATCCGTGACAAATCCTCCAGCAGCACTGAATGTGCGTTCTGAAAGAACGCTGGATGCAGGACAGGCCAGTAGCTCAATTGCATACTGTGCAAGCTCTGGCCAGTGATCCATCCTCAAGACCCAGTAAGCCAGAGGATTTTCGGTGGGGAAGGTGTCCAAGTCTGACCTTGCCCCTAGGTATTCCTGCACCATGTATATCAGACGCTGGCGATGGTTGCTGGAACCGATCATACCTTGGGGCTGCGGACTAAAGAATTGTCTGAATGCTTCGGTCAGACGGCCACCTTCCCCACCGCTCCTTCTTTGACTGACCGAAGCCTCAGCAACTCGTTGTCCAGGACCAGGAGTTTGTAACCTCCCAGTCTCTGGGAACGCGTTGCACAGACCTTTCTGCAAGGCCTCCCGGAGTTGTCTCATCCTCTGCGACGGTAAGATAAGGTCCGCAACCTTACCCTTGTACCGTGGATCAAGGAGAGTGGCCAGCCAGTAATGGTCCCTCTCCTTGATCCGAAGAATACGAGGATCCTTCCGCAGACTTTGCAGGATCAGGGAGGCCATGCAGCGTAGGTTAGCTGAGGCATTCAGTCCGGAGTCCTCTGGGTCACTAAGGACGACATGATCCGCAGCCACCTCCTCCCAGCCACGTACAAGTCCACTGGTTTCTTGGGACTGTAAATCATCCCTAAAAGACTGCTGCTGATGATGCTGAGTGCCAGCCTCCACCTCCATGCTGACACAATCCTCCTCCTCCTCCTCCTCTTCTTCCTGTGCGATGGGTGGGACAGAAGGAACACTGTCTGGGTAAAGGGGGCCTTGAGAGGCAAGGAAGTCCTCCTCTTCCTGCCTCTGTTCTGCCTCAAGTGCCCTGTCCATTATTCCACACAGCGTATGTTCAAACAGGTGGACAAGAGGTACAGTGTCACTGATGCATGCACTGTCACTGCTCACCATCCTCGTGGCCTCCTCAAATGGTGCCAGGACAGTGCATGCATCCCTGATCATGCCCCACTGGCGTGGTGAAAAAAACCCGAGCTCCCCTGACCCTGTCCTGGTGCCGTAGTGAGTGAGTGAGTGAGTAACTTGTATGCGCTGCAATTGCGAACTAAATCATCTCAAGGCGCTTTGCATCCAGTGTCGTTGAGATCGTTAGAAGAGATGGGTCTTTAGTATTTTCCGGAAGGCCCGATGGTTTTCTTCCATGCGGATATTCGTGGGTAGCGCATTCCATAGCCTTGGTCCTTGGACAGCAAACCTTCGTTCTCCCTTGGCTTTGTAGCGGGTGTGAGGGGGTTAACTCGGTAGCGGGTGTGTGTGACCCCCTGGTTGGGCTCCCCACACAAAAACAGGCCCAGCAGACGGAGGTTGTGGTTTTCAAAATCAAAAGGTGCGGTTTATTTCTCTATGTACAGTGACAAAAACACAGCAAAGCCAAAAAGAAACATAAACAAAATAAATCCTGGTCAGCTTGACCCCTGACTAAACATGCAGGTTTCCTAACTAACAACTGGGATCAGCCTGGTGCTGTCCTAGTCCCTAAGTCCCTGGTTTAGTCAATGTCCAAACAAATAGCCACACAGGCTTTGCCTCACCACACAGGGGTTCACTCTCCCTAGACAGTCCACACAGGTCTGGGTCCAGGCATGAGCAAACACCTAATGAAGCTGGGAGTTTTTATAGAGGCCTTAAACGAGCTGACAAGCTTCAGCTGGTCTCAACAACTCCCTGCCTGCACGACGCCCAGCACTCTCCCTAGAGGTATGAATCATCCATGAGCCCACTAGCCTCAGCTGGGCTTCATCAACTCTCTCCCTAGTTGTATAAGTCGGCATAAAGCCTGAATCTGGGAGAAATATACCTACCCCCCTGGATGCAACCAGGTGACTTTACCTTCCTGCTGTCACACGGGTCTTGGGGATGTGGAGGAGGTTTTGGTTAGTTGATCGAAGGTCACGAGTAGTGGTGTAGTGTTTTATTTTCTCGCATAAGTATTCAGGAGCGTTTCCTTGTGCGCATTTGTGGGTGAGGCAGAGGGTCTTGAATGTGATCCGATCCTTTACGGCTAGCCAATGGAGGCTTTTCAGGGATGGTGCGATTGATTCCCAGGGTTTTTTCCCTGTTACCAGTCTGGCCGCTGTGTTTTGGACGACTTGTAGACGTGCAACTTGGTATTTGGTTAGTCCTAGGTAAAGTGAGTTAGCGTAGTCAAGCCGTGAATTGATAATGGTTCCGACTACTACTGCTCTGTCTTTTTCCGGGATGAACGGGATGAGTCTTCGTAGCAGGCGGAGAAGGTGGTGGGATCCACTGACTACTGATCCTATTTGTGCGTCCATAGTCATGTCTGAGTCAAAGATAACTCCCAGGCTTTTAACTTTGGTGCTTGGGGTTATGTTTTGTCCCAGGATGGTGGGTGGCGTCCATGTGGTCCTGGCGTTTTTCTTTCGGTTAGCGTGGAAAATGAGCAGTTCTGTTTTGGATCCATTAAGCTTGAGGGAGCTCTCTGTCATCCAATTGTTGATCAATGTAAGGCATTTTTCCAGTCCGTAATATTGATCTTTTTAGTTGTTGATGCGAAAGTATAGTTGAGTGTCATCTGCATAGGAGTGATAACGCATGTCCTGTTCACTGATGATTTTGAGGAGTGGCCGAAGGTAGATGTTGAAGAGTACCGGTGACAGGGGTGATCCTTGAGGTACTCCGCATGTATTTGTGCGTGGTGCCGAGGTAAAGGCTCCCAGTTTCACTGTCTGGGATCGGTTTTCTAAGAAGGATGCGAACCAGGTACTCATTGATGGCCCTCTGCTGCGTGTGCAGCCGCTGCAGTATGGCCAACGTTGAGTTCCACCTGGTGGGCATGTCACATATAAGGAGGTTCTTGGGCAGGTTCAACTCCTTTTGCAGCTCAGCCAGGCGAGCACTGGCATTATAAGATCTGCGGAAATGCACACAGACTTTCCTGGCCTGCCTCAGGACATCCTGTAAGCCCGGGTACCTGCCCAAGAACCGCTGCA
Organism: Rana muscosa; assembly: GCA_029206835.1. Classification (NCBI taxonomy): domain Eukaryota; kingdom Metazoa; phylum Chordata; class Amphibia; order Anura; family Ranidae; genus Rana; species Rana muscosa. Next base: position 441,254,835 of record CM055127.1, on the reverse strand, counting down.
CCACCAGGTTAAGGACGTGAGCCACACAGGGCACATGGGTCAGTTGTCCCTGTCGGAGAGCGGAGAGGAGGTTGGTGCCATTGTCGCAAACTACCATTCCTGGCTTAAGCTAGCGTGGCGTCAACCACCTCTCGGCCTGCCCCTGCAGAGCAGACAGAACCTCTGCCCCAGTGTGGCTCCTGTCCCCCAAACACACCAGCGCAAGCACAGCATGGCATCTTTTTGCCTGCGTACTTGCGTAGCCCCTTGAACGCCTATGGAGCACCGCTGGTTCCGAGGACAAAGCACAGGAAGAGGCCACAGAGGAAGAAGAAGAGGAGGGGTGGAGGACAGAGGTGTGTCACAACCAGTAGTAGCATTTTGGAGGCGTGGCGGTGGAACAACCTCCAACACTACTGCACCTTGTCCTGCATCCTTCCCAGCTGCCAAAAGAGTGACCCAATGGGCCGTGAAAGAAAGGTAACGTCCCTGTCCATGCCTGCTGGACCATGAGTCAGCGGTAATATGCACCTTACCGCTGACCGCCCTGTCCAGCGAGGCCAAGACATTGCCTTCCACATGCCGGTAGAGAGCCGGAATCGCCTTCCGTGAGAAAAAGTGGTGTTTGGGAACCTGCCACTGAGGAACCGCACATTGCACAAACTCACGGAAGGGGGCCGAGTCTACCAACTGAAAAGGCAGCAGTTGAAGCGCTAGCAATTTAGCCAAGCTAGCATTCAACCGCTGGGCATATGGATGGCTGGGAGTGAACTTCTTTCGACGGTCCAGCAGCTGGGGCAGGGAAATTTGCCTGCTAGAATCAGATGTTGGTGTACTGCTAGCAGAGTGCTCGCAAGTACTTGGCTGTGACACACCTAATTCTACACCTTCATTCCTCTCAGAGCAGGTTTCAGAGAGGACTGAAGGTATAGTGGGGTTGGAGATCCCAGCTGATGCGGTGCAAGAATAGGTCAGCTTTGTTCTTTGGTGTGGGTCTTTAAGGTAGGCTTGCCAACGAGCTGCATGGCAGGTCAACATATGTCTAGTCAAGCATGTGGTGCCCAAGCGGGTGATGCTTTGGCCACGTGATATACGCTTGAGACATATGTTGCAAACAGCAGCTGTGCGATCTGATGCACTCGACTCAAAAAAGGCCCACACCAAAGAACTTTTTGAATAACGGGCAGAGGCAGCGCCCTGCACAGGCGGAGCTCTGCGGTGTGATTCCGTCGGTGTGCTGCCCTTACGCTGGCCCCCCGAGGGCATCCTGCCTCGTTGGAGATGTGCCTCCTCCTCATCCTCCTCCTCCTCCTCTCTCCTATTAGGCACCCACGTGGAGTCAGTGACCTCATCATCCCCTCCCTCCTCATCACTGGAGCCAATCTGGCAGTATGCTGCAGCTGCTGGAACATGACTGCCAGATTGGTGTCCTTCTTGAGCATCCCCTCTCTCTGCTCTCACGCTACTGCCTTCCTCTAGCTGGGTATCATCATCAGACCCTTCGAAACGCTGGGCATCCTCCTGGAGCATGTACCCAACACTGTGCTCAAACAGTTCGGGGGACTCCTCAGGAAGACATGGTTGGTCTAGGGAAGGAGTGACTGATGATGACATTGATACCAGGGAAGAGGACACTTTGGCAGCTGCTTTGCCAGTACCCTGAACCTGGGTGAGAGAGGATGAGGAGGATGAGGAGGGCTTGGTCATCCACTCTACCAAGTCTTCGGCATGATGCGGCTCAACACGTCCAGCTGCCGAAAAGAAGGACAAGCGTGTCCCATGGCCACGTGCTGATGGCGATGCACCGCACCCACGACCAGCACTGTTGTCTCTAGACACAGAGCCTGCTTGCCCTCTTTTTTTGGCTCCTGACTGTCTGCCTCTCCTTGTTTGCCTTCCAGACATTCTAATGGCCTGCAGGGAAATTGGAAAAGCAGCAATACAGGCTAAGTTAAGGTGTAATATGGTCAGGAGGCACACTCCGCCCGCTGTAAGTGCCGCAAAATCCTGTTGGTGTAACACACCAGGAAAAAGCAGCAATACAAGCTAAGTTAAGGTGTAATATGGTCAGGAGGCACACTCCGCCCGCTGTAAGTGCCGCAAAATCCTTTTGGTGTAACACACCAGGAAAAAGCAGCAATACAGGCTAAGTTAAGGTGTAATATGGTCAGGAGGCACACTCCGCCCGCTGTAAGTGCCGCAAAATCCTGTTGGTGCAACACACCAGGAAAAAGCAGCAATACAGGCTAAGTTAAGGTGTAATATGGTCAGGAGGCACACTCCGCCCGCTGTAAGTGCCGCAAAATCCTGTTGGTGTAACACACCAGGAAAAAGCAGCAATACAGGCTAAGTTAAGGTGTAATATGGTCAGGAGGCACACTCCGCCCGCTGTAAGTGCCGCAAAATCCTGTTGGTGTAACACACCAGGAAAAAGCAGCAATACAGGCGAAGTTAAGGTGTAATATGGTCAGGAGGCACACTCCGCCCGCTGTAAGTGCCGCAAAATCCTGTTGGTGTAACACACCAGGAAAAAGCAGCAATACAGGCTAAGTTAAGGTGTAATATGGTCAGGAGGCACACTCCGCCCGCTGTAAGTGCCGCAAAATCCTGTTGGTGTAACACACCAGGAAAAAGCAGCAATACAGGCTAAGTTAAGGTGTAATATGGTCAGGAGGCACACTCCGCCCGCTGTAAGTGCCGCAAAATCCTGTTGGTGTAACACACCAGTAGTGATGAGCCGAACACCCCCGGGTTCGGTTCGCACCAGAACCCGCAAACGGACCGAAAGTTCGTACGAACATTAGAACCCTATTAAATACAATGGATGCGAACGTTCGAATTCTAAAGTGCTAATTATAACGACTATTATGCATGTTATTGTCCTAAAAAGGGTTTGGGAACCCGGGTTCTGCACCAGGGGACATGTATCAATGCAAAAAGAAGTTTTAAAAACGGTCGTTTTTCGGGAGCAGTCATTTTAATGATGCATAAAGTGAAAAAATAAAAGTCAAATATTCCTTTAAATATCGTACCTGGGGGGTGTCTAAAGTATGCCTGTGAAGTGCCATGTGTTTCCCGTGTTTAGAACTGTCCCTGCACAAAATGACACTTCTAAAGGAAAAAAAGCCATTTAAAACTGCTTGCGGCTTTAATGTAATGTCTGGTCCCGGTAATATGGATGAAAATCTTTAAGAAAAATGGCATAGCTACCCCATGACCCCCCCCCCCCCAACCCAGCCCATTACCAGCCCCTTTGGGTCTTGTATGGATATTAAGGGGAACCCCGCACATAAAATAAAAAAGGCCCTATATACTCTGAACAGCCATATACAGGCGGTGCATACAAGACAGGGACTGTAGGTTTGTTCTTATGTAGAATCTGTTTGTAATTTTGAAGAGGTACATTGTTTAAGTGTAGCTCCAGCCCAAAAATCTATTTTTAAACTTTTTGGAAAACATAGGTAAGGGTTATCACCCCTGTAACATTTGTTTTGCTGTCTGTGCCCCTGTTCAGAACATTTCACCTCACTTTCCGTCCCAATGACAACTGTTTTTGAAATGTGGTGTTTTTCTTGAAACAAGGATTGCTGATAAAGCATCAGTACAGAGGAGACACCTTTCTCCCATATTAATTCTTACAGGAGAGAATTTTCCTTCCAAGGGGTAGATTTCCTCTCACTTCCTGTTGTCTTCTTGCGTTTGCAAGTAGGAGTCGTTTGTAAGTTGGATGTTTGAAAGTAGGGACCTGCCGTATATACTCTGCAGAAATAGGCCCCTTAGTTGTTGGTGTTGGCACAACACTGTAAGCACTCACAGTTACTCTTGGTTGGTGCTGGAACGCCCTGCTGTCAACTATTATATCAGGAATTTTAATTACATATAATTGTTGAACAGTGGTAGTAAAAATTGGGCCTTTGATGGTGGTGCTGGTGCCACAACACTGTAAGCCCTGACAGTTACTCTTGGTGGGTGCAGCAATGGGCCCTGCTGTGAATTATTAGATCAAGAATTGTAATTGCATGCCCCTGTTGAACAGGGGCTGAAAAATTGGGCCTTTCGTGGTGGTGGTGGTGGTGTTGCCACAACACTGTAAGCCCTCAGAGTTACTCTTGGTGGGTGCAGGAATGGGCCCTGCTGTGAATTATTAGATCAAGAATTGTAATTACATGCCCCTTTTGAACAGGGGCTGAAAAATTGGGCCTTTCGTGGTGGTGGTGGTGGTGGTGGCGTTGCCACAACACTGTAAGCCCTCAGAGTTACTCTTGGTGGGTGCAGCAATGGGCCCTGCTGTGAATTATTAGATCAAGAATTGTAATTACATGCCCCTGTTGAACAGGGGCTGAAAAATTGGGCCTTAGGCACTGGTGGCACAACACTACAACCCCTCACAGATACTGTACTTGGAGCACAGCAATGAGCCCTGTTGCAAAGTATTGCTTCAAAAATTGTAATGACACGCCCCTGTTAAACAGGGGCTGAAAAATTGGGCCTTAGGCACTGGTGGCACAACACTCCAACCCCTCACAGATACTGTACTTGGAGCACAGCAATGAGCCCTATGGCAAATTATTGCTAAAAAAATTGTAATTACACGCCCCTGTAAAACAGGAGCTGAAAAATTGGGCCTTAGCCACTGGTGGCGGCACCCATAAACAAAAATGATCTTCCAAGCTATCATCATCAATCGTATCATTGAGGACTCGGAGGAGGAGGATAGCCAGTCAACATAACAGCACAGGCACTCAGCATCAGCATCAGTCTTGAAGGGATGTGACATGTTAAAATCAATTAGTCTGTTATATCAGCATCAGGTGTGTGGTAGCTGGTGGTGATCCAAGACTGGTTCATCTCGATGAAAGTCAGTCGATCAACCGAGTCGGTGGACAGGCGCACCCTGTGATCCGTGACAAATCCTCCAGCAGCACTGAATGTGCGTTCCGAAAGAACGCTGGATGCAGGACAGGCCAGTAGCTCAATTGCATACTGTGCAAGCTCTGGCCAGTGATCCATCCTCAAGACCCAGTAAGCCAGAGGATTTTCGGTGGGGAAGGTGTCCAAGTCTGACCTTGCCCCTAGATATTCCTGCACCATGTTTATCAGACGCTGGCGATGGTTGCTGGAACCGATCATACTTTGGGGCTGCGGACTAAAGAATTGTCTGAACGCATCGGTCAGACGGCCACCTTCCCCACTGCTCCTTCTTTGACTGGCCGAAGCCTCAGCAACTCATTGTCCAGGACCAGGAGTTTGTAACCTCCCAGTCTCTGGGAACGCGTTGCACAGACCTTTCTGCAAGGCCTCCCGGAGTTGTCTCATCCTCTGCTCCCTCTGCGACGGTAACATAAGGTCCGCAACCTTACCCTTGTACCGTGGATCAAGGAGAGTGGCCAGCCAGTAATGGTCCCTCTCCTTGATCCGAAGAATACGAGGATCCTTCCGCAGACTTTGCAGGATCAGGGAGGCCATGCAGCGTAGGTTTGCTGAGGCATTCGGTCCGGAGTCCTCTGGGTCACTAAGGACGACATGATCCGCAGCCACCTCCTCCCAGCCACGTACAAGTCCACTGGTTTCTTGGGACTGTAAATCATCCCTAAAAGACTGCTGCTGATGATGCTGAGTGCCAGCCTCCACCTCCATGCTGACACAATCCTCCTCCTCCTCCTCCTCCTCTTCCTGTGCGATGGGTGGGACAGAAGGAACACTGTCTGGGTAAAGGGGGCCTTGAGAGGCAAGGAAGTCCTCCTCTTCCTGCCTCTGTTCTGCCTCAAGTGCCCTGTCCATTATTCCACGCAGCGTGTGCTCCAACAGGTGGACAAGAGGTACAGTGTCACTGATGCATGCACTGTCACTGCTCACCATCCTCGTGGCCTCCTCAAATGGTGCCAGGACAGTGCATGCATCCCTGATCATGCCCCACTGGCGTGGAGAAAAAAAACCAAGCTCCCCTGACCCTGTCCTGGTGCCGTAGTCGCACAGGTACTCATTGATGGCCCTCTGCTGCGTGTGCAGCCGCTGCAGCATGGCCAACGTTGAGTTCCACCTGGTGGGCATGTCACATATAAGGCGGTTCTTGGGCAGGTTCAACTCCTTTTGCAGCTCAGCCAGGCGAGCACTGGCATTATAAGATCTGCGGAAATGCACACAGACTTTCCTGGCCTGCCTCAGGACATCCTGTAAGCCCGGGTACCTGCCCAAGAACCGCTGCACCACCAGGTTAAGGACGTGAGCCACACAGGGCACATGGGTCAGTTGTCCCTGTCGGAGGGCGGAGAGGAGGTTGGTGCCATTGTCGCAAACCACCATTCCTGGCTTAAGCTGGCGTGGCGTCAACCACCTCTCGGCCTGGCCCTGCAGAGCAGACAGGACCTCTGCCCCAGTGTGGCTTCTGTCCCCCAAACACACCAGCGCAAGCACGGCATGGCATCTTTTTGCCTGCGTACTTGCGTAGCCCCTTGAACGGCTACGGAGCACCGCTGGTTCAGAGGACAAACCACAGGAAGAGGCCATGGAGGAAGAAGAAGAGGAGGGGGTGGAGGAGAGAGGTGTGTCACAACCAGTAGTAGCATTTTGGAGGCGTGGCGGTGGAACAACCTCCAACACTACTGCACCTTGTCCTGCATCCTTCCCAGCTGCCAAAAGAGTGACCCAATGGGCCGTGAAAGAAAGGTAACGTCCCTGTCCATGCCTGCTGGACCATGAGTCAGCGGTAATATGCACCTTACCGCTGACCGCCCTGTCCAGCGAGGCCAAGACATTGCCTTCCACATGCCGGTAGAGAGCCGGAATAGCCTTCCGTGAGAAAAAGTGGCGTTTGGGAACCTGCCACTGAGGAACCGCACATTGCACAAACTCACGGAAGGGGGCCGAGTCTACCAACTGAAAAGGCAGCAGTTGAAGCGCTAGCAATTTAGCCAAGTTAGCATTCAACCGCTGGGCATGTGGATGGCTGGGAGTGAACTTCTTTCGACGGTCCAGCAGCTGGGGCAGGGAAATTTGCCTGCTAGAATCGGACGTCGGTGTACTGCTAGCAGAGTGGCCGCAACTACTTGGCTGTGACACACCTAATTCTACACCTTCATTCCTCTCAGTGCATGTTTCAGACAGGACTGAAGTTATAGTGGGGTTGGAGATCCCAGCTGATGCGGTGCAAGGAGAGGTCCGCTTTGTTCTTTGGTGTGGGTCTTTGAGGTAGGCTTGCCAACGAGCTGCATGGCAGGTCAACATATGTCTGGTCAGGCATGTGGTACCCAAGCGGCTGATGTTTTGGCCACGCGATATACGCTTGAGACATATGTTGCAAACAGCAGCTGTGCGATCTGATGCACTAGCCTCAAAAAAGGCCCACACCAAAGAACTTTTTGAATGACGGGCAGAGGCAGCGCCCTGCACAGGCGGAGCTCTGCGGTGTGATTCCGTCGGTGTACTGCCCTTACGCTGGCCACCAAAGGGCATCCTGCCTCGTTGGAGATGTGCCTCCTCCTCATCCTCCTCCTCCTCCTCTCTCCTATTAGGCACCCACGTGGAGTCAGTGACCTCATCATCCCCTCCCTCCTCATCACTGGAGCCAATCTGGCAGTATGCTGCAGCTGCTGGAACATGACTGCCAGATTGGTGTCCTTCTTGAGCATCCCCTCTGTCTGCTCTCACGCTACTGCCTTCCTGTAGCTGGGTTTCATCATCAGACCCTTCGAAACGCTGGGCATCCCCCTGGAGCATGTACCCAACACTGTGCTCAAACAGTTCGGGGGACTCCTCAGGAGGAGGACATGGTGGGTCTAGGGAAGGAGTGACTGATGATGAGTCTGACATTGATACCAGGGAAGAGGACGCTTTGGCAGCTGCTTTGCCAGTACCCTGAGCCTGGGTGAGAGAGGATGAGGAGGAGGAGGAGGGCTTGGTCATCCACTCTACCAAGTCTTCGGCATGATGTGGCTCAACATGTCCAGCTGCCGAAAAGAAGGACAAGCGTGTCCCATGGCCATGTGCTGATGACAATGCACCGCGTCCACGACCAGCACTGTTGCCCCCAGACACAGAGCCTGCTTTCCCTCTTTTATTGCCTCCTGACTGTCTGCCTCTCCTTGTTAGCCTTCCAGACATTCTAATAGATGGCCTGCAGGGAGATGGGAAAAAAGCAATAAGGGCTACCTTCAGGTGTCCTTCTCTGTCCCTTTACTTAAGGATTTCTAAATATGGTTGAGGATGATTGCTTTCGCACAGAATAGCACAACGACAACTTCCCTGACTGTCCAAAAAACAAGGATTTCAAAGATGGTTGATGAGGAATGCTTTAGCACAGTATAGTACAAAGGATAATTTCCCTCACTGTCCTTCCCTGTCCCTAGAAACAAGGATTATCACAGTAAAAGAAACTGACACTCTTCCTACCTATAGTTTTCTGTCCCTAGAAAAAATGTTTTTTTTAAAGACGGTTGATGATCAATGCTTTAGCACACTATAGCACAAGGAGAATTTCCCTCACTGTCCTTCCCTGTCCCTAGAAACAAGGATTATCACAGTGAAAGAAACTGACACTCTTCCTACCTATAGTTTTCTGTCCCTAGAAAAAATGTTTTTTTAAAGACGGTTGATGATCAATGCTTTAGCACACTATAGCACAAGTAGAATTTCCCTCACTGTCCTTCCCTGTCCCTAGAAACAAGGATTATCACAGTGAAAGAAACTGACACTCTTCCTACCTATAGTTTTCTGTCCCTAGAAAAAATGTTTTTTTAAAGCTGATTGATGATCAATGCTTTAGCACACTATAGCACAAGTAGAATTTCCCTCACTGTCCTTCCCTGTCCCTAGAAACAAGGATTATCACAGTGAAAGAAACTGACACTCTTCCTACCTATAGTTTTCTGTCCCTAGAAAAAATGTTTTTTTAAAGCTGATTGATGATCAATGCTTTAGCACACTATAGCACAAGTAGAATTTCCCTCACTGTCCTTCCCTGTCCCTAGAAACAAGGATTATCACAGTGAAAGAAACTGACACTCTTCCTACCTATAGTTTTCTGTCCCTAGAAAAAATGTTTTTTTAAAGACGGTTGATGATCAATGCTTTAGCACACTATAGCACAAGGAGAATTTCCCTCACTGTCCTTCCCTGTCCCTAGAAACAAGGATTATCACAGTGAAAGAAACTGACACTCTTCCTACCTATAGTTTTCTGTCCCTAGAAAAAATGTTTTTTTAAAGCTGATTGATGATCAATGCTTTAGCACACTATAGCACAAGTAGAATTTCCCTCACTGTCCTTCCCTGTCCCTAGAAACAAGGATTATCACAGTGAAAGAAACTGACACTCTTCCTACCTATAGTTTTCTGTCCCTAGAAAAAATGTTTTTTTAAAGACGGTTGATGATCAATGCTTTAGCACACTATAGCACAAGGAGAATTTCCCTCACTGTGCTTCCCTGTCCCTAGAAACAAGGATTATCACAGTGAAAGAAACTGACACTCTTCCTACCTATAGTTTTCTGTCCCTAGAAAAAATGTTTTTTTAAAGCTGATTGATGATCAATGCTTTAGCACACTATAGCACAAGTAGAATTTCCCTCACTGTCCTTCCCTGTCCCTAGAAACAAGGATTATCACAGTGAAAGAAACTGACACTCTTCCTACCTACAGTTTTCTGTCCCTAGAAAAAATGTTTTTTTAAAGCTGATTGATGATCAATGCTTTAGCACACTATAGCACAAGTAGAATTTCCCTCACTGTCCTTCCCTGTCCCTAGAAACAAGGATTATCACAGTGAAAGAAACTGACACTCTTCCTACCTATAGTTTTCTGTCCCTAGAAAAAATGTTTTTTTAAAGACGGTTGATGATCAATGCTTTAGCACACTATAGCACAAGGAGAATTTCCCTCACTGTCCTTCCCTGTCCCTAGAAACAAGGATTATCACAGTGAAAGAAACTGACACTCTTCCTACCTATAGTTTTCTGTCCCTAGAAAAAATGTTTTTTTAAAGCTGATTGATGATCAATGCTTTAGCACACTATAGCACAAGTAGAATTTCCCTCACTGTCCTTCCCTGTCCCTAGAAACAAGGATTATCACAGTGAAAGAAACTGACACTCTTCCTACCTATAGTTTTCTGTCCCTAGAAAAAATGTTTTTTTAAAGACGGTTGATGATCAATGCTTTAGCACACTATAGCACAAGGAGAATTTCCCTCACTGTCCCTAGAAACAAGGATTATCACAGTGAAAGAAACTGACACTCTTCCTACCTATAGTTTTCTGTCCCTAGAAAAAATGTTTTTTTAAAGCTGATTGATGATCAATGCTTTAGCACACTATAGCACAAGTAGAATTTCCCTCACTGTCCTTCCCTGTCCCTAGAAACAAGGATTATCACAGTGAAAGAAACTGACACTCTTCCTACCTATAGTTTTCTGTCCCTAGAAAAAATGTTTTTTTAAAGACGGTTGATGATCAATGCTTTAGCACACTATAGGACAAGGAGAATTTCCCTCACTGTCCTTCCCTGTCCCTAGAAACAAGGATTATCACAGTGAAAGAAACTGACACTCTTCCTACCTATAGTTTTCTGTCCCTAGAAAAAATGTTTTTTTAAAGCTGATTGATGATCAATGCTTTAGCACACTATAGCACAAGTAGAATTTCCCTCACTGTCCTTCCCTGTCCCTAGAAACAAGGATTATCACAGTGAAAGAAACTGACACTCTTCCTACCTATAGTTTTCTGTCCCTAGAAAAAATGTTTTTTTAAAGACGGTTGATGATCAATGCTTTAGCACACTATAGCACAAGGAGAATTTCCCTCACTGTCCTTCCCTGTCCCTAGAAACAAGGATTATCACAGTGAAAGAAACTGACACTCTTCCTACCTATAGTTTTCTGTCCCTAGAAAAAATGTTTTTTTAAAGCTGATTGATGATCAATGCTTTAGCACACTATAGCACAAGTAGAATTTCCCTCACTGTCCTTCCCTGTCCCTAGAAACAAGGATTATCACAGTGAAAGAAACTGACACTCTTCCTACCTATAGTTTTCTGTCCCTAGAAAAAATGTTTTTTTAAAGACGGTTGATGATCAATGCTTTAGCACACTATAGCACAAGGAGAATTTCCCTCACTGTCCTTCCCTGTCCCTAGAAACAAGGATTATCACAGTGAAAGAAACTGACACTCTTCCTACCTATAGTTTTCTGTCCCTAGAAAAAATGTTTTTTTAAAGCTGATTGATGATCAATGCTTTAGCACACTATAGCACAAGTAGAATTTCCCTCACTGTCCTTCCCTGTCCCTAGAAACAAGGATTATCACAGTGAAAGAAACTGACACTCTTCCTACCTATAGTTTTCTGTCCCTAGAAAAAATGTTTTTTTAAAGACGGTTGATGATCAATGCTTTAGCACACTATAGCACAAGGAGAATTTCCCTCACTGTCCTTCCCTGTCCCTAGAAACAAGGATTATCACAGTGAAAGAAACTGACACTCTTCCTACCTATAGTTTTCTGTCCCTAGAAAAAATGTTTTTTTAAAGCTGATTGATGATCAATGCTTTAGCACACTATAGCACAAGTAGAATTTCCCTCACTGTCCTTCCCTGTCCCTAGAAACAAGGATTATCACAGTGAAAGAAACTGACACTCTTCCTACCTATAGTTTTCTGTCCCTAGAAAAAATGTTTTTTTAAAGACGGTTGATGATCAATGCTTTAGCACACTATAGCACAAGGAGAATTTCCCTCACTGTCCTTCCCTGTCCCTAGAAACAAGGATTATCACAGTGAAAGAAACTGACACTCTTCCTACCTATAGTTTTCTGTCCCTAGAAAAAATGTTTTTTTAAAGCTGATTGATGATCAATGCTTTAGCACACTATAGCACAAGTAGAATTTCCCTCACTGTCCTTCCCTGTCCCTAGAAACAAGGATTATCACAGTGAAAGAAACTGACACTCTTCCTACCTATAGTTTTCTGTCCCTAGAAAAAATGTTTTTTTAAAGACGGTTGATGATCAATGCTTTAGCACACTATAGCACAAGGAGAATTTCCCTCACTGTCCTTCCCTGTCCCTAGAAACAAGGATTATCACAGTGAAAGAAACTGACACTCTTCCTACCTATAGTTTTCTGTCCCTAGAAAAAATGTTTTTTTAAAGCTGATTGATGATCAATGCTTTAGCACACTATAGCACAAGTAGAATTTCCCTCACTGTCCTTCCCTGTCCCTAGAAACAAGGATTATCACAGTGAAAGAAACTGACACTCTTCCTACCTATAGTTTTCTGTCCCTAGAAAAAATGTTTTTTTAAAGACGGTTGATGATCAATGCTTTAGCACACTATAGCACAAGGAGAATTTCCCTCACTGTCCTTCCCTGTCCCTAGAAACAAGGATTATCACAGTGAAAGAAACTGACACTCTTCCTACCTATAGTTTTCTGTCCCTAGAAAAAATGTTTTTTTAAAGCTGATTGATGATCAATGCTTTAGCACACTATAGCACAAGTAGAATTTCCCTCACTGTCCTTCCCTGTCCCTAGAAACAAGGATTATCACAGTGAAAGAAACTGACACTCTTCCTACCTATAGTTTTCTGTCCCTAGAAAAAATGTTTTTTTAAAGCTGATTGATGATCAATGCTTTAGCACACTATAGCACAAGGAGAATTTCCCTCACTGTCCTTCCCTGTCCCTAGAAACAAGGATTATCACAGTGAAAGAAACTGACACTCTTCCTACCTATAGTTTTCTGTCCCTAGAATTTTTTTTTTTTAAAGATGGTTGATGATCAATGCTTTAGCACACTATAGCACAAGGAGAATTTCCCTCACTGTCCTTCCCTGTCCCTAGAAACAAGGATTATCACAGTAAAACACACTGACACTCTCCCTACCTATAGTTTTCTGTTCCTAGAAAAAAATGATTTTTTAAAGATGGTTGATGATCAATGCTTTAGCACACTATAGCACAAGGAGAATTTCCCTCACTGTCCTTCCCTGTCCCTAGAAACAAGGATTATCACAGTGAAAGAAACTGACACTCTTCCTACCTATAGTTTTCTGTCCCTAGAAAAAATGTTTTTTTAAAGCTGATTGATGATCAATGCTTTAGCACACTATAGCACAAGTAGAATTTCCCTCACTGTCCTTCCCTGTCCCTAGAAACAAGGATTATCACAGTGAAAGAAACTGACACTCTTCCTACCTATAGTTTTCTGTCCCTAGAAAAAAATGTTTTTTTAAAGACGGTTGATGATCAATGCTTTAGCACACTATAGCACAAGGAGAATTTCCCTCACTGTCCTTCCCTGTCCCTAGAAACAAGGATTATCACAGTGAAAGAAACTGACACTCTTCCTACCTATAGTTTTCTGTCCCTAGAAAAAATGTTTTTTTAAAGCTGATTGATGATCAATGCTTTAGCACACTATAGCACAAGTAGAATTTCCCTCACTGTCCTTCCCTGTCCCTAGAAACAAGGATTATCACAGTGAAAGAAACTGACACTCTTCCTACCTATAGTTTTCTGTCCCTAGAAAAAATGTTTTTTTTAAAGCTGATTGATGATCAATGCTTTAGCACACTATAGCACAAGGAGAATTTCCCTCACTGTCCTTCCCTGTCCCTAGAAACAAGGATTATCACAGTGAAAGAAACTGACACTCTTCCTACCTATAGTTTTCTGTCCCTAGAAAAAATGTTTTTTTAAAGACGGTTGATGATCAATGCTTTAGCACACTATAGCACAAGGAGAATTTCCCTCACTGTCCTTCCCTGTCCCTAGAAACAAGGATTATCACAGTGAAAGAAACTGACACTCTTCCTACCTATAGTTTTCTGTCCCTAGAAAAAATGTTTTTTTAAAGCTGATTGATGATCAATGCTTTAGCACACTATAGCACAAGTAGAATTTCCCTCACTGTCCTTCCCTGTCCCTAGAAACAAGGATTATCACAGTGAAAGAAACTGACACTCTTCCTACCTATAGTTTTCTGTCCCTAGAAAAAATGTTTTTTTAAAGCTGATTGATGATCAATGCTTTAGCACACTATAGCACAAGTAGAATTTCCCTCACTGTCCTTCCCTGTCCCTAGAAACAAGGATTATCACAGTGAAAGAAACTGACACTCTTCCTACCTATAGTTTTCTGTCCCTAGAAAAAATGTTTTTTTAAAGACGGTTGATGATCAATGCTTTAGCACACTATAGCACAAGGAGAATTTCCCTCACTGTCCTTCCCTGTCCCTAGAAACAAGGATTATCACAGTGAAAGAAACTGACACTCTTCCTACCTATAGTTTTCTGTCCCTAGAAAAAATGTTTTTTTAAAGCTGATTGATGATCAATGCTTTAGCACACTATAGCACAAGTAGAATTTCCCTCACTGTCCTTCCCTGTCCCTAGAAACAAGGATTATCACAGTGAAAGAAACTGACACTCTTCCTACCTATAGTTTTCTGTCCCTAGAAAAAATGTTTTTTTAAAGACGGTTGATGATCAATGCTTTAGCACACTATAGCACAAGGAGAATTTCCCTCACTGTCCTTCCCTGTCCCTAGAAACAAGGATTATCACAGTGAAAGAAACTGACACTCTTCCTACCTATAGTTTTCTGTCCCTAGAAAAAATGTTTTTTTAAAGCTGATTGATGATCAATGCTTTAGCACACTATAGCACAAGTAGAATTTCCCTCACTGTCCTTCCCTGTCCCTAGAAACAAGGATTATCACAGTGAAAGAAACTGACACTCTTCCTACCTATAGTTTTCTGTCCCTAGAAAAAATGTTTTTTTAAAGACGGTTGATGATCAATGCTTTAGCACACTATAGCACAAGGAGAATTTCCCTCACTGTCCTTCCCTGTCCCTAGAAACAAGGATTATCACAGTGAAAGAAACTGACACTCTTCCTACCTATAGTTTTCTGTCCCTAGAAAAAATGTTTTTTTAAAGCTGATTGATGATCAATGCTTTAGCACACTATAGCACAAGTAGAATTTCCCTCACTGTCCTTCCCTGTCCCTAGAAACAAGGATTATCACAGTGAAAGAAACTGACACTCTTCCTACCTATAGTTTTCTGTCCCTAGAAAAAATGTTTTTTTAAAGACGGTTGATGATCAATGCTTTAGCACACTATAGCACAAGGAGAATTTCCCTCACTGTCCTTCCCTGTCCCTAGAAACAAGGATTATCACAGTGAAAGAAACTGACACTCTTCCTACCTATAGTTTTCTGTCCCTAGAAAAAATGTTTTTTTAAAGCTGATTGATGATCAATGCTTTAGCACACTATAGCACAAGTAGAATTTCCCTCACTGTCCTTCCCTGTCCCTAGAAACAAGGATTATCACAGTGAAAGAAACTGACACTCTTCCTACCTATAGTTTTCTGTCCCTAGAAAAAATGTTTTTTTAAAGCTGATTGATGATCAATGCTTTAGCACACTATAGCACAAGGAGAATTTCCCTCACTGTCCTTCCCTGTCCCTAGAAACAAGGATTATCACAGTGAAAGAAACTGACACTCTTCCTACCTATAGTTTTCTGTCCCTAGAATTTTTTTTTTTTAAAGATGGTTGATGATCAATGCTTTAGCACACTATAGCACAAGGAGAATTTCCCTCACTGTCCTTCCCTGTCCCTAGAAACAAGGATTATCACAGTAAAACACACTGACACTCTCCCTACCTATAGTTTTCTGTCCCTAGAAAAAATGATTTTTTAAAGATGGTTGATGATCAATGCTTTAGCACACTATAGCACAAGGAGAATTTCCCTCACTGTCCTTCCCTGTCCCTAGAAACAAGGATTATCACAGTGAAAGAAACTGACACTCTTCCTACCTATAGTTTTCTGTCCCTAGAAAAAATGTTTTTTTAAAGCTGATTGATGATCAATGCTTTAGCACACTATAGCACAAGTAGAATTTCCCTCACTGTCCTTCCCTGTCCCTAGAAACAAGGATTATCACAGTGAAAGAAACTGACACTCTTCCTACCTATAGTTTTCTGTCCCTAGAAAAAATGTTTTTTTAAAGACGGTTGATGATCAATGCTTTAGCACAGTATAGCACAAGGAGAATTTCCCTCACTGTCCTTCCCTGTCCCTAGAAACAAGGATTATCACAGTGAAAGAAACTGACACTCTTCCTACCTATAGTTTTCTGTCCCTAGAAAAAATGTTTTTTTAAAGCTGATTGATGATCAATGCTTTAGCACACTATAGCACAAGTAGAATTTCCCTCACTGTCCTTCCCTGTCCCTAGAAACAAGGATTATCACAGTGAAAGAAACTGACACTCTTCCTACCTATAGTTTTCTGTCCCTAGAAAAAATGTTTTTTTTAAAGATGGTTGATGATCAATGCTTTAGCACCCTATAGCACAAGGAGAATTTCCCTCACTGTCCTTCCCTGTCCCTAGAAACAAGGATTATCACAGTGAAAGAAACTGACACTCTTCCTACTGTGACCCCCTGGATGGGCTCCCCACACAAAAACAGGCCCAGCAGACGGAGGTTGTGGTTTTCAAGATCAAAAGGTGTGGTTTATTTCTCTATTTACAGTGACAAAAACACAGCAAAGCAAAAAGAAACATAAACAAAATAAATCCTGGTCAGCTTGACCTCTGACTAAACATGCAGGTTTCCCTAACTAACAACTGGGATCAGCCTGGTGCTGTCCTAGTCCCTAAGTCCCTGCTTTAGTAAATGTCCAAACAAATAGCCACACAGGCTTTGTCTCACCGCACAGGGGTTCACTCTCCCTAGACAGTCCACACAGGTCTGGTTCCAGGCATGAGCAAACACCTAATGAAGCTGGGAGTTTTTATAGAGGCCTTAAACGAGCTGACAAGCTTCAGCTGGTCTCATCAACTCCCTGCCTGCACGACGCCCAGCACTCTCCCTAGAGGTATAAGTCGGCATAAAGCCTGAATCTGGGAGAAATATACCTACCCCCCTGGATGCAACCAGGTGACTTTACCTTCCTGCTGTCACATACCCCCCCCCTCTTGTTTTAACCTTGGGGTTGGAACACCAGCAATCAGGCATTCATGTACTCGAGACAAAGCATCCACATTCCCCATTTGAACGCCAGGGCGATGCTTTACTGTGAAGTTGAATTCCTGTAGGGCCAGGAACCACCTATTTACTCTTCTATTTGTCTCCTTGTTTTGAGCCATCCACTTTAACGGAGCGTGATCCGTAACCATGTCAAAGTGCCTACCTAGCAGATAGTACCGAAGGGAATCTAGAGCCCACTTCACCGCTAAACACTCCTTTTCAACCGTGGCGTAATTTACCTCATGGGACTTCAACTTCCTGCTGAGGTAAATGACTGGGTGCTCTTCCCCGTTCCAGACCTGGGACAATACTGCTCCTAACCCCACATCTGACGCATCACTTTGTACGACAAAGTCTTTAGAGAAGTCGGGTGAGTACAACACTGGCTGGCTACATAAGGCTTGTTTCAAGAATTGGAATGCTGCCTCAGCCTCGGGGGTCCATTTAATTATGACCGACCCTTTCCCTTTCGTCAGGTTGGTTAGGGGCACAGCCTTAGAAGCAAAGTGGGGAATGAAGCGCCGATAATAACCCGCGATTCCCAGAAAGGCTCGTACCTGCTTCTTGCTGTTGGGACGTGGCCAACTCTGGATGGCCTTGACTTTGTTGAGTTGGGGTTTTATTACTCCCCTGCCAATGGTGTACCCAAGATATTTGGCCTCCTCCTGCCCAATGGTACACTTCTTGGGGTTAGCCGTAAACCCCGCTTCCCGGATAGAGTCTAGGACTGCTTGCACTTTTGGCAGATGTGAGGCCCAATCTGTGCTATGGACAATTACGTCATCCAGGTAAGCCGCAGCATACTTCCGATGGGGCCTCAGTATCTGGTCCATTTTCCGCTGGAATGTGGCCGGCGCATTCTGTAACCCGAACGGCATTCTCTTATATTGGAACGCCCCGTCTGGGGTTACAAATGCGGTTTTCTCTTTGGCCGACTTGGCCAGGGGAATTTGCCAATACCCTTTTGTGAGGTCAAGAGTCGTCATGTATCGGGCTGTTCCCAGCCGGTCGATCAACTCATCTATACGTGGCATGGGGTAGGTGTCAAATTTTGTAACTTTGTTCAACTGACGAAAATCGTTACAAAATCGCCAGCTCCCATCCGGTTTAGGCACCAACACAATGGGACTAGACCAATCACTTTGGGACTCCTCTATCACCCCTAAGTTCAGCATTTTCTGTACTTCCTCCCGTATTGCCTCCCGTCGGGCCTCTGGGATCCGATAGGGTTTTAACTTCACCCTTTCACCGGGCGGGGTAATAATATCATGCTCTACCCCAGATGTTTGTCCCGGCAGCTCAGAGAACACCTCCTTGTTGCGAAGCACAAACTCCTTAACCTCCTGTTGTTGGGGTTGTGACAAGGTGGCTGCTATTCCAACCTCCGGAATCACGCAACCAGTTTGAGCTGGTGACCAAGTTTCTGCGACTAGGGACTCTCTATCCCTCCAGGCTTTCAACAGATTAACGTGATAGATCTGTTCGGGCTTTCGCCTTCCTGGTTGTCTGACCTTGTAATTCACTTCGCTCACTTTTTCCATTATCTCGTAGGGGCCTTGCCATTTGGCAAGGAATTTACTTTCAACCGTAGGGACAAGTACCAATATCCTATCCCCCGGGGAAAAGGTACGGGTCTTGGCTCCACGGTTGTACACTCTCTGCTGTGCCAACTGCGCTTGGGCCAAATGTTCCTTCACGATGGGCATTACCTGTGCAATTCGATCTTGCATCAGGGCGACATGCTCAATCACACTCCTGTGGGGAGAACTCTCACTTTCCCAAGTTTCCTTGGCAATATCCAACAGCCCTCTTGGGTGTCTCCCATACAGTAACTCAAAGGGGGAGAATCCCGTAGAGGATTGGGGCACCTCCCTAATAGCAAACATCAAATAAGGAAGTAGACAGTCCCAATCCTTTCCATCTCTATCCACCACTTTCTTCAACATTTGTTTTAGGGTTTTGTTGAATCTTTCAACCAGCCCATCGGTTTGGGGGTGAAACACAGACGTACGCAATTGCGTCACTTTGAACAATTTACACAGCTCTTTCATAACCCGGGACATAAAGGGTGTACCTTGGTCCGTAAGCAGTTCTTTACAAATACCCACCCGGCTAAAAACAAGAGATAGCTCTTTGGCTATGGTTTTGGCCGAGGTATTTCGGAGAGGGATCGCTTCTGGATAACGGGTGGCATAGTCCATTATAACTAATATGTACTGGTGCCCCCTAGCGGACTTGATTATAGGACCTACCAAATCCATTGCGATCCTCTCAAACGGGACCTCAATGATGGGTAGAGGGACCAGCGGGCTACGGAAATGTGGCATCGGGGCCGACCTCTGACACACAGGGCAGGAGGAACAATAATTTTCTATGTCCTTCATCATCCCAGGCCAATAGAATCTCTGTAATACCCTCTCTCGGGTTTTCTCTGTCCCCAGATGACCTCCAAGAATGTGCCCATGGGCCAACTCCAACACCAACTTCCTGTAAGGTTTGGGCACCACAAGCTGCTCAACGGTTTCTTCTGCCCTTTTTGCCACCCGATACAGTAGGTCCTTCTCTACGCTGAAGTATGGGTAAGTGCAGGTATTATCTGGGTTCACTAACTCGCCATCTATTTCCACTACGTTTTCCCGTGCCTTTATTAGGGCGGGGTCTTTTAACTGTTCTGTGGCAAAATTTTCCCTGTGAACCTCAAGATCAGAAAACTCCACAGACGGTAGGTTTTCGTCTGAGGAGGTGGGCTCCTCTCCAGTTTCTTGAGTCTCGCCTGCCAATACTGACAAGGGAAATTCTGGAGAGTCCTCACCACTCTCAGAGGAGTTCTGGCTATCACCTTCCTGGTACATAGGGGCACCAGTGGGGGGCTCAGGATCATCCCACAGTTCCCAGAACTTCGGAAAATCCCTTCCCACAATGGCATCATGCGGTAATTGAGATACTAACCCCACTGGATGAGAGAGGGTACCTTTGGGGGTCTTGAAACACACTGTAATCACTGGATACTCTCGGGTGTCCCCATGCACACAAATAACAGCTACCTTGCTATTCCCAGAGACCTCTGTTTTAACTAATTCAGCCTTTATCAGGGTCACAAGGCTACCTGAATCCAGTAATACCACAACATTTCTACCATTAATACACATTTTGCATAAATGTTTCTCAGTTCCCCGAATGGCAGTGCATGCAACTGTCGCACACAGCGACTGACGTCTGTCCGTCAGAAAGTCACATTGCATGGGTTCCTCCACAACCGGGCAATTTGCTGCAATATGTCCCGCTTGCCGGCAGCGGTAGCAAACAATCCTTTTGGCTGCCTCTTGAGCCCCCGACTTCCCAGGCTGTTCTCGCCAAACCCTGGGCAGAGCTCCCACCCTCTCACTCTCTCCACCCTCACCCCTTGGAATCATCTTATCCGCCCCTGGGGATGGTCTGGTCTTAGGGTGGAAAGTCCGAGAGTCTCTGGAAGAGGCCGTCAGGTTCTCTGCAGCCAAGTATCTCTCTACACGATCCACAAGTTTACCGGCCGTTTCTGGGTCTCCATGGCTTACCCACTTTTGAATGGCGGTAGGAAGAGCTCTCAAGAAACGATCCATCACAACACGTTCCACAATCTCCGGTGCGGACAAAGTCTCTGGCTGTAGCCACTTCCTGCTCAGGTGAATGAGATCATACATTTGAGACCTGGGGGGTTTTCCAAGCTGGAAAGTCCAGTTATGCACACGCTGAGCCCGGACAGCCAGGGTGACACCCAGCCTTGCCAATATTTCAGCTTTTAGCATCACATAGTCTTTTGCTTGGTCAGGCTCTAGGTCATAGTAAGCTTTCTGCGATTCACCAGTTAACAGAGGAGCCACCAGTCCAGCCCACTGCTCCTCAGGCCACTTTTCTCTTTCAGCAGTCCTTTCAAATGTGGTCAAAAATACCTCTGGATCATCCTCTCCAGTCATTTTTGTCAATAAACGACTCACCCCAAAGGACGCGGTATTAGTGGGACGGCTTTCCTCACTGGTCTGCGGACGTTGCTGCATTACTGCTTCCATCTGTTGTTGTAGTCTCTGCTCTTGCTTCTGCAACAGGTCTATGAAGCGGGCCTCAGATTGCTGCTGGGCTTGTTGCTGGGCTGCGAAGCTCTGTTGTTGAGCTGCAAGGCTCTTTTGCAAACCTGCATTTGTCTGCTGTTGATTGGCATTTGCTAGAGCCAGCTGTTTCAGTATCTCCTCCATGCTGGCTTAAAAAAAAAAACTGCCTGCATTCTCCACCAACTGTGAGGGGGTTAGCTCGGTAGCGGGTGTGTGTGACCCCCTGGATGGGCTCCCCACACAAAAACAGGCCCAGCAGACGGAGGTTGTGGTTTTCAAGATCAAAAGGTGCGGTTTATTTCTCTATTTACAGTGACAAAAACACAGCAAAGCAAAAAGAAACATAAACAAAATAAATCCTGGTCAGCTTGACCTCTGACTAAACATGCAGGTTTCCCTAACTAACAACTGGGATCAGCCTGGTGCTGTCCTAGTCCCTAAGTCCCTGCTTTAGTAAATGTCCAAACAAATAGCCACACAGGCTTTGTCTCACCGCACAGGGGTTCACTCTCCCTAGACAGTCCACACAGGTCTGGTTCCAGGCATGAGCAAACACCTAATGAAGCTGGGAGTTTTTATAGAGGCCTTAAACGAGCTGACAAGCTTCAGCTGGTCTCATCAACTCCCTGCCTGCACGACGCCCAGCACTCTCCCTAGAGGTATAAGTCGGCATAAAGCCTGAATCTGGGAGAAATATACCTACCCCCCTGGATGCAACCAGGTGACTTTACCTTCCTGCTGTCACACTACCTATAGTTTTCTGTCCCTAGAAAAAATGTTTTTTTAAAGATGGTTGATGATCAATGCTTTAGCACACTATAGCACAAGGAGAATTTCCCTCACTGTCCTTCCCTGTCCCTAGAAACAAGGATTATCACAGTAAAACACACTGACACTCTCCCTACCTATAGTTTTCTGTCCCTAGAAAAAATGATTTTTTAAAGATGGTTGATGATCAATGCTTTAGCACACTATAGCACAAGGAGAATTTCCCTCACTGTCCTTCCCTGTCCCTAGAAACAAGGATTCACACAGTAAAACACACTGACACTCTCCCTACCTATCCTTCTCTTTCCCTAAACTAAAGGAATCCAGGTTAAGCAAGAAAAAAAAATGTCACTGTCCCTGCCTATGCTTCTCTTTCCCTGCTCCGGAACACACTACACTAGGCCGCCGTGCTGGCGGCCTTTTATAGTGTGGGGCGTGTACTAAACACCCTCAGCAATAATTGGCCACAGGCATCCTGCCTGTGGCCAATCATTGCTCTCCTCGCTGCCGGCGCTGTGATTGGCCAAGCATGCAGGGTCACAGTGCATGCTTGGCCAATCACAGCGCCGGGATTACACTGCGATGGCGCAGTGTATTGTGGGCCGTTCGCGTCACTCGAATTTGGCGCGAACGGCCCAAATCGTTCGTTGTTCGCCGAACGCGCGAACAGCCGATGTTCGAGTCGAACCTATGTTCGAGTCGAACACCGAGCTCATCCCTACACACCAGGAAAAAGCAGCAATACAGGCTAAGTTAAGGTGTAATATGGTCAGGAGGTACACTCCGCCCGCTGTAAGTGCCGCAAAATCCTGTTGGTGTAACACACCAGGAAAAAGCAGCAATACGGGCTAACTTCAGGTGTATAATGTGCAGGAGGCTTAGCAACAATGACACTGACACTGTCCCCTGCCTATCCTTCTCTCTCCCTGCACACAAGGTTTATCAAACTATATGACACTGACACTCTCCCTGCCTATCCTTCTCTCTCCCTGCACACAAGGTTTATCAAAGTATATGACACTGACACTCTCCCTGCCTATCCTTCTCTCTCCCTGCACACAAGGTTTAGCAAAGAATAGGACACTGACACTGTCCCCTGCCTATCCTTCTCTCTCCCTGCACACAAGGTTTATCAAAGTATATGACACTGACACTCTCCCTGCCTATCCTTCTCTGTCCCTACACACAAGGTTTAGCAAAGAATAGATTTGACAAGATTTGACACTGTCCCTGCCTATCCTTCACTTTCCCTGCTCCGGAACACACTACACAAGGCCGCCGCGCTGGCGGCCTTTTATAGTGTGGGGCATGTACTAAACCCCCTCAGCTATAATTGGCCACAGGCATCCTGCCTGTGGCCAATCATTGCTCTCCTCGCTGCCGGCGCTGTGATTGGCCAAGCATGCAGGGTCACAGTGCATGCTTGGCCAATCACAGCGCCGGGATTATACTGCCATGCCGCAGTGTATTGTGGGCCGTTCGCGTCACTCGAATTTGGCGCGAACGGCCCAAATCGTTCGTTGTTCGCTGAACGCGCGAACAGCTGATGTTCGAGTCGAACCTATGTTCGACTCGAACACCGAGCTCATCCCTACTCTTCAGCCAAACTTTTTCCAGCAGGCTCCTTTGACAATAGTCTATACAGTGCAGATGGACTAATCTCCCATTGCAGCTTATATTTAATAGTCAGCCCCAACGGGCCAGCTTCTGATTGGATGCAGCCTCTGTTCGGCTGAAATTTTTCCAGCAAACTCCTTTGGCAAAAGTCTATACAGTGCAGATGGACTAATCACCCACTGCAGCTTATGTATTTTGACAGCCGACCCAACTTGTTGCTTATGTATTTTGACAGCCGATCCAACCAGGCTCCTTCAACAAAATTTAATCGAACAATTGACTTTTGCCATACAGAGTGAGGCCAGCGGGGCCACCCATTGCAAGAATCAGATGAAATTTACACAGTATATGGACAGCTTAAAGCGGACCTTCAGTAATTTTTTCAACTTTCCATCTAATAAATCTTCCGCCCTTGTTGTTTTAACTTTGGATAGTAAAACATTTTGTTTCTGCCAGTAAATAGCTTATACAGCCCACTTCCTGTTTCTTGTCTGGTCATTAGCCTAGGCTTATGACATCATACACAGCTCTCTCTCTCTCTCACTCTCATGAGAGTTTGTCAGGAAGGGAGGGTGGATGAGTCATAAGTGGGCCAATGAGAGCTGCAGGGCTGCAGAGCTGGAGGTGTGCCTCTGTGTGTTTGTGTAAATCCAGGTAGTGAACAGGCAGCTGCTTCAGCTGCCCACAGTAAAATGGTTGCATCCAGACTTAGTGGAGGGAGATTTCTGCAGCATATTTGGCAAGTACAGAATCCCACTATATAAAATAATATGCAAAGTGGTTGGAGGGAAGCTTCATAATGGCAAAGATGTTTTTATTACAAATTATGTGAGCAGACTGCCATTCCTCTTTAAGCATGTTGACAACAAGCAATAGAGTCATGACTGGCTCTAATGCGGCCCCTTTTCTCCCCCAATCGGATTGATGGGATAAAGGGAATAATATAAGGATTAAATCAAGGCAAATTTATATACTTATTTAAAGTCAGATTGCGAGCATAAAAGTCTACTGTATCGGTTAGGCCTGGACTTTTAGTTTTGGTAGTAGGTACTGTATGTGTTGGTGGAGCACTAGACCCAATGGAAGACAGAAATTCATGAGTCAAAAACTAATTTCTAGAGGCGGCTCTCTGCCAATCTGGGTATTTCAGAGGGTCTCTGGAGTAATCAATAAAGTATTATAAGAATAAATCAGAAAGCTTGATTTATTCCAGTGTAGCGATACCCTCAACTTAAGAGAGCCGCAAGTTTTGATTTGGGCCCTGAGTACAGCTTCCCCAACCCCCCGGCAATCTGCTCTACCTGCTCTGGCACAGTTAACCCACAGCAATTTCACATAAACAATCACTTATGCTTTAAATGTGGGTGTGTGGATTGATAACTCAGACTCATAGACAATGTTGTAAATAATAACTGACTTTACTGCTAGTGGTAAGATAAAGGGGATAACATGCATGTAACATTTGGTTCACAACACATAAGCAGGTCCCTGCAGTTGTAAATCACAATACTGTGTGTGTGTGTACCAGCAATGGAAAGGGGACGGAACGCCACGTGGGGCGACCGTTACCTAAACACCCTGTGGTGTGATAACTAACTTATAACTATCTAACGGATCAGGCCTGATCCCTAACCATGAAACTCAGTCTTAGAAGAAACACAAATCTTCACCGGCACAGGATCTGTAAAGGTGGTGCACTTGAAGTATTTAAAACCATGTATTTGTAATCCAATAGGGGGGGGGGGGTAATTCTCCCTCACCGGAGGTGTTAGGCCTCGGAAGTCTAGTAGGCACAAAGTATAAAAGTAACAGTTTAAAGATGAGCTTTCGCTCGCTCACCACTCCGGAACACTTCCCTCAGTCCGGAACTTCCCTCAGTCCGGAACTTCCACCGGCTGTGTCGGTTCTCGTCCACAGCGGCTTCTGCGATCGGATCCCCGATCCAGATAACTTCAGAAGAGATGAGTCTGGATGCCACCCAGGCTCGCAAAGGGGGTGGAAGGCTCTTTGGTTCGCTCCACAGGCCCCAGGCTTCAGGCCTGGAACAGCACAGATCCGCACAGGTGTATCTCTCTCTCTGCCTCCCCGTGTCCAAAGAGAAAGAGCTAGGCCTCGCCCCCTCCTTATATTCCTTCCCCCCGACTCCCCTCTCTCTGGAATTTCCTGTCTCTGATTAAAGGGGAACACCCCGCTACACCAGTAAGATTTTGTTTTTCACAAACAGTCAATCAAAAAGCCAACATGTTTCGAGGGCTCAAAACTCCCTCTTCATCAAGGTTGGGTAACAAAAATGACAGAAAGCATTATGTGCCTAAATATTCAGCTTATATTGTTTTATGTTATTTTGTTCCTAAGCCATGATGAAGGGGGAGGAATATTGATCCCCTGAAACGTGTTAGCTTTTTGATTGATCATTTGTGAAAAATAAAATTCTTACTAGACTTAATCAAGATTCGTGGTTCTCTCATCCTTCTAATGCTCTATAGACTAGCAATTGAGCATTTGTCAGCAGCGCTGGTGTTAATTAAAAAACAAATGGCTCAGACTACACCATATTAGTAGTGATGACAATACATAAATAATTCTAGCACTTCTAGCACTATGATCCAACAACTATGTGAAACATGTTAGTTATAGAAGTAGTGATTGTAAACTTTATATGCCAGAAACTTGTTTTATATCTTACACCATAAATGTGTCTATCTTCTGCACAGATCAAGTGTTTGGATGTCACCTGGCAACACTCTGCCAACGCGAGAACTCCACCGTTCCTAACTTTGTGCGAATGTGTATAGAAGCCTTGGAGAAGAGAGGTAGGTGACAACAGGTGGTAACAAGTCAACTTTCTGGCCAGTCCAGTAACAGTCAAATGCTAATACTATTTGGAATGTATTCTACCAGGATCATTTAATGTGCAAATGGAATATAATTTCACAAAGCTAATACACCAGATAGGGATCCTTATTTTTTTAAGTGATATGTGAAAATGAATCACTTTGCAGAAGATAAAGATTCCTGACCTCCTTTAAAACCTGTGAATTGAGAGTAGGAGCCGGTTCACACAGGGGCGACACGACTCCGGCCGCGACTTTGCGAGGCGACCTGGATGCAACCTGAGCGCGCACCACAGTGCGACTTGGGGCGACTTACAATGCGACTTCAAGTCGCCTCCAGGACAAGAGGCTTTCCGGTGGCCAATCAAACAACAATCAGCTCTGTGGCAGGGAGGGGGGAGGGAGGGGTTTGCCTGAGAAAACATGAGAAAATAATTTTCTCTTCCTGTATTGTTACTTCAGTTAGAGACACGATCCAACTTTGGAGGCGACTTCCATTGAAATCAATGGATACAAGTCGCCTAGAAGTAGGATTGAAGTAGTACAGGAACCTTTTCTGAAGTCAGAGCGACTTCAGTAGTGTACATTAAGACGGCTCCATTCACTTCCATTACTTTTCTCAACAGCGCGACTTGGGGCGACTTGGGACGACTTCAAGTCGGATCCAAGGTCGCCCCTGTGTGAACTGGCTCTTATGTGTAGTAACTTATGACAACCTGCAGAAAACCAAATTTTTGCAGATTAGAGTGGGTAAGCCTTACATTTGATTGGTGGAAAACAATTACAGCCCACCAATCGGCACCAGTCTTTGCATATGAAGATGAAAACAAATGTGAAATATCGATGCTGTCCAGAGAGGTCAGAGTCTTAGTTTTGTTTTCTGGTCGGAACTACAAACATGGAAGAGAGAAATCTGGTTGATAATGGGAAACTTAGCTTTTTTGTAAGTGCTAGAAAAGAGTATAGTTTTTGGTCTTTCTGCTTACCAGGATGATGGTCAGGTAAAACTTAGAGTGCTCTCTGCCTACCAGGGAGCAGGATCTATTGGTTCAGATGCAGCTCAGCTTGTTTGACTGTCCCTCACTGGTCCAATGGGGAGGCATATTGGACAGGGACCTGACAAGTGAGTGCACAGGCTTTGTTACAGTCCTGGCTATTGGCAGAGGAAAAGTGCTGCATTGCATGTTGAGATACAGTATAAAAGCGCAGGGTACATGTGCTCAGAGTTAGTTGAGCCGGGGAACAGTGTTCAGGAGGGAGGGGTGGCTGCCCTCTCCTCCTCCTCGGTGGTCGTGCGGCCTTGGGTGGTCGACCCAAGGGCCTAGATAGAGAGAAAAGCTGAACTCAGAGGTCCTGCAGCGCTGACTGGAAGGGAGATACCAGGAAGGATCTGATTCTGCCTACTGTGAGTACAGATTTGTGTCTTTGGGGCCTGTCAAGTGAGGGCCACCGCTTCAGCTAGAAGAGTCAGTGGATGCGTGTCAGTAAAGGGAATGCTAGAGAGTATCCTGATGATAATGTAGTGCATCAAGTCTTCTGCTAGTGAGAGCAAGAAGACTTAATTCCTCCATACATGTGGCTGTATTGTTAAAGCAGTGAGACTGCTTCCACAAATAATCCGGTGAGGCCAAGTGAGAGTTGTCCTTATCCATTGTGAATAATTCCAGTTGGTGTATCCCACGAATCCCTTCTCCCATCCAAGTTCCAAAATAAAATAAAAATAAAAAATAAAAATACCCTGGACTGGTCATTGAGTAACGAGCAAGCAGGAGTAAGGGTGGGACAAGTGAAAACCCTTAGCAACCAGCTGCAGGTACCCAGAGAGAGGCCAATGAAGTCAACACTCAGCAAGCCCTACGGGGACAGTGCTACATATCTACAGCCAAAACTTTTCATTTTTATTTTTGGAACAAGTGGTGACTAGGAATGAGCTTAACGTACAAGGCTTGTTTAGCAAACTTACCTGAAATTCAGGTGCTGAATAGTGACACTACTAATGTCAATGGTAAAAACTATCAGTGGAAAGTATATTCAGCACCGATATAAACAATGTAACACTTACATTTATATGCATATATATGCATACATACATATATTGATTGCCAGCTGAACACTACAAAGACAATACAAAAACTCCTCAATAAAATACAGTATATAGCAGAAATCAGTGCAGCGCAAACAAAATCATCATTTAGATCCAATCACTAAAAGACAAGTCCATGAGAAATATAGATTGTGAAGGTATCAGGATGTTAACCCCTGTGTGAAAGGTGTCTATTACCAGGTATACGAGTATGAAGAGTGAGTCCAGCCCATCCACCATAGCGAAAACAGCAGCCTCTCACCTCTTTGATACGACCGGAATGGTCAACATTCAATTTCCCACACCATGGGGATATATCCTCCAACGGTCAGTCCACGATGTACTGTAGATATCAATAGCTCCACCAGTCATGTATATGCAAATGAGTAAAAACCATCTAGTCCTCTCCGTATAATCACTGATTTTATTTAAAAAGATAAAATTCACTTACAAACGGAGCACTTCCACCAAGTGCATGTGTATGGGCATTTCTGTGTACAACCAGAAATGCCCATACACATGCACTTAGTGGAAGTGCTCCGTTTGTAAGTGAATTTTATTTTCCTAAATAAAATCGGTGATTATACGCAGAGCACTAGATGTTTTGTTCTCATTTGCATATACCGGTACATGACCCGTTGATATCTACATCGTGGACTGACTGTTGGAGGATATATCCCCCAGGGGCGGATCCAGAGTCTTTTCTCGGGAGGGGCACTGCCAAAAAATGTTTTTTTTTGTGGGAAATTTATCGGGGGAATGGTTGGTGTCGGCGCTTCAATCATCCCGGCACCATGGTTGTTATGGTGTCAGGATGATTGAAGCGCATTATTTATATTATTACATTGTAATATGAAATTAAATAGTTCAATGCAGAATCAGTGGGAGCCCCGAGTGTGTCACTTGCCACCGTCGCCTGCAATTAGTGGGAGCCCTGAGCGTGTCACTTGCCACACGTTGTGGATTGTCACTTGCTACGTCACCTGCCACATCTTGTGGATTGTCACTTGCCACACCTTGTGGATTGTCACTTCCCACATCACCTGCCACACCTTGTGGATTCTCACTTGCCACGTCACCTGCCACACCTTGCTGATTGTCACTTGCCTGCCACCAGATGCAGATTGTCATTTGCCACGTCACCTGACACAATTTGCGGTTTGTCACTTGCCATGTCGCCTGCCACACCTTGCGGATTGTCACTAACTTGCCTGCTAAGGTGTAGTTTTGGTTGTCTCTTGCTGTGTCCCAGACTCCCAGAGTCAGGCAGCAGAGAGATAATGTAATCTCTCTGCTGCCTGCACAGTGAGGGCGGAAGTCACTGCAGGAATGCAGGGCAGGCACGGGCGGTGAGAGATGATCTCATCTCTCTGCTCCCCCGCTCCCGGCTAGCTGATTGGCCAGCTGCCACACTGAGCCTGCTCTCTCACTCTCACCTGCACTGCCAACATACTGAGCAGCACGGTCTGCCCATGAACCACGCCGCCCCCGACAACAAACCACGCCGCAAGCGGAGCCGCCCGCTTTCTTACCTGTCTGTGGAGCCGCACGCTATTGCACCTGCCCGCAGAGCGGCCTGACGTGACTCACTGACGTCACTCATTGCTAGACGCCAAGCGGCCCAGGCGTTAGCAGCGAGTGCAGGGAAGAGGCTCCACCCACCTCCTCCTCCGCTCTGGTATCGTGTCAGTGCGCCACGTAACTACATTAGACGAGTCTCTCTCTCGGCGCCGCTGATCAGCTGATGTGAGAAACTGAGAGAGAGACTCAGAGAGGCAGCGGCAGAACAAGTACTGTATATACTCGAGTATAAGCCGACCCGAATATAAGCCGAGGCACCTAATTTTACCCCAAAAAACTGGGAAAACTTATTGACTCAAGTATAAGCCTAGGGTGTCCTAGGCTTATACTTGCCTCACTTTGCCTCACTGTGCCCATGCCTCACTGTGCCCATGACTAGACTGATGTTTAACATGGAAGTCTATGGAAGGAGTGCCCGGCTTTGAAAAATCGGTTCTCCCAGACACGAAACTTTTCAAACTTATAGAGGAGACATGGGGCTACATGTGTGCCAAGTTTGGGGTCCAGAGGACCTACGACCGGCCGGTACCGGGTCCGCAAAATCACTGGAGAAATGACCGTTTAACATTGGAGTCTATGGAAGGGGTGCCCGGGTTTAAAAAATCAGTGCTCCACGGCCGTAAGTCTCCCAGACACCAAACTTTGCACACTTGTAGAGAAGACATGGGGCTAGCTACATGTGTGTCAAGTTTGGGGTCCAGGGGACCTACGAACGGCCGGTACCGGGTCCGCAAAATCACCGGAGAAATGACCATTTAACATTGGAGTCTATGGAAGGGGTGCCCGGATTTAAAAAATCAGTGCTCCCCAGCCGTAGGTCCCCCAGACACCAAACTTTGCACACTTGTAGAAGAGACATTGGGCTACATGTGTGCCAAGTTCGGGGTCCAGGGGTCCTACAGCCGGCCGGTACCGGGTCCCAAAATTTTGGGAGATCAGGCGGAAAAAAAAAAAAAAACAGCAAGCAAGTGAGTGTGACAGATGGTCTCGGGGGGGGGGGGCAATTTCCCTGTTGCCCCCCCCCCTGGATCCGCCACTGATATCCCAATGGTGTGGCAAATTGCATATTGACCGTTCCGGTTCGCATCAAGGAGGTGAGAGGCTGCTGTTGTCTGAGATGGACGGGCTGGACTCACTCTTAACACTTGTATGCCTGGTATTGGACACCTTTCCCACAGGGGTTAACATCCTGATACCTTCACGATCTATAGTTCTCATGCACTTGTCTTTTAGTGATTGGTTCTAAATTATAATTTTGTTTCCGCTGCACTAATGGTAAAAACTATTTTTATAAAATTCTATTGGGTCAGGACTAGGAATGAACCGAACACCCCCCGGTTCGGTTCGCACCAGAACATGCGAACCGACCGATAGTTTGCGCGAACTTTCAAACCCCGTTAAAGTCTATGGGACTCGAACCTGAGAAATCAAAAGTGTGAATTTTAAAGGCTAATTTGCAAGTTATTGTCCTAAAAAGGGTTTGGGGACACGGGTCCTGCCCCAGGGTACATGTATCAATGCAAAAAAAGTTTTAAAAACTGAAGTTTTTTCAGGAGCAGTGATTATAATGATGCTTAAAGTGAAAAAATAAAAGTGAAATATTCCTTCAAATATCATGCCTGGGAGGTGTCTATAGTATGCCTGTAAAGTGGCTCGTGTTTCCCGTGTTTAGAACTGTCCCTGCACAAAATGACATTTCTAAAGGAATACAAGTCATTTAAAACTGCTTGCGGCTTTAATGTAATGTCTGGTCCCGGAAATATGGATGAAAATCATTAAGAAAAACGGCATGGGTACCCCCCCCCCAGCACATTACCAGCCCATTTGGGTCTTGTATGGATATTAAGGGGAACTTCGCACCCAAATTAAAAAAAGGAAAGGCTATATACTCTGAACAGCAGTATACAGGCAGTGCAAACAAGACAGGGACTGTGGGTTTGTTCTTAAGTAGAATCTGTATGTAATTTTGAACTGGTAAATTTTAAAGTGTAGCTCCAACCAAAAAATCTATTTTTAAGCCAATCATCACCCAGCAATGCACTGCGATGACGCAGTGAATTATGGGCCATGACGCGCCACTCTAATTTGGCGCGAATGGCCCATATTGTTCGAAATTCGGCGAACGGCCGAACAGACGACGTTCGAGTTGAACATGAGTTTGACTCGAACACGAAGCTCATCCCTAGTCAGGACAAGCAATTTTAATATTGTCCAGAAGGATACCCTGAACCTGTCTGTACGATGTATCCAAACTAATACAGCAAAACTTTACAAAGAAATACAAATTTCATTTAATTTGCCAGTAAATTCCAACTTTGGCTGCTTAATTATTTTCGTAAAAAAGAAAGCAGCTGGTTATTCCATTTTTCTTTACCAGGCCCTAATCCTTGATGAGGGTCTGATGTACTGTAGATGATAATGGTGGACCCCACGAAAAAAATATTTCATTGGGTTCCTCCTAAAAATACATACCAGACCTTGATGAAGGTCTGGTAATGGTGTCACATGTGCAAAAAACAAAACAACAAAAAACAGCATGGGGTCCCCCCAAATTCCATAGTGGATCCTTATCCAAATGCGCAGTGTAATCGGAGTGTAGTCGGTGTCTCCTGTGTGTGAGCCCCCCACCATCACACACAGGAGACACCGACTACACTCCGATTTTACACCAGCGAGGTATCCCTTTCCTTTTTTACATGGGATCACTGTGATCATACTGCGGTGAAATCTCGTTTGAAGAGTTGGACGTAGGAGTCTATACCATCTAATTGGAAGTACCTATATGCGGTTTGAGGTCCTCCGTCATAGGGGACCAATATAATCTGGTAAGCTGCTGATCTGTTGTTGGTGGTGGATCACTCTTCAGACAAGCACTGTGGAATTTTGGATTTGTTTTTCACGGGTGTCTTCACTTCAATATTCTTTGGACTGATTTTATTTGTGTACACATAGATTGACGCCCTGTGCGTCTTTCTTATAATATGCCATTTTGTATGGTTTACCAGTTTGTATCACGTATAACACAATTTATTGGTTATGTCAATTAAGTTTTAGGTTTGTTCATTATTAACTGACACGTCACTCATAAGGGTTAACGTACTACATATATGTGTTGATCAGCACGTTAAAAATAATGTTCTTAATATATTATTTTTTTCATTTATTTTTGGTTTAACGCTACTATATATTTTTTCTTGTTTGTTTCACTGAGTATGTTTATCAGGTTAGTGGCAGCTTGAGACCACAATTGAGGCAATCTGGGTCATCGAGTAATTGCCATCTCTTAATCCTGAGCGCAATTTTTTCCTTTTTTCCTATATCCAAATGCCCAGTCTGACTGACGAGGAAAGGAGGGGACGAGTGTGCAGCTCCCCCTTCCTGGACTATACCATGACACATGCCCTAAACATGGAGGATACTTTTCCAGGGGGCCCCCCATATACCAGCTCCCTACCATGTAAATGAGGAGGGGTAAATAGTGCGCATTCACAAAAAAATTTAAGTAGTAAATGTAGCGGGGTCTCCTTTAAGGCCTCACGGACTACGATACCCAGAATCCAGTTTAGCATGCAAGGTGCATTGCCACCCGCAGAGACTCATGGGGTGGGTTATAAAGGTGAGGGGCGAGGCTAAGGTCGGCCTCTTTGGAAACTGCGCTTCTATCAAAAGGGATCCTCCTGTGCGGACTTGCTGCTGGTGCAAGGCCTGAAGCCTGGGCCTTACGCACTTCCAAAGAGCCTTCCACCCCACTGCGGAGCCTGTGTGGCACCTGATCTCCTATTGCCTCTGACTGACATCAGGAGGACCGAAGACCCGGCTGTCGCATACCCTGTGTGCGGATACACACCGGTGGAAGTTACGGACGAGGACTAAGTCCGGTGTGGTGAGAGAGCACCTGCTCACAGCTATAGCCAAGAACTTTGTTAGGCCGATTGACTGCTTTGGCCCTTCGTGCTATACCTACTATCTTAACAGGAGACTAGTTCCAGAACTGAGTTGATAGTCTCCTGTGAGTTGTTCCGTTACTAGATACAGCCTTTTTGGATTTACAAATTGTTGTTCCTGAATGTGCACCACCGATTACCCTTGCATGCGAAGATTCTTCACCATAAGACTAACCCCTAACTTAAGTCAGGCCTGACTGGGTAGTGTAGAACGATATTGAGCACCATATTGCTCAGGGGGGAGAATAGCGGCACGTTGTGTGTGATTCATTCTTTTACAGTATTGCTAGGTGTCATTATAATTGCAGGGCTCTGCATGAGTTATGATGTACTGTATTGCTATATAACTTTTATATCAAAGTAAAGTTGCTATGGTTAAGTACTCCGGTATCAGTGTCAATTACTGTATGTTATTATTATTTGCATTACTGTGGGATTGCTCATAGACAATTACAGAGCTATACCAATACCTCATCCCCTAGACTAGCTGTGCCAGAGGAGGGTCGAGTAGATTGCCAGGGGTTGGCAGTGCTGTGTACAGGGCCTGAAATAATACCAGCGGCCCTCTTAAGTTGGGGGTATCGCTACATAAATAATGACACTACACTTTAATAAAAAAAAAAAAAAACCTTGAAATGTCTTGCGAGGTACATGCATGTCATCCAGAGATACAGATCCATCAATTACGATTAAGGATGAATGACACCAGTCGACCAAAAGAAAAATATCCTGCCAGCTGCTAACACGAACCCCATTATATCTACTGGCCCCTGCCGCTAATTTTAATCAAAGGGATGGGGTCTCTCGGGTGTTCTCATTGACCAAATATGCTCATGGCTTTTCTTGGTCAATGTCATTCCCCAAATATCGCCATATTTGGACATTGATGTCAACCTTATCTCCGCCCCTTTGTTTACATGGCCGAGGATTTTTGGCCAGTAATGAATGGGCCCGGGTACTGGTACTGGTTGCTAAGGAGGCTACTATATACTGTATGATATTTGACTCCCATTGAACAAGAAAAAAGTCTGGCACTCAGACAAAAGCCTGAACAATCAGAATTTGTTTTAAACCTCAAGCTCATTCCTATCTTCTACTTGTCACATCTGTAAAATTTTAGATGTTTCTAACCCCTGAGTCAGTACAAGACGGCTGTGACGTAAGGGGTCAGAAGAAGGAGTCACAGCAGGGGGCGAGGTACACAGCCATCACTCCCAAAAGTATTAAATGCCAAGGAGACTGGCAGAGGCTGCACCAATGGAATTGAGGGTAGGTAGGAGACATAGACTGCCAGAGAGATAAGCATTCTACCATTTTTTTTGCACGGAATTAGCCTTTTGATTCAATTAGAGAACTTACAAGTTTTTTTTGAGTGGCAGTCTGGAGAATCAGACTCTCATTCTACAAGCATTATGTTATAGCATATAGTGCCTACTGTGTATTATATGCAAAGGGTGTACTATTAGGAGCAATGCTAGATTTGACAGCTCCTCTTTTTAATAAGATGCAGATACATGAATGCTGGACCAATAGTTGATATGGTTTCCCCTGTAGTTGGTAGTTACAATGCGTGTGATGAGCAGGGCACCACTTTATGACAAAAGATAGCTCAGATAAATTCCTACAGTTGCTGAAAAGCGAATAAATTGCTAATGGTACATTATTAATAACTTGACCATAATTATTGTTACTAAACATGATTACACATTGCCATAAAAGAGGAATTAAAGTAGGAGAAGCATTTATTTACTGCAGAGCAAACATTTTTTAAGGAGTGCATGATGCTATTTATGATAAATGAAGCGTAGCAATGAAAAGATGGCATGCCTAGAAAATTGCTGTTTTCGTTTTATTATAACATTATTTTTATATATTTTTGTGAACTCTGCAGTGGCAAATGAAAAGCATTGCAGCCCTGTTAGTGTTCCTGTAGCAATATCATATTAGGGCACATTTCACACCTTATAACACACAATGCACAGGTGACACTAGAAAGTAATAGCTTGATATTGGCCATATTTAAAGTCCAACTGAACTTTAATTGAAATCAGCTAAATTTGTTGTTCGGATACATCAAAACAAGATGTGCAAAGTCTTATGCCGTGTACACACGATCGATTTTCTCGACGGTGAAAACACCGTCGAGAAAATCGACGGGAAAAACGAGGAACGGCTTGGTCCCCTACACACGGCCGGTTTTCCTGACATTTTTTCTCTTGGTCGAGAAAAACGACCGTGTGTAGGCTCCCTGGCAGTGTTTCCCTATGGGAAAACTGCAGCGAAAAACAATGCCGTGAATCACAACGAGAAAAATTAGAGCATGTTCTAATTTTTCTCGTCGTGATTCTTGAAGTTTTTCTCGTCGGGAAAAATGATGGAAAGCCCACACACGGTCGTTTTTCTCATCAAAGAGAAAAAATGAAATTTTTCCCGATGAGAAAAATGTCGTGTGTACGCGGCATTACAGTTACATTTTTTTAGAAAGCAGCCAAAGCCAGTGGAAAAGAAAATTAAAAGTGCAGCGCTGAAAATGACAGATTATCAGATGACTAATAATAAGCAATAAATATGTGAAACAAATGTGAACAACACCATGTGTGTCCACCGTGATGTAAATACACACAACTTTAAATTTAAAAAAAGTCTATAAAGTAATCCCAGTAGTGAGTGAAGTCACAATCTATCAGTGTCTAAGATAGAGGAATTTGATAGAAGATCTACCACCGTAAGTCAAGAGGCTTACCGGAAAGATTGAACCCAGATGAGTGTACACTCACTAGGTCTATCAAACTTGTGAGGTTATAAACCACAGGGAGGATGTCACAGCAGGAACAGATACCGGGATTCCAGCAATGTAACTTGTAGGTCGATCGATCTTGGAGACTCAATGGACCATTGGAGGGATATCCCAGCAAATAAGGATAGGAATTCAATTGATAAAACTTCCAATGGTGTGTTATGAGTTTTGACACCCAAACGCATAGATGGTAATGATATGGAAAAAGAAAAGAACAGGGGCGCACATAGCATGATACTGCAAGATACTTACAGCTATTTATTTAGAAAAAGTTTACACTCACATTTAGGTGATATAAAAAGCGCTTATAAAAACAGAGACAGTGGCATCAGTAGTCCGTTCCGACGCATTTCGTTCTATTGAACATCACCCAGATGATGTTCAATAGAACGAAACGTGTCGGGTCGGACTACTGATGGAGAGATGGACCCTTGCTTTCTATATTGAAGCAATGGTCTCTCTGCTGAAAGGCTGTCTGTTTTGGAGTGCAGTGGTGCATGTTTGATTGTCTGCAGATTTTACCAGCTTCTTGCAACTTCTTTAGGAAGATGTTCCTTCACAAGTGTCATTGCTGTGACAAGCCAGAATCACCATACCCCTACCGACCATTAAATTGATGTTAAAGTCTATTTTTTGTGTTTAAAAATAACAAACATCTTATACTTACCTGCTCTGTGCATTGCTTTTGCACAGTGCAGCCCAGATCCTCTTTTTTTTTTAGGTCCTCCTTGGTGCTCCTGTACCCTTCCTCCTGCCGAGTGCCCCCATAGCAAACAGCTTGCTATGGGGGCACCTGAGCCAAGCCGCTGCTCCGTGTGTCCAATCAGACACGGAGCCATGGCTCTTCCCCGCCCCCCGCTCTCCTCATTGGATCATTGATATTGATTTGAGCCAATGGCGCCCACTGCTGTGTCTCAGTCAATCAGTAAGGAGAGTCCCGGGCAGCCGAGGTTCTCGTGCAACATTGCTGGATCGATATGGGGCTCAGGTAAGTATTAGGGGAGCTGAGGGGAGCTGCTGGAGGCCTGCTGCAATCAGAAGTTTTTTTTTCCATAGAATGCATTAAAGAGGACGTAAACCCGGATGGGTTTTACTTCCTCTGCCGTTCCCTGCAATGTAAAAGCATAATGGGCTAGTTTGCATTGCACTTACCTGCAATCGAAGCCCGTGCTGTCCCCGCTGGTGGAAGCATCCATCTTCTGCCCTCTTCCTTCCATGAAGGTCCGTTTCTTCACAGCGCATGTGCCGATGACAAATATCTCCTAAACGGCGCACGTTAAGGAGATATTTCCACTACCTATAGGTAAGTCTTATTCTAGGCTTACCTATCGGTAAATGTGAATGGAGGGGGTTTACAACCACTTTAATATGAAAAAAACCTTCTGCCTTTAGAACGACTTTAAAGCCCTGTACACACGATCAGATATCCTATGGATTTTCGTCTGATGGATTTGTCCATCAGAAATCCGATGAAACTGTTTTCCATCAGTCTTGCCTACACACCATCAGTCAAAAAACCGACCGTTCCAAACGTGGTGACGTAAAACACTCCGATGAGCCAAGAAAAATGAAATTCAATGCTACTGAGCATGTGTCGACTTGATTCTGAGCATGCTTGGGTTTTTTATCTGATGGATTTCCCCACAGACGATCGGAAATTGCCATCGGTTTTTTATCCATCAGATAATTTTAAAACATGTTCTATTTTTTAAAACCGATGGAAAAAAGACTGATGGGTCTCATACATGATCGGTTTGTCTGATGAAAACAATCCATCGGACGGTTTTCATCAGTCAAACTGATCGTGTGTACGGGGCTTAAGGCTGCAACAGGCAGTTCAAATTGTGTCAGTTTCCTGCTGAATCTTCGAGATGTAGTTGTCCCTTTTGCCACCTCTGGACTTGACAAATGTTGATTTTTCAATTGAGGCTTGTTAAAGGAGCCAGGTGGAAAATGATCATGCAAACAGTGACTGCATCCAATTAGATACACTCACTGTTCAGGTATTTTGAAAGCTGTCAGAATACAATAGACACGTGCACACTGAAATATTTTGTTTCGGAATTTCGTTCTCGTCTAAAAAATTTATTTATTTTGTTACTCCCGAAATTTGTTTTTATTTATTTTGTTTCGTTAAAAAATGCATTCGTCCGAAAATCCAAATTAATTAAGGTCGAATCTGTCAATGAAGGCTTATGGTGTCTGTCGAATGTTCTAAGAAGATTCGACGGAGCAGCTAAAAGATTCAACGCCGCAATCGTACATTTCCGGTCGAATGTTCCACCTACAAGCTATAGAAGAATTCTAATGTTGTATGACACTAGTAATAATTATATTTATAAATTATTATTACTAGTCAACAAACATTTGAAATCTTCTATAGCCTATGGGCCGAGCATTTGACCGGAAATGTATGATTGCAGTGTCGTACAGTTTAGCTGCTTGTCGAATCTTCTTAGAACTTTCGACAGACACCATAAGCCTTCAATGACAGATTCAACGTTTGTATGTTTTTTGCTGCTTCGTCGAATCTTCGTCGTTCATGACGAATGGTCTACCCCAACACTGTCTCTATAATGTCGAATCTTTTCTCTCTATGTCGAATCTTTCCTCTCTATGAAGAATAATCTTGGACTAATAGAGTTAGGTTAGGCACATTCGACCACAGGTTCGATAGACACAGATCGCTATTGTCAGCGTCATGTCGAATCTCCTATCTATATCGAACTGTTGTAGCAACGAAAACGAAAATAAAGCATTTTTTTTATGTCGGATCTTTCGGATTTTGGATTCTGCACGTTCATTTTCATTTGTTAAAACGATAACGAAAATTCCTGAAATTCGGATGAAAATGCATTCGGACAAAAACGAATGCACATGTCTCGAATACAATAGCTGGCAGGGCAGATTCCTCCATCCACACTATTATCATTGATGGAGGAATCTATTGAGCTGAAGTAGAGAGACCGATACATGGCTAGCTTTAGCATGTTGAAAGAAGGCAAGACAATGAATGAATCTGTGTCCATCAGCATCTGCAACCATTGCTTGCCATGGGTAGGGGAGAGATTTCCTTACCAGAACCCTGTAGAGACCAATGTGGGAAATTTTATATGATGTTTTTTTATAAGGTAATCATCTATAATCTAAGGTACACCCATATGTGTATTTCATCGCCTGTGAGTTATGCTGGAGAGGATTCTTGGATGGTCTCCTTGAGAATATATACACTATTCTCTTGGCTGGTGGCAACTGTAGCTCGCCCTGGGCAGGATACAGATTTCCTTACTGGGATCTTGTAAAGACCAAGGTGGGGAATTTTGATGCTTTTTCATTATGTAATAAACTGTAATCTAAGGTACATCCATATGTGTATTTCATCACCTGTGAATTGGGGTGGACTGGATTCTTGGATGGCCACCATGAGAGCACATGCCCTATTCACTCGGCTGGTAGCAACTGTAGCTTGCCCTGGGCAGGGGTGAGGTTTCCTCGCCAGAATCTTGTAAAGACCAAGGTGGGGAATCTTGGGTGATTTTTTTTCAAAGGGTAATAACCTGTAATCTAAGGTACATCCAATTGGGGTGGACTGGATTCTTGGATGATCTCCATGAGAATACATAAACTATTCATATAGCTTGAGGCAACCGTAGCTTGCCCTACGTAGGGGAGATATTTTCTCAGCAGGATTCTTTCAAGACCAAGGGGAAAATCTTTGATGATGCTTTTTCATAGGTAATAAGCTGTAATCTAAGCTACTTCCATGTATATTTCATTGCTTCTGAACTTTGGGGTTCATTTGAACTTCTTTTGAGTGCAGTGATGGTGTTCAAACCACTATATTAACCCACAGCAGCCCATCAGATTTCAGTTTAGCACATTCACATCAACCTAAAGATGTTATAGGTTTACTGCCTTTTGCAGATCACAAACTTCTCCACTCTATTGAACAAGCCTGAATGACTTCTGGATTTCTGTTTGTTTTGTTGTAGTCGTCATGCTGTTTGCGCCAAACATTGTTACTAAAAAACTTGGCGTTGGCTCTCGGACTAGACACAGGGCATGTGAAGCTTGACTTCAGTATTTATGCAAGCTCCTGATGACATTTTTTGCTGCAGAGAAAGCGTGTGGAGGTGCCAGAACCGCCTGAGGAAGGTTAAGGTTCAGGAGAACTAAAATTTTCCTGGTAGAGAACCTTACTCAACAGACGGCTTGGACACCCCGGTGTCATGGGAAATAGTTGCTTTCTAGTTATGGGAATAAACTCTGTTTAAAAATAATATTTTATGTGTTTGTGAGAGGATCTGATGTGAGAAAATGAAACCTTCTGGGGAGAAAGGGATTAAATGGCAATTTTGGTAGAAGCTCATTGGAATTGTAGGGTTCGGTTAGTTCACGTTCACAGACTTGTCAAGATTCACAGATCTTTGGCTTTGTTTGTGGTCAGTTAGAAGAGAATAAAAAAAAAAAAAATACCTCAGTAATAAATAGACTCAATAAATATATATTTACCTGTTTCTGTAGGAAATTGAAGGAACTGTTTGGAAGAAAATACAGGAAATACAGGACCACCCAGACAGACTAGGCATTTTACAGTTTGCAACTTGATCCAATGTGGCTCCTCTCCCATCTCACACCTGTTGGGAGCTGAAATCCAGGCAAACTGCTAAAATACACAGATGGGGAATACTGTGCCTATAAGACAGTTATGTGATCCTGACAAAAGATATGTATTTCTGTCCATCCATTTCTGAGATTTACACAGCTCTGTCACACAGCAATGCCCTGTCAGAGACCTGATTTTCTCCACTGCAGTTAAAGTTTTACTAAAGGCATTTTTTTTTTTTAAATCAAAATAATTTTAAACATTTTATATTCACCTGCTCAGTGCAATGGCATTGCACAGAGTGGCCCCTGATCCTCCACCTCTGGGATTCCCCTGCCGGCGATCTTGGCTCCTCCTCTTCTCTGTGGGCCACCATGCCAAGCTGCTTGCTATGGGGGCACAGGTGCAGGCTCACTCCCAAGATGTGTGTGTCTATGGAGTAGGGTTGCCACCTGTCCAGGATTCACAGTTCAGGTTTGCAATCATGTGTCTGGGTTTCAGAGTGTCTGAGATCCGGACACATTATTTAGACTGGACTATGGCTTCCCAGCAGGGTTGCTGGCTGCAGTTGTCTCAGCTGAGAGTGTCTGCTACACTCTTTTACACTTCCCAAAGCCAGCACTAACATACCACCCCCCCCAAACACATACAGATGGGAGAGGAGAAAGGGCTCGATATGCACCTCTCCCCCCCCCCCACCTATCCCTCTGTGTCTTCCCACACTCCAATCCCTGGTGCTGTGCCTTAAAAAAGGAAAATGGGGGCCGGAAATTTGAAGTCCAGCAGCCTCAGATACATCTGGATGAGAGGTGCTGACTGCCAAGAGGTGAGTGAGCTCACCATCCATCTGTCTGTAAATTAAGTCTCCCCCTTCTCTCTCTCTTGAGTGAGTACACTAAGGCAAATCAGGGTTCTCAGTGCACCCCTTACATCAGAATTCCCCTTTACACCAGAGGCCACAGTGTTCCCCCTTACATCAGAGTCTTCTCCGTACATCAGAGTTCTCAGTGTTCCCCCTTAAATCAGGGTTCCCAGAGCATCCCTTATGTTAGAGTTCCCAGAGTTCTCCCTTACATCAGAGTCTGCAGAGTACCCCCCCCCCTTACAGTGAAAGGGAACTCTGCGAGTTCAGATGTAAAAGGGGAACTCTGTGGACTCTGATGTAAAGGGGGACTCTCGTTGTTAACTTAATATGATTAGAAATGTTATTTAATAGCAAAATATATGTATAGTTTATACTATAAAAAAAAATTGCTGTGCGCCACAAAAGTGTTCGGGTTTGACTTGAAGAAAAGGTGGCAACCCTACTATGGAGCCGCGTTCCATAGACACATACAGCGCAGCTTGGCCCGACCCCTGAATTCTCCTCAAAGAAATTGATTGGCAGCTCCTACTGCTGCCCTGCTGCTGCCCGAGTCCCTGTGTGAAGAGTGGAGAGAAGTTACCCGGGCGTGCAAAGTGCTGCATCGATTGCGAATTCAGTTTAGTGTTTAGGGAGGTGGGGGAGGACAGCAAGCTGTAAAACATTTTTTAACTTAAGGTGGAAATGTAGTCCTGAGTTTTAAAATGGGCAAACAGGCAGGGATTTTAATGCAGAAGAGACATTTGGCTTTGTTTCTTCTGCAATAAAGTTATTAACCTGCCTGTCCGCCGCTGTACACTGAGCCACGCACGAACAGCTCACTGTACAAATTTGGCAATGCCAAATTCGACTGAGCTCCCGCGCATGCGTGGCAGTCACTTCATCCTCGCCCGGCCAATGACAGTGGCCAGCGATGAAGACCTGGAAGCTGGTGTTCCTGCCAGTCCCTCTGCTTTCTTATTTAAAACTCACCACACTAAGCAGGAGAACACATTGCGGTCAGTTCTCTAGCTATGCTGGGAACTC
The DNA here is from genome assembly GCA_029206835.1 of Rana muscosa. Lineage (NCBI taxonomy): Eukaryota > Metazoa > Chordata > Amphibia > Anura > Ranidae > Rana > Rana muscosa. The sequence continues at coordinate 441,211,615 of CM055127.1, read as the reverse complement.
AGTGTGCTTTCCTCCATTGATCAGACTTGTCCTGACATGCCCCCGCTCCACAGCCATTCACTGGGAAGCTCAGTGTAGTGCTGCTTCTCCTCCCCCAGCTCTTTTGCAGCTGAGAACAGAGGGAATGTGATCACTTATAAAAAGGGAAAATAAAGTATTTATGTATTTATAATGTAGCGCTACCCCCAGTTAAGAGAGCCGCTGATATTGATTTGGGCCCTGTAGTGCACTGCTGTCAACCCCTGGCAATCGGCTCTAACCTCCCGTGGCACAGCTGGTGATAGAGGGATAGGACCGCGTGACCGCAACTGTTGGTGACGCAGTCCTATAACAAACATACACAGAATATACTTTAAAACTCCTATTAAAGTAAGCGGAACTGACACCAAATGTACTTTACCCAGATATTTTACTGAGGCTAATGGGCAAGTAATAAACAACAGTATAACAAGTTGCAGATCCCTGCAATAAACAGTAATAAAGATAAACAGAGTAATCAGAATAATAAAGTATTGCTATGCAACTCTAGCGCTGCCCTTTTACAGCTACTTCCCCTCATGGGTAGACTAACACCCAGCAATGTCTACCTATGCAGTCAGGCCTGACTGATCTAAATGGAAGTTCAGTGAAACAATATTTGCTAGCAATCTCTCGGTGGTGCACTTGAAGAACAACTTTGTAATCCCAACGAATAGTAAAGATAAAGGTATCTGTCTTTAAACAGCTCTCACCACCCGGGCAAGTCAAAGTCCGTTTCCTCCATCGATTCGTCTAGGAACAGGAATCCACCGACATCCAAGTCTTCAATCCTTCTGGTGTACTGCAGCAAGGATGAGAAGATGTCTCTAAGGCTCTGCTAGGCTGGCAGAGGGCTCTTTGGAAAGGAGCACACGGCCCAGGCTTCAGGCCTTGTGCACACAGCAGTTCAGCACAGACATCCTCTTGCTAGGAGAGGGGGGTCCAAAGAGAGCGACCAAAACTCTGCCTCCCCTTTATAAAGTCTCCCCCAGCAGTCTCTGTTCTGGAGCAATGCACCCTGGGTGCTGCAAGATGTACTGGGAGATGTAGTCTCTCTCTCCTCTGCTTTCACTTCCATAATGTCTCTTTACTTCCTCCCGACTCCCCTCTCACCTGGAACTTCTTGTCTCTCTGCATTAAAGGGGAACACCCCGCTACAATAATATATTTTTATATCTCTACAAAAATGTTTTGCCTTTCATTTCTACTTTAAACTGAATGGATTGTTTTACAAGGTGATCGGTTACAATCACTTTAAGCTTCAGAAGTAACATGATTGTGGTTTTCCATTATATATATGGCTGATTCTGTCACTTGCCTAGAATTCAGTGGCAGTAGCCAAGAATACATAGCTGCCTCTGCTGTTATCAGCTCACTTCACTCAAGAACATTTGCATCAAATGCCCAAATGTGTTGTCTATGCAAATGATACTGTACACTGGTTCTGACACAATTGTCTATGGATACAACAAATTGTGATAAAGTGTGAATAAAATGCATTTGCATCTTTGCATATTCAGTATGAAACGGTTCTCATTTGCATAGGTTTGTAAATGAGCTTGAAAGCCTCAATAAATATCCACTTTTCTTAAAGTGAATCTATAATGGATCGTGGTCAGTTTTATGTATTTTAAGTTTACAAGTTTTAAAATGATGTTTTATATTTTTTTCTTACAACTTATAATATGTATATATGTATATTAAAAAGTTTGGTGAATTGTATCAGAAAACAAACAAAACAGAAGATACAAACAAATTACCTTTATTGGCCTTCAAAAAAATCGCCATCCTTCACAACACACTTTTGGCAACGTTCATAGAGCTTCTGGAAACTGTTAGCAAAGGTCTCTTTAGGAATCGATCGCAGAAACACTGTTACACATTCTTGGATTGCTGCTATGTCCGCAAAATGTGCGCCTTCCATGACGCTCTTTGGGCGGGGAAACAGAAAGAAGTCAGCAGGGTTGCAGGATGTAGATGTTTTTATTTTTTATTTTTTGTAAGCAGTTATAGTGATATTAACCACTTGCTTACTGGGCACATAAACCCCCTTCCTGCCCAGGCGAAATTTCAGCTTTCGGCACTGCGTCGCTTTGAATGACAATTGCGCGGTCCTTTTTTCCCCACAAATAGAGCTTTCTTTTGGTGGTATTTGATCACCTCTGTGGTTTTTATTTTTTGCGCTATAAACCAAAAAATAGCGACAATTTAAAGAAAAAAAACACAATATTTTTGGATTTTTGCCATAATAAATATCCCAATTTTTTTTAAAAAATAACTATCTTTTCCTCAGTTTAGGCCGATACGTATTCTTCTACATATTTTTGGTTAAAAAAAATCCCAATAAGCGTATAGTGATTGGTTTGCGCAAAAGTTATAGCGTCTACAAAATAGGGGATAGAATTCTGAATTTTTTTTTTACTAGTAATGGCGGCGACCTGCGATTTTTGTCAGGACTGCGATATTGCGGCGGACACTTCGGACACTTTTGACACATTTTTGGGACCATTCACATTTATGCAGCGATTAGTGCTATAAAACTGCACTGATTACTGTATAAATGTGACTGGCAGGGAAGGGATTAACACTAGGGGGCGAGGAAGGGGTTAATATGTTCCATAATGTGTGATTGCTACTGTGGGGGGAGGGGACTGACTGGGGGAGGAGACCCATCTGTGTCCCTATGTACAAGGGACACAGCATCGGTCTCCTCTCTCCCTGACAGGACATGGATCTGTGTGTTTACACACACAGATCCATGTCCTTGTCTCTGTACCGGCCGATCGCGGGTACCTGGCGGACATCGCGCCCGCCAGGCACGTGCATCGGCATCTCAGTGGCCGGAGGAGCGGAGGCCGTATAATGACGGCCTCCCGGCATTATAGAACCACTTTGCGGCCGTCATTAGTCGTATGACGGGCGCAAAGTGGTTATTAAAGTCTTGGGGTTTGTTTTAGAAAAAAAAATAACAAACATGTTATACTTACCTGCTCTGTGCAGTGAGTAGCCCCGATCTTCCTCTTCTCTGGTCTCTCACCGGCGCTCCTGGCCCCTCCCTCCTGCCAAGTTCACCCACGGCAAGCAGCTTGCTATGGGGGCACCTAATCCAAGCCAATGCTCTGTGTGTCCATTCAGACCCAAGGCCACTGCTCGGTCCCACCCCCTCTCTCCTCATTGGCTCACTGACTTTGAGCGACAGCAGTGGGAGCTAGCACCCTTCATTGTCTCAGCCAATCAGGAGGGAGAGTCCCGGACAGTCAAGGCTTCCGTGCAACATCGCTGAAATGAGATAGGGTGGGCTGAAAAGAATGCATTAAAGCGGAGGTCCACACAAAAATGGAACCTACGCTTTTCGGAACCCCCCCCCCCTCCGGTGTCACATTTGGCACCTTTCAGGGGCGAGGGGGGTGCAGATACCTGTCTAATACAGGTATTTGCGCTTCACTTCCTGATTCCCTCACTGAGGATGGCGGCGGGGGCAGCCAAGAGCCGAGCGATTGATCGGCTTCCGCTGTGGACATCGCGTGCGCCCTGGACAGGTAAGTGTCCATTTATTAAAAGTCAGTAGCTGTAGTATTTGTAGCTGCTTGTTTTTTAATTTTTATTTTTTAGGTGGTCCTCCGCTTTAAGATAAAAAAAAAAAAACCCTCTGCCTTTAGAACCACTTTAAAGATCAAATCAAGGCCATGGGAATTTCCACCTTCAAAAGACTATGCTGTTCTTTTTAGTATACTTACCTTTTCCAGATGTCTACAAGGTAGTCAGGTGACATGCAGGGTCCTCTTCCTATTCAGATCTTCAGTAGGTGGTGATAGATAGAGTGATGCTGACATAATTACACTGTGAGTTCAGAGGGTGGTTGTAGGACCCCTCAGGGGCAGGACCATGACACCTTGTGAGTCCATGATGCCCTACACTCACATTATGACCTTAGGTTGAATGATGCTGGGCACCATTTACCCCGAAGATTGAGGACATCTTGTGAGGGAAAAGAAGTATTATTGAAGTACTATTAAATATGATTGATATAAAAAAGTACCCTTTCCTTGACATCAATAAAAACTGCTGTCTCTTCTACTCTAAAACCACAGATCACATGATAGGGTATTGTGAAGGTTTAGATCTTTAAACATAGATAATATGAACCTGAGCATGGCATTGTGGTGTAGGGCAAGAGCTTTCCCTATACCTGGAATTTTTTTTTTTCGTTCAATGGTAGATAAGCGAGGCAGGCTGGAATTCTGCATAAATACAAAAAGAAGTTTAGATGGGATTTTGACTTCAGAAAACTTCAGGGACAACTCTCCTACAATATATACAGTTTATAGACACTCCTTTCTCTTCCTCCAGCACTTCACTTGCGTGCAGAAAAAATCACAGACACAGCTGGGACACTTTTAGTACATCTAAAGCTTCATTCACACGAGGCGGACTCCGTTACCATGGAGTCCGCCAGCTTCCGCCAGCTCAGCGGGAGATCAGTCCGTTGATCTCCGCTGAGCCGGCGGATGACAGGTCCCTCTCTGCTCACTGAGCGGGGAGGGGCTTGTCCAGCGCCACTTTCTCCTATAGGGAGATCGGACAAAAACGGACAGCATGTCCGTTTTCATCAGATCTCACCCGATCCGATCCGCCATGGTAGGATGGCGACGTATCGCCATACGTCTGATTTTAGCAGATCGGTGAGGGTCGGATGTCAGCAGACATGTCTCCGCTGACATCCGACGCTCCATAGGCTTACATGGAGTGCCCGTTCAGGTCCGCCGACAAAACTGACAGGCGGACCTGAACGGTCCGCCCGTGTGAAAGGGGCCTAACAAAGCACTCAGCCAGATCAAGCAAAAGCCCTTTACAGGTAGGGACCGCAGGCCCCTTTGATTGTGTAGCAAAGTCCAGTGCCCAGCTTACATCCCTGTGGCTACTGATCCCAGTAACATCTCTTCAGGCACTGCCTGTCCGCCTGGCTGCAGCTGTCTCTTTCACTAGCCCTCCTGGCTAATTTCTCCACAGTCCCCCCAGACTGACTCCACAGTCCTCACAGACTGATCACTCACCAGCCCACCCAACTGACTTCTCCTGGAGAACTCCTGGACATGCTGACCTGCTCCTGCTGTCCTCACACTTGCTCACGTGCCTCCAGGAAGGATTCCTCTGTGTGCTGTCCCTCCTGCACCCGAGCCCCAGACCCAAGGTAGGCATCCTCAAGGGCCACCAACAGCCTCCTCAGCACTCCTTTTCTATCTTCCACCCGAATGCCCCTTGCTGGCATAACCCCACAGTATTTAAGTGGTGCCCGTCCCCTGCTAGCCCATTTGCTGGGGATTGGCTGGAGCCCTCATAAATACTCCAAGCAGCTCTTCTAGACTCCCTCCTTCACTTCTGGAAACTTCTCCAAGGTTCCAGAGAGCAGGGGAAGCTACCAGAAGTGCTGCTTGATGAGTCATCCAGCCTCCCCGAGTTCCTCATCCCTGACCTAGATTCAGCCCAGGCCTGGCTTTTAGCCAGGCCAGTTTACCTACACTGACAACTATGTACACTAATCTAAGAGGGTGCTACATTTGGATCACCAGCACAGATTCCCACTACCATCTAGGGTGCAGTCCTCTTGAATGCCTGCTTTTTTTTTCAATTGGTAGTGTCTGCTGACCGTGACCTGTTATCTAAAATATGCCACACCATGTCTACAGCAGTGTGTACTGGCCATGATAACTTGCGGGTAGGTGGTCGGGGGGGAGATCACTGAAAACACGGCTTAACCATCTTTTATTACCCCCCCCCCCCCATCCCGTCTGCCTGTGTAAAAGAGAACTAAAGATGGCTTCACGCTAGCTGAATATTGAATGAATGTTTTCACTTTAAGAATGTTCGTTTAATTTCCTGAATTTTAGTGGGGTCAAATTGACACTGGTTTTAAACTTCCTTTGTGTGAAATCCCTGGTGTTCCTGCCAGTGCCCCTGATTTCCTATTTCAAACTGACCACACTAGACATGAGAGCACAGTATTATCAGTTCTGAAGCTGTTTTGGGAACCTGCTCTCCACCAATGATCAGACTTGTCCTGACATGCCCCCTCTGCACAGCTATTCCCTCGGACGATCGGTGTGCTGCTGTCTCTCCTCCCCTAGTTCTCCTGTATGCAGCTGAGAACAGAGGGTATGTGATCACTTGAAAAGAAGGAAATAAAAAAGGTATTTGTAATATGTTTTATATGTATACAAAAATGTTTTGCCTTTCATTTCTATTTTAAACTGAATGGGCTGTTTTACAAGGTAAGGGTTAACATATACTTTAAACACTTGGAGACCAGGCTTTTTCTGGCACTTTTAGTTTACAAGTTTAACCAGTTGCTGACTGCCCCACGTACATATACTGCAGAGCAGATCTTCTGCGTGAAATCACGTACCTGTACGTGATCTCGTGCTTCCAGGTCTACGGTGTACATAAATATACAAAAAGGTGTAGCGCTGGATGAGAAAAACTGTGTATGGCTATACAGTGAAAAATATGGGAAAAAGTATCAAAAACATGAGTGAATACTACAAATAAACAATTTAAAGTTCATATGTGTCAGTGAAAAATATATGAAATATTCTCCTCTATTTAAAGATGATAAGAGTTCTACAGAGTGCAGGTATCCGATGAAAATCATAGGCAAAATGCTCCAACACTTAGTAAAGATCCCGCCACCAAGGTGAAGAATGAAGGCTTACCAGACAGCCTGCGACCGCCCTTCTCAGGGGGGTCAAAACAGGCTCAGTAGAGTGATGTTTTACTCCATGGAAGGCAGGATGATTCTGCAGGAACGCTTCATCCACAGTGGGAGAGTCTCCAGAGACGTTGATTGAACACCTGGCCAGAACTGGGAGTAGACACACTCTTGGCAGATCAGAGTGGATGTTCCTCAGTAAGTAGGATAAAATCCAAAAGAGAAAGAAAACTTTCCATAGTGTAGCGTTCATCCATAAAAAAGGGGGTTTATTTTCACAAAGTATGCGATACAGAACCTCAAAGTAACAAGTCCTGAGATATTAAAATGCTGGTTAAAAAACTCCTTGCAAGGAATAAAAAGCTCCGTATTCTGTCAATCAAACGACCGTTCGTGCGTATGCAATGCGTGCACGTGTCGCCCTACGTCGTTTCGTCAAATCTGACGTCATCAGGGGTGCGGTGTACATGCACGCGCGCTGCCGCCGACCGCTCCCACACTGTGATTGGACACTGCGGGAACCAATCAGCGTGTCTGGCGGTCCTGATGTCCGCAGATCGTTCTCGACAGAGACAGAACGTCAATCTGCCTATGTAAACAAGGCAGATCGCCGTTCTGTGACAGAGGAAGACAGCGATCCTGTATTTCTGCTAAGCAGGAACATGGATCTCTGTCTTCCTACAGTTAAAGCACCTTCCACACAGTTAGCAAGCACTCCCTAGGGACATATTTAATCCATTGATTGCCCTTGATGTTAACCCCTTTCCTGCCAGTGTCATTAGTACAGTGACAGTGCATATTTTTTAGCACTGATCACTGTATTGGTGTCACTGGTCCCCAAAAAAAAGTGTCAAAAGTGTCACTTAGCCCTGGTTCACACTGGTGCGATTTGACATGCGATTTGACATGTCAAATCGCATGTCAAATCGGCGAAATTTGCCGCAAATTAAGGGCAATGGCACCGTCCTAATCGGTGCGACGCCGCATCTGCGGTGCTGCACCGATTTCAAAAAGTCGTTTCTGTACTACTTTTTGCGATTTCAGCCGCGATTTACATTGACATCTGTGTCAGATGTCTCTGTAATCGAGCTGAAATCGGGACTGACAGGCAGGAGTGAAATCGTGCGAGTTCAGCTGAACTCGCACGGCTTCACTCCCGCAGCCCCAGTGTGAACCTAAGCTTAGTGTCTGTTTTGTCTGCTGCAATGTTGCAGTCCCGCTAAGACCCCTTTCACACTGGGGCGTTTTTCAGGCGCTTTTGGGCTAAAAATAGCACCTGTAAAGCGCCTGAAAAACGGCTCCCCTGCAGTCTCAGGGTGAAAGCCAGAGTGATTTCACACTGAGGCGATGCGCTGGCAGGACGTTAAAAAAACTCCTGCAAGCAGCATCTTTGTATACACTGCTCCCCAAGCGCCCCTTCCTATTGAAATGAATGGGCAGCGCCGCCGAACCACCGGCAAAGTGCTGCTGCAGCGGCGATTTGCGGGCGGTTTTAACCCTTTTTCGGCCGCTAGCGGGGGTTAAAAGTGCCCCGCTAGCGGCCAAAAACCTCAGCAAAAACGACGGTAAAGCACCGCTAAAATTAGCGGCGCTTTAACGCCGACGCCGCCTCCACCCCAGTGTGAAAGCAGCCTAAAAGTCTCTGATCGCCACCATTACTAGTAAAAAAAAAGGAAATAAATAAAAATTTCATAAAAATACCCCATAGTTTGTAGACAGTATAACTTTTGCCCAAACCAATCAATATATGCTTATTGAGATTTTGTTTACCAAAAATATGTAGCAGAATACATATTGTCCTAAATTGATGAACTTTGATTGAAGAAATTCGATTTTTTTACATTTTTTATTGGATATGTTTTATAGCAGAAGGTAAGCCTTTTTTGTTTAGAGTGTAAAAAATTAAAACCGCAGAGGTAATCAAATACCACCAAAAGAATGCTAAAAATTGTTCACGCTCGGTGAATGGCAACAAACTATGGTACTTAAAAATCTCCATAGGCAACGTTTTAAATGTCTTTACAGGTTACGTGTTTAGAGTTACAGAGGAGGTCTAGTGCTAGAATTATTGCTCTCGCTCTAATGTTCACGGCGATACCTCACATGTGTGGTCCAAATGCCGTTTACATATGCATGCGTGACTTACGTATGCGTTCGCTTCTGTGCGTGAGCACGGAGGGATGGGGAGCTTTATTTTATTTTATTTTAAATATTTTTTTTACTCTTTTTTTTTTTTTACACTGTCCCTTTATTTATTTTTTTATTTATTTTATTTTATCACTATTTGATTTATCACTATTATTTCTATTACAAGAAATGCAAACATCCCTTGTAATAGAAATAATGACGACAGGTCCTCTTTATTGAGAGATCTGGGGGTCAAAAAAAAAAATTCTCTTCTTAACCTTTAAAATGAAAACACCCAAAAAAAAGTTTTAATCTTTTGCTTTAAAAAACAAGCTTGTTTACCTCCAACCTGGACCGGCAGTGATGTCATGATGTTGTTCTGGTCCTCCAAGGCCATAGAGGTGATCAAAGCACATCTACTGTACTCTTTGATCGCCAGTGTGGTCAGCCGTCAGAAACGGTAAGCCCGAGAAACACAGGCGAGCGGCGGGCGGGGGGTGTGCCCTCCCACCACTTCTGAAAGCGTTTCAGCAGCTCATGAGCCACTCGGACCACTTTCATGAGAAAGCCAGCCACCACCTGTTCTAAAGCAATATTGGGGTTATGGCTGATATCTCCAGCCATAATTCCATCAAACCACTTGCAAACCGCAACGTATATACCCTATATTGTCAAAAGTATTGGGACGTTTGCCTTTACACGCACATGAACTTTAATGGCATCCCAATCTTAGTCCGTAGGGTTCAATATTGAGTTGGCCCACCCTTTGCAGCTATAATAGCTTAATCTCTTCTGGGAAGGCTGTCCACAGGGTTTAAAAGTGTGTCTATGGGAATGTTTGTGAGGTCAGGCACTGATGTTGGGCGAGAAGGCCTGGCTCGCAGTCTAAGCAGCTAATTAATCCCAAAGGTGTTCTATCGGGTTTAGGTCAGGATTCTGTGCAGGCCAGTCAAGTTCCTCCACCCCAAAATCGCTCATTCATGTCTTTATGGACTTTGCTTTGTGCACTGGTCCAAATCATTTGGTGGAGGGGGGATTATGGTGTGGGTTTTTTTTCAGGGGTTGGGCTTGGCCCCTTAGTTCCAGTGAAGGGAATCCTTAAGTCGTTAACATACCAAGACATTTTGGAAAATGTCATGCTCCCAACATTGTGGGAACAGTTTGGGGATGGCCCCTTCCTGTTCCAACATGACTGCACACCAGTGCACAAAGCAAGGTCCATAAAGACATGGATGAGCAAGTTTGGGGTGGAGGAACTTGACCTCAACCTGATAGAACACCTTTGGGATGAATTTAAGCGGAGACTGCGAGCCAGGCCTTCTCGTCCAACATTAGAATCTGACCTCACAAATGCACTTCTGGAAGAATTCCCATAGACACACTCCTAAACCTCGTGGACAGCATTCCCAGAAGAGTTCAAGCTATTATAGGTGCAAAGGGTGGTCCAACTCAATATTGAACCCTACGGACTAAGACTGGGATGCCATTAAAGTTGATGTGCGTGTCAAGGCCGGTGTCCCAATACTTTTGACAATATAGTGTGTATACATAAAGGAAAGTAGAGGGCGGGACTTTGTATGAGGCACACGGACACAAAGAGATAACTTTGATGGAGGACAGCTTTTAATTGGTTGCTTAATTGGTTGCTTATGTCTCCTTTTTTAAAAAAAATGTTTTAGTGGATTACCAAGTTGCATAGGTAGCGACTGCAATGTCTGGAAGATATGTACTGTGTATCTGCAAATATATGAAATATCCTTGATGGAATATTTATTAACTATTTACTATTGTGCAATATTTGGTTCGGATGAAATATAAAAAAGTATTGATATATAGCAAAATGCATAAAATTTAAATATGAAATTGTATTGCGATTTGAACCAATTAAAAGCTGTCCTCCATCAAAGTTATCTCTTTGTGTCCGTGTGCCTCATACAAAGTCCCGCCCTCTACTTTCCTTTTTGAATACTAAACCCGGGATGGAGGAGGGGATCTGAACGGCCCCTGAACCTCATTTAAAGTCCCAAAAAACCCCTTCTTTTTTTCTCCTTTTTCATAGTGTGTATACATATTGCAACCAAGTGGTTAAAAAAAAAAAGTGTTGGCCAGAGAAACACTTTAATATTTATGATTGGCTATGCCCTGGAAGGCACCAGTCACAATAGATGCGCGAAGCTGTATTACCATTACCATGTGTGGCCTAAAGTAGCTGCATTCTTTCTCTAGCACGCTCTCTCTTTCAGTATATACATATATTTACTTAATTGCGCATAACTTTATGATGTCCACATCATTTTGCAATCTAAAGTTATGAAGAAAGTCGTGGGATCCACACAATAGCACAGATCTGATTTCACGTCCAACATGTCAGTCTGGAAAATCATAACGTCCCTTCAGGAAAGAAAGGGGCCATTGGTCCCTACCCTGAGAAGGGTCTCTGCACTTCTGTCTTTATCTCTCGGCAGTAATTCCTAGCAGCTGTTCTGTATTTTTTACTGTCGTTTGTTTGACAGGATCCAGTTCTAGGTTCCGATGTCTGTTTAAAGAAACAAAGCGCCTGCTGGCCAGAAAAGCCCCTCGCTGCCTGTGCGATCAGCTCGTTCCCAGGGTTTTTACACAGCCTTTGCCAAGTAAAGGGACTGACCTTTCCTAGCAAACACTTTTTCATTTTTAAATGCTCACTTTGATTTTTGTTCCTTTTTTATGCTCATTCCAAACTGTTTACAGCCCACGAAAATGACTGTGAATTATATGTTTGTGTAATGGATTCCTTTTGTGGTCACAGTGGAATGTTTACTTTGAGCAATTAGTTATCTTTGGTTAGATTACAGTGACCTGAAAGGAACAAATTACTGAAATTATTACCTTAACTACTTTGTTATGATGTTTTCATGTCAGCTGTGCAATCCGTAGGAAAGTCGAGGAACTTGTGTTCACAGGCTTCTTTTACTTATTTTCTGTGTTCTTCGGGGCTTTATGACGACGGTCTTTGGATGGCACCAAAATAGTTCTCGGATATTTTTATTAACATATATAACATATATTTCGTATAACGTATATTTCCAAACTTTTACTAGATTCGATTTTGTAACAGAAAATACCTCTCCTCACACTTTGTTTTACTTTTTTTTATTATTTTATTTTTTTCGTCTCCCCACCCCCTCTATTCTTTCCTTTCCTCTCTTCTCCTCCTTTCTCCTATTTTTTCTTGTCCTCTCTTCCTATCCACTAAACTCTCACCTTTGCTCTACTTGTATCCCTTTATCTCCCCTACCCTCTCCTTTCATCTCCTACCTTCCTCTCCTCCCTTTACCTTACCTTTGTTATCATTTCCTTTCCTCTATTCCAATCACCTATCCTTTCACTTCTTCCCTATTCTTTCCTTCCCTCCTCTCACCTTCCCTCATATTCCTGATTATTTTTTCCTCTCCTCTCCTTATTTCCCTTTTGCTCCTCATTTCTCCCTTCACTTCCCTAGCCCCCTCCCCATTCTCCTCCTTTCCTTTCTGCGCCCCTAACTCCTTCCTTACCTATTCTTTCTTCTTCTCTGCTCTCTTCCCACCTCCTGTCATGTTTTCTCTTCTCTCTTCCCTCTAATCAACTCTTCCCTTCTCCACCTTTTCTTTCATCTCCTCTTCTCCATCCCTATCCTTTCCTCCCCTCCTCTCACCTTCTCCCGCTTTCCTGATTCTGTTTTTCTCTCCTCTTCTCTTTTCCCTTCCGCTCCTCATTTCTTTCTTCTCTCCCATAGCCCCCTATCCATTCTCCTCCTCTCCTTTTCGCTGCTCGACCTCATCCCTTACATATTCTTTTCTCCCTTCCTCTCACCTTCCCTCACTTTCCTGATACTTTTTTCCTCTCCTCTCTTTATTTCCCTTTTGCTCCTCATTTCTCCCTTGTCCCCTAACTCCTTCCTTACCTATTCTTTCTTCTTCTCTGCTCTCTTCCCCCCTCCTCTCGTGTCTTCTCTTCTCTCTTCCCTTTAATCAACTCTTCCACCTTTTCTTTCATCTCCTCTTCTCCATCCCTATCCTTTCCTCCCCACTTCTCACCGTTCCTCACTTTCCTGATTCTTTTTTCCTCTCCTTTCCCCTTTTCCCTTCCCCTCCTCATTTTTCTCTTCTCTTCCATAGCCTCCTCTCCATTCTCCTCTCCTTTTCACTCCTTAAACTCCTTCCTTACATATTATTTCTTCTCCTCTGCTCTCTTCTCCCCTCCTATCATGTCTTCTCTCCTCTCTTACTTCTCCTCACCCCTCCCTTCTCCATCTTTTATTTCATCTCCTATACTCCATCCAACTCCTCTCCTCTCCCTCTCTTCCCCACTTCTACACCCCCCCCTTTTCCTACCTTTCTTTTTCTCTTCTGCTCTCCTCTCCCTTCTCTCATCTCCATTCATGTCCTTTCCTCCTCTCATCCTCCCTTACCACACATGCCACCCTTTTTTTTCCTCTCCTCGCCTCTGTCCTGTCCCTTTCCCACGCTTTCCCTACTTTACCTCAATCACCCCTCCTCCTCCCCTCCTTTCCTCTGACTCCATTATTTCCACTTACAGCCTAGGCAAACCTACTTAAATGATTGCTATCATTAAAGACTTTTTAAAGTCTATTGTTTTTAATTAGGTATACCCAATGAGATGATCAATCAACATGTAGGCAGGTGCAGTTAGCTAGCCTGCCACTAGATGGCTCTGTTTCAAAATAGTGCCTGTTTACAGAGGGTAGTGTTATCAGGTGCTAGGCTCTTTTTAGTCAGAGGCATCCTGCAGTGATGTTCTGGGATGAGTCAGTGCCCAGTAATAAGCCAGGTTGAAAGGAGCCCTATTGCAGTTGGGACATGGGAACAAAACACCCCACACCAGTACAGATGTAATCCTTTCCTTTTCGCTCCTCTAACTCTTTCCTTACCTATTCTTTCTTCTCCTCTGCTCTCTTCCCTCTCCTTACTCATCACTTCGCCACCTTGTTTAATCTCCTCTTCTCCATTTCTCTCCTCTCCTCTCCCTCTCCTCCACTCCTCACCATTCCTACCCCCTTTTCCTACCTTTCTTTTTCTCCTCAGCTCTGAGCTCTCCTCTCCATTCTCTTATCTCCATTTGTGTTCATTTCTCCTCTCCTCATTTGCCTCTCATGCCACCTTCTTCTTTCCTCTCCTCTCCTCCCTCCTGTCCCTTTTCCTTTCTTTTGCTCCCTTACCTCCATCACCCCTTTTCCTCCCTTCTTTTCCTCTGACTTCATTATGCCACTTACAGCCTAGACAAACCTGCTAAAATGATTGCTATCATTAAAAACTGTAGAACGTCTAGTGTTTTTAGTTTAGCATACCTAATGAGAGGATGAACATTTAGGCAGGTGCAGTTAGCTAGTCTGCCACTAAGTGACCCTGTTCCAAAATAGTGCCTGGTTACAGAGGGTAGTGTTATGTTATTTTTATTCAGAGCCCTCCTGCAGTGATGTCATGGGTCAGTGCCCAGTTATAAACCAGATTTAAAGGAGCCCTATTGCAGTTAGGGCATGGGAGCCAAATACCCAACACCAGTACAGATGTAATCAGCACGTGAAGGCCATGGACAGGGCTGGAGGCTGGGGAGAAGTGGACCTGCACCCAGGAGAGCCAGCTGTAGACTTTCTGACCCTTATGGAGGTGGGGGGCTAGGGCAGAGATGCAAAAGGCCTTTTAGGCAAGGCCAAGAGTTCCTTGAGTGAGGCTATTCCCCTAGAGGGTCCTGGGAGAGGTGCACCCATGGAGGAGGTGCCTACAGAGAACCCAGTCCTCTGAGAACTAATGACCCAGGGTGAAAGGGGAAACTGTTACAGGAAGATGGATGCTTAAAGTTCTGCATATACTTTCACATGTGACTGTTGAGGATCAATTACTCAATGTGATTAACTATGTAATGTCAAGTGACTCTGTAATGTATGTCAACACCCAGGAATGTCGTGTGCAGGTCTTTGGCATTGAGTGGGGCACAATATGGCAGAGGGTTTGGCCTCAGCAGGTGGGATAGTGTTCTCACAAAGGCAGGAGTGGGGCAGGGACTTGTGCTCTTGGTGCCATTACCAACCAATTGCACAGCAACAGGAAGCAGAAAACTTTCTAATATTTCTGCCCCCTGTACATTTGGTATTATATACATAAATACAAGGCTTTTAAAACATTAGGAGATAAATTAGAGTTAGCTGTCTGTTTTCAAATGCATGCATAGATAGATAGATAGATAGATAGATAAATAGATAGATAATTACCTGCTCCTTATTCCATCAATAGAGAATGATAGCAATTAAGTCATAGCAGTCAACCGAGATGGCATTAACACTACAGCCTATCACTATGAAAGCTAATAAAAGGCAATGATAACAGCAAAAATAAAAACTACACGGCACCAAACTGGTGACTCTTTGATTTAGAGCGAAAATCTTGTATTGCACCAAACAATCTTAGAGTGTCAGGGTCAAAACTATACATTATGTATAACACCCTTCAAAATCTTATAGTAACATATTTAGACCTTTAGGCTCTGCTTTTAATATATGTAATTCTCTCCCAGAAATCTGAGTGAAGCCAGGCCAGAAAATCAGATATTGCTTTCCAAAACAAGTCTACTTGGGATATGCTACAAAACTAATTCTACTGACATTTAAAACGTTTAAAGGCTAAAAAAACACATCTGTGAATATAAACTATTTAATGTAAACAAACTAACAAATGTGATGTACATGTCTTGTTATTATTTGTCATTTTTAATCATATGAGTTTATGGTAACAGCTGGGGGAGTCAATGGAGGAGAAGGATCTGGGGGTTTTGGTAGATCATAAGCTTAATAATAGCATGCAATGCCAAGCTGCGGTTTCCAAAGCAAGCAAAATCCTTTCTTGTCTTAAGAGAGGTATGGACTCCAGAAAGAAAGAAGATCATTTTGCCCCTGTACAAATCATTAGTAAGACCTCATCTGGAATATGCAGTTCAGTTTAGGGCACCAATTTACAAGAAGGATATCGGGGAACTGGAGAAAGTGCAGAGAAGGGCAACCAAACTGATAAGAGGCATGGAGGAACTGAGCTATGAGGAAAGATTAGAGGAACTGAATTTATTCTCTCTGGAGGAGAGGAGATTATGGGGGAATATGATCAACATGTATAAATACATAAGTGGTTCATATATTGAACTTGGTGGTGAGTTATTCACTTTAAGGTCATCACAGAGGACAAGGGGGCACTCTTTACGTCTGGAGGAAAATAGATTTCATCTCCAAATACGGAAAGGCTTCTTCACAGTACGAGGGCCAGCTCAGTAGATTGTTTTAAGAAAGGCCTGGATTATTTTCTTAAATGTACATAACATAACTGGATACTAACATATATAGGTAAAGTTGATCCAGGGAATATCCAATTGCCTCTCGGGGATCAGGAAGGATTTTTTTCCCCTGCTGGAGCAAATTGAATCATGCTTTATTGTTTGTTTGTTTTTTGCCTTCCTCTGGATCAACTGTGGGTATAGGATTGTATATATAGGACCATACATGTGTGTTCATATATGTATGTATGTATATATGTATGTATACATTTTTTTTCCTTTTATTGGTTAAGCTAGTTGGACTAGTGTCTTTTTTCAGGCAAGTAACTATATTCGCTCATTATTTGCATTGATTGTCCTTCCTAGTTGCAGAAAGGTGATTGTGCTTTAGTTCTCCTCACAGCTCAAGGCAAGTTGAAAGCCGAATTCTGGGCTAGGTTTGGCCTCCCTCTTTTCTCTCACCCAACCCATCGTGTTAGTGTTTGTACTTTCTTTACCTGGTGAAACGTAATATACTCACCTAAGCTCCCTCGCCGCCATTGTTTCCAGGTGTGGGGGACCCCTGATCTACTGCTATGATTGCTCTCAAGACTGTCAGTCCCCTCTATTCTTCTCTTCTAAATTCAGTGGTGTTCAGGACCCAGAGAGGACTCCACACCTGGACATCTAATAGGAAGTGTCCACATCATGCAGAAAGTGATGTGGACTCCCAAAAAAGAACCTGTCAACAAATAAATAAGTAAATGGAAGAGGACAAGACTTGGGCCAGTGGCATCAATTTACTGCAGCTTCAGTTAAGCAAAATACATTTAGCTAATTTTTCTTTTAACCAAAGCAATCGATTAGAGGGAAGTAGGAGAGCAATGTGGGAAAGGGGCAACTTTATCCTGGAGAGGGGTTATAACCTTTTTATGACCAAAGGTCATTAATGCATCGATGCCTAGACCAGATTTAGTGGTGTCAGCGTGAATTGGGTAACTGCAACAATAAACTTTATTTTGCCTATATAAATATTTTTTTTACATTGATTTAAGCAAAAAAAAAGTGTTTTATTTGGTTTTCTCTTTTAATAAATACCCTGCTCGGGTCTTGTTAATATAGGCTGTCTAACAGACCAAACTGTTGATTTTTTTTTTACTACTGTAACTGTATCTATACTAATTACAATTTAAAACAAAGGTACACTGCCACCGCTAGGGTGCAGTGTCATCTGCAAGGTTTGTAGTTTGTTTGTAAACACAAGCATGGATATGATCACCAGTATTGGATGTATGGTGGTCACTTGATCAGGAACCCACCAGTTGAAGACTCAAAACTTTCACTGATGTGAATTCCTTGTTCTCAGTTGTGAAGGTTAATCAAGGTTTTCATGATGCAGGCTTCAACCGGAAAAAGTTAATAACCAGATTGCAAATGTCTAGGGGTTCTGCCTGCCAAATGCAACCCTTCCTGAGTAAGGGCCTTGAAACCACCATATGATGCCTCCTCACCGCCTGTCATATGCCCTCTGAATAATGATCCAACACAGATTGCAATTCAGAGGGCATGGCATGTGTAAAACAAGGCCTAAGTGTATAACAGGATATCTTGTTTTATAGCTCACAATGCAGGCTATTCACAGCATAGTAATAAACTAGCTTTCTGAACACTTTCTGAAACAAACCTCACACTTGTCATCTGCTGGATGAAAGTGGCAAATACTAAAATGCAAAAATTGTATAATACTATACCTTTAATACAAACAATACACTCTTAGATTCTTTGCTTTTCTCTGGGAATATGTTCATTAAGGATTTCGATTTCTTTGACTGACATAAAATAGTGACAACCACTAGATTGAGCTCCTACCAATCTGTGTATGTACTATAAAAGTATAGAACATCAAACAAGCAAAATGTGAAAACATATTTTTTTAGATAAACTCATTGCCATCTCTAAGTGAGTACTCACAAAAAAAATATGTGTTTCCTTTTATAATGCTAATTAAACATTAGCGATTGTCAGATTTTCATCCTTTTTTTAAAGAACACCTGGTTAAATCACTTTCTGGGGGAAAAAAAATAATTGCACGTCAAGCTTAATGAAAAAAAAAAAAAGTGCAGTAATTTTCTAAAACCACGCTATTTATTAAAAGGAGGGAAGATCATATTAGGTTTCATCTACCCTGCGTGGCCTAGTTATTCAAAGGATATATTTAAAGTGCTTGTATGGATATCATTAAATTAGATTTGAGTAAACTAATTAGTTGTCAGTTAGCTCTGAAAATTAATTAGTGCAAAGGTTGCAATGTGTAAAATGCAATCTGTTCAGGAGAAGCCATTTAGACAGTGCAGCCAATATTGTATTTCATGTTTATTTTTCTTGAAGGTTTGCATGTGGATTTGCCAGGTTAAGAATATTCATTTTTTGTACGAAGCTTTCTGCCTGTTATTTAACTAATAAACCATTCACATTACTAATGTGCCGATGCAGAATGGTTTTCAATGATATGTTGAATCTGTCACGAGTCCCTTATCTATTGATGGAAAGAAAAAGATCATTTGTGAAAGCCAAAGTTCTTCCAATACTTTTAGATGACCTCAGATAGAAAGAATTTGTATGCCGGGGGTCAGTGCTGGATTAAATCTGTGGTGGCCCCTAGGCAGTCAAAATCTTGGGGCCACCCTCACAGGTTTCTGGAGGTTTCTTGTGCACACACTCTAGTTGGATAACATTGAACTAAGTAGTGTTCACGTTGGTTGCTAGATGGAGATGACCAACAGTACTGTACATTACAATAACGTAGGTTCCACCAATTTTTTTTACAAACTGACGGCTGAAAGAAGATGAGACAAACTGGAATGTGAACCTGATGTCTATGGTTTATGTACTTAAAGAGGAGGTCCACCCGAGTTTTTTTTTTTTTTTAAAGCCAGCAGCTACAAATACTGCAGCTGCTGACTTTTAAAAAATGTACACTTACCTGTCCAGCGCGCCCGCGATGTCGGCAGACGAGGCTGAGCAATCGCTCGGTCCTCGGATGCTGCCGCCACCATGCTCAGTGAGGGAATCAGGAAGTGAAGCCTTGCGGCTTCACTGCCCGGTTCCCTACTGCGCAAGAGCGAGTAGCGCGGCGCGCCGTCACTGGTCCCCGCTCTCTCCTGGGAACAGTGTGTTTCCCAGGAGACAGCGGGTGGGACGGGAAGTGGCGTAGACTCCCACAGGAGTCTATGCCTGGAAGTGGGTGCAAATACCTGTCTTAGACAGGTATCTGCACCCCCCTCCCCCCTGAAAGGTGCCAAATGTGTCACCGGAGGGGGGGAGGGTTCCGAAAAGCGGAAGTTCCATTTTTGGGTGGAACTCCGCTTCAAAGTTGTTATTGGGTACATTACATTAATACCGTTTTTTTCTTTATAGAGTTTTAAATGCAAAGTTTTAGTTTCTTTGAGTTGGTTAAAATGTTCTATCTTTTGTAAACAATTAAAGAAAGCTTCATTGTAATTTTCTTTCAGGTTAAATATATATAGATTTGTTGGTTGGACAGTTTCCAGAAACAGACCATATTCTCCAGTCCCGGATGATTGTTAAAAAGAGAAATGATGAGAGAGGCAATGCTCTCTCAAAGCGTAATGGGACTGTTAGTGGAGATGGTGTGTCTGTTTGTAAAAGTGAACACTCGAACAAGAGATTTAAGAAAGTACAAATTTATTAATAGTATACAATAAAAAAACAGGTTAAAATAAATATTATTTTGATCCGTTGTCACAGGGCCCTTCAGCAGTGTGGGGCCCATAGCCCATAGGCCTGTGCCTACTCTGCCTATTTGGTAATCCGCCACTGCCAGGGGTCAGGGGCTAGCAAATAATTTTCTAGGCTGGGATACAAAATGGAAGGTATCTTGCTATCAACTCTTTAAAATAAATCATCATTGATTGATTTATACAAGATAAAATCATCTTGAAGTGGGAATAAACTCCAATGCATGAATTGTACCTATAGGTAAGCCTATAATTAGGCTTAGCTATAGGCACTGTAAATATCTCCTAAACGTGCACTGTTTAGGAGATATTTACTGTAGATGCAGCTGGTGATGTCACCAGCACATGCGCTCTGAAGGAACGACATACCCGTGCCGTTCCTTCAGAGTCCTGTGCTGTAAATGGCAGCCCTGGCCACTTACACAGCCGAAGTCCGTGAAACTGGAAGGAAGACTGGATGAAGATGGAAGAGCCTTCAGCATTCACAGCGTGCTGTTCCCCTGGTATTTTTTTCTTTTTTTTCTTTAAATAGCTGTGGCTAGAATTTTCTTTATCAATTCAGAGCTGTCCTATGCAGTACCCCTAGTACTTTGCAGCAATAAGTTCCCAATCTTCCAGATGTAAAGATGTCCAGTATCACTCAACTCAGAAGACTGAGGAAGGGCTGTGAGTGCAGGGCATCATGGCTCCACCCAGGTTTGCGCTCATAGTGTGCTGATGCATCATCATGCATCATTCAACACTGCCAAAAAAGTGCCAAAGGGAATGGGGACCCAATGCATTACATGATCAGCCAAAAAGGCAAAAAAAAGGAAAAATATAGCGGGGGGGGGGGGGGGGGCAATGGGTGAGACAGGTACTAAAGATGAACTTTAGGTTTATCCATTTTTAAGCTGTCGGATATCTGTTTTTACCATATGCATACAATGTTTATACAAATAAACATTTGATATATGACAAAAGTTTCATAGAGTGTTATACCTTAGCGAAAAAGACACCACAGCAGTAGCTGTCTGTTTTTTGTCCCATTTTATCTGACATAAACCTCACTGTGAAGAGGTTGCAGTTGGGGTTATTTACTAAAGGCAAATCCACTTTGCACTACAAGTGCAATCTACAAGTGCAAAGTGCACTTGAAATTGCACTGAAAGTGCACTTGAAAGTTCAGTCGCTGTCGATCCGAGGGGGACATGCAAGGAAAAAAATATAGCATTTTAGCTTGCACATGATTGGATGATAAAATCAGCAGAGCTTCCCCAAATTTCAGATCTTTCCCTCAGATCTACAGCGACTACACTTCCAAGTGCACTTTCAGTGCATTTTCAAGTGCACTTTGCACTTGTAGTTTGCACTTGTAGTGCAAAGTGTATTTGCCTTTCGTAAATAACCCCGAATGAGTAATTTGCTTGGATGTAAAGTGCAGTTTGAGCTACAGAGTTCTATAAACACCAACATTTTGTGTATCAAAGGGGATAGGAGAGCCTGTGATCAGGTTAAATGCTAAGAGCTCATTTTGCTAGCTAAAAAAAAAAGCAATTACAATACTACACTTTTCCTATATATACAAGGGGGGCAACAGTGGAGGGACACCCCAGATGATGTCCTAGGAGACGAAACGCGTCGGGAGGACTCCATTGTTGCCACATTCTTTGCAAAGCGCTTTTATATCAACTTAAATGTAAGTGTTTCCACTACATTAAATTTTGATTTATATACAGAGTTACGCTATGTGGCTGTTTCTTTTCTCTATAACATGATACTTACCTGCTCATATTGATTGGGATTTCCCCGGACTACTACTGCATATGAGGTTATCTGCTAAGAGGTCATCTTTCTTCTGCGGTTTCTCTCTCTATGTTGATGTTTGGCCATTTCCAGCACAGCAATTTGCAGCATACAGATTGTCCAGGTTCCATCGTGGTTCCACCACACCAAGCCCGTTTGACCCACTGAACATATGTTCCTCTGGGTTCAAACTATCTGGTAAGCTCCTTACCTATTGGTGGTGGTTCTATTCATCTTCTCACCGTCACCTTTCCCTTCAAAGTCTTCACCCACTTTTGAATTTCACCATTGCCTTCATTTTTGAATTACTTTAGGACACTCAGTTGCACAAGTTTTCACTTGTATTTCACATATAGACATTTTGTATATATGAGGACTTCTTACTGTTTTTACTTAATATTTGAGTGTCTTTTTTTATATTGCACCGTTTTTATATACTCATTTGAGTGCGTCATGCATTCTTGTTAATTTTTTTGATTACTGCTACACTTTTTGTTTCCAATACTATGAACATTATTATTATTGTACAGAATTTATATAGCGATAATGATTTACAATATAAAGGGGGGGCAGTACAATTCCAATACAGTTCAATACAGAATTAATAGGAGGGCCCTGCTCATAGAACTACCAATCTAAAGGGAGGGGTGGTATTAAGGTAATTGCTGCTGGGTATGATCTGATTGAGGTGACTCAGTACAGTTTTTAGGTGGAGATAGAGGTGGCGTAGGCTTCCCTGAATAAGTGAGTTTTCAAGGATCACCTAAAGGCAGACAGGGCTAGAGCTGACCGGACATACTGGGGCAGGGAGTTCCAGGGGATGAGAGAGGTTCTGGAAAAGTTCTGTAGACGACCATGGGAGGAGATAACAAGGGAGCTAGAGACCAGGATGTCCTGGGAGGAGAGGAGAGGATGATTTGGATGACAAGGTTGGTGATGAATATGTAGTATTTCATATTTACCTGACTTAAAAAAATACCTTTTTATATATTTTATATATTTAATCCCAATGGTGATTAAAAAAGAAAAAATATGCACAAAACAATTTTACTTTCCCTTTAGTAAATTAATTAACCCACACAGCTACATTTTTAGAATGTTATTTTTTAACCCTGGAAATACTGAAAATTCTAATTACGTAGTCATGTTTTCTATCATTGTTTTTCCAAACTTTGCACTCCTCTCTTGGTACCATATAATAAAGCATTAAAATGTTGGTTTGGATACATTTTAGAGCCTTCACTTGTAGTCCTTGGTTGTTATTATCTGGGCCTTTGAACTGCATCCACCTAGTTTAACAGGCTCGTCCTTCCATTGCCAGGTTGGTACTAGACCATGCAGAGCAAAAATGTAGTGTTCCTACCAGCCGCCACTTCCTCCATAACAGTCTGGAACAGCCGCGGTCAGAAAAACTGCTATACGTGTTCTTTTTCTGCGTGTCCTCTGTCTTCTCCGAATGTCAATGCCCTTATTTTTGCAATCTTTGGCTTTTTTCTTAGCGAAAGGTGCCTTTAAAGTTGTTTTGTTTGAAAGTTGTTCACAGAATCACAACTCTGAACCTTTAAAGACAGTTCCTTCTTCTAAATTACACTTGGCCTAATTGTATTTCTAAAATAATATAGCTGCGTTCCAGAGAAGGGAATGTGGTCACACAGCCCATGCCTAAATCCTCCAATTTACATCGGTTTGGTTTGGCATCACTTGAAAAGTTCTTGGAAGAAGAGTGCTGCGGCTCACACAAACTATAATTGAAGTAATATTTCTGAGCCTGCCTGTATTGTATAGAAACTTTGTGAGATGCTAATCAGCTTGCAAAGTGAGAAAGCCAGCAACGCCTTGGAGTTTTATAGTTTTCCTGCAAAATAAAAAAAAAAGAAAGAAATAAATATCCTTCACAATGTTAGACAACAAAAAATCTGAGATAATGGAAATCTTTGTGTCTAAAGCTAAATTCCATATAGGTGGGTTAAGGGGCGTAAAAAGTTTCATACTCTATATCCCACTGAAACACTTAGTTTTTTGTGCGTTTTATGCACGTTTTTATACAGCGTTTTTAAATTTTGATGTTTTTTTTTTATTAGCCAATAGAGAAACCTATCATCCATTGCATCATTTTTTACTATGTTTTTTAAATTTTTTAGGTTTCAGGTTTTATTTCTTTTTTTTATTATTAATTTATTATTATTTCTCTTTTGTTTTGGGTAAGGGGTTAGAGTTAAGGTAAGGTTAGAGTTAGGATTAGGGGTTGGATTAGAGGTTAGGGTTTGGATTAGGGGTTTAACATTTATTTACTGTCTTATTATTATCTATTTATTTATTTTGTTAGGGTTAGGGTGTTAATACTACTACTACTACTACTACTCTACTACTACTACTACTACTACTACTAATAATAACAATAATACTAATAATAATAAATGAAAAAAAAATGTAAAATAAATACACACATATATACAAATCATCATAAATAAATAAATACAAGAAATTAATACTATGTAATAATAAATAAATAAATAAATAAATAATGAACCCCTAAGCCTTAACATAAAAAAAAGGAGAATAATAATAAAATAATAAGAAATAAACATCCTAACCCTAACACAAATTAATAAATAAGTTATTTTTATTAATAATAATGATACAAACAAAAATAATAATAAATTACAAAACATGCGAAAGTGCAAATAAATGCGCAAAACGGGCATTTCCATAAATTTCTATGGAAATAAAAACGTGCCAAAACCGCACAAATCTGTCCTATTTGAGCTACAAAAAAAGCTCCATAACTTTTTTGAGCTTTAGGCAATTGGCCTCAGGCGACTTTTGGAGCTTTGAGCTTCAAGCTACAAAACGCTGAGGTGTGAATGGGGCCTGAAAGAGGAACTTCAGTCTCCAACCTTCACCTTCACCCCTGTGCCCGCAGTGCCACCATCTTTGTAAGCCTAGCGCCTGAGTAGATATGCCAAAGGGCTCTGCCCAGCCTTTGGCAAAGTCTTGTGACATATCTGCTCGTGCACAGGGGAAAGTTTCTGCATGCACAGACACATCACTGTTCTGGACATCAACAGCAGCGTCTGTTCGCATATGCACGGAAACACCCCTGCACATGTGCCACAGGGCTCTACTGGGACTCAAAGTCCTACAGCACATTTTATCCACGTGCCAAATGTGAGAGTAAAAGGAAGGAGAAGGCAAGGGAAAAAAAATATATAAATCTTTTTAAAGAGATGGTCCACTCTTAAGCCCTGTACACACGGACTCAGATTTCCTATGGATTCTAATCCGATGGATTTTTCCATCGGAAATCCGATGAAGCTGACTTCCATCAGTCTTGCCTACACACCATCAGACAAAAATCCGACCGTCCAAAACGCTGTGACGTAAAACACTCCGATAAGCCGAGAAAAATGAAGTTCAATGCATCTGAGCATGCGTCGACTTGATTCTGAGCATGCATGGGTTTTTTGTCCGATGGAGTTCCACACAGACGATCGGAATTTGCTATCGGTTTTTTGCCCATCGGATAAATTTAAAAACATGTTCTATTTTTTCTCACCGATGGAAAAAAGACCGATGGGGCCCATACACGATCGGTTTGTCCGATGAAAAAAGTCCATCGGACTGTTTTCATCTGTAAAACTGATCGTGTGTACACGGCTTTAGAGCGAAACTGTGTTTTGCCAAAGTTGAGCAAAACAAAAGCATAAGCTTTAATGGAAATCCCACCAGCAGCTCAAAATTATCTTCCCTTCACTCCTTTAGACCACCAGTAGTGAAGAGAAATACCAAGTCCTTATAAAAATGGGGTAACGTGACTTATTCCCCTTTCACCCATGTGACACTGTGGGTACTTGGCCATTGAAGTACCCAAATTTTGTCTCATATATATATATAATTTACACTATATTACCAAAAGTATTGGGACACCTGCCTTTACACGCACATGAACTTTAATGGTCCGTAGGGTCTTAGTCCGTCGGGTTCAATATTGAGTTGGCCCCACCCTTTGCCGCTATAACAGCTTCAACTCTTCTAGGAAGGCTGTCCACAACTTTTAGGAGTGTGTCTATGGGAAAGTTTGACCATTCTTCCTTAAGCGCATTTGTGAGGTCAGGCACTGATTTTCTAATCCCGATTGGCCGAAAGGAGAAGCGTTCTGATTGGTCGCCGAGGAGGAGGGAGGAGACAGAAACTGCAGATCAGAAGCTGCTTGTGATGCCTGTGAAGGAGGGTTGGGGAAGCTGCCCATGATTGCCCGTCATGGATTGGATAAGTGCACCGGCAGACTGACCCGGGGGGAGTGGCGGACGCACTGTTTGCCGCCACCCCCCAAATTATTTTTACCACCAGCCGCCACTGGTTTCCACTGAATCTAATGGGCAAGAATGGACAGGATGTGATACTGAACCTGTAGTGGCCACATAAAATGCAGAGTAAAGGAATTGCTGATGATGATCCATTAAAACCGCCACGTAACCTGTACTTTTTTCAGCTTGCCCAAACCACTTACCATTAGAGTCCCTAAGGTTTTGTACTTATACAGACATTCAGGCTGGGTTCACACTTGAGAATGCAGCGGCTTGCAGCAGGAGTCTCCATTCACTGTTTCAGGTCCAATTTCAGCCTGAATTTTGGGTTGAATTCAGACCTGAAACGGACAAAAGACGCACAGGGCTCCTGTGTAATTCACACTGGACCCGCTGCAGAGATGTGTGAACTGGCTCCATAGAGAGGCAGTCACAATCACCTGCTATGCAAATTGGATGCGGTGAAACCGAAACTTCCTTAGAAAGCCAGCCCAGGCTTAGGTAGGCCCAACTCTCCTTCATGTGACAGCGCTTTGGCTTGGCTCACATCCAGAATAAATGTGTTGTTGAAGCAGATACCATGTGATATCACAGCTCTTCTTTACTTAGTTACTTCCCGCCATACAGTTCTGATGGATCACTTGAGTATCCTAAGCAAATTTTTTTATTTTCTATGGTCTTTCTTTGATTTATGTAGAAGCTACTACAAGGCTTGGGTCAGGGGATTGGCTGTCTAGGCACCAAACCCTGCCCTGTGGATGGCAGTATGCATAATACATCCTATACCCATAAATTGGAGTTAATGTAGAGCACTGATGATGTGGAGATGAGGTGACAAAATTAAGATAATCAGGCATTTTTTGGCGCCTTCACTACCTTTACATTACATTTTCTTTGACTAGTATAGGTTCATTTTAAACAGTGAGACATAATGCCTGCAACTGACACCAACAATGGGGCACTATTCACCTCCTGACACCAACAATAGGGCAATATTCCTCCTCCTAATGACCACGGTCGCTTTGTATTTTTTTCTCCCCCTGACCACCAAGCCTGAAGAAAAAAAAATATATCAATGGATGTTTGCATACTAATACATTTTACAAGCCAGCTATAATATCACAGCAAGGCAACATTTACATTTTCATCCCTTTATTTCCAGTAAACAGATACAAAGGGTAATTTAAAATGTGAGATTCGAGCCTCTTTAACTGCTAAAGCAGGTAATATTTAAACTGATACATAACACATTGCCATGCTCCATTCCAGTAAGGTTCATTTTCACAGGGAGCTTTGTAATACTTTTGGGTGTGTGGTTTTGTCTATCTTCTAGATGAAACTGATAATTGTGAAGGGATTTAAAGTTATTTTCTTCCACTTATCGGAAATATTAGTGTGTGAATTCTTGTGTTAGAGTCACAATATTACACTTTCTAATTCACTGTTTCAGAATCGATGATCTGATATTTTTAATTTGAGAAATCAAGAGCTTCAACATCTATTTTTCTCTCTCTATATCTCTATATGTGTGTGTGTGTGTGTATGTATGGATTTATGTAGCGCCAACAGTTTGCGCAGTGCTTTACAACATGAGGGCAGACAGTACAGTTACATCACAATTCAATGCAGGGGGAAATTAGAGGGTATATATATATATATATATATATATATATATATATAGTACTGTACTGTATATCACTGTCTCTAATATTTGATTAGCTTACATCCTATCCCCTTAGTTCTAGGTGTATCACCAGACTTAGAGCCGGTTCACACAGGGGCGACTCGGGATCCGACTTAAAGTTGCCCCAGGTCGCGCTGTTTTTAAAACTAATGGAAGTGAATGGAGTCGTCTTAATGTACACGACTGCAGTCGCTCCGACTTCAAAAGAGGTTCCTGTACAACTTCAATCCGACTTGTAGGCGACTTGTACCCATTGATTTCAATGGAAGTCACTTCCAAGTCGGATCCCCGTAGCAAACTCTGATAGTCACATAGTTACATAGTTGGTAAGGCTGAAAAAAAGACAATAGTCCATCCAGTTCAACCTGTGAAGGTGTATGTGTATCAGCGTCTATAATGATTTCCCATATCCCTGTATGTTGTGTCCTTTAACTACTTCAGCCCTGGAAGATTTGACTGCTCAATGACCGGGCCATTTTTTTGCGATACGGCACTGCGTCGTTTTAACTGACCATTGCACGGTCGTGCGATGCTGTACCCAAACAAAATTGACGTATTTTTTTCCCCATGAATAGAGCTTTCTTTTGGTGGTATTTGATCATCTCTGCGTTTTTTTTTTTACTATAAACCAAAAAAGAGCGTCATTTTTGAAAAAACACAATCTTTTGTACTTTTTGCTATAATAAATACCCCCAATTTATTTTTAAAAAAGCTATTATTTTTTCTCAGTTTAGGCCAATATGTATTCTTCTACATATTTTTGGTAATAAAAATCGCAATAAGCGTATTGTCACGAGCCGGACTGACGGCTAGTGGGGATACAGGAG
The DNA here is from genome assembly GCA_029206835.1 of Rana muscosa. NCBI lineage: Eukaryota > Metazoa > Chordata > Amphibia > Anura > Ranidae > Rana > Rana muscosa. The sequence continues at coordinate 441,183,131 of CM055127.1, read as the reverse complement.
GTGGATCCTCTGTACCAGAGAGGGGATGGCACAGGTCGTACTGAGGGACCGGTTCTAAGCAGCTACCGGTTTTCACCAGAGCCCGCCGCAAAGCGGGATGGACTTGCTGCGGCGGTAGAAACCAGGTCGTGTCCTCCAGTAGCGACTCCACCTCTCTGGCGGCTGAGATAGGCGCGGTACAAAAGGACTAGGCAGAGGCAAGGTCAGACGTGGCAGAGGGTCAGGGCAGGCGGCAATGGTTCGTAGTCTGAGACAATGGCAGCAGGTCAGATACACAGGCAAGGCAACTCACAAAATGCTTCCACAGGGTACTAAGACAACAAGATCCGGCAAGGACAGGAAGGGGAAGTGGGTTTATATCAGATTTGGGTGTGCACACAGTAATTGGGCCAGGCACCAATCAATGGTGGGCTGGCCCTTTAAATCTCAGAAGGCCGGCGCGCGCGCCCTAGAGCGCAGCGGGGCCGCGCGCGCCGGGAAGGAGCAGGAGGAGGATGGTGAGTAGGATGGGATGCGATCCGCGGACGGAGATGTGCCGCCGCGTGGATCGCATCCCCGCCGGTAACAGAGCAGCGCCCACGGCCAGGGGGGCTGACCGGAGCGCTCCAGGGGGACCGACGCCGCGAGCGCTCCGGGAAGGATGGGACACCCGGAGCGCTCGGCGTTACACGTATATTGATTGGTTTGCGCAAAAGTTATAGCGTCTACAAAATAGGGAATAGATTTATGGCATTTTTATTTTTATTTTATTTTTTACTAGTAATGATGGCGATCTGCGACATTATGGCAGACGCATTAGACACTTTTGACACATTTTTGGGACGATTGACAATTATACAGCGATCAGTGCTATAAAAATGCACTAATTACTGTATAAATGTCACTGTCAGGGAAGGGGTTAACACTAGGGGGCTATTAAGGGGTTAACTGTGTTCCCTAGTGTGTGTTCTAACTATGGGGGGATGGGACTCACTATAGGAGATGACACATCGTGGTTCCTAGCTATTAGGAACTCACAATCTGTCTTTCCTCTCCTCACAGAACAGGGATGTGTGTGTTTACACACACACGTCCCTGTTCTGCCTCTCGTGCCCGCGATCGCGCGTGGCTGGCGGTCATCACGACCGCTGGTCACGAGCATCGGCAACCCCACAGTGCAGCCTGCTATCCCGCTTAAGGGCCGACGTACAGCTACGACGGTTCGCAGGACCCAGCTAACCTGCTGTAGTATAATGACGGCGGCTGGTCGGCAAGTGGTTAAGTTGTACGTCCAAGAGTCTTTTAAACCAATCCATACTCCCGCAGTCACCACCAGTTGTGGGAGAGAGTTCGACATCCTTACATCCCTAACAGTTAAAAAAAAACCTTTGCAGTTTAAGGTTAAACCGCTTCTCCTCCAGTCTCATTGTGTGCCCCGTGTCCTTATACACTCCCTAGGGGTAAATAGTTTAATTCCTATGCTGGGATCCCCATTGAGATATTTGTAGATCGCTATCATGTCCCCTCTCAAGCGTCTTATCTCCAGCTAGGATAAATTTAGTGTTTGCAGCCGTTCCTCGTAATTGAGGTCCTCCTGTTTCCTTATTAGTTTTGTTGCTTTTCTTTGGACTCTCTCCAGTTCCAGCACATCCCTTCGGAGGACTGGTGACCAAAATTGGACAGAAAACTCCAGATGAGGCCTAACCAGAGTTTTGTAAAGTCAGGCCACTGTCTTCTGATATCGTGTAATGCCAACTATAACTACTGTCTGCAGCATCTGGAATACGAGGTGTCTAAAAAGTTTGGTGAATGGTATCAGAAACCAAACAAAACAGAAAATACAAACAAATTACCTTTACTGGCCTTCCAAACTATCGCTATCCTTCACAACACACTTTTGGCAAAGTTCAGCAAACGCCTCTTTAGGAATTGATTGTAAAACCGCTGTCACATGTTCTTGGATTGTCGCCACATCCGCAAAACTTGTGCCTTTCATGACGCTCTTCAGGCGGAGAAACAGAACTCTCTTCTTTTGTGTTTTTGTCTAGATGTGTTTCTGCCACCCAGAGGATCAATAGAGAGCAGCAGCACCCTTTGACTTGTCTAATTATCACCAATAGCCAGCTGGTGGGCTATACCAAACTGTTGATCAGCACACCTGCTGTATTTTTTTACTCTTTTTGGGTCCCAGGGAAGACGGTGAACGCCATTCCACCAATTGCCACTTGGATTCACCAGGTCTTATCCCCTGTGACGATGGTTGGCAGAAAGGATAGATGCTGGTCACACATGGTAATGAAATCTCCAGAGGTTTTCATCAGTTTTGCTATCTGTTCGTCTGTCAGCTTGTGCAGCACAAATCGGGAACAGATCTTAAACGTACTCAAATCTTTGTGGTCAATGGTGCGCACCATGTCCCTGCTAATGCCCAATCCCTCCCCCCTAATCGCTGAGTCAGTCGCCATCATTTGTCACACTCGCTCGATCATGTCTGGGGTTCTGCTTGTTAATGGCCGACCCGTACGTGACTATTCTTTAGTCGTTTCCTTTCCGTTGCGAAAGCATTTAACCATTCGTAAACACACTTTCTGCTCAGGGCTTCTGTCCCGTACACTAGCACCAACATTTTATGCATCTCCAACGCTCTCATTTGTAGCAGAACTTGATGTTCACTACATGGGCGTCCGCTCCATAGGGCAAGGGGGGTCAATTGCCCCCCCCCCCGGAATCGTAAGAGTGTTGAAGTCAGAGTGAAGACACTTGCCCCCTCTGTTGTAATAACCCCAGCTAGCTGTCAAAGACAGGGTTAAATGCAACTGTGTATCGCCGCTGCCGAATCTTTTTGTAGGCGCTTCGGCAGCGGTGCCCATTTATTTCAATGGGCAGGGGCGGTGGAGCAGTGGTGTATACAGCGCTGCTCCACCGCCCCAAAGAAGCATGGATGACCTTAAAATGATGCCCCCCCTGAAAAAGGTTCAGCGGACGCCCATGGTTCACTAATTGCTCCATTGCACTGTGACCCTACCTCTCACGCTATTATATCAAACTATTCGAGTTTGAAAACTTTTCGAATAGATTCGAATTTCGAAAATTTGAATCTTATAAACTAAACGAATTCCGAAAATGAATTAAACGGGTTAAACAAATTTAACTAACCAAATTTATGTAAATAAATAACGAAACAAAACAAATTTTTTCGTTCTGCACATGTCTATAAAACAACCCATTCAGTTAAAAATAGAAATGAAAGGCAAAACACTTTTGTATAGATATAAAAAGGATCACATTCCCTCTGTTCTCAGCTGCATAACAGCTGGGGGGGGGATAAACAGCAGCACACTGGGCTTCCCAGTGAATGGCTGTGCAGCGAGGGCATGTCGGGACAAATCTGATCATTGGAGGAGAGTACACTGAGTTCCCAGCACAGCTAGAGAACTGACCACAATGTGTACTTCTGCTTAGTGTGGTCAGTTTTCATAGGAAAGCAGAGGGACTCCAGGGACTTCATAAAAAGGGAGAAACACAAAGAGAATAGGATACTCTCTCATACAAGTACATGGTACAGCAGGCACATACCAGGAATATGAGGTGTTGGGGTAACAAACGCTTTAAAGCCCTTTGTACACCTTTACATTCTGGGAACATCCAAGAAACACATCAAAATCGCATTGCGCTTTTGGTGCCAATAATTCTCAGTGGTGGGCAAAACGCATATTGCAAAAACGTGTAAGGCTTACTGCCACAAAAAGGTGGAGTCACAGTGGCACGTTTTTCGCACGAAGTGTGAAAGAGGGAAGTATGAATGCAGTGTAGTTTACAACATGGCTTGTGTAGCAATCCATGTTGACCATTCTTCCAGAAGCGCATTTGTGAGGTCAGGCACTGATGTTGGACAAGAAGGTCTGGCTCGCAGTCTCCACTCTAATTCATTTCAAAGGTGTTCTATGAGGTCAGGTCTATGTGCAAGCCAGTCAAGTTACTCCACCCCAAACTCGCTCATCCATGTCTTTATGGACTTTGCTTTTTGCACTGGTCCAAATCATTTGGTGGAGGGGTTATTATGGTGTGGGGTTGTTTTTCAGCAAATGGGCTTGACCCCTTAGTTCCAGTGAAGGGAACTATTAAGGTGTCAGTATACCAAAACATTTTTGGACAATTTCATGCTTTTTTTTGGGGATGACCCCTTCCTGTTCCAACATGACTGTGCACCAGTGCACAAAGCAAGGTCCATAAAGACATGGATGACTGAGTTTAGGGTGGAGGAGTTTGACTGGCCTGAAATTGTCCAAAATATCTTGGTATGCTGATGCCTTAAGAGTTTCCTTCACTGTAACTAAGGGGCCAATCCCAACCCCTGATAAACAACCCCACACCATAACCCCCCCCCCTGCCCTCCACCAAATGATTTGGACCAGTGCACAAAGCAAGGTCCATAAAGTCATGGATGAGTGTGTTTGGGTTGGAGGAACTTGACTGGCCTGCACAGAGTCTTGACTTCAACCTGATAGAACACCTTTGGGATGAATTAGAGCGGAGACTGCGAGACAGGCCTTCTCGTCCAACATCAGTGCCTGACCTCCCAAATGCGCTTCTGGAAAAATGATCAAACATTCCCATAGACACACTCCTAAATCTTGTGGACAGCCTTCCCAGAAGAGTTGAAACTGTTATAGCTGCAAAGGGTGGGCCAACTCAATATTGAACCCTACGGACTAAGATTGGGATTCCATTAAAGTTCATGTGTGTGTAGGCAGGAGTCCCAATACTTTTGATAATATAGTATATATATATATATATATATATATATATATTAAATACGTGTAAAAAAAAACGCGCTAAAGAATAATCTAACATAAACATAATGAGGGATCAATTGGAGCTGGTAAGCGAGGCTTTCAGCTGTTGGTGGAGGCACTGATGTTTTAATGATCACTATGGTGGTGGACTGTGCAGATTGACATCAGGATTTAACATATCATATCACTTGTGGATAGGGATGAGCTTCGAGTTCGAGTCGAACTCATGTTCGACTCGAACATTGCCTGTTCGCCCGTTTGTCGAACAGCGAACAATTTGGGGTGTTTGCAGCGAATTCCAAAAGCCGCGGAACACCCTGTAAAAGTCTATGGGAGAAATCTAAAGTGCTAAGGGGCTTAACCCTATGATCTGACTGGTGACCCCGCCCCCTCATACGTCAGACCCCGCCTACATCATTGGCTGAGCGGACCTGATGGGGAACGTGATTTGATTCCTCTGCAGTTTCCCCATCAGGTCCCTAAGTCATTGGCTGAGTGGACCTGATGGGAAACGTGAGAAGGGGTGGGGTCTATTCATTTATTACACTGCAGAGGAATCAAATCACGTTCCCCATCAGGTCCGCTCAGCCAATGACGTAGGCGGGGTCTGACGTACGAGGGGGCGGGGTCACCCGTCAGATCATAGGGGTAAGCCCCGGCTTTCCCCGCTTGCGGGGAATAGCCAATGACGTAGGCGGAATCATGGGGGTTTCGTGTGGAGTGGAGACTGGAGGAGACTGCAGCGCTGGACATCGGATCACCACGGGACATAGAGAACCACGCTGGACAGACTGGATTACATCGCTGGAATTGTTTTTTTATTTTTTATTTTTAATAAAGGACTTTCCCAACTGTGTCTGTGTGTTTTTTAAAAAAAATGTACACTTTCTTTGTTAAATGGTAGGGGTACAATGTACCCCTTACCAATTCACATAGGGGGGCTGGGATCTGGAGGTCCCCTTTGTTAAAGGGGTCTTCCAGATTCCGATAAGCCCCCCGCCCGCAGACCCCCACAACCACCGGGCAAGGGTTGTGGGGATGAGGCCCTTGTCCCCATCAACATGGGGACATGGTGCTTTAAGGGGTCACAGACCCCCAAAGCGTCCTCCCCATGTTGAGGGCATGTGGCCTGGTACGGTTCAGGAGGGGGGGGTGCTCTCTCGCCCCCCCTCTTTTCCTGCGGCCTGCCAGGTTGCGTGCTCGGATAAAGGGTCTGGTATGGATTTTTGGGGGGAACTCCAAGCCATTTTTTTTTTATTTGGAGTGGAGTTCCCCTTAATATCCATACCAGACCTGAAGGGCCTGGTAAGTGAATTTGGGGGGACCCCCACGCATTTTTTTTTTTTTTATCAATGACTTCTCTCTGTATTGCCGGGAGGCGACAATTCATTATAGTGCTTTTAAATGAAGTTTTTTCCTTCAGAAATGACACTTTGTGCCAGTTCTAAGCACGGGAAACAAGCGTTGCTTTACAGGCATACTATACACCCCCCCAGGTACAAAATGTATTATTAAAATCACTGCTCCCAAAAAAACGTCCGTTTTAAAAAAAAAAAAATTGTTTGGGGCAGGACCCGGGTCCCCAAACCCTTTTTAGGACAATAACTTGCATATTAGCCTTTATAATTAGCACTTTAGATTTCGAACGTTCGAGTCCATTGTATTTAATAGGGTTCTAAAGTTCACGCGAACATTCTGTCTGTTCGCAGGTTCTGGTGCGAACCGAACTGGGGGGTGTCCGGCTCATCCCTACTTGTGGACTGTTTTCAAATATTTGAATCATTCTCATTTGCTTAATATGATTGATTAGTGTAACATATGTTTTTTATAATTATTTTATATATATTGTGAAGGACTAGCATCAAATGTAGAGCTTGAAGGACACCGCCACTCGCTGGTTCTTCTTTTTAAGGGCTTTGTTTGCCCATTTTTATTAAAAGAAGTCAAAACAAAATGAAAGGTTTCCCTTGCAGGGGTTTCAGTACTCCTTTTCAACAACAAAATGACATTCAGCCTCCTGGCTTATACATACAGCCGTGCTGCTCAGGCCTTCCACTTCAGGCTCTTGTCTGTCTCCTATAGACTATTCCATCTGCAACACCATCCATTTGGATAGCAGCCCCTTGCTGCTCTGACCCTCAGACCTGGGTCTCTGGCTTCCACTGTGCACACAAGCACTCTCTGACTTCTCCAGTGCACACTTGCACTCTATGGCTTCCCCAGTGCACACCTGCACTCGTCGGGAGGGTGGGGCCCAGAATGCTGGTCCTGATTCTACTATCAGGCCCACACACACCTGAACAATCAGTGTGCAGTTGAGTCTCAAAACCCGGATCCAGGACTGGGGATTTCATCCCACCCGGATCTCTAAGAAATCCCCAAGCTCCGGGTCCCAAAGTGGACTTTAGTAAATCATGAGGAAACTGAAAAGCCAGTTTCCTCCCAAACAAGCAAATACCCTGGAGCCCCTCAACCTGCCTGGTTGAGAATCCTGTATTCATACACTGGTGGGGTACCACACTACCACATACCCTCCCCCCTTGTTTCGACCCGGAGGGAGGAACACCAGCACCCATCATTATGGTTGGGACACCTCTGTGCTGGCTGTCAGCCACTTAGGCCCAACCTTTTTTCCGGGTGCGCTTCCAGGTATGTCCCACCCTGGATCTTAACAAGGTCCTATATTTCCCTATACTCAGCCTTCTCCCTCTTCTTTTGGGGTTCCATAAGCACTGCCTCTCCTGAAATTTTAACAGGGCACCCCTGGTCTTTCTACCAACCCTTCTGCCTCCACGCTTCAGGTTCCCAGGTTTCCCAATACCTTTGGACACCACACTGTCATGTACCTTTAACAAACTATTTGGTTCATCATTGACAGACATATTCAAACCAACATTACACCTCTCAACGTTGCACAGATCACCAATGCCTTTTTTTTCAGCATTTGCTAGGGCAGCGTCTGCAGAGGGCACACATAATGGAGGGCCGCCATTACCCACGGGAACCTCACAGGACGTCACCTCCCCTGGGTTCACACACTCTGCAAGCAGCTGTCCTACCACTTGACCTGTTCTGATGCCATCTGTATTTTTATCCACCTGAACAGACAAGCTCTTGTCTGATCCACATACCATTTTTACCGCACTTCTTATCCGTTTCCCTGTCTCGGGGACCTTATTAGGTTTGTCACCTAAACCAAACATCGGACTGGGGACCCCAGTCTTTTTAACCACCTTCAGTTGAGCCCCGGTCAGGATTTCTGCTGCTTTCTGGTCCACACTTGGCCCTTCCATCTCATGTGATTCTTCCACTGGTACAGCATACACACCCTTCATCGACAACTGACCAGTACTACCTTGGACCATAGCAGCAGAAATGCCTTCCTCTCTTGGAGGAACTCTGCCTACCCTGATCCTACCTTTCAGCTTACGTAAATAAGTTTTATCTTTCACCACAGGTGTTTCAGGTTCAAAAACCTCTCTCTTGTTACCCAGGGCAACCACATTGCCTTTAACAGCGCCAATCATTAAATCATATATTTTAATGTCACACTTTCCAACGCAATCAGTGCTGTCCATCTCAGTGCTTGCTAGTACCAGACCTGAGGAGGGACCACACATAGGCGAGAGATTAAATCCCACAGGACTAAAGCCAAGTTCTACCTCACCTGTTGTCCAACACTCCATGGGTCTAACAGATGACACTGATCTAGGCACAAACTACTTCTTTCTGATGTACACATTACATTGTTGCAGCATTCACCTATAGCACTTTTTCTCACAGTGTCTCCCGGTACTTTAAGTTGTACCTCTTTCTGAGTGATAGAAAGCATCTCTGCTAGTGCTGCATCTATTCTGGGCCCTTCCTTCTCATGAGATTTAGCTGCCGAGACAGTATCTGCGCCCTCTACTGACCACTGCTCAGCTGCATCTTGGAGCACACCAGCAGAGATGTTTCCAGTCACTACACCAGCCGGAGAGACCTTTGATGACTCCAACAGTTCTGAGCACCTTCCAGGCCACTCAGTAACTGGGAGCACCCCCTTAGAGAACCTCAGAACTATTTGCCACACTGTTAACAAGCTTCCCAGCACAGCCTGTACCACCTGGCTCCACCTATTGGTACCACGCAGCACCACCTGATCCGACTGCGGTGGAGACACCCAAGTGTACAGTGAGGGCACTTTTACCAACTCCAGCATTTCTAATAAAGTTTTTGTCAACGCTATGCAACCAATGTCTAAATGCGTGACCTTTTTGGGAACCTTTCCCCTGTCCGAGACATGGAGGGGCTCATCCATTGCAGCTTGTGAGGTTGAGACATTTGAAGAGACCACCATCTCCTTGAAGGTACCCCTCATCCCAGCCTGTTGCTCCCCTGGAGCGCTGTCAGACACACGTCTCCTCTTCACCTCTAACGCTACACCAATGAGCCTCTGCGAGTCAACATTAGTCACATTGTCAACTTTACACTTGCCATTATTTAGTTGCTGGGCCGTGGACAACCCATCTGTCATGCCTGCGCCCAGAACCGTTCCTTCAGACTGGAGGGCATCAGCCTTTGCAGGGGCTGGCGTGCCCTTGAGCACTGGCCATTCTGCGATCCCTCCACTGGGTACAGCAGGTGTTCTGTCCACAACTCTGTCACACATCATTGCTTCGTAATTCCTTGTCACTTGGCCTAGTGCCGCAACTGCTTCCTTGCACCAATCATCCCAGTCTCCTGTGGTTCCATCACTGGTGCTCCACAGCACTGCATCACCTGCTCTAGAAGGCCCAACAGGAACCTGGGATTCACTAGCCAAAACAACACACTTGTCACTTCTATCTACCTCGCATTGTGACAATATTTTTTTTTCTCACATCACACTGGGAGATTGCATCCTCAACCAAGGTAAGGTGCAATACCTTATTTTGAACACCTTGCTTTGGTGGCGCTACAGACACATACAGCTCTTCACTTTCAGCTTTTGCAGGCTGATCTAACCCCTTGACAACTGGGTTACACTTAGCGTTGTGGGGCTGGGCCCACACAGACTCACTATGTAATACAGTCTTCCCTTGTTTCACCAGAGTAGCACCACAGCAATCCTGGAAAACCTCTGGCTCCAACACATGGGGGCCCCATGAGAGTTCCATGGACAATCCTGCGCTTCTGGTTGTCATGGGAGATATCCTACTCCCATCATTGGTAGTAAACACATTTCCAACATTTTCAGACATGACACTAAAGGAAACACATTTTTCAATGTCATGATCACCAATACCATCACATTTGCCAACAGTAACACTTTTGTCAGCATAACCATCAGAATTTTCACTACGTGTAGACATAACTGCTACTTTTGTGGATTGTCTATTACCCACCAAAGCCTCTGAGTGACTCCTCACAGCGCCCTCCATTTTAAAAGGGGCACCCTTTTCTACATGGGCAGCTCCAAAGTTGACCTGGGAAACGCTCGGCTCCGTCACTGCGGGCTTCTTGGAAGTCTCCCTGGGCAACCCTGCAGTACTTGTCACTAGGGAACATGGCACAAGCACTGTTTTGGTCACCCCTAACTCTATTTTCCCAGCCACCTGCTGGACTATAGCAGGCACATGCAGAGTCCCCATGTCCTTTCCAGTCTTTAGCCCTGCGGCTAGTTGGGCTTTATTCTGTGCCTCCCCACTGCTCTGGGTAGCACACTGCCGCAAGTCTATGTCCATTGGCACTGCGGATCTCCCCACTGGATCTACTCCCACTTCACTGGGTTCAGTACCATAAACTGGAACAGTCTTACCATTTTCAGTGGCTGGCACCATAGCCTTCACTTGAGTGCGCTGTCTCTCAGCTGCATCCATACCAGTTACTGTCTCTTTGGGGCCATAGGGCGACACTGCAGCCTTTCCAGACTCTTCAGCGGTGTTCCAGAACCTTGGGCAAGTAAAGATCCCATGCCCCACTTGACCACATTCCAAGCACGGTACTGGACGCTGAAATTTAATTTCTTGGCATCTCCTCAATGCCTGGCTCTCTCCAACATGCTGTATTGGCTCCTCCGGAAGCCACTTGTCACGACCCATGGGAGGCACACCCCTTGGTCCACAGACAGCCCGACTGGCCTCCTCTGTGTTGCTATGGGCAACCACTCTCTGTCCTGGCCTTTGATCAGCCTCTCTTCTGGCATATAACACAGGCTTCTCAGACCTTTGTTTTGCTAGGTAGCTTTGCACTGGAGCCAGGGACAAAAGGCACTTGGAGACTGCATGCCCCCACTCACTGCACCGCAAACAGCGCACTTGGTTCCATGTCTTGTCAGGGTTTCCCACCCTGCATCTGCTGGACCCTGTCTCAAGCTGTGTCACTTTCACACTTTTCGCAACAGCTGCTGGTTTAACTGCAGCAGCGTTGCCAGGGGCAACAACACCCCTCTCCCAGGCATGGACATTCGGCAGCTCTCTTTTTGTATGGAAGGTTGGCTTGCCTTCCACTTTAGCTTGGTCCAATCCTGCCAGGTGTCGCTTGCACCAATCCACTGCAGATTCAAACACTGGTGGACTCTCCACACTAGCAGTCATCTGTGCATTCATTGCACCAGGGTTGCTAGGGACAACAGCAGCCCTCTTTTCCCTTGGAAAACTCTGTTTAGGCCTGTATGGGGTTCGATCAGGCGGTAACAACCCCTCCAGCCACAGAGCTCTTTCTCTTGCTTCAGCAAGGATCGCCTCCTTTTTCTGCTTTGACCGCCCCATCCTTGCGGTGTTGCACACAGCAACCAGTAACACAGTTCACAGCAGAGGGAAGAAAATGTGATTCTCCTTTCACAGGTACACAACCTGCATGCAACACAGTCCATCAAACTTCTGTGCAATGCAGTTTGCCTGGCTGCCACACACAGCTAGCAGCAGTTCACTGCAGAGAAAAAAAAATTGACTTTTTGTTCACAGGTACACCACCTGCAACAAATTGGAGCACTGTCTCTTTAAGGCTAGTTTACCTTTCGCTTGCAGGTTCTCTTCACCTGCACACACACAGATTATGCAGTCTCATGCACCAAAAACACAGTTCATATAACAGATGAACTTACTTGATTGTAGGGATCTCAGATTGCGCCAAAATTCTCCACCACGTGTGAAGGACTAGCATCAAATGTAGAGCTTGAAGGACACCGCCACTCGCTGGTTCTTCTTTTTAAGGGCTTTGTTTGCCCATTTTTATTAAAAGAAGTCAAAACAAAATGAAAGGTTTCCCTCACAGGGGTTTCAGTACTCCTTTTCAACAACAAAATGACATTCAGCCTCCTGGCTTATACATACAGCCGTGCTGCTCAGGCCTTCCACTTCAGGCTCTTGTCTGTCTCCTATAGACTATTCCATCTGCAACACCATCCATTTGGATAGCAGCCCCTTGCTGCTCTGACCCTCAGACCTGGGTCTCTGGCTTCCACTGTGCACACAAGCACTCTCTGACTTCTCCAGTGCACACTTGCACTCTATGGCTTCCCCAGTGCACACCTGCACTCGTCGGGAGGGTGGGGCCCAGAATGCTGGTCCTGATTCTACTATCAGGCCCACACACACCTGAACAATCAGTGTGCAGTTGAGTCTCAAAACCCGGATCCAGGACTGGGGATTTCATCCCACCCGGATCTCTAAGAAATCCCCAAGCTCCGGGTCCCAAAGTGGACTTTAGTAAATCATGAGGAAACTGAAAAGCCAGTTTCCTCCCAAACAAGCAAATACCCTGGAGCCCCTCAACCTGCCTGGTTGAGAATCCTGTATTCATACACTGGTGGGGTACCACACTACCACAATATACATATATATATATTTTTTTCTTTGCTTTATTTTATTTATATATATATATATATATATATATATAGATAGATATAGATATAGATATATATCCATATCTATCTATCTATCTATCTATCTATCTATGTACTGTATATATATGTATTTATTTTTATTTTTTGTTATATATTTTTTTCCCCACAAATGTGGAGTTATCCTTTAAAATGATAAATTACAGAATGCTGTGTAGTATGTTGTATTGGTAGATAACATATAATATTTCTCCCTTTTTTTTTCTAGGTTTAGACGCAGACGGTTTATACAGGGTCAGCGGGAACCTGTCCACCATACAGAAGCTGAGATTCGCAGTGAATCAGGGTAAGTTGTCCTGCAGTCCCCGCCATATTTTGGCCGGTCGCAGTTTGTCTTTCCCCGCTTTCTCTTCACACTGCAGTCTTGATCAATGTTTGGATTCTTCTCTGCAGCCTTTGATGATAATGTGCTCCGCTTATCTGAGAATGAAAGGAAGAAAGTTTAGTGGCGAGCGTTTGAACTTTTTTCTAAAGCAATAATGGCCACAGGGGAAGAACTTTCCTGGAAATTGATGATTGTCTTGTAGTGCTAAAAGCCGGCAGCTCCGTCATTAACTGCAGGAAATGCCCATCCCATAGGTCAGCGCAGTGATTGTGCGAACTCCCCACCAATTAGGCCAGCCACCGCTAAATAATTACTTTACGCAGCGTGTTATGTTTTGGTGTTTATCTGCGGGAACCAATGCTCGCAGTGTCTCCTTGTGTAGTTCTCATTTATATTTAAAATGGGACTCCGAATATGGAACAAATTTTCGTGAATGTAGGCGGGGCGGTGAGATAATAAACCTTGTAAATAGCGGCGTTGACGTATTTTCTTCCCTTACATCTGTACACATGAATGAAGAATCCACTGAGCCAAATGCACAGAAATGCTGCTAGTTACTATATAGTTAGACTACGTGAAAAATGCACTAAAGTTATGCATGACCCTTTGAAAAAATTTGACCATACCAAAATGCTTAGTACTTTGTTACTATGGGGTAGATTTACTAAAACTGGAGCACACAGATGCTGGTGCAGCTGTGAATAGTAACCAATCAGCTTCCAGGTTTTAGCCCCCGTTCACATCGGGGCGATTTGACATGTCATATCGCCTTCCAAATTGCCGCATGTTGCTGGCAACGTCACCATCCGAATCGGTGCGACGCAGACTTTGCAGAACCACACCGATTCCCAAAAGTAGTTCCTGCACTACTTTTGGCGACTTTGGGGGTGATTTCAATAGACATCTGTGCATGAACCCGCACAGATGTCTCTCAAATCGCCCCCAAAGTTGGACTGAAATGCTGGATTGAAACTAAACTTGCACGATTTCAAACCAGCCCTCAGGCCTGGTTCACACTGGGGTGACAAACGCTCCGACATTGGGAGCTCATGTCGCATGACGTGTGAAAATCAATGTTTCCCTATGGGAGCCGTCCTAACTGGTCCGACACATGTCGGTCCGACTTTGAAAATGCTCCCTGTACTACTTTGGTCCGACTTTGATCCGACTTCAGCCCATTGACTATCATTGAAGTCGGATCAAAGTCGGACCGCAGTCTTGCATGGTCCGACTTTGGCATGCGACTTGTGCTGTACTGCTCTTGAGGGGGAACTCCAGGCCAAATTTTAAATAAAAAACCAGCGTGGGTTCCCCTCCAGGGGCATACCAGGCCCTTGGGTCTGGTCTGGATTTGAACGGGCGCCCCTACGCCGAAAAAAACGGCGTGGGGGACCCCCCAAAATCCAAACCAGACCCTTATCCGAGCACACAACCTGGCAGGCCGCAGGGGAAGAGGGGGGGACGAGAGAGCGGCCCCCCTCCCTCCTGAAGTGTACCAGGCCGCATGCCCTCAACATGGGGGGTTTGGTGCTCTGGGGCAGGGGGGCGACCTGCGGCCCCCCCACCCCAGAGCACCCTGCCCCCATGTTGATGAGGACAGGGCCTCTTCCCGACAACCCTGGCCGTTGGTTGTCGGGGTCTGCGGGCGGGGGGCTTATCAGAATCCGGGAGCCCCCTTCAATAAGGGGGTCCCCGGATCCCGCCCCCCCACCCTATGTGAATGAGTATGGGGTACATCGTACCCCTACCCATTCACCTGGTGGACAAAAAATTGCAATAAAAAAACACTACACGGGTTTTCAAAGTAATTTATTGCACAGCTCCGGGGGTCTTCTTCCGACTTCCGGGGGTCTTTTCCGACTTCGAGGGTCTCCGGTGTCGTCTCCCGCTCTCCGGTTCTTTCTTCCGCCGGGCCTCCGCTAACTTCTTTTTAGCTCTCTTGCTAACAGAGGCCCGGTCTTCCCGTTGTCTCGTCCGGCTCTCCGTTGTCCTTCTGCCGGCCCCTCCACTAACTTCTTTTTAGCTCTTTCGCTAGTGGAGGGGCCGGGCTTCCCGTCGCCGTCGGCTTCTTCTTCCCTCTTCTCCTCCTCGATGTTGACGCGTCGCTTCTTCCCGCTGTAATACTGGCTCTCCGCTCCGCTCCGCATTAATATAGGCTTCTCATGACGTCACAGTCACATGTTCCAGGGCACATGGCCCCGGAGCATGTGACTGTGACGTCATGGGAACATGTGACTGTGACGTCATGAGAAGCCTATATTAATGCGGAGCGGAGCGGAGAGCCAGTATTACAGCGAGATGAAGCGACGCGTCAACATCGAGAAGGAGAAGAGGGAAGAAGAAGCCGACGGCGAAAGAGCGACTAGCGAAAGAGCTACGAAGATGTTAGTGGAGGGGCCGGCAGAAGAACAACGGAGAGCCGGACGAGACAACGGGAAGACCGGGCCTCTGTTAGCAAGAGAGCTAAAAAGAAGTTAGTGGAGGCCCAGCGGAAGAAAGAACCGGAGAGCGGGAGACGACACCGGAGACCCTCGAAGTCGGAAAAGACCCCCGGAAGTCGGAAGAAGACCCCCGGAGCTGTGCAATAAATTACTTTGAAAACCTGTGTAGTGTTTTTTTATTGCAATTTTTTTCCACCAGGTGAATGGGTAGGGGTACGATGTACCCCATACTCATTCACATAGGGTGGGGGGCCGGGATCCGGGGACCCCCTTATTGAAGGGGGCTCCCAGATTCCGATAAGCCCCCCGCCCGCAGACCCCGACAACCAACGGCCAGGGTTGTCGGGAAGAGGCCCTGTCCTCATCAACATGGGGGCAGGGTGCTCTGGGGTGGGGGGGCCGCAGGTCGCCCCCCTGCCCCAGAGCACCAAACCCCCCATGTTGAGGGCATGCGGCCTGGTACGGTTCAGGAGGGAGGGGGGGCCGCTCTCTCGTCCCCCCCTCTTCCCCTGCGGCCGGCCAGGTTGTGTGCTCGGATAAGGGTCTGGTTTGGATTTTGGGGGGACCCCCACGCCGTTTTTTCGGCGTAGGGGCGCCTGTTCAAATCCAGACCAGACCCAAGGGCCTGGTATGCCCCTGGAGGGGAACCCGCGCCTTTTTTTTAATTTAAAATTTGGCCTGGAGTTCCCCTTCAAGATTCATACCAAACACAGTGCCTGATATTGGCGGGGATCCAAGTCGGATCCCCGTTCATTGAAAGTCGGACATATGTCGGCTTCATGTCGCAGGGCAAAGTCGGATCCAAAGTAGGACAGATGTCGTGTCGCACAAGTGTGAACCCAGCCTCAGTGTGAATGTAGGCTTATTGTCAAAGCTCAATTGAACAAGCTGAAGGTAGGAGCTGATTGGTTACCATGCACAGCTGCACCAGAATCTGTGTGCTCCAGTTTTAGTAAATCTCTCCCTATGTGCTTTGTCGGATGCAAATGCACACACATTGCTAGATGCATAGGGGTGCCATTAGGAATTAACTAGAGTTGTGTTTTTGTGTGGTGCGAAAATGCAACGCACAACTGTGAACCTAGCCTTGAGGTTCATTTACACATGCGGTCAAGGACTGCCGCAGTGTACCCCACACAGAGTCGTAGCTTGAAGCTTGTGGTCCCCGATGCAAAAGTTGACCTGGGCCCCCCCACTACCATCCTCCACTTCCACCGTGTGTGCAGATACACTCACAGCATGGAAAGATACTCAAAGTTGCTTAAGAGTTTTGAGTTCCTCCTTTTCCTCTTTTTGATTTTTCCCATTAACCATTGGACAACTCTCCTCAAATTGTTTTCGCCTGGGAACGTGCTCCAACGATCTGGATTCCTTTTGGTGTGAGGGTCCTGGAGGTCGGTTAAACTTTGGGATCATCATTGGGATTGTGTACAACTCCTGGATATACCCATATGCGCTTTATGACTACCTGTAAGGCTACTTTCACACTGAAGCGCTGGATGCGCTGGCGGTATAGCGCCGCTATTTTTAGCGCCGTTATACCGTCGTTTTTGCCGCGATTTGCGGGGGCTAGCGGGGTGATTTTAACCCCCGCTAGCGGCCAAAAAAGGGTTAAAAACACCCGCAATAACGCCTCTTTGTGGCGTTTTGCAGGCGTTTTGGAGGCGCTACCCCATTGATTTCAATGGGCAGGGGCGCTACAGGAGCGGTATTTTTACCGCTCCTATCGTGCCTCAAAGATGCGGCTTGCAGGAGTTTTTTTACCCCCCTGCAAGCGCAACGCTCCAATGTGAAAGCTCTCTGGCTTTCACACTGGATACAAAGTAGCAGCTTTTTTAGGGCGCTTTGCAGGTGCTATTTTTAGCGCAATAGCGCCTGCAAATCGCCTCAGTGTGAAAGAGGCCTTATAGGGGTCATGGAAGTCTGGTGAGTAGGATGTGTGGCAGGTGATGGTGGTGGAAGAAATTTCAGTCAAATATACCTATTGTCCAGCAGAGATTTGAAGATTGTGTACACTATTTGAAGAAGCTGATACATTGTTTGAACATTCACTATTTGCACTATTGAACTTATTTTGTGTTTGGACTTTTTACACACACATCATATTATCATGTTGGTGTTTAGTTGAAATCACTTTGCACGTTTGCCCTGGTTCACACTGGTGCGTTTTGACATGCAATTCGGCATGTCAAATCGCATGTCAAAACGGCGATATTTGCCACAAATTGCCGGAAATGGCACCGTCCTAATCGGTGCGGCGCTGCACCGATTTCAAAAAGAAGTTTCTGTACTACTTTTTGCGATTTCGGCCGCGATTTACATTGACATCTGTGCAGAAACAGGCACAGATGTCTTTGTAATCGCGGCTGAAATCGGGACTGCCAGCGAGAGTGAAATCGTGCGAGTTCAGCTGAACTCACAAGGCTTCACTCCCGCAACCCAGTGTGAACCTGGGCTTTAAAACGGAAGGAGCGCGGTTTAATCAATTTAGTATTGATTTCTATTCATTTATTTTCTCTTATCCAACGTGCTGCTCCTTATCTATTTTAACCCCTCATTCACATATCATAAAATGTGCTAAAAATTAGGGTTGCATCGATACCGGTATCGGTGTCAATACTGAGTATTTTGATGACGAGTACTTGACCGAAAGTATCAGTACTCAGGCTCTCCCGGCAAAAAAACGGTATCGGTGCAACCCTACTAAAAATAATATGAACAAATAAAATATAATGACACAAATTCCTACTTGAATTACTAACCCCACACACAGTAATAATGATATCAGCAGTACATGTGTTTGCATGTTTTTTTTTTTTTTTTTACTACATTAAACACAATTTTAAAGCAAATATGAGAAGCAAAGGAAAACTGCGTCTACATATGTCCCTGTAGTGGAGATTGCATGCAATGCGTTTTTTTTTTTTCTTCTTTTCTTACCAAAGGAATTCAGCTTATTGTTATTTGTGCTTTTTTTTTTTTTTTTTTTTATATAGCTGCTGCTTTCCATTCTTCAAACACCAGCTGCCAAAAAATAAACTTTAATATTCTCTGTTTTTCAGTTCCACGGGGTATTTTTCGCAAGAGAACCCATTGATATTAAACTATATGGCTTACAAGTGATAAGATTATCTCTTAGCAGTGATTTATTTTTTTCTATTAAAAACAGGAAATCACATGACCATAAACAGAGTTAAAACTGAGCTGTTACGGTTTTTCAAAACTTTTATCATACATTCGTGTTGATTGAGCGAGCCAAATACTTGTGGGCCGCCACGTTCTGTAAGAATCGTTCACAAAAACAGAATAATTTACTTTTGACAAACTATTTTTTTGACATGGCTTTTTAATGTTCTTTTTTTAAGTTTCTTTTCACAAAAGAAAATATTTATTTCCTAACCTTCAGTTTGCAAAAATTTAAACAGTAAATTGGAGCCTAACTTCAGGAAAGCTATAAATATTTTTGGATTCAGCTATCTATGGGGGTTTGTTTGTTTTTTAACCTCCTTAGCGGTATGCCCGAGTGTGGCTCGGCGTGAGTTTTCAGTACCAAAAGCGGTAACCCCGAGCCACACTCGGGATCGCATCACAGGATCCATGTACAGTACACTTACCTTGTCCCCTGGATCCTGCGATGTCTCCCCGCTGTGTCTGCGAGCTGTGTCTCCGCTCGATTCACAGTGCCGAGCTACGTTTCCATGCAGTCTAATAATATAAATACAGTTTTTTCTGCCTGGAAACTGGAGATTGTCCATAGCAACCAAAAAGTGTCCCTTTACGTCAAAAGTGCTTTTAGACCAGCTAGAAAACAACAATAATAAATCAGAATCACTTGCAGAATTGAGCGATAGTGATTTTTGGGGAAATTCGTCATCAAACACTGAAAGTAATGACAGCGACAATTCTGCAACTGAGCAAATTTCAGTGTTTTTGATTTGATTACATTATTGAATAATTTTTATTATTATTATATTATTATTTGTTATAATTATTTATAGTTATTTATTATATTATGATTTATGATTTCGTGTTTCAAACTTTATCATACCCAGGATGTCTACTAGATTCTTGTTTGAACAGATTTAAGTGAGTTATTTCTTAAGCCCTGTACACACGGGCGGGAATCCCATCGGAAAGAAAAATTTTGGTTTTCTCGACGAGATTCCTGGCAAGCTTGTCTTGCCAAGCCCTGTGTACAGACGGCCACTTCAAAAAAACGCTGTTCTTTTGAATGGCGAGAACGCGGTGACGTCATCGACTACAACGAGCCGGCACTCGTCACATTCAATGCCGTCGCCGCCATCTTGCTACACCCTACACTACCCTTGTATGCTACCGCGCATGCGTCAAAGTCTTTTCGAGCATGCGCGGGTTTACCTCGGACAGGCAAGCATACAGACGACCAGTTTTCTCGGCAGGAAACACTCTGCCGAGAATGACGATGAGAAAAATAGAGAGCAGGTTCTCTATTTTTCTCGTCGAGATTCCCCGCAGTTTTCCTGTCAAGAAACCATACACACGAACGGTTTTCACGGCAAAAAGCTCTCCCAGCAGTTTTCTTGCAGAGAAAAACGGTCGTGTGTATGAGGCTTAAGAATTACAGGCCTGCAATATAAAACACCCAATTTCCATGCAAAACAATTGTACCGCTTTCAGCATCAAAAATCTGACATAATCATACCGCCAGGGAGGTTAAATAACAAACATGTTATACTTACCTGCTCTGTGCAGTGGTATTGCACAGAGTGGCCCAGATCCTCCTCTTCTGGGGTCCCTGACGGCTATCTTGGCTCCTCCTCTTCTTTTTATATCCACCATAGCCAGCCACTTGCTATGGGGAGAAATGTGGTCTGCACGCTTCCG
The DNA here is from genome assembly GCA_029206835.1 of Rana muscosa. NCBI lineage: Eukaryota > Metazoa > Chordata > Amphibia > Anura > Ranidae > Rana > Rana muscosa. The sequence continues at coordinate 441,162,863 of CM055127.1, read as the reverse complement.
ACCTGTGTGTCTACAGAGCCATGCTCTATAGACTTACACAGCAGGACGTAGACCCCCCCCCCACTTCCATTTCACTGCATTTGATTGAAAGCAGCATAAGCCAATGGCTCCTGCTGCTTCTCGAATGCTGTGTGAAGAGGAAAAGAGGGGAGATGCAAACAATAAATTAAGGTAAAAAAACTACACTGCATCTAAGAACCACAAGCCTAAAAATCGAATTCATTTATAGTATTCAAAGCAAACCCCCCCATCTATCCATATTTCCATATAAATAAAACATAAGTTGCTGCGCTAAACAATCAAAATAATCAAAATAATGAAAACAGTGTCCTTACATACAGTATCTCACAAAAGTGAGTACACCCCTCACATTTTTGTAAATATTTTCTTCTATCTTTTCATGTGACAACAAGAAATTACACTTTGCTACAATGTAAAGTAGTGAGTGTACAGCTTGTATAACAGTGTAAATTTGCTGTCACCTCAAAATTAACTCAACACACAGCCATTAATGTTTAAACCGCTGGCAACAAATGTGAGTACATCCCTAAGTGAAAATGTCCAAATTGGGCCCAATTAGCCATTTTTCCTCCCCGGTTTCATGTGACTCGTTAGAGTTACAAGTTCTCAGGTGTGAATGGGGAGCAGGTGTGTTAAATTTGGTGTTATCACTCTCAAGCCTCGTACACAGGACCAGTTTTCTCGGCAAGAAAACTGCTGGGAGAGCTTTTTGCAGAGAAAACCGTTCATGTGTATGGTTTCTCGTCGGGAAAACTGCTGGGAATCTCGACAAGAAAAATAGAGAACCTGCTCTCTATTTTTCTCATCGGGATTCTCTGCAGAGTTTTCCTGCCGAGAAAACCGGTTGTTTGTATGCTTACCTGTCCGAGGTAAACCCGCACATGCTCGAAAAGACTTTGACGCATGCGCGGTAGCATACAAGGTTAGTGTGGGGTGTAGCAAGATGGCGGCGACGGCATTGAATGTGACGAGTGTTGGCTCGTCATAGTCGATGACGTCACCGCGTTCTTGCCATTCAAAAGAACAGAGTTTTTTTGAGTGGCCGTCTGTACACAGGGCTTGGCAAGACAAGCTTGCCAGGAATCCCGTCGAGAAAACCAACGTTTTTTTTTCCGATGGGATTCCCGCCCGTATGTACAGGGCTTCACTCTCTCATACTGATCAATGGAAGATCAACATGGCACCTCATGGCAAAGAACTCTCTGAGGATCTGAAAAAAAGAATTGTTGCTCTACATAAAGATGGCCTAGGCTATAAGAAGATTTCCAAGACCCTGAAACTGAGCTGCAGCACGGTGGCCAAGACCATAAAGCGGTTTAACAGGACAGGCTCCACTCAGTATAGGCCTCGCCATGGTCGACCAAAGAAGTGCATGTGCTCAGCGTCATATCCAGAGGTTGTCTTTGGGAAATAGACATATGAGTGCTGCAAGCATTGCTGCAGAGGTTGAAGGGGTGGGGGGTCAGCCTGGCAGTGCTCAGACCATACGCCGCACACTGCACCAAACTGGTCTTTATGGCTGTCGTCCCAGAAGGAATCCTCCTCTAAATATGATGCACAAGAAAGCCCACAAACAGTTTGCTGAAGACAAGCAGACTAAGGACACAGATTACTAGAACCATGTCCTGTGGTCTGATGAGACCAAGATAAACTGATTTGGTTCAGATGGTGACAAGCGTGTGTGGCGGCAACCAGGTGAGGAGTACAAAGACAAGTGTGTCTTGCCTACAGTCAAGCATGGTGGTGGGAGTGTAATGCTCTGGGGCTGCATGAGTGCTGCCGGCACTGGGGAGCTACAGTTCATTGAGGGAACCATGAATGCCAACATGTACTGTGACATACTGAAGCAGAGCATGATCCCCTCCCTTCGGAGACTGGGCCGCAGGGCAGTATTCCAACATGATAACGACCCCAAACACACCTCCAGGATGACCACTGCCTTGCTAAAGAAGCTAAGGGTAAAGGTGATGGACTGGCCAACCATGTCTCCAGACCTGCTGCTGCTTTCGCAATTGTGCAGACCGACAAGGAGGGCAGGGGTGAAGACTGGGTGGAAGATGATGTGGAGGACGATGAGGTCCTCAACCCCACATGGAATCAACGTCATGCAGGGGTGTACCCTAATTTGAAAAAAAAAATTTTTTAAACAAAAACCAGTGTTGGCTACCTCATCCTCCACCGCCTCCACCTACACTGCCACATCCACCGCCACCTCAACCTCCTACCCCATATGGACCTCGTCCTCCTAGGTCAAGATAATTATTTTTTATTTTTATGTATTTTATGTTATTTTAAGCTATTTCCCAATCCACATTTGTTTGCAGAGCACTTGCCATGCTCTTAACAAAATTTTGCTGCCATTTGCAGCCCTCTATCCCTTTCCATTACTTTTTTAGAGCCATTTTAGTCCTCAAAACTTCGGGTCCCCATTGACTTCAATGGGGTTCGGATTCGGGGTCAAGTTCGGGTCAAGTTCGGGTCCCGAACTCAAACTTTTTTGCGAAGTTCGGCCGAACCCATCGAACCCGAAAATCCAGGTGTCCGTTCAACTCTAGTCATAGACAGAAAGTATAAATAACCTGAAATAAGTGTACCACCCTCCATGTGTACTAGATGTAGATAGGTTTGTTGTTAGTGTAGGTAAAAATTTGTTTGGCTCAAGGCCAAGCCTGATCTGGGAACCTGGGTCAGAGTGTAATGATTCAGGGCTGGATGACTCATCCTAGCAGCTTCTCTGGTGCCTCTCCCTATTTTCTGGGACATTGGAGAATGTGGGTGGAAATTAGGAGGAGCTGATTGGAATATTTATGAGGGCCTCAGCCAATCCCAAGTAAAGGGCTGGGAGGGTGCAGGCCACCTCATAAATAGGCATGAGTCATGCCAGGGAGGGATAGTTGGGTGGAAGATGGAGATGGAGTGCTGAGGAGGCTGTTGGTGCCCCCTATTCTAGGGGAGTGGGTGACCCCAGGCTGGGGCTCGGGTCCTGGAAGGATCCTGCCAAAACACATGGAGGAAGCCCTTCCTGGAGGCACCGGAGCAAGGAGAGAGGACAGCAGGAGCAGGTCAGCAAGTCTGGGAGATCTCATGAGAATCACCTGGGTGGGCTGGTGAGTGTCAGTCTGGAGGACTGTGTTGGAGAAGTTAGCCTGGAGGGCTAGTGAAAGGGGCAACTGCAGCCAGGCGGGTTGGCAGTGCCTGAAGAGGTGGTGCTGACATCAGTAACCACAGGAGTGACACAAGCTGGACACTGAAAATCTGCTACACAACTAAGAGGCCTGCCTGCAATGGGCCATTGCTTTATTCTGACTGTCTGAAATTCAGTGTTCCAGCTTGCAGGTTCTGCAAGCAAGTGAGTGCTGGAGGAATAAGTGGGGCTGTATATAGAGACTGTTTATAGGAAGGGTTGTCCCTGAAGTTTGTTGTTGAAGTCAAACGGGCAACCCTTAACCTCCCGTCCCTCTCCAAGTTATTATCCTCAATAAAACAAAAAATACAAAGCCACGGACTGCTCTCTGACTAAAGTGTGCCTGTGAAGATTCGGTGTGCCTGGCTGTGCAGGGTGGGGAATCTCAGTTTACTTGCAGCTCCTTAGGGGGTGCTACATAAGTTTAAAACATCATTAACATTTGTTTTGGGTTGATGAAGAAACAGGAACCTGGATATTTCAAGTTTCCGAAACAACTTCCATTTTGTGTGCGCTGTTGGTTTATGGTGATGTTAAAGTCTTTCATGTATCCTGGGCTTTCCTCCTGTTATTTTTTTTTTGTTTTTTTATTCAGAACCTTTTTACTTGCACATCTAATTAAAGCAAAACATGAACAAAAAAATAATGGGATGCAAATGTTATTTCCCCCAAAGTGAGTCATTTTCTTGGCCATAACAAATACATTAGCCTAGAGGATAGTCTTAGCATTAGTCCTCATTCTAACTCCATGCCAAAGCCCAACCCTAGCTCAAGCCAAAAGTTAAAGTAGATGTAAACTCAATCACCAACATTGCATAATACAAGTTTTATTATGTTGATTTAGCTCCAAAAGGTGTTTTCAATCTTCTTAAATCTGCATTTTTCATTTAAATAATACCTGGTGATACTTCTATAATCTAAAAGCAGGCCTTCATTCTCTTTGTCTTCTGTAAACAGTTTTGCCCCCCCCCCCCCCTTTTAATAAATCATAAATATCAATTTTTTTTTTTTTCTTGAGGGGGATACCCTTTTTTGTGGGTGAGCACAGCCTGCACGTTTACCTTTATCCCCTAAGCAAAAATAGTGGATCCAGCTGCCCAAAGCCTCATGAGGTCCTCATGTCATACATTCCAGGAGGCATCAGGACAATCTAGAACACACTGCGCATGTGTCGCCATTGATTGGAAGAGACAGCCACCCCACGATGATGTAAGTAAATATAATGACAGGACCGGGGGAATGTTGCAGCTGTCAATAGATTACTGCCGGACATGTGGGTATGTATTTTAAGGACATTCCAGGGAACCGGGTAGAAGAGGAAAGAAAATAGCTAACATGGAGGGGGGTGGTAAAGTTTCTCTTTAAGGTCCTTGTTCAGACACTAACTGTTATGGGGTGACAACTGTCTCCTAATAATACTCCTTCAGTGTCATTCTTTCACACGCATCCCAGGTAGAGAATACCATCAGTTGCACCAACATATATTGTGCAGGCATGGTCCCTTAGTAAAGAGGCTGACATGGCCCTCACTGACATCCGGATACCAGCCTTAACTAACAGGTTGCAGAGCACCACAGTTTGCGTAACCCCAACCAGCTTCAGTCTCATGCGTGGATGGCGACCCCGGACCTACTCTTACCATCCTCCTAGTCCCTGCTTTTTCATCTCTTTACGTCCAGAGCACTCTCTTGCATAGGACTATGTCTTTCTTGTGGTTCAGATTGGAGCTCCCAAAGTCCAGCCATCCACTTGGGGCCCATGAGACACAAGGGCTCAAGCAACTGAAGCATGTTATCTGAGTGGCATCATCTCTCACCATCAGGAGGGTGACACTGTTCCCCTAATCACCACACCAACTCGGTTGCTGCCCAGGTTTGCAAAAAACACTTCACAGCTCCATGACTCTTCACACATCCTACTCCACAATCATTGGCTGTAATATTCACACAGAGGCTTGTAATAAACAGCAAACTTCGCTTGAGTCATGAAATATAGTGGAACAGTCCAGTCCTGGCATAGCATTGTCTAAATATTTGTTTAGAATAGACATTCAGACATGGGGTCACCTGTGGCTTTAAGTGGGTGTATTCTATCCTTCCTCTCTCACCCCCAGAGCTGCACGCTCTCTAATGCCTTGTACACACAATAGGAATTTCCAATGAAAAAAGTCTGGTGGAGTCCGAGTATTTTCATCGGAAATTCCGACCGTGTGTGGGCCCCATCAGAGAAATTCTGATGAATTCCATCGGAATTTAAATATAGAACCTGTTATATTATTTTCTGATGGGAGTTTGGTCGGAAAAAAGTCAGATCGTGTTTACGCGGCATTAGATGTTCAGTTCTTCCAGTGGGGACAACAAGGGAACACACCAAGATGCTACCCCTCTTCCTCTGCACAGTCAATTCCCATCCCCTCTCCCTTTTTCAGTCCCTCTCACCAGCCCCTCTCCCAAAAAGGGAGAGAATGACAACCAACAACAGGCCTTCCTTCTCTGTCTGTCTCCTGGCTAGGACAAGCCCTGAGCCTCAGCTCCACCCACCTTAAACACTCCATCAGTGGGAGCAGCAAAACTTAAGGATGGAGCAACAAAAAGTAGTTAATACAGACAGAATTAGATACGCATCAATGAGATGCACTGAAGGACAAAAAAAAGGATAAAGGCAAATAATAGGAAAATCACACTGTGCCTTAGCAAACTAAATGTTGTGCAGTTAAAGTGGAACTTCACCCAGAAAGGGAAGTTCTGTTTGTTTGCATCCTTCCCCTCCTCTTTAACAATTGGCACTTTTTAACAATTGAAGCGGAAGTTCATCCCCCCCTCCCCTTCCCCCACAGCCTTCTGGGACACATCACAGGTCCCAGAAGACTGTGGGACCATTCACAAAGCACAGTGTGGCTCACGCATGAGCAGTGGGAAGCCGTCTGTGAAGCTTCAAAGCTTCACTTCCAGTTTCCTTTTGTTAAGGTTCTGGTGCCTGGACCTGAAGCTGATTGAAGAGTGGTGAGGACTGCGCTGGATCCCTGGACTGGTAAGTGCCCTTATATTAAAAGTCAGCAGCTACAGTACTTGTAGATTTATACTTTTAGGGAGGCTGAAACTCCTCTGTAAGGTTTATATCTTCCTAAAAAACAGGTAATATAAAGCCGGCATACCTTCACAAAACAGATCGCAATTGACTTTCAAGTGATGTCACAAATGCTTGGTGCTAGGGAGGGTTCTCAAGTACCATTTTGAAACAGTCCTTGTGAAGCAGGTTAAACCAGACCTGGACCACCTGCAACAATCCAAACATCTACTCTGAAAGTAGACTGGTCAAGGCTAATTTGATTGGCTTGACTTGTAATATTTTAATCTTATTAAAAGACCTGCAAAAAAAAAATCAATTAAAAAATCATATATTTTTTTTTTTATGAAATAATTGGACGTGTGAAATTATTAGTTTTAGTGAAGCCTCACACAGCGAGAAGCGTTAACAATCTCAGGATATATTTTAACGAAACTACCCATTGAAATAATTTAATAATAGCGAGAATGCCAACGTGATTAATTGTTGCAGAGTAAAATTTACAATAAACCTGTCTTGATCGGTTCCTCAGCGACGCAGTGTTACTGTCTGTGCAGTTGTTTAACAAGAATTTAATTGGAAAGATAAGTGAATGCACATTTAAAAGTATTGTTAATTTGCTTTATAATCACCCCATCCTTCAAAGTATTGACAGCGCCAGGCAAAAAAAACCCTTTTTTCTTTTCCACGTATTATTTTCCATATGTGCATCATAAATTACAAAGTTTTAATTGGAAGATTTATGGATTCTATCAGAGGAGAAAAATAGTAACAACTCCAAGTCTTTTCTCCAATTGAAAATATGTTACTTACATGTTAGACAGAGTATACCAGTGTGTGTGTGTGTGTGGTCTTTGGATATATATATATTTTTTTTATTGTAGCAGTGTATTGGGTATTGACACATAAATAAGGGTTAGTTCCCTTAGGAAAACATAAAAAGAAATGTTTGGCGTTTGTGACTGCAATCTCAAAAGAACTAACCTTTGCCTGTTTTTGAAGTGATGGGCTTGCTTCATTTGCGACTGTGACTCCTACTAATGACTAGGGATGTGCAAATCAGTCAGTGAAATGGAATGGATAAAAGAGTAAACTCTTTAAAAAATCCACTCAACCTTTGATTTCTATGTCAGTCTGGACGATCTGCGTTGACTCCATTTCAGCTTATGTGGTAAAGAAATTTATCCTCCCCGCATTCAAATGGTGGCCATGCAAATCAAGGAGATTGGTATTCAATTGCTGTGTGTACAGTCCAGTTTACTCTTGCATCCGAAGTTCTAATTAGTTACTGACATAGTCAAATTGGCTTTACAGTGATCTATGAGATAGTTGTGCAGTATACACGCGTATGTTTGCTATATGTGTATTCTTATACAGTATATATCTACAGTGCCTTGAAAAAGTATTCATATTCCTTGAAATCTTCCACATTTTGTCATGTTACAACCAAAAAAGGAAATGTATTTTATTGGGATTTTATGTGATAGACCAACGCAAAGTGGCACATAATTGTGAAGTGGAAGGAAAACGATAAATGGTTTTCAATTTTTTTTTACAAATAAATATCTGAAAAGTGTGGCGTACATTTGTATTCAGCCCCCTTTACTCTGATACCCCTATTTAAAATCTACTGGAACCAATTGCCTTCAGAAGTCACCCAATTAGTAAATAGAGTCTACCTGTGTGTAATTAAATCTCAGTATAAATACAGCTGTTCTGTGAAGCCCACCGAGGTTTGTTAGAGAACCTCGGTGAACAAACAGCATCATAAAGGCCAAGGGACACACCAGACAGGTTAGGGATAAAGTCGTGGAGAAGTTTAAAGCAGGGTTAGGTTATAAAAAAATATCCCAAGCTTTGAACATCTCAGGCAGCACTGTTCAATCCATCATCCGAAAATGGAAAGAGTATGGCTGTCTACCTGAATTGATAGGGCCAGGCAAGGAGAGCATTAATCAGAGAAGCAGCCAAGAGGCCCATGGTAACTCTGGAAAAGCTGCAGAGATCCACAGCTCAGGTGGGAGAATCTGTCCACAGGACAACTATTAGTCATGCACTTCACAAATCTGACCCTTTATAGAAGAGTGGTAAGAAGAAAGCCATTGTTGAAAGAAAGCCATAAAAAGGCCCGTTTGCAGTTTGCAAGAAGCCATGTGGGGGACACAGCAAACATGTGGAAGAAGGTGTTCTGGTCTTGACCAACATTTAACTTTTTTGGCCTAAAAACAAAACGCTATGTGTGGCGGAAAACTAACACTGCACATCACCCTGAACACACCATCCCCACCGTGAAACATGGTGGTGGCAGCATGATGTTGTGGCAATGCTATTCTTCAGCAGGGAAAGGGAAGCTGGTCAGAGTTGATGAGAAGATGGATGGAGCCAAATACAGGGCAATCTTAGAAGAAAACCTGTTAGAGTCTGCAAAAGACTTGAGACTGGGGCAGAGGTTCACCTTCCAGCAGGACAACGATCCTAAACATACAGCCAGAGCTACAATTGTATGGTTTAGATCAAAGCATATTCATGTGTTCGAATGGCCCAGTCAAAGTCCAGACCTAAATCCAATTGAGAATCTGTGGCAAGACTTGAATGTTGCTGGTCACAGATGCTCTCCATCCAATCTAAAAGAGCTTAAACTCTTTTGCAAAGAAGAATGGGTAAAAATTTCACTCTCTAGATGTGCAAAGCTGGTAGAGACATCCCCAAAAAGACTTGCAGCTGTAATTGCAGCAAATGGTGATCCTACAAAGTATTGACTCAGGGGGGCTAAATACAAATGCACGCCACACTCTTCATAAATGTATTTGTAAAAAGATTTTTAAAATAATTTATCATTTTTCTTCCACTTCACAAATATGTGCCACTTTGTGTTGGTCTATCACATAAAATTCCAATAAAATACATGTATGTTTTTGGTTGTAACATGACAAAATGTGGAAAAGTTAATGGGGTATGAATACTTTTTCAAAGCACTGTATATATTGCCCATGATCAGTTGGTAAGTTGGTATTTTATTTTTACTTTTATTTAAAAATTGTAATGTTTAACAAAAAAAGATTATTACGCGTTTATATATTTTTTTGGAGTTAACATATATTTGTCTCAATTTTATTGAATAATTGCAATAATGTGTAGCCAGAAGATAGCTACTAAAAGGGTTATGTATTGTTTATTTGGTAAAGGGTTGGCTCCCTCTGGTGACCACTAAACGTTATTAGGATGTTTCTTTTCTAGGATTTAGAAATGAATCTAAATGCATTGTGGGATGGTTGGTTTTATGAGGAAGTGACTCTATTGCCATAAGTTAATTGGAAAACTACAAACCCACAATGCCACTGTGTTACCAGGATTCAACGCGCCATCGTACTTCCGACCGGCTTGATTGCAGCGTGCAACCCACAAGGATCCCGGAACCAAGCCCCCAGGTGTAGCGGTACCCCCAGTTAAGAGGGCTGCCTTGTTTGTTTTTGGGCCTTGTAGTGCACCGCTGTCAACCCAAGGCAATTGGCTCTAACCTCTCGTGACACAGTTAGGAAAAGGGATGATAGAATTACACTCTCTCTCTGGTATTCTATATAACACAATCCCCTTTGTAATATAGCACAGTAATTGAGACTGACAACCAGGGATGAGCCGAACACCCCCCTGTTCGGTTCGCACCAGAACCTGCGAACAGACAAAATGTTCGTGTAAACTTTAGAACCCTATTAAATACAATGGACTCGAACGTTCGAAATCTAAAGTGTTAATTATAAAGGCTAATATGCAAGTTATTGTCCTAAAAAGTGTTTGGGGACCTGGGTCCTGCTCCAGGGGACATGTATCAATGCAAAAAAAAGTTTTAAAAACGGACGTTTTTTCGGGAGCAGTGATTTTAATAATGCTTAAAATGAAAAAATAAAAGTGAAATATTCCTTTAAATTTCGTACCTGGGGGGTGTGTATGATATGCATGTAAAGTGGCGCATGTTTCCCGTGCTTAGAACTGTCCCTGCAAAAAATGTCATTTTTGAAAGAAAAAAAATGCATTTAAAACTGACTCGCGGCTATTAATGAATTGTCGGCTCCCGGCAATACATACAAAAGTCATTGAGAAAAAAAAAAAAAAAAAAGCGTGGGGGTTCCCCAGAATTCAATTACCAGGCCCTTCAGATCTGGCATGGATTTTAAGGGGAACTCCACCCCAAGTTTAAAAAAAAAATGGCGTGGAGTCCCCCTAAAAATCCATACCAGACCCCTTATCCGAGCACGCAACCTGGCCGGCCGCAGGGGAAAAGGGGGGGACGAGAGAGCGGCCCCCCCTCCCTCCTGAACCGTACCAAGCCACATGCCCTCAACATGGGGAGGATGTCCCCATGTTGATGGGGACAAGGGCCTCATCCCCACAACCCTTGCCCGGTGGTTGTGGGGGTCTGCGGGCGGGGGGCTTATCGGAATCTGGAAGACCCCTTTAACAAAGGGGACCCCCAGATCCCGCCCCCCCCTATGTGAATTGGTAACGGGTACATTGTACCCCTACCATTTCACGAAGAAAGCGTAAAAAAAATGTTTAAAAAAACACACAAACACCTTGAAAAAGTCCTTTATTTAAAAAAATAAATAAATAAACATTCCAGCGGTGAAATCCAGTGTCCCGCGGCGATCCCGATGTCCAGCGCTGTCCTTCATTGGTTGTGCCTGAGCGGACCTGATGGGGAACTCCCTCTCAGTATTTTAAATGTATAGACCCGCCCCTTCTAAAGTTCCCCATCAGGTCCGCTCAGCGGACGAGATGCGGAACATGAGAAGGGGCGGGTCTATACATGTATTACCAAAGTGAGAGCAGTTCCCCATCAGGTCCGCCCCCTCGGTATGTCAGACCCGCCTACGTCATTGGCTTGAGCGGGGAACTTCCTTCACTATGTAAATTTAAATGTACATAGTGAAGGAAGTTCCCCGCTCAAGCCAATGACGTAGGCGGGTCCGACATACCGAGGAGGCGGACCTGATGGGGAACTGCTCTCACTTTGGTAATACATGTATAGACCCGCCCCTTCTCATGTTCCGCGTCTGGTCCGCTGAGCGGACCTGATGGGGAACTTTAGAAGGGGCGGGTCTATACATTTAAAATACTGAGAGGGAGTTCCCCATCAGGTCCGCTCAGGCACAACCAATGACGGACAGCGCTGGACATCGGGATCGCCGCGGGACACTGGATTTCACCGCTGGAATGTTTTTTTTTTTTTTTTTTTTTTTTAATAAAGGACTTTTTCAACGTGTTTGTGTGTTTTTTTAAACATTTTTTTACGCTTTCTTCGTGAAATGGTAGGGGTACAATGTACCCCTTACCAATTCACATAGGGGGGGGGCGGGATCTGGGGGTCCTCTTTGTTAAAGGGGTCTTCCAGATTCCGATAAGCCCCCCGCCCGCAGACCCCCACAACCACCGGGCAAGGGTTGTGGGGATGAGGCCCTTGTCCCCATCAACATGGGGACATCCTCCCCATGTTGAGGGCATGTGGCTTGGTACGGTTCAGGAGGGAGGGGGGGCCGCTCTCTCGTCCCCCCCTTTTCCCCTGCGGCCGGCCAGGTTGCATGCTCGGATAAGGGGTCTGGTATGGATTTTTAGGGGGACTCCACGCCATTTTTTTTTAAATTTGGGGTGGAGTTCCCCTTAAAATCCATGCCAGATCTGAAGGGCCTGGAATGGATATTTGGGGGAACCCCACGTCATTTTTTTTTTTATTTGCGGCGGGGTTCCCCTTAATATCCATTCCAGACCTGAAGGGCCTGGTAATTGAATTCTGGGGAACCCCCACGCTTTTTTTTTTATTTTTATCAATGACTTTTGTATGTATTGCCGGGAGCCGACAATTCATTAATAGCCGCGAGTCAGTTTTAAATGCATTTTTTTCTTTCAAAAATGACACTTTTTGCAGGGACAGTTCTAAGCACGGGAAACATGCGCCACTTTACATGCATATCATACACACCCCCCAGGTACGAAATTTAAAGGAATATTTCACTTTTATTTTTTCATTTTAAGCATTATTAAAATCACTGCTCCCGAAAAAACGGCCGTTTTTAAAACTTCTTTTTGCATTGATACATGTCCCCTGGGGCAGGACCCGGGTCCCCAAACACTTTTTAGGACAATAACTTGCATATAAGCCTTTATAATTAGCACTTTAGATTTCTCCCATAGATTTTTCGAATTTGCCGCGAACACCCCAATTTGTTCGCTGTTCGGCGAACGGGCGAACAGGCAATGTTTGAGTCGAACATGAGTTCGACTCGAACTCGAAGCTCATCCCTACTGACAACCAATATACTTAACTATAGGTTCTTTACTATTAGTAAAAGGTTAAAAGGGTAAAACAGTATGCAATGTTGCATGCAGATCCCTGCAATACAAGTATACTTATCAAAAGGTAAAACATTCAGCAATGAAACAACAGTTTTAACAGACCCCGCTGCACTTATCCTCCCTCGTGAGCAAGATGGCGCCCAGCAATGTCCTAAACTACCCAGTCAGGCCTGACTATAACTTGGGGTAAAGTTTGATGAAGGAATCTTCTCTAGCAAAACACGGTGGTGCACTTAAAGAACAAATTGTAATCCAATAGGGTAGCGATGATCGCTAACTTTGTAAAGCTGGAGGGACTAATAAACTCAGTTCAGCAAACAGTCTCCCCAGAGTGCAACTGTAACCACTGATGGGCATGGATAAAGTTAAATAGGCACAAAGTTAATAGTATGTGGTTCTGAGCAGGCGCTCTCTCACCCGACCGGACCAGTCCTCGTCCGGTACCTCCGCTACTGTGACTCGCTTCACAGTGTCCACGATGCCCGGGTCTTCGGTCCTCCTGATGACAACTTCACAGCAGGGTCAGACGCTCCGCAGGCTCCTCGGTGGAGTGGAAGGCTCTTTGGAAGAAAGTACAAGGCCCAGGCTTCAGGCCTTGCACGCACAGCAAGTCAGCAGGGATCCTCTTGCTGGGAGGGCGGTGTCCAAAGAGAAAAAGAGAGCTCCGCCTCTCCCTTTTAAAGTCCACCCCAGCAGTCCTTGCGCGGGGCAATGCACCTTGGGTGCCTCAAATCGTGCTGGGAACTGTAGTCTTTGGGTGAATAACGATACCCCGCTGCACGTACATACATACCTTGAGTATAAAGATATTTGTGAGTAAGGTGCATCGTATATGACTGTTAGAACAGAATAGCAAGATAACAAGAGGAACGTATCCTATACATACAAATGCAAGTAGGTAGGTTTCTACAAGAACCACATATGGTATGATATCATGTCTACAGATTTAAAGTATAACTTAAGGCCAAACAATTTTTTTCATTTTGAAAAGAGTTGAGAGTGAGTAGAACCCCAGTCAGGTTTTTATTGTTGTCTGTGCCCTCTCTATTTGTCCTGTTTATCATTGAAAGTGAAAGTAAAAGAAAAATCCCAAATTTTGGCTTGTCCCCAGAAAAGCAATAGCGGAAAATTTCTCCAATGATGACACTAGTTCTGGTGACCTGGGGGGTCCTCAGGAGATTCTCTTAATTTATAGGGATTTACTCTCACTTCCTGTTTGGCTATGGGACAGAAAGTGAAGGGAAATCTCTGCAAGGGACAAAGAGGGCAAAAATAACCCTTGCTTATTCTATCCAAAATGAAAATTTATTTTTGCCTATAGTTCTACTTTAACTTACGAGTACCATTCATCCCATGTTTTTCAGTTCCTGTCAAAAGATGCACAAGAGGGTGATCCAATAGCTAGGAGTTTTTCATATTGGTAACTGAGATTAACTTAAGCCAAAACCTCCAAAGGGTTCGGGGGTTCGGTTACTTCTCCAATATCTGATGATGACCACCTTGGCTGTTATTAGGATATGTGTGACCACTATCCTGTATGCAGGGGGGTATTTCCTTATACCCAGTGGCGGCTGGTGCTCAAATTTTTTTGGGGGGGCGCAAACAAACTGAAAAAAAAAAAAAAAACATCAATTGCCGCCACTGTGCCCATTAAACGCAGCCACTGTGCCCAAACGCCACTAGTTTGTCCCCCAATGCAGCCAGTTTGTCCCCCAATGCAGCCAGTTTCCCCCCATATACAGCCAGTTTGTCCTCATATACAGCCAGTTTCCCCCATAATACAGCCAGTTTCCCCCCAATATACAGCCAATTTGTCCCCCATATACAGCCAATTTGTCCCCCATAAATACAGCCAGTTTGTCCCCAAATACAGCCAGTTTGTCCCCCATATACAGCCAGTTTGTCCCCCATATACAGCCAGTTTGTCCCCCATATACAGCCAGTTTGTCCCCCATAAAGACAGCCAGTTTGTCCCCCATAAATACAGCCAGTTTCCCCCAATAATACAGCCAGTTTGTCCCCCATAATACAGCCAGTTTGTCCCCCATGATACAGCCAGTTTGTCCCCCAAAATACAGCCAGTTTGTCCCCCAAATGCAGCCAGTTTGTCCCCAAAATACAGCCAGTTTGTCCCCCAAAGGCAGCCAGTTTGTCCCCAAAATACAGCCAGTTTGTCCCCCAAAGGCAGCCAGTTTGTCCCCCATATACAGCCAGTTTGTCCCCAATATACAGCCAGTTTGTCCCCAAAATACAGCCAGTTTCCCCCAAAATACAGCCAGTTTTCCCCCAAAATTCAGCCAGTTTCCCCCCAATATACAGCCAGTTTGTCGCCAAAATACAGCCAGTTTCCCCCCAAAATACAGCCAGTTTGTCCCCAAAACACAACCAGTTTGTACCCCATAAATACAGCCAGTTTGTGCCCATATACAGCCAGTTTCCCCCCAATATACAGCCAGTTTGTCCCCAATACACAGCCAGTTTGTCCCCCATATACAGCCAGTTTGTCCCCCATATACAGCCAGTTTGTCCCCCATATACAGCCAGTTTGTCCCCAATATGCAGCCAGTTTGTCCCACATATACAGCCAGTTTGTCCTCCAAATGCAGCCACTTTGTCCCCCCCAGCCCTGCACTTACCTTCCTCGGGTCAGCGCCGTCCTTCTTCCGTCCTCGATGTCTTCTCCCGCCCTCGATGTCGCTTCAGCCAATCAGGTTACCGGTAACCAGACCCGGTGAACCTGATTGGCCAGGGAACGCACCCCCCGTGCGTCCTCTCATTAGGTATTTAGAAGCCGATTACAGCCCTCGGGCTGTAGTCGGGAAGCCTATCAGAGCCGCTGGCTCTGATAGGCACTTCTAAAGGCCAATCAGACGCTGTTATTCAGATGGCCGGCGCTCAAGGGGCCGGCCATCTGAATAGTGGGCGGCAGCGGCGGCGACAATACATAGGTTCATGCAATGCATTAACCTATGTATTGTTGTGGTGAGTGACGGCCGGGCGCAGAAGCGAGCGGAGGCGGCCTCTGTCAGTGAAAAAAAGGACATTTAAAAATAAATAAATAAATAAAACTCTTAAAGGGCCCGTTTTTTTTTTTTTGGTGACCACAGGAGGGGGGGCGGCGCCCGGGCGCCCCCTATGGATGGGCCGCCACTGCTTATACCTATTTGTAAAGTTTCTAAAACAGGTTCTTGTTGTACTAGTATGCCAGTGATTTCTGCTATAATACTAAATATTTTATTCTAATAGCTGGTAAAATTTCTACAGGCCCAGAAAATATGAAGAACTGTGCCCGAGTGGCCACATTCTTTCCAACAAAGTGATGACTGGGAGGGATAGTACTTAGCAGTGGCAGCCGGTGGTAATTTTTTTTGGGGGGGAGGCAAACACTAACACCCCCCCGTCGGTCCACGGCTGGTCTGGTAGGTCTGGTGCACTTACCCCATCTATGGTGGGCAACGCTTCTCCCGAGCTTCACAGGTGGCTTCCCTTGCTCGGAGGCGGCTTTCCCTCCCCTGCTTTCCACGGGCATCGCAGCGGCTTCCATTTCCTCCCTCCTCAGCGGCGGCCAATTGGGACTCTTCTCTTTTAGGCCAATTGGAAAACGTGTCTCAGACCTGCTTCTGATTGGCCGGATTGAGGATAAGTGTTTCACTAGCGAAGATTAATTTGCTGTTGTAACACCTGGGTGGGCTCCTGGCGCAATGCTCTGCGCCAGGAGCCCACCCTATTTTTAAGCCTATTAGAGCCTCTGGCTCTAATCAGGTGCTTCAAAAAAACACACCCACCGCTGTAATTCACGTGCCGGGCGTCCTGAAAGGGACCAGACACATGGATAGGGGTGACTGTGTCCCGGCCATGGATAGCGGGGGCGGCGCTCCCTGGACGGTACTTAGCCAACTGGAATGGGGTTCTATATCACCAAGCAACTAATTTCTGGGTTAGTTCCCAGTGGTTGATACAGTGGGAGGCTATGAATATATATCAGAAGATCTATAATGTTTTTGATTTGATTTTATTTTCACTTTTTTAAAGGCATTGTGCAATTTTAAAAGTTTGCATTGTTTTACCTATCTATTAATAGGGATGAACATCGCCTGTTCGGTTGTTCGCCGAATTGCGAACATTATGGGCCGTATGCGCCAAATTCGAGTGGCGCGTCACGGCCCATAATTCACTGCGGCATCGCAGTGCATTGCTGGCTGATGATTGGCCAAGCATGCACTATGACCCACATGCTTTGGCCAATCACAGCGCGCAAATAATGGAGACCCATAATTGGCCAAAGCCAGGGTGGCTTTGGCCAATTATGCCTTAGGGGATTTAGTACACAACCCACACTATATAAGGCAGCCTGGAAGTCGGCCTTGTGTAGTGTGTTGCGGTGTTGGTTAAAATACAGAAGGAGAGAGAGAGACAGTGTATTTTGATTTGCGTTAGATAGAGCAGGCAGGCGAGTCAGTTAGCTGCAGTTACAGTGTGTAAAGCATATATATGCATCCTAGGTGTTGTATATATATTTATACACTGTATTCAGTTTAGCTAGATCCGTTCCTGTCATTCTCTATCTCTATACTGTGACAGGAAGGCAGGTGATTGTGCTAGTTGCAGTGTTTCACTTAGTGTACTGTGTCCTTTGCACAGCGTTCACCTAAAGCTTACCTGAATACAATTAGTGGTGTTCTCATAATAAAACCACAGGCAGGGAGCTGCATTAATTTCATTTAGTGTACTTATGTCCTTTGCACAGCGTTCACTTAAAGGAACCTGAATAAAATTGGTGGTGTTCTCATAATAAAACCACAGGCAGAGAGCTGCAAGTATTTTCAGTTAGTGTACACTGTCCTCTGCACAGTGTGCACCTAAAACTAACTGAAGACAATTGCTGCTTTTCTCATACTAATACCACAGCAGGCAGTTGATTCTGATAGCTGCATTATAATCAGTATATATATATATATATATATATATATATATATATTGTGACAGCAGGAAGGTAAGGTCACCTGGTTGCATCCAGGGGGGTAGATATATTTCGCCCAGATTCAGGCTTTACGCCGACTTATACAACTAGGTGGAGAGTTGTATAAGCCCAGCTGAGGCTAGTGGGCTCATGGATGACTCATACCTCTAGGGAGAGTGTGGGGCGTCGTGCAGACAGGGAGTTGATGAGACCAGCTGAAGCTTGTCAGCTCATTTAGGCCTCTATAAGAACTCCCAGATTCATTAGGTGTTTGCTCATGCCTGGACCCAGACCTGTGTGGACTGTCTAGGGAGAGTGAACCCCTGTGCGGTGAGACAAAGCCTGTGCGGTGAGACAAAGCCTGTGTGGCTATTTGCTTGGACATTTAAAACCAGGGACTTAGGGACTAGGACAGCACTAGGCTGATCCCAGTTGTTAGTTAGGAAACCTGTATGTTTACTCAGAGGTCAAGTTGACCAGGATTTATTTTATTTATGTTTCTTTTGCTTTGCTGTGTTTTGTCACTGTAAATAGAAAATAAACCGCACCTTTTTGATTTTGAAAACCACAACCTCCGTTTGCTGGGCCTGTTTTTGTGTGGGGAGCCCATCCCGGGGGTCACACACACCCGCTGCCGAGCTAACCCCCTCACAGTTGGTGGAGAACCAGTGGCAGTTTTTTTTAAGCCAGCATGGAGGAGATACTGAAACAGCTGGCTCTAGCAAATGCCAATCAACAGCAGACAAATGCAGGTTTGCAAAGGAGCCTTGCAGCCCAGCAGCAAGCTCACCAACAGAGTCTGGAAGCTCAGCAACAAGCCCAGCAGCAATCTGAGGCCCGCTTCATAGACCTGTTACAGAAGCAAGAGCAGAGACTACAACAAATGGAAGCAGTAATGCAGCAACGTCCGCAGACCAGTGAGGAAAGCCGTCCCACTAATACCGCGTCCTTTGGGGTGAGTCGTTTATTGACAAAAATGACTGGAGAGGATGATCCAGAGGTATTTTTGACCACATTTGAAAGGACCGCTGAAAGAGAAAAGTGGCCTGAGGAGCAGTGGGCTGGACTGGTGGCTCCTCTGTTAACTGGTGAATCGCAGAAAGCTTACTATGACCTAGAGCCTAACCAAGCAAAAGACTATGTGATGCTAAAAGCTGAAATTTTGGCAAGGCTGGGTGTCACCCCGGCTGTCCGGGCTCAGCGTGTGCATAACTGGATATTCCAGCTTGGAAAACCCCCCAGGTCTCAAATGTATGATCTCATTCACCTGAGCAGAAAGTGGCTACAGCCAGAGACTTTGTCCGCACCAAAGATTGTGGAACGTGTTGTAATGGATCGGTTTTTGAGAGCTCTTCCTACTGCCATCCAAAAGTGGGTAAGCCATGGAGACCCAGAGACGGCCGATGGTCTTGTGGATCGTGTGGAGAAATACTTGGCTACAGAGAACCTGACGGCCTCTTCCAGAGACACTCGGACTTTCCACCCTAAGACCAGACCATCCCCAGGGGCGGATAAGAGGATTCCAAGGGGTGAGGGTGGAGAGAGTGAGAGTGTGGGAGCTCTACCCCAAGTTTGGCGAGAACAGCCTGGGAAATCAGCGGCTCAAGAGGCGGCAAGAAGGATCGTTTGCTACCGCTGCCGGCAAGTGGGACATATTGCAGCCAATTGCCCGGTTGTGGAGGAACCCATGCAGTGTGACTTTCTGACGGGCAGACGTCAGTCGCTGTGTGCGACAGTCGCATGCACTGCCATTCGAGGAACTGAGAAACATTTATGCAAAATGTGTGTTAATGGTAGAAATGTTGTGGTATTGCTGGATTCAGGTAGCCTTGTGACCCTGATAAAGGCTGAGTTAGTTAAAACAGAGGTCTTTGGGAATAGCAAGGTAGCTGTTATTTGTGTGCATGGGGACACCCGAGAGTATCCAGTGACTACAGTGTGTTTCGAGACCCCCAAAGGTACCCTCTCTCATCCAGTGGGCTTAGTATCTCAGTTACCGCATGACGCCATTGTGGGAAGGGATTTTCCGAAGTTCTGGGAACTGTGGGATGATCCTGAGCCCCCCAGTGGTGCCCCTATGTACCAGGAATGTGATAGCCAGAACTCCCCTGAGAGTGGTGAGGACTCTCCGGAATTTCCCTTATCAGTATTGGCAGGGGAGACTCAAGAAACTGGAGAGGAGCCCACCTCCTCAGACGAAAACCTACCGTCTGTGGAGTTTTCTGATCTTGAGGTTCACAGGGAAAACTTTGCCACAGAACAGTTGAAAGACCCCGCCCTAATAAAGGCACGGGAAAACGTAGTGAAAATAGATGGCGAGTTAGTGAACCCAGATAATACCTGCACTTACCCATACTTCAGCGTAGAGAAGGACCTACTGTATCGGGTGGCAAAAAGGGCAGAAGAAACCGTTGAGCAGCTTGTGGTGCCCAAACCTTACAGGAAGTTGGTGTTGGAGTTGGCCCATGGGCACATTCTTGGAGGTCATCTGGGGACAGAGAAAACCCGAGAGAGGGTATTACAGAGATTCTATTGGCCGGGGGTGATGAAGGACATAGAAAATTATTGTTCCTCCTGCCCTGTGTGTCAGAGGTCGGCCCCGATGCCACATTTCCGTAGCCCGCTGGTCCCTCTACCCATCATTGAGGTCCCGTTTGAGAGGATCGCCATGGATTTGGTAGGGCCTATAATCAAGTCCGCTAGGGGGCACCAGTACATATTAGTTATAATGGACTATGCCACCCGTTATCCAGAAGCGATCCCTCTCCGAAATACCTCAGCCAAAACCATAGCCAAAGAGCTATCTCTTGTGTTTAGCCGGGTGGGTATTTGTAAAGAACTGCTTACGGACCAAGGTACACCCTTTATGTCCCGGGTTATGAAGGAGCTGTGTAAATTGTTCAAAGTGACGCAATTACGTACATCTGTGTATCACCCCCAAACCGATGGGCTGGTTGAAAGATTCAACAAAACCCTAAAACAAATGTTGAAGAAAGTGGTGGATAGAGATGGAAAGGATTGGGACTGTCTACTTCCTTATCTGATGTTTGCTATTAGGGAGGTGCCCCAATCCTCTACGGGATTCTCCCCCTTTGAGTTACTGTATGGGAGACACCCAAGAGGGCTGTTGGATATTGCCAAGGAAACTTGGGAAAGTGAGAGTTCTCCCCACAGGAGTGTGATTGAGCATGTCGCCCTGATGCAAGACCGAATTGCACAGGTAATGCCCATCGTGAAGGAACATTTGGCCCAAGCGCAGTTAGCACAGCAGAGAGTGTACAACCGTGGAGCCAAGACCCGTACCTTTTCCCCGGGGGATAGGATACTGGTACTTGTCCCTACGGTTGAAAGTAAATTCCTTGCCAAATGGCAAGGCCCCTATGAGATAATGGAAAAAGTGAGCGAAGTGAATTACAAGGTCAGACAACCAGGAAGGCGAAAGCCCGAACAGATCTATCACGTTAATCTGTTGAAAGCCTGGAGGGATAGAGAGTCCCTAGTCGCAGACACTTGGTTACCAGCTCAAACTGGTTGCGTGATTCCTGAGGTTGGAATAGCAGCCACCTTGTCACAACCCCAACAACAGGAGGTTAAGGAGTTTGTGCTTCGCAACAAGGAGGTATTCTCTGAGCTGCCGAGACAAACATCTGGGGTAGAGCATGACATCATTACCCCGCCCGGTGAAAGGGTGAAGTTAAAACCCTATCGGATCCCAGAGGCCCGACGGGAGGCAATACGGGAGGAAGTACAGAAAATGCTGAACTTAGGGGTGATAGAGGAGTCCCAAAGTGATTGGTCTAGTCCCATTGTGTTGGTGCCTAAACCGGATGGGAGCTGGCGATTTTGTAACGATTTTCGTCAGTTGAACAAAGTTACAAAATTTGACACCTACCCCATGCCACGTATAGATGAGTTGATCGACCGGCTGGGAACAGCCCGATACATGACGACTCTTGACCTCACAAAAGGGTATTGGCAAATCCCCCTGGCCAAGTCGGCCAAAGAGAAAACCGCATTTGTAACCCCAGACGGGGTGTTCCAATATAAAAGAATGCCGTTCGGGTTACAGAATGCGCCGGCCACATTCCAGCGGAAAATGGACCAGATGCTGAGGCCCCATCGGAAGTATGCTGCGGCTTACCTGGATGACGTAATTGTCCATAGCACAGATTGGGCCTCACATCTGCCAAAAGTGCAAGCAGTCCTGGACTCTGTTCGGGAAGCGGGGTTTACGGCTAACCCCAAGAAGTGTACCATTGGGCAGGAGGAGGCCAAATATCTTGGGTACACCATTGGGAGGGGAGTAATAAAACCCCAACTCAACAAAGTCGAGCCCATCCAGAGTTGGCCACGTCCCAACAGCAAGAAGCAGGTACGAGCCTTTCTGGGAATCGCTGGGTATTATCGGCGATTCATTCCCCACTTTGCTTCTAAGGCTGTGCCCCTAACCAACCTGACGAAGGGGAAAGGGTCGGTCATGATTAAATGGACCCCAGAGGCTGAGGCAGCATTCCAATTCTTGAAACAAGCCTTATGTAGCCAGCCAGTGTTGTACTCACCCGACTTCTCTAAAGACTTTGTCGTACAAAGTGATGCGTCAGATGTGGGGTTAGGAGCAGTATTGTCCCAGGTCTGGAACGGGGAAGAGCACCCAGTCATTTACCTCAGCAGGAAGTTGAAGTCCCATGAGGTAAATTACGCCACCGTTGAAAAGGAGTGTTTAGCGGTGAAGTGGGCTCTAGATTCCCTTCGGTACTACCTGCTAGGTAGGCACTTTGACATGGTTACGGATCACGCTCCGTTAAAGTGGATGGCTCAAAACAAGGAAACAAATAGAAGAGTGAATAGGTGGTTCCTGGCCCTCCAGGAATTCAACTTCACAGTAAAGCATCGCCCTGGCGTTCAAATGGGGAATGTGGATGCTTTGTCTCGAGTACATGAATGCCTGATTGCTGGTGTTCCAACCACGAGGTTAAAACAAGAGGGGGGGTATGTGACAGCAGGAAGGTAAGGTCACCTGGTTGCATCCAGGGGGGTAGATATATTTCGCCCAGATTCAGGCTTTACGCCGACTTATACAACTAGGTGGAGAGTTGTATAAGCCCAGCTGAGGCTAGTGGGCTCATGGATGACTCATACCTCTAGGGAGAGTGTGGGGCGTCGTGCAGACAGGGAGTTGATGAGACCAGCTGAAGCTTGTCAGCTCATTTAGGCCTCTATAAGAACTCCCAGATTCATTAGGTGTTTGCTCATGCCTGGACCCAGACCTGTGTGGACTGTCTAGGGAGAGTGAACCCCTGTGCGGTGAGACAAAGCCTGTGCGGTGAGACAAAGCCTGTGTGGCTATTTGCTTGGACATTTAAAACCAGGGACTTAGGGACTAGGACAGCACTAGGCTGATCCCAGTTGTTAGTTAGGAAACCTGTATGTTTACTCAGAGGTCAAGTTGACCAGGATTTATTTTATTTATGTTTCTTTTGCTTTGCTGTGTTTTGTCACTGTAAATAGAAAATAAACCGCACCTTTTTGATTTTGAAAACCACAACCTCCGTTTGCTGGGCCTGTTTTTGTGTGGGGAGCCCATCCCGGGGGTCACACACACCCGCTGCCGAGCTAACCCCCTCACAATATGTATATACATCCCACCTTTGTGCAGCTACATCTCACTGCAGGCCATTAGTATGTCTGGAAGGCAAACAAGGAGAGGCAGACAGTCACGAGGCAATAAAAGAGGGCAAGCAGGCTCTGTGTCTAGAGGCAACAGTGCTGGTCGTGGACACAGTGCATCCTCATCAGCACTTGTCCTTCTTTTCGGCAGCTGGCCATGTTGAGCCGCAACATGCCCAAGACTTGGTAGAGTGGATGACCAAGCCGTCCTCATCCTCCTCATCCTCTCTCACCCAGGCTCAGAGTACTTTATCTGGCAAAGCAGCTGCCAAAGCGGCCTCTTCCCTCGGCTCAATAGCATCAGTCACTCCTTCCCTAGCCCCACCATGTCCTCCTGAGGAGTCCCACGAACTGTTTGACTACAGTGTTGGGTACATGCTCCAGGAGGATGCCCAGCATTTTGAAGGCTCCGATGATGGTACCCAGCTATAGGAAGGCATTAACGTGAGCCCAGAGAGAGGGGGTGCCCAAGAATGACAGCAATCTGGCAGTCATGTTCCCCCAGCTGCAGCATACAGCCAGGTTTGCTCCAGTGATGAGGAGGGAGGGGATGATGAGGTCATGGACTCTACGTGGGTGCCTGATAGGAGAGAGGAGGAGGAGGAGGAGGCACATCTCCAACAAGGCAGGATGCCCTCTAGGGGCCAGCTTAAGGGCAGCACACCGACTGCATCACACCGCAAAGCTCCGCATGTGCAGGGCGCTGCTGTCTCTTCACGTTATTCCAAAAGTTCTTTGGTGTGGGCCTTTTTTGAGACGAGTGCATCAGATCGCACCGCTGCTATTTGCAACATATGTCTCAAGCGTATCTCGCGTGGCCAAAACATCAACCGCTTGGGCACCACATGATTGACCAGACATATGTCGACCTGCCATGCAGTTCGTTGGCAAGCATACCTAAAAGACCCACACCAAAGAACAAAGTGGACCTCTCCTTGCTCCTTATCAGCTGGGATCTCAAACCACACTATACCTTCAGTCCTCTCTGAAACCTGCACTGAGAGGAATGAAGGAGTAGAATTAGGTGTGTCACAGCCAAGTACTTGCGGGCAATCTGCTATCGGTACACCAACGCCAGAGTGTACCAGGCAAATTTCCCTGCCCCAGCTGCTGCAACGCCGAACAAAGTTCGCTCCCAGCCATCCACATGCCCAGCGGTTGAATGCTAGCTTGGCTAAATTGCTAGCACTTCAACTGCTGCCTTTTCAGTTGGTAGACTCTGCCCCCTTCCGTGAGTTTGTGGAATGTTCGGTTCCTCAGTGCCAGGTTCCCAAACGCCACTTTTTCTCACAGAAGGCGATTCCGGCTCTCTATCAGCATGTGGAAGGCAATGTCTTGGCCTCGCTGGACAGGGCGGTCAGCGGTAAGGTGCATATTACTGCTGACTCATGGTCCAGCAGGCATGGACAGGGACGTTACCTATCTTTCACGGTGCATTGTGTGACTCTGCTGGCAGCTGGGAAGGATGCAGGACAAGGTGCAGTAGTGTTGGAGGTTGTTCCGCCACCACGCCTCCAAAATGCTACTACTGTTGATTATGACACACCTCTCTCCTCCACCCCCTCCTCTTCTTCTTCCTCCATGGCCTCTACTTGTGCTTTGTCCTAGGAACCATCGGTGCTCCGTAGGGGTTCAAGGGGCTACGCAAGTACGCAGGCAATAAGATGCCATGCGGTACTTGAGCTGGTGTGCTTGGGGGACAGGAGCCACACTGGGGCAGAGATTCTGTCAGCTCTGCAGGGGCAGGCTCAGAAGTGGTTGACGCCACACCAGCCTAAGCCAGGAATGGTGGTTTGCAACAATGGCACCAACCTCCTCTCTGCCCTCTGACAGGGACACCTGACCCATGTGCTCTGTTTGGCTCATGTCCTTAACTTGGTGGTGCAGCGGTTCTTGGGCAGGTACCCGGGCTTACAGGAGGTCCTGAGGCAGGCCAGGAAACTCTGTGTGCATTTCCGCAGGTCATATAATGCCAGTGCTCGGCTGGCTGACCTCCAAAAGGAATACAACCTGCCCAAGAACCGCCTAATCTGTGACATGCCCACCAGGTGGAACTCAACGTTGGCCATGCTGCAGTGTCTGCACATGCAGCAGAGTGCCATCAATGAGTATCTGTGCCAATATGGCACCAGGACAGGGTCAGGGGAGCTTGGGTTTTTTCCCCACGCCAGTGGACCATGATCAGGGATGCATGCACTTTCCTGTCACCATTTAAGGAGGCCACGAGGATGGTGAGCAGTGACAGTGCATGCATCAGTGACACTGTCCCTCTTGTCCACCTGTTGGAGCACACGCTGCATGGAATAATGGACAGGGCACTTGAGGCAGAACAGAGGGAGGAAGAGGAGGACTTCCTTACCTCTCAAGGCCCCCTTTATCCAGACAGTGTTCCTGCTGGCCCGCCTATCACACAGGAAGAGGACGAGGAGGAGGAGGAAGAGGAGGATTGTGTCAGCATGGAGGTGGAGCCTAGCACTTAGCATCAGCAGCAGTCTTCAAGGGATCAATTACAGTCCCAAGAAACCCATGGACTTGTACGTGGCTGGGAGGAGGTGGCTGCGGATCATGTCGTCCTGAGTGACCCAGAGGACTCCGGACCGAATGCCTCAGCAAACCTACCCTGCCTGGCCTCCCTAATCCTGCAAAGCCTGCGGAAGGATACTCGTATTCGTGGTATCAAGGAGAGGGATCATTACTGGCTGGCAACCCTCCTTGATCCACGTTACAAGGGTAAGGTTGCGGACCTTATCTTGCCGTCGCAGAGGGAGCAGAGGACGAAACATCTTCGGGAGG
Organism: Rana muscosa; assembly: GCA_029206835.1. NCBI lineage: Eukaryota > Metazoa > Chordata > Amphibia > Anura > Ranidae > Rana > Rana muscosa. The sequence goes on along the minus strand of CM055127.1, from coordinate 441,136,824 downwards.
CCTTGCAGAAAGGTCTGTGCAACACGTTCCCAGAGACTGGGAGGTTACAAAATCCTGGTCCTGGACAATGTGTTGCTGAGGCTTCAGTCAGTCAAAGAAGGAGCGGTGGAGAAGGTGGCCATCTGACCGATGCGTTCAAACTATTTCTTAGTCCGCAGCCCCAAGGTATGATCGGTTCCAGCAGCAATTACCAGTGTCTGTTTTACATGGTGCAGGAATACCTAGGGGCAAGATCAGACTTGGACACCTTTCCCACCAAAAATCCTGTGGGTTACTGGGTCTTGACTATGGATCACTGGCCAGAGCTTGCACAGTATGCAATTGAGCTACTGGCCTGTCCTGCATCCAGCGTTCTTTCGGAAAGCACATTCAGTGCTGCTGGAGGCTTTGTAATCGATCACAGGGTGCGCCTGTCCACCGAATCGGTCGATCTGCTGACCTTCATAAAAATTAATCAGTCTTGGATCACCACCAGCTACCCAGCACCTGATGCTGATGTAACCGAATATTTTTTTTTTGAATGGGAGATCCCTTCAAGACTGCCTATGCTGATGCTGAGTGACTATCCTGTTATGTTGAGTGACTATCCTCTTCCTCCTCAATGTTCATGTTGATAGCTTGTAAGAAATGTTTTGGTTCTGGGACCAATTTTTCAGCCCCTGTTTAACAGGGGCGTGTAACTACAATTTTTGATGCAATACTTTGCAGCAGGGCTCATTCCTGCGCTCCAACTATAGTATCTGTGAGGGGTTGCAGTGTTGTGGCACCAGTGCCTAAGGCCCAATTTTTCTGCCCCTGTTCAACAGGGGTATGTAATTACAATTCTTGATCTAATATTTCACAGCAGAGCCCGTTCCTGCGCCCACCAAGAGTAACTGTGAGGCCTTACAGTGCTGTGGCAACACCACCACACCGTCCACCACCAAAGGCCCAATTTTCTGCCCCTGCTCAACAGGGGCATGTAATTCCAATTCTTGATCTAATATTTCACAGCAGGGCCCGTTGCTGCGCCCACCAAGAGTAACTGTGAGGCCTTACAGTGTTGTGGCATCACCAACACCTAAGGCCCAAATTTCTGCAGAGTATATAGGGCAGGCCCCTACTTTCAAACATCCAACTTACAAACGACTCCGACTTGCAAACCGAGGGAGACAACAGGAACTGAGAGGAAATATACTCCTAGGAAGGGAAATTATTTCCTGTAAGAGTTAATATGGGAAAAATGTGTCTCCTCTCCACTTATGCTTTATCACCAATCCTTGTTTCACTAAAAACCCCAAATTTTCAAAAACCAATTGTCATTGGGACAGAAAGTGAGGTGAAATCTTCTGAACAGGTGCACAGACAGCTAAACAAATGTTACAGGGGTGATAATCCTTCCCTATGTTTTCCAAAAAGCTTAAAAATAGATTTTTTGGCTGGAGCTACACTTCAACAATGTACCGGTTCTATATTAGAAACAGATTCTACTTAAAGGGGTTCTAAAGGAAAACGTTTTTTCACCTTAATGCATCCTATGCATTAAGGTGAAAAAACATCCGACAATAACGCCGCTCCCAGCCCCCGTTTTTCTTACCTGACCCCTCGAAAGTCCCGTGTTCACCCCCGACATCCTCTTCGCCGCTCAGCCTGGCAATTGATTGGTTACAGTGGATGGGTTGAAAGCAGCGCAGCCATTGGCTCGCGCTGCTGTCAATCACATACAATGACGTGGCGCGCCGGGGGGCGGGGTTGAGTGATACTGTGAGCGCGCCCGCAATCACTCACCACCATGCGATCTTGCTCACATATAGGTGGTGAGTGATTGCAGGGAGGAGCCGAGACAGCCGCCGAGGGACCCCAGAAGACGTGGATCGGGGCCACTCTGTGCAAAACGAGCTGCACAGCGGAGGTAAGTATAAAATTTTTGTTATTTAAAAAAAAATAAAAAATTCTTTAGTGTTCCTTTAAGAACAAACCTACAGTCCCTGTCTTGTTTGTACCGCCTGTATACTGCTGTACAGAGTATATAGGGCCTGGGGGCCCCACGCCTTTCCTTTTTTTAATTTGGGTGCAGGGTTCTCCTTAATATCCATACAAGACCCAAATGGGCTGGGGGTGGGGGGTACCCATGCCGATTTTCTCAAGGATTTTCATCCAAATTGCCGGGACCACACATTACATTAAAGCTGCAAGCAGTTTTAAATTACTTTTTTCCTTTAGAAATGTCATTTTGTGCAGGGACAGTTCTAAACACGAGAAACACGTGCCACTTCACAGGCATACTATAGGCACGATATTTAAAGGAATATTCCACTTTTTTTTTCACTTTAAGCATCATTAAAATCACTGCTCCCAAAAAAAATGCAGTTTTTAAAACGTTTTTTTGCATTGATACATGTCCCCTGGGAAAGGACCCGGGTCCCCAAACACTTTTTAGGACAATAACTTGCATATTAGCCTTTAAAATTAGCACTTTTGATTCAGAACGTTTGAGTCCCATAGACTTTAACGCGGTTCAATAGTTTGCGCAAACTTTCGGTCCGTTCGCAGGTTCTGGTGCGAACCGAACCGGGGGGTGTTTGGCTCATCCCTACTGATGTTGTAACACAAATTTAAACTGCTAACTGCTAAACTGCTAACACAGGAATATGATGTTTTTCTCTACTTTAGGCTGTGCATACAGGGCATGAAATCTCTGAACAGGCAGAGAGTAGAGTGGGAGGAGCCACTGCTCTGACTCAGTTATTTGTAAGACAAAAGTTCAGCTTGAGCTATTGAGGTCTGTAAATGCCAGGCTTTATAACAGAGCAATTTAGAATAGATAGTTATCTATTTATCTATTTATTTTATTTTTTAATTCATGACCATATTAAATAAAGAAAATATAGACAGAGCCACTATACAGTATATTCTCTTTAAGGGAGTCAAAACAATTATACATTTACACAAGAGGTTCCACAACAACAGCTTCTTATGAATCCCTGAGCAATAGTATACCTACACTAGAAGGCCCAGAACAATGCCACATTGGAACTTGAGAACTCTGGACCATGGCATATTGATACCTGGGGTATGATAGCAATTGCACAGTGATACTTGGAAACCCAAAATAACAAAATAATGGAAGACAGATGTTGACCTATGGCACTGCAAACCCGGGGTTCAGAAAAATTGCATTTTGGCCCATGGTGATATAGGATAATAGCAACATGACCCTTCAGGACCCCAAAATAATGGACCTTAGAAACTGGGCAGTTTATTGTCTGTGAAGCTTTTCATTTATCCAGGCCATCATATGGCTAGTAGTAATTAGTAACATTTCAACTAGTTTTGTTCTGTAATGCTAAGTACATTTCACCACTCATCTAAGCATCCAAGAAAGCCACTTGGTTGATGATTAGCAAGATTTTTTTTTTTCTTTTTTGCCATTCCTGCACTTCTCTTTTAATATAAATCAATATTAAACATATCAAAAAATTTTACTTTCAAAGTATTTTATTTTCAAATAGGAAAATACAGAGTAACAAATACGATAGCAATATAAAAGATAGAAGTTTTTGGCCGATAGCATGGGCGGGCTGAAAAAATACACAGCGAAAGTGCAAAAATTAAGGAAGATCTGTAATCGTAAACAATTCTGTCAAGTGGTTAATCATATCATCTGGCATACAGATTTTAATTATAGGTACACTCCCTCCCAAACTCGCCTTATCAACAGAGCCTGGGGTCCTAAATTCTCTCTTTCAGTCCCCTACATCCGGGGCAGGGAAGGTGCCACAGAGCTCCCGCCCTCCGGCACCCCAAAAGGGAACATGCTGTGCCAGAGGGAGGGAACCCTCCCTCCCCCCCAGGGGGGAAACCCCCGATGGGACTGACTCACTCCTAAGAGGACCTCCATTGTTGTACCATTAACAGTAATTCGATACCCTGTTAGAAGAAAGGAGAGGTAGTCAGAAAGAAGAAAGATAGGGAAGACGGGGGTTAGGGTAGGGTGGGGGTAGGGAAGGGAGGCAAGGTTCACTAAGTGCTTAAATTAATCCAGGTTTTAATTGTGAGCCAATCCAGGAGCTGGAGAGATACCCAAGAACTGAGCCCACGGTTCCCAAACCTTCTCAAATTTACATGTTGAGTCGTAAATGATACTGGCAAGCTTTTCCTGGGCCATGATCCAAGATACTTTCCTGATCGCTGCTTTAGTGGAGACATTTGGGTGCTTCCACGCCTTGGCTAGTGTAATTTTGGCTCCCAGCAATATATAGTGGATTAGTATACGATCGTGTTTGGATATCTTAGGAATATGAGCATTTAGTAAAATGGTTTCCGGAGACCTGGGAATCTCGCAACCCGTGACTCTTTTAATGAGAGTTAATATCTTTCTCCAAAAGGACCTGATTCTAGGGCATTCCCACCACACATGGGCGATTGTGCCCCTCAGATGACATCCCCGGAAGCATAACGGGTCAGCTGTTGGAAAAATCTTGGCCAGTCGTGTAGGTGTCATATACCATCTAGTCATAATTTTTACATTTGCTTCCATGAGAGATGTATTGATGATTCCTTTATACGCTGTGGCTAGCGCAGACTGCCAGGTCTCCAAGCTCCACTGAAACTTGAAGTCTCCCTCCCAGGCTAACATGTAAGGGGATTTATCAGTCGGTTGGGAAAGTGACGCATAGATGACTGAAATGCCTCCCCTCCGCTCCATGGGTTGACTGCACCAGAGTTCATAATTTGAAAATTTGGGAGGATTAGGCTTTTCGGGCCATATTCTATGCAAGAAGTGGCTTATTTGCTGAAACCGAAATCTCTCAGACTGAGGGAGGTCGAGATTGCTCACGCAGTAAGCCAGAGAAAGTGGGCCTCTAGACGTGAAGAAATGGCCTATACGGTACAGCCCTTTGTCCAGCCACCATTGAAAGGCCTTTATGTTTAACCCTGGGGGGAAACTCGGGTTACGGAATAGGTGTGAGAGGGGTTGCATGGTTGAGGTAAGGTTAGGGTTCAATTTCAGTTTATCCCACAAAGCAAAGGAGTGTGAGAGAGTGGGGGCCAAAATAGGTGGTCTATTTTTAGGTGAACACCACAATAGGTAATCCAGGGTATGATGTGGAACCGCCTGGCGTTCGATTTGTATCCAATCTGGTTTTCTCCCTTTAGTATATACAGTGGAGAACTGGGACAGTCTTGATGCTAAAAAATATCTATACAAGTTTGGCACACCCAGTCCTCCTCGTTTTCTAGAGTGGTAAAGAGTCTGTTGGTTGATCCTGTATCCCGATCCCCCCCAAATAAATTGTATAATTTTGCTCTGGAGTGACTTGAGATGGTCCCTCCTCAGTGGGATGGGGAGAGCTCGGAAGAGGTAGAGCAGTCTAGGCAGTAGTGTCATCTTGACAGCATTTATTCTTCCCAACCAAGATAAATTTTGCTTTGACCATAGTTTTAGGTCTTGCTCTAACTTGTGGTACATGGGAGGGAAGTTTTTAGCGTAGAGGGACTCAAATTTAGAAGTAAGGGAGATACCCAAATATTCGATATTGTATTCATTCCAGGCAAATTTAAAATTCATTTTAAGTAGGGAGACCATCTCAGGGTTAAGAGAGATGTTTAGGGCTTGGGATTTGGCAAAGTTAACCTGCAAACCTGTTACTGTCGCAAAAGAGAAAATAATTTTATTCAAATTAGGTAGGGAGGTTAGAGGGGAGGTAATAAAGAGTATTAAGTCATCCGCAAACAACCCACATTTGTGCATTTGGGGTCCACAAGAAACCCCCTTTACATCAGGATTCTCTCGTATAGCTATCGCCAATGTCTCTATAGCCAATGCAAAGATTACGGGTGACAATGGGCAGCCTTGCCTTGTTCCCCTTGCTATGTGGATCGGGGAGGAATAATGTCCTTGAATTCGAATACGCGCCGTGGGCGTGGAGTATAGTGCTTTCAGGGTTCCGATAAATTGATTCCCAAAGCCCCAATGCTCTAACAGGGTAAAGATGTACTGCCAGGACACAGTATTGAATGCTTTTTGTATGTCCAGGGAAAGTAGCATTCCCTGTTGCTTAGGTCCTCCTGGCCAGTTAGACTGTAAGATCGAGACTATATCAATAGCTCTTCTAGTTTGATCAGGGCCCTGTCTACCTGGGATAAATCCCACTTGGTCTTTGTGAATATAGGAGCTGATGAATGAGTTTAGTCTGTTTGCTAGGACTTTGGTGAGGATCTTTAAATTGTTATTTATCAACGATATTGGTCTATAGTTAGCTACCTCTTCTGGATTTTTATCAGGTTTCGGGATGACAGTAATGTATGCTGAGTTTAGGTCAGGTTTTAGGGGGGAACCGGAGGTTTTTTCGTTAAAAATTTTTGTCATAAAGGGCGCTACTATCTCTGAGAAGGTCTTATAGTAGGGGACTGATAGACCGTCCGGACCTGGAGCCGTTCCCCCCTTTAGGTTTTTGATAACCTCCATGGATTCTTCCACTGAAATTGGGTCCTCCATGATGGTTTTGTGTTCATCAGAGAGTTTAGGAATAGGGAGGGTGTCTAGAAAATGTGAGATGGAACTAGCGGAGACCTGCTGACCAGCACTATAAAGCTTGTCATAGAAATCTCTGAAAGCTGTAAGGATTTTGGAGGGATCAGAAGTCGTGGTCTGATTATGAGATTTGATCCTAGGGATTGTGTTTAGCCTCACCCTGGGGGTGAGTTTATTGGCCAGCATCTTGCCTAATTTGTCCTTCTGGGTATAAAACTTCGCTCCGCTCCATCGGATCAGTTTTTCAGCTCGTGTTGTCAGGGCTAAGTTAAGTTGCAGTCTGACTGAGTCTATTTGTGCCATGCTAATTCTGGTCGGATCTTTTTTATGTTGGGCTCTGAGAGAAGCCTACATTCTTTCCAATCTAACTATATCAGCCATTCTTTCCCTTTTGATTTTGGATGCGAGCTGGATAAGTTTACCTCTGACGGTAACTTTATGGGCTGCCCAGAGTACTTCTGCGGATACCTCCCCATTGTTATTTAAAGAGAAGTATTCGGTTAGTGCTTTATTAATCTCGATCACATTAATGGGGTCTGACAAAATTGACTCATTAAGCCTCCACTGGAAATGTTTGGGTCTGTGTGAGAGTGAGTCGAGAGATGCTGACACAATAGAGTGATCCGAGAGTGACGTGTCTATAATCCGAGCATCATTGACATGTGGAAGATGATGTGAGGGGATGAGAATGTGATCTATCCTGGCATAGGATTGATGGGGGTTAGAGAAATGGGTATAATCTCTTGTCGTTGGGTTCTGTTCACGCCAAACGTCTGCCAAACCCTGAGCATGGAGTAGTCTAGCAAATTTTAGGCTGGCCCTGGTGGGGCGAGTTAGGATGGGTTTGGCTGGGTTGGACTTATCCAGCCCACGATCAAGCGCCATGTTGGAGTCACCCCCAAATATGGGAGTCCCCTCCAACATAGGGCTCAGGGTTGACATCATTGACTGAAAAAACCTCAGTTGCCCTTTATTTGGAGCATAGTATGAAATAAAGGAGAAAACGTGCCCCTCAATTAGGCCTTTCACTAAAAGAAACCTGCCTTTTGGGTCTTTGTACTCGGCTTGCCAAGAGAAATTGCAAGATTTTGAAAATAAAATTGCAACCCCTTTTGATTTGTCTTCTGCCTTTGCCGAATAAAAAACTGGGAAGTGATGGTGTAAAAAGACAGGGCTGTACCGTCTAGGGAAGTGAGTCTCTTGAATCAAAACCACATCCAGTCCGAGGGATTTGTAACTGTCAAATATTTTTCTCCTTTTTATTGGGGAATTAAGACCCTGGGCATTGTGGGTAGCTATTTTAAGTATAGGTTTTGGTGCATTAGCCATGGAGAGGAGTTGAGTGTATGCTGTCTATCCCTGCGTCACTTACCTTTAGGTGAGCCGAACCTCTAGTTGTCTTCTGTATGGGCCTTCTGTGAGATGGTTTAGTTTGATTAGGAACCTCAGTGATAGCCTGGATGGATTCTGAGAAACACACAATTGTTAAGCATCTTAATACGTAGAAGGGGGAGGGGAGGAGGGAGAGGGAAGGGGTATACAGAAAGAGCAAGATAGGAAAGATAGAGGAAGAGACCATAGACAGCCTCTTCAGAGAAAGACGGTCCGCTCCCTGGGGAAATAACCTCTCCCCCGAGCCAGACCTTACAAAAAGTGTCTGCACCATTGTGAGCAGACAACCCACCCCACAAATCTTCGAGAGACTGAGGGATAGGCGGAGGCACATGCTAAGCACCCAGCTCCACGGCGCTCAACTAACTTTTGTTCATTTAGAAATACCTAGCACAGAGGGTTTAAATTCCCATAAAGGGGGGACCTCCAGTCCCCTGGGATGAGCATCTGGATAACTACCCCTCACCCGCCCCTTATCAGAGCAGGCAATGTGGTGAACATCTTAGAGCTACTATCTATTATAATTGAGGGGAAACATTTAGTTCAGTAACTAACCCACTAACATTAGGGGGCCACTATGAGCCCAACTCATAGAAACAACCACGTGGAAAACATAAGGTTTCTGTCTTCTAACAGATGGTAATAATGAGCCAACAGGTTTGTTTAAGGCCTTATCCAGGACTATAAGCAAAATCAATTGGGGGAAACCCTAGATCGGATCAATATCTTAATATACTGAAAAATAAGAAAGTTTGATCAATAGAATTTGGGAGGGCAATTGCCCCTTTCAGAAGAAGAGGAAGTCTCTGATGAGTACTCCCTTTGGGAGCCAAGGTAGAGAGTAGGAAATATAAAAATAAAATAAAATTAATTGCTGGCAATACTCAGGTCGGGCGAATGTCTTTCACTTTCTTCGATTTCGGGTTGTTCCACAGGGGCATCAGGGGGCTGGTGGGTGGTGGCCGTTTAGTAGAGTTGTTGGCTGGGTTTGATGTGTCCATGTCCGATTCTAGCGAGATCAGCTTCAGTGAAAGGAGGGTCTTCTCTCCATCTTGGAGGTTAGAGAACGAATAGGGTTTACTCTTGAAAATGAATTTAACGGCAAATGGGAATGTCCACCAGTATTTGATGTCTTTCTGGGCCAGGACCCCTAAGAGAGGTTTCAGGGCCCTTCTTCTCTGGATCGTGGAGGGGGATAGGTCAGCAAAAATTTGGATAGGGTGATCGTGATGGGAGATCTGTTTCACCGCTCTGGATTGCTTCATTATTTCCTCCTTTACCTGGTAAAAGTGTGGTTTAGCGATTACATCCCTGGGGGAACCATCTTTTCTAGGAGGGCCCAGGGCTCTATGAACCCTGTCCAATTCCAGGCGGTGTTGCGGTATGTTAGGGATCAGGGATTTAATTATTTCCTGTGTCGCTTGTGAGACCTCTGTAAAGGTTTCAGGGAGACCCCTGATTCTGAAGTTGGATCTCCTGGATCTATCTTCAAGTTCATCGATTCTCAGTAGGGCTGAGTCGAGCCTATCTTGAAGTGTCTGGATGTGGCTAGAATTCTGGTTAGTGGTTGCTACTGTTAAATCCAGCTTGCTCTCTATGGCTTCCATCCTGGAACCTAGGTTCTGGAAGTCAGCTTTTATATCGCCAGTAATCTTAGCTGCTGTATTGGCCAGACCCCTCTCCAGTAGAGTAGACAACTTCTGGAATAGATCATCGTGGTGGGGGCTTTCTTCATTATTCGGGGATGTAAGGTAGGGGCCCCCTTGGTGTGTATGAGAGGGTGTCCCTGCTAAAGGGACAGCATTGTCCCCAAAGTGTCTGCTAAGTAGCGATTCAGTAGACGCTGGGGATGGGGTCATATGTTGCATGAGCAAGCTTTGACTGGCTGGGGTGTATGACAGGGTGGCGGGCGCTAACACTTGCCTCTGCTCTGCATGTCCCTCCATGTTTGCAGCGTGTAGCTGGGCCGCGGCGGCCATCTTGGTATACCCCGGCGGCTGAACCCGGTCAAATTGCGGCCCGAGGTCTCTCCGTACCTGGCTTCCACTCATGCGGCGGGATTCCCTGGTGATCTGGGGGTCTGGATCGCCCGTTGTAGCTCGTCGGTGATCCCTCTGTGCAGTGCTGTGAGCGGCGCTAGAGCTAGGTGTGATGGAGCTCCGGCTCAAGCGGCCATCTTGGAGACTCCGCGCATGCGCCAAACATATCAAAAAATGTAATTGCTAATAACTGTTAAGTGAAAAAAAAATAATAATCTTGGATGCTGATATCGGAAAGAAGTGAAAGCTAGGGTCAATCGTCTTTGACTCAATCTACACCTTATTAATCCCCCTGATGGTATGATTATGTCAGATTTTTGAATCTCAAAGCGGTACATTGTTTTGCATAGAAATTAGGCGGTTTATATTGTAGGCCTGTAATTCTTAGTAATAACACACTTAAATCTGTCCAAACAAGAGTCTAGTAGACATCCCAGTTATGATAAAGTTTGAAACACAAAATCATAAATTATAATATAATAAATAACTATAAATAATTATAAAAAGTAATAATATAATAATCATAAAATGTACTTCCCGACTAATCACTATCGCTCAATTCTGCAAGTGATTCTAATTTAATATTGCTGTTTTCTAGCTGGTCTAAAACTACTTTTGACGTAAAGGGACACTTTTTGGTTGCTATGGACAATCTCAAGTCTCCAGGCAGAAAGAACAGTATATATAATATAAAAGTGTATGCAGGGCACTGGACAAAGCACTAGGGACAAAAGGGAGATGAAATGATTTGATACAGTAATGTAATCAGTAAGATTACAGTGTACTGCATGTATCATTTTTTTTGTACTTTTTGAATTTGACGTCGGGCTCCGCCCCCATACGTCGCAACGTTCGCAGGGAACGGAGCCCGGAACACAGAGCTTCGGGCAGATGATATGGCGGGGGACACAGCAGGGGGGACTTTGCAGGATCCTGGTGACAAGGTAAGTAACCTGGACCAGGACTCTGCAATGCAATCCCAAGTGTGGCTCGGGGTTACCACTAATGGTAATAAAAATTAACACCGAGCCACACTCGGGATTACTGCCAGGAGGGTTAATGTACAAACATACACATTTGATGTTGTGTAATATGGAGCTGTAAAACGGTTTTTGATACATAGAATTTAATTTAAATTTCTCTTCTGAAACTGTTTTTTTTTTAGTCATGTGACTGGCACAGCACCAATCAGGGCTGGCCAGACACAGAGTCACACTGTAGAGAGCATACATCAGCAGAGTAATAGAAGTCTCTCTACCAAGGATCTTTCCCTGCAGATACCAAAGAACAGGGAGAGATCATGTGACCACACAAAAGTGATGCAAGGATAAGGTACTTAGAGTTTAAAAAAAAATATATATATATATATATATATATATATATATATATATATATATATATTGTGACAGCAGGAAGGTAAAGTCACCTGGTTGCATCCAGGGGGGTAGATATATTTCGCCCAGATTCAGGCTTTACGCCGACTTATACAACTAGGTGGAGAGTTGTATAAGGCTAGTGGGCTCATGGATGACTCATACCTCTAGGGAGAGTGTGGGGCGTCGTACAGACAGGGAGTTGATGAGGCCAGCTGAAGCTTGTCAGCTCATTTAGGCCTCTATAAGAACTCCCAGATTCATTAGGTGTTAGCTCATGCCTGGAACCAGACCTGTGTGGACTGTCTAGGGAGAGTGAACCCCTGTGCGGTGAGAAAAAGCCTGTGTGGCTATTTGCTTGGACATTTAAAACCAGGGACTTAGGGACTAGGACAGCACTAGGCTGATCCCAGTTGTTAGTTAGGAAACCTGTATGTTTAGTCAGAGGTCAACTTGACCAGGATTTATTTTGGTTATGTTTCTTTTGCTTTGCTGTGTTTTGTCACTGTAAATAGAAAATAAACCGCACCTTTTTTTGATTTTGAAAACCACAACCTCCGTTTGCTGGGCCTGTTTTGTGTGGGGAGCCCATCCCGGGGGTCACACACACCCGCTGCCGAGCTAACCCCCTCACAATATATATATATATGTATAGTGGCATGATATATATGATTTTTGTGAATGAATTATGGCAATTAACACTTCTCTGTTTAGTATCACATTAAAAAGTATAACTGATGTATATATCCTTGGGCAAGTGTGCAGAGACACAATTAGCATTGCCATTTTTGCTTGATTTTCTCTTTGGTCTATGTACTGTAACTATGTATCAGCATGATGTAGCAATATTTCCAGGGGTAAAAAAAGCTAAATCACTCAGTTCAGTGAACATCTCATCCATGTAGTACCTGTTTAAGCAAAGGGTATACAGATTAGTCATGTATTCCTTTCTTCCAATGAACGATAATACACTAAATTATGCTTTGATAAAAGAAAGTGGAGTGCATTAAATAGTGATCAATTCTGGTAAATGATTGGTCAACCACAGGCTGTTTGTAGAACAATTATGGCTGAAAAGAAAACGCCACATATACCATTAATAAAGGTCTGTGGCTGCACTAGTTCAGGATGGGCTCTTATATGCTATAGTGGGAATCGCTTATTTATATGGAATACATTTAGCTGCTTTTTTTCAGAACTCATATAAGCATATTATATATTGCCTATAAACAGGCCAAGAATCGGTGAGGGTCACAGACAATGAAACATATTCATTCAAAGGGAATCAGTGACATTGCCAAAATTTCAACTTATCTATTAACTAGGGAAAAGTGATGTCACAGAGACTGCGTAATATCCAATTAGTAGAAACCAATGACATCATTGAAAATGCAACCAATCCATTCACTGGACACAAGTGACATTACTTTGAATGCAGCCTATCCATTCATTAGAAACCAATGAGAGCACTAAAAATGCAGCCTATCTATTTTGCCTATCCATTCATAAGAGACAGGTAACCTCATTGAAAAATGCAGATTATCAGTTGACTAAAAGATCTGTGACATGACTGATCACTTAAAAGCAGCCTATACATTCACTAGGGGTTGTTTGCAATACTGAAAATGCAGCCTTGAGTGACAAATATCCAGCATAACAATTCAAAAAAGAGTGCAGCTTTTGATTGACTAGAGACACAATAAAAAAAATCAGCATATCCATTCACTAAAGACCAATGACATCACTAAGCAAGCAGCCTATCCAATCACTAAAGACCAGTAACATCACAGAGAATGCATCCTATCCATTCACTAAAGACCAGTAACATCACTGAGAATGCATACTATCCATTCACTAAAGACCAGTAACATCACTGAGAATGCATTCTATCCATTCACTAAAGACCAGTAACATCACAGATAATGCATCCTATCCATTCACTAAAGACCATTAACATCACTGAGAATGCATCCTATCCATTCACTAAAGACTAGTAATATCACTGAGAATGCATCCTATCCATTCACTAAAGACCAGTATAATATCACTGAGAATGCATCCTATCCATTCACTAAAGACCAGTAACATTACAGAGAATGCATCCTATCCATTCATTAAAGACCAGTAACATCACGAGAATGCTTTCTATCCATTCACTAAAGATCAGAGACATCACTGCATGCAACCTCTCCATTAACAAGTTGTAAGTAGGCGTTAGTACCCTGTACGGGAAGCCCCATCCCTGTATGTATAATGGAAGTCGGGCTGTCTGTTCCCTATGTAAGGTGGGGTGTGGGAAAGTTAGTTGCAGAGGTTGATTGGAAGTGGTAACCTGCAGAGAGCCGTTATGTTCTGTAGGTTGCAGAATAGTACTGAGATTCACCCCTTTGGGCCAATCCATTCACTAGGGGCATAGTGACATCACTGAGAAGCAGCCAATCCATTCACTAGGGGCATAGTGACATCACAGAGAAGCAGCAAATCCATTTACTAGGGGTATAGTGACATCACTGAGAAGCAGCCAATCCATTTACTAGGTGCATAGTGACATCACAGAGAAGCAGCAAATCCATTTACTAGGGGCATAGTGACATCACTGAGAAGCAGCCTATTGATAAACTAGAGACTAGCAACATTATTAAGAATGCAACTTATCCCTGCTTACCTTATGCTGATGTCGATTTGATCTCATTGTTCAGACTACTTTAAAAATATGCCGAGCGGTGTCCGACGGACCACTGCTCCCCCTTGGCTTGGAACTTGGCCCGAACAAAAGTTTTGGCCAACTTCCGACCTTTTAGTGGGATTCCAGCCCCACTACCAATTGCAACCTAGATGACTGGAATGTTTTTACTCCGAGTTTTACTCGGTCTGTTTGTTTTCCTTTATCTGATTCCTTTCACTGTCTCCCTACCTGACTCTCTGGTCTTTCACCTTTTTTTTCCCTCTACAAGGTCCGCGGGGTGTGTGCTTAGGGAAATGATCTTCTGCCGATTGCTAGTCCTACTATGACGCTTAATTGGCTGTCCCTGAATGTTCAGGGTATGAATTCTCCTCAGAAAAGGGTGAAGATTTTTAAGTATCTTAGGAAGCAGCGGATTGACATCGCCTGCTTACAGGAAACCCATTTTTCGGCGTCTTCCTGCCCTAAATACTTTGATGCTCAGTTTCCCCAGGTGTTTTTGGCCACGGCTCCAACCAAGCAAAAGGGGGTGCTCATAGCTTTCCGCAAGTCGGTTTCATTTAGTTGCACTAGACAGATCGCAGACCCTGATGGCAGATATCTATTGCTACAAGGCACTATCCAAGGAAAGGAGGTTACCATCATGACTTATTATGCGCCAAACTCCAACCCAGGACCCTTCTTGACTCACGTCTGCGCCCTGCTAGCATCCCATCACAAGGGTACTCTCTTTCTTTCGGGTGATTCAAATTTAGTTTTGAATCCCTCACTGGATAAATACCCCTCGGAGCGTATCGCTCCCTCGCCTGGCGCTAAAAAATTTGCTCGCTCTTTACAATTACATGATCTGGTCGATCTTTGGAGGGAATGCCATCCTCAGGGTAAGGACTTTACACATTATTCCCACCCTCATCACTCTCACTCCAGAATTGACCATATGTTCATGCTACGACGCCTTCTTCCCATGGTGGTCAGGGCCTCTATCCTGGCTGTTCCATGGTCTGATCATGACCCTGTTTTGGTGGTCTGCCACTCTGTTTTGGACAGACCCCAATTCTCACCCTGGGCGATGAATGATTCGCTCTTATCGCTTAAAGAGCTCCGGGAAGGTATTTTTAAGGCCTCAGAGGACTACTTCCGTGAAAATCAGGGGTCGGTTACGTCGCCGGTAACGCTTTGGGAGGCTTATAAGGCGGTACTCCGTGGCCACATTATTCGGGTAGCGTCGGCCCGTAAGCGGGAAAGGGGTTTGAAACAAAAGGCCCTGGAGACCCGTCTGGAGGCATTATCTGCGGTTTTTAAACAATCCCCCACCTCTGGCAACCGTAAACTCTTGGAACAGGTCCGTTCGGAGTTGGATCTTTGTCTCACCGAGGGGGCTGAACGCGTCTTACGTTGGTCCCGCCAGAGGTGGTATACCAGGGCGAATAAACCTAATCGAATGTTAGCCAACAGACTACGGACTTTCGCTCCTAAATTCACCCCCATCACTTTGCGCAACCGACACAATGTACTTACGGGTAATCCGTTGCGTATATTGGAGGAGTTTCGATTCCGCCTTACTAAATTGTACTCAGACCCAGAGCAGTTTAACGCCCAGGACACTGCTGATTTCCTCGGCCGTCTCCCTCTCCCGACCCTGACGGAGGCGCATGTTACTCTTATGGACCGGGATATACAAATTTCAGAGGTCCTCCAAGGTATAAAAGATCTTAAGGTGGGAAAGCGCCCGGGGCCGGATGGCTTTACGGCGCTTTACTACAGGAAACTGGCAGTTATGGTAGCTCCGCATCTAACGGCAATGTATAACTCTGTTAAAAATGGATGCTCCTTTACCCCGGACCTCTTAACGGCAAACATAGTGATGATCCCTAAACCGGATCGCGATCATTCCTCCTGGGCTAATTTTAGGCCTATCTCCCTAATTAACGTTGAGATGAAAATTTTGACCAAAATTCTGGCTAATCGCCTAAACTCTTTTCTTCCTCGATTAATCGGGAAGGACCAGGTCGGCTTTATACCTCAGAGACAGGCCGGTGACGCTATTCGGCGTATATTGCAACTCCAACACATAGCTCATACTCGCTCGCTAGAATCCATGCTCTTGTCTCTGGACGTAAACAAGGCCTTTGACACTTTGTCATGGCCTTACCTCATGTCTGTTCTTCGACATTATGGCTTCGGGTCTTCATTTATGCACTGGATATCTGTCTTATATGATTCCCCCCGGGCAAAAATTAAGTATTATGGATTCGAATCTCCTCTCTTTAATATCAAGAGGGGCACCCGTCAGGGTTGCCCCCTATCACCTCTTCTTTTTGTATTGGCTCTGGAACCCCTGGCAGAGGCGATTCGCTCTCATCCGGATATACGAGGCATCGAATTAGCGGGTTGTCCCCATAAAATTTCCCTATTTGCGGATGATGTCCTTCTCACTTTGACCTCCCCCAGAAGTTCTTTACCAAACTTGCAAACCCTTTTGGATACCTTTGCTTCCCTTTCGGGGCTCCGGGTTAATCCCTCAAAATCGAAAGCGTTGTCGGTTAACCTCTCTCCTGGCCTGATGAGGGATTTACAGTCGGCATTCTCCTTTCAGTGGGTCTCCTCGCTGCCCTATCTGGGAATCCACCTTACCCCCACGTACTCCGGATTGTACCAGGCCAACTTTCCACCATTGTTCAAGAGACTAATGGAAATGCTGTTGTCTTGGTCTCATTTGCCTTTGTCTTGGTTCGGCAGAATAATGGCTGTTCGTATGTCCTATCTCCCGAAACTATTATATTTTTTCCGTGTCTTGCCTGTTCAGGTTTCTTCGCATATCCTCCGCATACATCAGCGAAGAATTATGCAATTTATATGGGGTTCGACCCGCCCTCGAATCGCCAAACAGGTCTTGTTTGCTAAGCGAGTCAATGGTGGTCTTTCGGTTCCTAATTTACGGGCCTATTACATAGCTGCTAACATAGCCCCACTTTCGTGCCTTCATGAAACCTATCAGCTCCCGCTCTGGGCTATGCTTGACCTGGTTGACATCGACCCTATTCCTATCTCCTCATTACCCTGGCTCCCACCTGTGCATCGTCTGGCGGTCATGGGGCCCTGCTTGGCCCACTCCTTGCGACTATGGGACTCGGTAAAGTACTCTGCAGGGCTGATCTCCCCACATCTCCCACTCTTACGACTCTTACACTGCCCGCTGTTCCCTCCAGGTTGTGATAATCCCTCCCAATTTCTATGGTGGTCCATGAACGGGTTCACAGATGTTCACTCACTGCTACGGCCTACCAGGATTTTGGCATTTGACGCTTTACGCTCTTCTCACGGTATTCCCTTGCGTGAGCACTATCGCTATTTACAAATTCGCCACTTTCTTCAGAGCCTTATTAGGTTTCAATCTACCCCTTATACCTTGACCCCCTTTGAGAGCCTTTGTAGAGCCAGGCCCCATTCTCCGGGTCTAATATCACTGATATACTCGGCGGTGATATCAATAAAGAGACCCCCATTGAGGCCTTACCACCTTCAATGGGAGAAAGAGTTGGGGAGGCAGTTGGACCCTGAGGACTGGCAGACGATGACACTAACTCTGTCCAAATGCTCACGTAATGTGTCAATTTTGGAAAATGCCTATAAAGTATTGTATAGGTGGTACTACACACCGGCAAGATTGGCTTGCTTTATCCCAAATTATTCTCCACTTTGTTATAGGGGGTGTTCCCAGGAAGGCACCATGGCACATATTTGGTGGTCATGCCCGCGGGCGTGCAGACTGTGGATTAGGGTATATACTCTCCTCCGCAACCTTTTTCAGAATAATATCAAAAGAGACCCTTATGTAGCTCTCCTTGGTAAGCCCATCGTGGAACTACTGCGTCCAGAACGGCAACTAGCCCAACATCTTTTTACTGCAACTAGATTGACAATTGCGAGAGCATGGAAAACCCCGACACTAAGCTTTGAGGCAGTCAAGAACCGCCTGAATGATATCATGGTCAACGAGAAACTAACAGCTATTCTTTCTGATACGCATGACAAGTTTCTCAGAGTCTGGCAACCTTGGATCACATATTACCACCCTTCTAGATTCGACGCTGCATTGCTGTCACTATAGGACCCCTCTTGCGTGCACCCCGTGGACCTCCTACTTCCCTCTTCTCTTTCTCCCTCTTCTCCTTCTCCTCTTCTTCTTGTCCTGCCTCCTTTTTTTTCTTTTTCTCTTTTCTCTTTCCCCCTCTTTCTCTCTCTTTCTCCAATTTTTTTATTTTTTTCTTCTTAGGCTCTTACTTGAGGTTTAACCGTTCTATCTTTTCTAGAGGATGCCAACTTTCAGGTTTTATTGTTGTGTATTATACACCCATTCTACAGGTTTACACCCATCCGGGCATGGCCCAGGTTCTGGACCATCGGGTTCTGAGGACTTTTTCATTTATTTTTTATTTTTATCTTGAATATAACATAAGATCACGGCTCATGCTTCCTTCCTGTTGGTGAGGGCTTTCGAGTCCAGATCTACTTTGTATACTGAATACTATAACACTCTATTGCAAACCTGTACTGTTGATTTAAATGACAATAAACTTTTTTTTTTGTAAAAAAAAAAAAAAAAAAAAAGAATGCAACTTATCCATTCACTCGAGAGTGGTGACAGTGGTCTGTCTAAACCTTGGTATAGCCAGGCCGAGCTTTCAGAAGATTCAGTTATATTAATTGAATTTGTTTGATTATTTTGATAGATAATCTTTATCAAACGTACTTAAAAAATAACTTATTTGGGCGGCCTGTCTTATCAATTCACTACAAATTACAGACATCACTAATTCAGTCACATCGGCTCATCCCACAAAATATGCTTGGTAAGAGAATTACTACGTCAAGGATTAAAATCAAAATGGGAATATTGTACATTTCCCAGCAGTGTCAAGTCATCTATGGTATCCTGCTGTTAAAGAACTACTGGTCCCAGAAATATAGAACCTGCAGTCCAGTAGAATGTCTCAATAAAATGTCCCCATTGTTGATTATTCGATCACATTTAATGTATTTTATTCCGTGTTTTCAAATTTAATTTGCTAGATGAAGAATATATTCAAGCAGGATTTTTTTTTTCTTTTACCAAATTCATGGAATAAATAAATAATTTTTGTATTGGGTTCCAGCAAACTCTAACCAAACAATTTCATGCATCTTTACAAAGAGTGAAAAAAGATCAAAGAAACAAAAATCTCAAAAAGTGGAAGTGTTAAATCTCATTTTCTTTAACAGAGAGAGGAAAAAAAATATTGTATTTATTTTGGATCTTGGTAGCCTAAAGCTCTCTGTTGTAGAGCTCAATTTATTTCTTATAGCTAAAGAAAGCCTCAGAGTGTAGGTCATACGTGTACGCATTCTCTGTATAATCTCAGTGCTTTGTATAATGTATCTACTAAAATATATTTGTTACATGAAGCTTTCTCTATTTCATTGTCTGCAGAAGCATAGGATAGAATATGAATCTCCACAAGAATGGTACTACTCTATATAAAAGAGTATCAGTGACGATGCATTGCAGTTTGTTGGTTTATTTTCACTAAGTAAATATATTATACAATTATTATTGTAATTGTAGTGATTGCCTAAAGATATATTTTTTTTAATGTGTTTTTATTTGCTTGCTGTTCGCTATTTCATTCACAGATTTTGATGTGTTCCTTCTAGTGGTCATCTGTATATCATAAAACATGCATACTTCTTAGGTTCTAAAATATACTCCCCTTTCTGGTTCTATACTGTAGCACTACCCCCGTAGGAGCTGCTGTTTTTTTGGGGGGTTTGCACGTTACCTCTTTAGCTTCATTGTCCGGGTAGGAAAGTCTATATTAAATGCAATGTCCACACAAAAGTAAAACCTTCAACAGTCAGGCTTTATTCTTTTATTCTGCAGTAAAACTTGAGAGAAAGTAGAAGGTAGGAGAAGAGTAGGGGAAGGTTCAGGCACGCGGTACAGAATGCACAGATCAGTTCAAAGTTCTTATCAATCATTCACCACTCTCTCAGTAGAGTGAGTATTGCTCACCCGGATAGTCCCCTCTCACATGGCCTAGCAACCGACATGACGCACGAACCAGTAACAAGACAGCCTCTGCCACAGACTGCTCAAGATGGAGTCGGTCTCTGCCACAGACCTTCTTTAGAGATAGTTAAATGGGTAGTCCAGGAACCCTCTGCCACAGGATTTAAAGTCCCAAACTTCCCAGCCGTACAGTTAGAGAGCCTTTAAGCTGATCCGGCGAACTGCAGGGCTTTTAGTAGATTGGATCCCTCCTCAACAAGGTCACCAGGCCTCACCCGAGACATCAGCGTTTTGCCAGTCTCCTCCAGGGCAGGTCCTCCCCTGGTTTCCTTCATCAAGGCAGCTTCCTCCCTTGTTTGGAGGGACAGCTTGGGATCCCCTCTTGGGATATAGGCCCCAGCCAGAATAGCCGGGCCTACTCGATAGCAATGCAGCCTCGGGCCAACTTGGCCCCGAGACCAGAATCACACACACATACCTTGCGCCAGGAGGGCCACGAGGCGAAGGACCCCGAACAATGGCGTCTGCCCCTTAAGTATCCCCTCCCAGCAGGCACAGCGTGTCACCACTCCCACTGCACCGCTGTCGAGAAGGGTCACTCAATGCACCATGGTTTGCCTGTGTTCCAACAGGTGCCTGAGGTGGTAAGGGAAGCTGCTATCAGGCAAACCACAACCAGAACAGAGGCAAGTTTGTAAAAATTGACAGTCTGAGCCCAACTATAGGCTCAGACACCCTTAACTTTTAGAATAGCGTCCCCACCATTGGGGTAGGGCGCTACAATACTTTACTTCCACTATTCAAACGCCTGATCCCAGAACCTCAATGAAGAGCCTGGCATTGGCTTGTTCATTGGTGGAGATGGGTCTTAGTGCTAGCCTGGACAGCTCAAATCATAGGGTTCCATGGGGCCCCTGTAACTGCTTTAAAGATTGTTACAGGTACTTGTAAGTTCCTAAACTCCACCAGTATTGTTGGCCAGTCTTTAGGACCAGTTATGGTCCCTTTAAAGGGTGCTGCAATAGGCCTAAATAAAATATAGAGAGTTTATTGATTTACGTGTTACACTATGAGGCACCATCATTAAAATGACAAAGCAGCCAACACAGGTACTTTCATTGGACAAAGTATGGCAGCTAAATACCTCATCTCCGCTCAAGTGTAATAAAACATGAAGCAAAATGCTCCATCCAATCTATACAATGCTCAGAATCCACTTTCAGCCTCGATGCCCTCTTAAGACTGGGGAAATCTATGAATCTGAAAAAAAGCAGAAAAGAGTCCGCACCAGCCTGGTGCATTATCATAAGCATCATTTATTATTAAAACATGTAAAGGGATACTCACAAAGGTTGTAAATAAGCAAGCTTGTAATGAATCCAATAGAAACAATCTCTTGGACCTCTATGACCTGGAGTGGCGGCCCGTCCATTAGGGGCACCCGAGCGCTGCCCCCTCTCTCCTCGCCATCCCCTATATGCAGTGGATGCATAGCATGAATCTATCCACTGCTGCCGCGGCCACCCTCTATTGTGCACAGCATGAATCTAAATATTCGCTGTTGCAATCGTGGCCAATCGTGAAGCAGGTATCAAACCCGTTTCCCAATTGGCCATCAGACGATCCTATTGGACACCTCGTGCGGGGAAGAGAAGAGAGGAGACGCACCGGATAGGAGAGAGGAGAGGACACCGGAGCAGCTTTCCCCGAGCCCCCCACGCTTAAGGAAAGGGCTGAAAGATGGCCGCATCAGCTCCGACCGCTGCTCTCACTGCCTGAATCCAGGGTAAGGACAGCGGGTGGTGGTGGGGGTTTGCAGGGAGTGTTAGTGCCAGGCCTAGGGGGGTAGGGGCAGTTGTGCTAGTGCTGTTCCACCGGCGGCCCATGGGGGGGGGGTTGTTTTCACCCCCCCTAAAAAAAAAAGCCGCCACTGCTGAAGATAGTTGTGACCTGAAATGTGTTAGCATTCTTGCAACGATTTTTGTGATGTAGCTAAGGTCTCCCAGGTCATAGAGGTCCAAGAGACTGTTATTGCAAGTTCAAGCTTGTCATAAATACAATGAACTAAGAGACCTTAGCAACATCACACAAACCATTGCTAAGAATGCTAACGTGTTTCAAGGATATACCCATTTTTTTCAGAGCTATCTTCAGAGCTATCTCAAGACACTGTTTCTATTGGATTTATTATAAGCTTGTGTGTTTACAACCGTTGGAAGTTTCTCTTTACGTTTTTACTAATAAATGGTGCTTATGATAATGCACTAGGCTGGTGCTCCCTCTTTTTTGGTTTTCAGATGGTGGAGATTTTCAAGCCATCAAGTCAAGGGAAAATCAGATCCAAATAAGGAAGTCAATCTAAATCAGAGAAGAGCACAAAGGGCTTTCTAGTCAAACCAAATATCATGTGGTGTCTTCTGTTAATTTGCATCTCTAGCCAAAATCTTTTATTTTCATTTTAGATAACATAGGTAGTAAGAGAAAATCTCCCTAAAGCAAATCCAATATAAGACAGTTGTAACCAGAACAGTTGTACCCACTGGAAGATCTTACCCCCCCCCCCCTTTGTCTTTGGTAACAACAGCAATATTTTCGATTTCCCATCACTTTCTGGATTTGGGGGCAAAAAAAGGGGATAAAAACAGTCATAAAATGCTGACAAGGGATTTCCTACTCTATCCAAAACTGGAAAAAAATAAGTTTGGATAGAGACGCACTTCACATAGGACTTTTTTACTTTTAAAATTTTATATAGATTACGAGCTCAGTTTAACTTTTTTTCAATATGTAAAATAAACCAAAAAAATATTATTTTCTTTTTAGAAATAAGTGCATTTTAATTATACAACAAAAATGTTAAAACAAAATCCCCTTGAATCTAATTGTTAGACTAAATAAAAAGAAGTTTCAAGTTTTGATTTCTTATTGTGTCAGTTAGCGAACATTCTTCCGCTGCAAACCGGCGACATTAAACGTGTCAAGAGGCCGCCTGTAAAATAAATGTCTGGGGCACCTTCATAAACAAAAATCTTATTTCCATAATTCATACAGCTGGCTGCCATTTATTGGCACGTCAGGTGCAGCGGGGACATGGCAGCAACATTAACATGTACAGCATCATTTGTCAACACTGCAACAATGTAAGCAAATCGTTCAGAAGCAATACAGATTTACTGCTGTCCCTGCCAGCTGCTAATTATGCTGTGCTGTGGCCGCTTTTATTGAAGTATGACAAAAGGGGAATAGTTCCTCGCTTAGGCATATAGATGGAACATATAGGGAGAATTCAGGCAGCGGTCAAACAAGAGGAGAGTTTTCTCTGTATTTTTGGGGTCCTTCCCTTTTTTTTAGAAGGAGGAACAGAAAGAAAAGCAGTATCTTCTAGAGACTTCTTTATAAGAGTTAAAGCTGATATTATTTTTTCTTGTTATTAATAGAATCTGATGGATTTTTCTGGTTTAAAAAGCTCTTGTGGTGATTTTGGCATAATTCAACTAGGGTCAAAACTACCTAGGCAAATCTATTTTTACGAAAACTTCAATTTATAGTATACTAAGAATTTATACTGTTCTATATCAGGTGCACTCTGTAATTTTACGTTAATAACTTTGTATATATACAAAAAAAAGCCCAAAATTTGGCAATGAAAATATTTGGTTAATGATGTCACCTGGTATACACATCACCTTGTTTACAATTTATAACGAGCTGGCAGGCGGCATGGTTGCAGCAGCCAGAGGTTCGGGCAGGTGAACGGGCCAAATTTTACCATTTATCTTGCCTGTTTAGCGAATTGAGAACAGCTTGGGTTCAGGTCAATTTCATGGTCGACCCAAACCTAAAGCTTATCCCTGTTTTTCACAATTGACTTTAGATCTACATCCCTGGACATTGGATTTACCATTTCAATACTTATTATTGCATTTTTTTTTTTTTTTTTGTGAATGAGTAACAAGGGGTGATATGTGTCTATACTCATTCATGTAAGGCTGAATATCTTGGGGCCTTTGTATTTACGTTCCGCTTCCACATTCCTCCACATCCACTGGGCCAGGGATGGGGGAATAGGGTCCCTGTCCCTATCAAAATAGTCACAGGGTGCCTTGCAAGGTTCCCTCACAATGTTGTGGGTATGTGACCTGTTATAGTTTAGAAAGGGGGCCGTACAATTGCTGCCCCCCTCCCTTTCTAGGCCACGCTGTTTCATTCCAAATCATCTTACATTTATGCATACATTTACTGTCACTGTAGTTACGCCCAGTAGCTTTTTTCTTCACACAGATCCATGGAAATGCCAAAGCAGCTTGATGCAGCTTAGAAGGTCAACTCAAATGAAACTCTGAGCCATCTCAAATTGGTCTCAAAAGCTAGGCAAATGCAACTAAATGCATTGCACTTCTACCTGTACACAATACCTACATCCTACATATGCCCACCATAATAGGAGCAAATTCTCTTCCCAATTCAAACCCCTTTACGTGCGTTTTTTTCTCCCCCGCCACAATAGCTTAGTGATTTTGCGATTGAGGAGATAGCGAACCGCCCAAGTTTGGGGGTTTGAGAGCTTGCTTCTGTGATGGTGGGGGTGAGGAACAGGAACAGCTGAAGTGTCTTAGTAATGTCCTACCAACAAGGCAGGTTGGGAGCAAACCATCTCTTTTCAGCCAGGCTTTGGGAGTTGGGTAAATGGCCTACACTTGTAGCAAGGGCATTATCCAACTTTAGTCAAAGCTGCACAGATGCCCCTTACCTGCATAGGCAGTTTTTTTTTGTAAATATGAATTAATCCTTTAACATAAGAGTGACAATTGTTTCCAGTTTAGTACAATGAAATTTAAAACAAGATCAAAAGTTACAATTGTATGGCTAAAATAGCAATACTTAAAGTGGAAGTTTAGTCAGAAAATGAAGTTCTGCTAGATCACTTCAGGCTGGACCCTTTTGCAGGTATAGCTATGTAAAACGTTAAAAACAAGTACCTATACTGTTAAAAATTCAGTAATACAGTTACAAATTCAATATATATTATTACAAGAGGCCAATCTGCTGACAGCCCTAAAGAGGAATTAAACCCTCCTATCCTTTGATCTGCAACTGCCTTGGTGTTGCACATGTGACCAGTTATGACACCTGCCATTTGATGCTTTGTTAGTTTGGTTGAGAGCACAAGCAAATGCTACTGTTAGCAATCCTGACATTCCAGGAATGTAACTGTTTTTTGAAACCGTTAAATCAATGGGTTTAGTTCCGCTTTATGATTTACTGCTGTTCAGGGGCTCTGGGCTTCATCAAAATGGCAGCCTCCTCCAAGAAGAAATAGGAGAAATGTTGGAGGCAATTAACAGCACACACTCATTTTTGGTAGTGTAATTTATAATGTGGAATGTATGTTCCTTGCTAAAGAACATTATTTTTTATCAGGTTGTTATGGGTAAAGTTCTGCTTTAAAGTGGTACAAAACCCATCGATTTGACTGTTTCCCAAAACAGTTACTTTCAAGGCATGCCATAAATGATAACTGTCACAATTGCTTGCGATCTCTACCAAACTGTCAAACCATCATAGGGCTGATGTCATAACTGATCACATGTGCAGCACCATGGGAACTGCAGATCAAACAAAGGCTAGGATGGCAGCTTTTTGAATTGTGGCTTTAGAGAATGCATTTTCAACCAGGCTTCATTGGAACCATATGGTTCCTTTAGAGGTTGCTACCAGTTCCTTGAGCTGTGGATTATTGACCTCCCATCTGATGGAGCCTCCACAGTTCTGAGTCCAACACCATTTGGCAGAGCCAACAGCATGGCACCAATAATCTTTTTTAAGTGTCTGTAAGAGTAGCATTCTGATCACTACTGTAAAAAAGGCTAACCTGAGCCATTCTTTAAAACACAGGTGTCAAACACTAGGCCCGCGGGCCGAATCCGGCCCTCCAGGCCATTTTATGTGGCCCTCGCACCTCTCCTGCAGCTAAGGGAGAGCTCCAGCCCCCCTCTGGTCCTCCTCAAGACCCTTATGCCTCGTACACACGATCGGTTTTTCCATCGGGATAAATTCCGAAGGGTATTTTCCGCCGGAATTCCGTTCAAGCTGTCTCGCATACACACTGTCACACCAAATTCCAACTGTCAAGAACGCGGGGACGTACAACAATACGACGAGCTGAGAAAAATTAAGTTCAATGCTTCCGAGCATGCGTCGACTAGATTCTGAGCATGCATGGTTTTTAGTCTGTCGGAAAAAAAGAGAAGACATCTCTTTCTAAGTCCATCGGAATTTCCGAGGGAAAAAGTCAGATGGGGCACACACACGGTCGGAATATCCAATGTAAAAATTCCGTCTGACTTTTTCCATCGGGAATTCCGAGCGGGTGTACGAGGCATAACTTTCTGCTTTTAAGCAATGCATCCAGCTTCTTCCCAGCAGCAGCTTAAGGAAAGGGGGGTGCGCTGTGATGTAAGGGAGAGTGGGGGACTCAACTTCTGATGGTGGGGTGGCTCTTAACATCTAATGTAAGGGGAGGGAATGCGCTGGACATCTAATCTTACAGATTATGATACCTTTTGAGGGCAATCATAATGCTGACGCGGCCCTCAATGAAATTGAGTTTGACACCCCTGCTTTAAACCATTCACTTCCTCCAAAAAATCTAAATTAAAGCTTTTCCTTTAGCAACGTATATTATTTTCTCCTCCATTGTACGCGGCTTAGCGGCGATACTCTTTTAACAAATAATATTCCTGTCGGCATTGCTTTCTTGAAATGCGATACATCCGACATTAGACGCCGGTAAGAATATTAAACTGCCGCAGTAGTTGCTAATTTTCTGTGATGTGTCATTGTGATGTGCCTACAAGTCTTTATCAATCGGCATTTTTTTGTTAATTTAGTGTAGTCCTTTGCTACAGTCAATGAAAAAATACATGTTCATCTAAACAGATTGAAATGGCTACAAGCTGGCACGAAGCCCTGAGTGAGTCATGTGAAGTGGAGTTTATTTTTTATTTTTTATATCATTTATGTACATGTACAGCCTCTGAGACAAGAGGGTCTCTGTACTGTCCCTGTCTTGGGGACGCACCTCAGGCAATGTTGCAGCATAGAAACAATGGCTGTGACACTGCCACTAAACTTCCTGACACACAGATCTGTGTCCATGCTCATGGGAATTTTGCGGAAGAAGCAACCTGTTTACATGCAGCTGCGGACCACCTGTGGAAGAAAACATCAAATTAGGACAGACTCATGCTGATTCTTCCACAGTTAAAAGGGTTCTTACATATATATATATATATATATATATATATATATATATATTGTGAGGGGGTTAGCTCGGCAGCGGGTGTGTGTGACCCCCGGGATGGGCTCCCCAGACAAAAACAGGCCCAGCAAACGGAGGTTGTGGTTTTCAAAATCAAAAAGGTGCGGTTTATTTTCTATTTACAGTGACAAAACACAGCAAAGCAAAAGAAACATAAATAAAATAAATCCTGGTCAACTTGACCTCTGACTAAACATACAGGTTTCCTAACTAACAACTGGGATCAGCCTAGTGCTGTCCTAGTCCCTAAGTCCCTGGTTTTAAATGTCCAAGCAAATAGCCACACAGGCTTTGTCTCACCGCACAGGGGTTCACTCTCCCTAGACAGTCCACACAGGTCTGGGTCCAGGCATGAGCTAACACCTAATGAATCTGGGAGTTCTTATAAAGGCCTAAATGAGCTGACAAGCTTCAGCTGGTCTCATCAACTCCCTGTCTGCACGACGCCCCACACTCTCCCTAGAGGTATGAGTCATCCATGAGCCCACTAGCCTCAGCTGGGCTTATACAACTCTCCACCTAGTTGTATAAGTCGGCGTAAAGCCTGAATCTGGGCGAAATATATCTACCCCCCTGGATGCAACCAGGTGACTTTACCTTTCTGCTGTCACATACCCCCCCTCTTGTTTTAACCTCGGGGTTGGAACACCAGCAATCAGGCATTCATGTACTCGAGACAAAGCATCCACATTCCCCATTTGAACGCCAGGGCGATGCTTTACTGTGAAGTTGAATTCCTGGAGGGCCAGGAACCACCTATTCACTCTTCTATTTGTTTCCTTGTTTTGAGCCATCCACTTTAACGGAGCGTGATCCGTAACCATGTCAAAGTGCCTACCTAGCAGGTAGTACCGAAGGGAATCTAGAGCCCACTTCACCGCTAAACACTCCTTTTCAACGGTGGCGTAATTTACCTCATGGGACTTCAACTTCCTGCTGAGGTAAATGACTGGGTGCTCTTCCCCGTTCCAGACCTGGGACAATACTGCTCCTAACCCCACATCTGACGCATCACTTTGTACGACAAAGTCTTTAGAGAAGTCGGGTGAGTACAACACTGGCTGGCTACATAAGGCTTGTTTCAAGAATTGGAATGCTGCCTCAGCCTCGGGGGTCCATTTAATCATGACCGACCCTTTCCCTTTCGTCAGGTTGGTTAGGGGCACAGCCTTAGAAGCAAAGTGGGGAATGAAGCGCCGATAATAACCCGCGATTCCCAGAAAGGCCCGTACCTGCTTCTTGCTGTTGGGACGTGGCCAACTCTGGATGGCCTCGACTTTGTTGAGTTGGGGTTTTATTACTCCCCTCCCAATGGTGTACCCAAGATATTTGGCCTCCTCCTGCCCAATGGTACACTTCTTGGGGTTAGCCGTAAACCCCGCTTCCCGGACAGAGTCCAGGACTGCTTGCACTTTTGGCAGATGTGAGGCCCAATCTGTGCTATGGACAATTACGTCATCCAGGTAAGCCGCAGCATACTTCCGATGGGGCCTCAGCATCTGGTCCATTTTCCGCTGGAATGTGGCCGGCGCATTCTGTAACCCGAACGGCATTCTTTTATATTGGAACGCCCCGTCTGGGGTTACAAATGCGGTTTTCTCTTTGGCCGACTTGGCCAGGGGGATTTGCCAATACCCTTTTGTGAGGTCAAGAGTCGTCATGTATCGGGCTGTTCCCAGCCGGTCGATCAACTCATCTATACGTGGCATGGGGTAGGTGTCAAATTTTGTAACTTTGTTCAACTGACGAAAATCGTTACAAAATCGCCAGCTCCCATCCGGTTTAGGCACCAACACAATGGGACTAGACCAATCACTTTGGGACTCCTCTATCACCCCTAAGTTCAGCATTTTCTGTACTTCCTCCCGTATTGCCTCCCGTCGGGCCTCTGGGATCCGATAGGGTTTTAACTTCACCCTTTCACCGGGCGGGGTAATGATGTCATGCTCTACCCCAGATGTTTGTCCCGGCAGCTCAGAGAATACCTCCTTGTTGCGAAGCACAAACTCCTTAACCTCCTGTTGTTGGGGTTGTGACAAGGTGGCTGCTATTCCAACCTCAGGAATCACGCAACCAGTTTGAGCTGGTGACCAAGTGTCTGCGACTAGGGACTCTCTATCCCTCCAGGCTTTCAACAGATTAACGTGATAGATCTGTTCGGGCTTTCGCCTTCCTGGTTGTCTGACCTTGTAATCCACTTCGCTCACTTTTTCCATTATCTCATAGGGGCCTTGCCATTTGGCAAGGAATTTACTTTCAACCGTAGAGACAAGTACCAGTATCCTATCCCCCGGGGAAAAGGTACGGGTCTTGGCTCCACGGTTGTACACTCTTTGCTGTGCTAACTGCGCTTGGGGCAAATGTTCCTTCACGATGGGCATTACCTGTGCAATTCGGTCTTGCATCAGGGCGACATGCTCAATCACACTCCTGTGGGGAGAACTCTCACTTTCCCAAGTTTCCTTGGCAATATCCAACAGCCCTCTTGGGTGTCTCCCATACAGTAACTCAAAGGGGGAGAATCCCGTAGAGGATTGGGGCACCTCCCTAATAGCAAACATCAGATAAGGAAGTAGACAGTCCCAATCCTTTCCATCTCTATCCACCACTTTCTTCAACATTTGTTTTAGGGTTTTGTTGAATCTTTCAACCAGCCCATCGGTTTGGGGGTGATACACAGATGTACGTAATTGCGTCACTTTGAACAATTTACACAGCTCCTTCATAACCCGGGACATAAAGGGTGTACCTTGGTCCGTAAGCAGTTCTTTACAAATACCCACCCGGCTAAACACAAGAGATAGCTCTTTGGCTATGGTTTTGGCCGAGGTATTTCGGAGAGGGATCGCTTCTGGATAACGGGTGGCATAGTCCATTATAACTAATATGTACTGGTGCCCCCTAGCGGACTTGATTATAGGCCCTACCAAATCCATGGCGATCCTCTCAAACGGGACCTCAATGATGGGTAGAGGGACCAGCGGGCTACGGAAATGTGGCATCGGGGCCGACCTCTGACACACAGGGCAGGAGGAACAATAATTTTCTATGTTCTTCATCACCCCCGGCCAATAGAATCTCTGTAATACCCTCTCTCGGGTTTTCTCTGTCCCCAGATGACCTCCAAGAATGTGCCCATGGGCCAACTCCAACACCAACTTCCTGTAAGGTTTGGGCACCACAAGCTGCTCAACGGTTTCTTCTGCCCTTTTTGCCACCCGATACAGTAGGTCCTTCTCTACGCTGAAGTATGGGTAAGTGCAGGTATTATCTGGGTTCACTAACTCGCCATCTATTTTCACTACGTTTTCCCGTGCCTTTATTAGGGCGGGGTCTTTCAACTGTTCTGTGGCAAAGTTTTCCCTGTGAACCTCAAGATCAGAAAACTCCACAGACGGTAGGTTTTCGTCTGAGGAGGTGGGCTCCTCTCCAGTTTCTTGAGTCTCCCCTGCCAATACTGATAAGGGAAATTCCGGAGAGTCCTCACCACTCTCAGGGGAGTTCTGGCTATCACATTCCTGGTACATAGGGGCACCAGTGGGGGGCTCAGGATCATCCCACAGTTCCCAGAACTTCGGAAAATCCCTTCCCACAATGGCGTCATGCGGTAACTGAGATACTAAGCCCACTGGATGAGAGAGGGTACCTTTGGGGGTCTCAAAACACACTGTAGTCACTGGATACTCTCGGGTGTCCCCATGCACACAAATAACAGCTACCTTGCTATTCCCAAAGACCTCTGTTTTAACTAACTCAGCCTTTATCAGGGTCACAAGGCTACCTGAATCCAGCAATACCACAACATTTCTACCATTAACACACATTTTGCATAAATGTTTCTCAGTTCCTCGAATGGCAGTGCATGCGACTGTCGTACACAGCGACTGACGTCTGCCCGTCAGAAAGTCACACTGCATGGGTTCCTCCACAACCGGGCAATTGGCTGCAATATGTCCCGCTTGCCGGCAGCGGTAGCAAACGATCCTTCTTGCCGCCTCTTGAGCCGCTGATTTCCCAGGCTGTTCTCGCCAAACTTGGGGTAGAGCTCCCACCCTCTCACTCTCTCCACCCTCACCCCTTGGAATCCTCTTATCCGCCCCTGGGGATGGTCTGGTCTTAGGGTGGAAAGTCCGAGTGTCTCTGGAAGAGGCCGTCAGGTTCTCTGTAGCCAAGTATTTCTCCACACGATCCACAAGACCATCGGCCGTCTCTGGGTCTCCATGGCTTACCCACTTTTGGATGGCAGTAGGAAGAGCTCTCAAAAACCGATCCATTACAACACGTTCCACAATCTTTGGTGCGGACAAAGTCTCTGGCTGTAGCCACTTTCTGCTCAGGTGAATGAGATCATACATTTGAGACCTGGGGGGTTTTCCAAGCTGGAAAGTCCAGTTATGCACACGCTGAGCCCGGACAGCCTGGGTGACACCCAGCCTTGCCAAAATTTCAGCTTTTAGCATCACATAGTCTTTTGCTTGGTTAGGCTCTAGGTCATAGTAAGCTTTCTGCGATTCACCAGTTAACAGAGGAGCCACCAGTCCAGCCCACTGCTCCTCAGGCCACTTTTCTCTTTCAGCGGTCCTTTCAAATGTGGTCAAAAATACCTCTGGATCATCCTCTCCAGTCATTTTTGTCAATAAACGACTCACCCCAAAGGACGCGGTATTAGTGGGAAGGCTTTCCTCACTGGTCTGCGGACGTTGCTGCATTACTGCTTCCATTTGTTGTAGTCTCTGCTCTTGCTTCTGTAACAGGTCTATGAAGCGGGCCTCAGATTGCTGCTGGGCTTGTTGCTGAGCTTCCAGACTCTGTTGGTGAGCTTGCTGCTGGGCTGCAAGGCTCTGTTGATGAGCTTGCTGCTGGGCTGCAAGGCTCCTTTGCAAACCTGCATTTGTCTGCTGTTGATTGGCATTTGCTAGAGCCAGCTGTTTCAGTATCTCCTCCATGCTGGCTTAAAAAAAAACTGCCACTGGTTCTCCACCAACTGTGAGGGGGTTAGCTCGGCAGCGGGTGTGTGTGACCCCCGGGATGGGCTCCCCAGACAAAAACAGGCCCAGCTAACGGAGGTTGTGGTTTTCAAAATCAAAAAGGTGCGGTTTATTTTCTATTTACAGTGACAAAACACAGCAAAGCAAAAGAAACATAAATAAAATAAATCCTGGTCAACTTGACCTCTGACTAAACATACAGGTTTCCTAACTAACAACTGGGATCAGCCTAGTGCTGTCCTAGTCCCTAAGTCCCTGGTTTTAAATGTCCAAGCAAATAGCCACACAGGCTTTGTCTCACCGCACAGGGGTTCACTCTCCCTAGACAGTCCACACAGGTCTGGGTCCAGGCATGAGCTAACACCTAATGAATCTGGGAGTTCTTATAAAGGCCTAAATGAGCTGACAAGCTTCAGCTGGTCTCATCAACTCCCTGTCTGCACGACGCCCCACACTCTCC
Organism: Rana muscosa; assembly: GCA_029206835.1. Taxonomy (NCBI): domain Eukaryota; kingdom Metazoa; phylum Chordata; class Amphibia; order Anura; family Ranidae; genus Rana; species Rana muscosa. The sequence goes on along the minus strand of CM055127.1, from coordinate 441,104,002 downwards.
CTAGAGGTATGAGTCATCCATGAGCCCACTAGCCTCAGCTGGGCTTATACAACTCTCCACCTAGTTGTATAAGTCGGCGTAAAGCCTGAATCTGGGCGAAATATATCTACCCCCCTGGATGCAACCAGGTGACTTTACCTTCCTGCTGTCACAATATATATATATATATATATCTTTAAAACCTGGAAAAATATATAAATACATAAAAAAAAATATTTTCTCAGCATGGCACCTGTAGATACTGACCTGCTGTTCAAAGTTTTTTGTAACCCCATCAGTGCTAATGCAAGATATGGAGATACCATTGATGTCGGGCCTATGCTTTGTAGCACTGTGCTTTTATAGGAAGACTTTGTTTTTTTTCCCATTTTGCAATTTAGTAAATATATTGTCCATGGAAACAAAATGAACATACATATTGTTGCAAAGTATATATTATTACATCAATAATATAGATATTTATATAGCACTGACAATAACAAAGTGCTTTATATACTGTACATTTATATCAGTCCATGCCCTCAAGGAGCTTACAATCTAAGGTCCCTATCTAAGTGGGCCACAAGGTGGAACCCACCTCAACCTGCCTACTCTTGTACATATAAAAAGACAAAAGAGGTCGCCCTGGGACTTTAAATGAGGCGAGAGAGGTTTAGCCAATGTTCACAGCAAACAATGAGACAAAATCAATAAATTTGTTTCAAAGTGTTATGTAACGAAACAGCAACAACAATGATTGTGAGTTGCCCGGCATAATAGCCAATGTACACAGCACAGACGAAAGTAAATATATAAAGATTTATTACAAATGTTATACATCAATGAGCAACAGTAAAACTTGAAAGTTGCTGGGCCAGTGGATACACATATAAAGGAAGTAAAATTTACATACATATAAACAGGGAAATATGTAGACATAATGCGATAATACCCAGCATGTACAGGCATAAAACAAGCATCAATAAAGCCCTACTAGTTTCGCAAGACCCTGCTCGCTTCTTCAGGGGCGGATGCATGAATGTTGTATCGACGGGCTGAAATGAATTGCCAAACGCTGGATATCAAGATGGCGGCCGTGTAGTGCATCCAGCTCGGGAGCTGAGGAGACGGAGCAAACAAAAGCCACAACAGGGGAACATCCGGAGGATCAGCATGGTCTGGATAGCGGTATTTCTCACTGCAGTCTCCACTAAGCCCCTTGAAATCCTGTCTAGAATATATCTCAGTTTGTTCTTAAGTATGTGACCGCTCTGTCCCACCATCAAGTTGTGAATCAAAGTCCCAGCCGTGCTGAACGTCCAGATATGCCCACAAGGGCCCGAAGGCTCCGCTCCCAGCGTCATGTACGAGCGGTGAGGCATAGGCGTCAGTGAGACGTCCACCGCCAGAGGGGGTGCTCAGCATATAGTACACGTGTAGGCAGGTTGAGGTTGGTTCCACCTAGTGGCCCACTTAATATTGCTGCTCTTTGAAATCCTCCCTGGCAGGATCCCATAAATATGGTAGGAGGAGCTGTGGAGACAGATAGAGCTCTGGAAAGGGTTGCCATGTGAGAAATGAGCACCTAGGGACAGTGACTTTTATACCATCATCCCCTTGGTGGGGGTTTCCCCAGAGATGGGCACATCGTTGCATCACCAGCCTTAAAGAGACATCATGGTAATTGGGAGAAGAAGGTTGTGCTGGGGTCCAAGACCTGTATTGGCTGCATCACACTTTCATATTCAACTGTAAAGAAGCTCATCTAAATGCGGCCTCACTGTGCAGTTATTCAGGTATCGCAGTAGATGAGATAAGGGAAAGAACAAGAGTTATCAGTGATGTCATCTGGTAGTGAGGGGGTAGGGTCAAGCAACCTGGAGGGTGGAAAGGAGGTCCAGTCTCTGACCACTACCCACACATCAAGCGAGACAAAGAAAGAGTGAGAATTACACGGCAAGGTATGGTATGCCCAGAAGGTTAGTCTACATTAGGAGTGCTCCGGCTGTTCACTGTGGCCACATGTGCGGCAAACCATCACCCACTAACACACATACACACATACTAACATACTAGACACAATTTTAGACAGGAGTCAGTTAACCTACATGCATGTCAATTAAGCAGTACTTTACATACTGTACATTTACATCAGTCCCTGCCCTCAAGGAGCTTACAATCTATGATCCCTACCTCACATTCATACATACATATACTAGCGCCAGTTTTCACAGGAGTTAATTAACCTACCAGCATGTCTGTGGAGTGTGAGAGGAAACCAGAGTACCCAGATGAAACCCATGTAAGCACAGTGAGAACATGCAAACTCCATGCAGATAGTGTCCTAACTGAGATTCAAACCAAGGAATCCAGAGCTGCAAGGCAGAAGTGCTAACCACTAAACCATGTACACGAGGGAAGCTGGGTAAACCCATTTGTTATCCAAGGTTGTAAAATCACAGAAGACCAACAGACAGGGCTCGGCAACTTTGATTGGAGCTAATGTTCACAGTAAAATGTGTGTGTGAAAAATGTCCTCTTCTCTCAAACCTGGTTATGCCTGCTGTACCCTCTACAACAGGTGCAGGTGACTCATAGAGCCATCCGCACTCCGACACCTGAACAGAAAACTTTTTACACCTATCTCTACGAGTAAGCCCTGTTGGGTGAAATGCATCAGGGAGGAAGTCCTGAGGTCGGGGAATGCCATAGTGATTTTTGGCTTCAAATAAATTGGAACCGACGTAATGACATTGGTGTGCAGAGAGCTTCCTCCTTCTGTTCATTATGTTTTTAGAAGTTGTAGTAGCAGAAAATATCATAAATTCCAGCGGACCCCCTTCTAGCTTCAAAGAGCATTAGAAAGATGCAAGAGGGTGCTAGATCAAATTGTATATGGCACGCCACACATACAATCCAATATATGAAGAACGACCAGCACACCATTTTAGTAAAGTGAATAGGAACACAGAAAAGAGAAAAGTTGTCCCAAGCATGTTTGAATTCACTTACTGAATAGTGGGATATTTTTTCATTGACTAGTACTTTGATGTTTTAGGTCACGCTTTTAAATGTCCTGCTGTTCATTTTACTAAAATTTCGTACTGGTGATACTTTGTACTGTATATTGTATTGTATCTGTGCTGGTGCCATCTGCCAGCCACCTAAGAACCCTATACCTTCTCAAGGTTTGTGAAGCTAGGAGAAGTGAACTGTGGAGCAGAAGCATGTCCCGCTGTGATACTCCCACAGAGCCAGCAATTTATAAAAGATATGTCATTGGAGGAAAAAGCCAGGAAAAAAAAAGTTCTGTGGCTCCCCTGTAATCAGCAGAGCAGCATGTGGGGGCTCTGCAGGTTGCAAATTTCATTGCTTCCCCTGTCTTCTGGAAGCTTCCAGAATGTAGTGGGTGGGAGAATCAAATAAGCAGCCTGAATATTTATGCAGCTCCGATCAATCTCTGGTGAGGTGTGCCCAGATGATAGTTGAGGAGTGTATAAATAGTTTAGAGCCTCAGAGAACACTGTTCTTCCCCAGGAGGAGAGGTTCCCAGCCAAAAGGGCTGCTGCCCTTCCTGCCAGTCTAACTGAAGATTCTTCCTATCTTATCGAGGTCCCAGCTGTGCATAGGCCTTTCCTGCTGCTAATTCTTTGAGAGCTGGAAGAGGGGATTCACTGAGGATCTGGTCTTGAGGCTACTGCCTAAGTCTTTAGAAGACACTCGCTCATTTATGTCTTTATGGACCTTGTTTGTGCATTGGTGCACAGTCATGTTGGAACAGGAAGGGCCATTCCCAAACTGTCCCCACAAAGTTGGGAGCATGAAATTGTCCAAAATATTTTGGTATGCTGACGCCTTAAAAGTTCCCTTCACTGGAACTAAGGGGCCAAGCCTAACCCCTGAAAGACAACCTCACACCATAATCCTCCCTCCACCAAATGACAAGTGCACAAACCAAGGTTCATAAAGACATGGATGAGCGAGTTTGGGATAGAGGAATTTAACTGGCTTGCACAGAGTCCTGGTCTCAACTCGATAGAACCCCTTTGGGATGAATTAGAGTGGAGACTGCGAGCCAGGCCTTCTTGTCAACATAAGTGCCTGACCTCACAAATGCGCTTCTGGAAGAATGGTCAAACATTCCCATAGACACACTCCTAAACCTTGTGGACAGCCTTCCCAGAAGAGTTAAAGCTGTTATAGCTGCAGATAGTGGGTCAACTCAATATTAAACCCTACGGACGAAGACTGGGATGCAATTAAAGTTCATGTGTGTGTGTGTAAGACCCCTTTCACACTGGGGCAGTTTTCAGGTGCCTTAGCGCTGGAAATAGCCTCTGCTAAGCGCCTAAAAACCACCTCCCATTCATTCAAGTTTGACTTTTCACACTGGGGCGGAGCACTTGCGGGACGTTTCCGAAAAAGTCTCGCAAGCAGCATCTTTGGGGCGGTTTGGGAATGCTGTAATTAGTGCTCCCAATATGCCCTGCCCATTGGAATGAATAGGTGAAAATTGCTTCGGAAGCTCTGCAACACGGGTGGTTTTAACCCCTTTTTTGGGGTTAAAAGCACCCAGCTAGCGGCCGAAAAGTGCCTCTTAAACATTGCTAAATCGCCAATAAAACGAGTGGTGCTTTAGTGCTATTGTGGCTGCAGCCGTGGCCCCTGCCCCAGTGTGAAAGGGGTCTAAAGGTAGGTGTCCAAATACTTTTGGTAATATAGTATATATTTACCTAGAAAAATGGTGATGTGTTCAATACTTATTTTACATGCTGTGTATGTATATATATATATATATATATATATATATATACACACACACAGAACAAAAAACATGGGACTTTTAAAAAGCACACCTCAAGTAAAAAGTATAAATGATTTATTTAACAAACATTTAAAAACAACAATTGATACAGAAAAGAAACCACATACTGTATTAAATGTCGACATATAAATCAATATTGCATTTTTGTCATAGACCTTTCCATGAGATCTGATTGTGTCATGCAGATGACTGTCAGTAGTCTAGGATGACTGTGCTAGGTCTCGACGCGTTTCACGAGAGGAGTCTCGCTTCTGCTGGAGAAGCACAGATAGATGCGGATGATGGAAGACTCCTGGCCTACTAGCTGGTATGAATGACTCTTTTTGAAAATCAAAAAGTGTATAAATGAGTATATAAACAATTGGGTATGATACCCTATATTTATAAAAAAGATTTAAAAAAATGTAATGAACTATCCGTAAGAATGAATGGATGAATGCATACACTGCCAACCATGCCACAAAGCTGATCTCACCCCCGGGAGCTGTGGAAGGGTAGGGAGATGGAACCAGTGGGAAACCGCAAAACCCGGAAACCGGAGAGGAATACGTATGTCCCAAACTGTGAAGACCCACACCCTGCGAGGGAGACACACAAACACAACAGTGACCGGTGTATGGCAGGCTGCTAAATATATATATATATATATATATATATATATATACATATATCGTATATACTCGAGTAAAAGCCGACCCGAATATAAGCCGAGGCACCTAATTTTACCACAAAAAAATGGGAAAACGTATTGACTCGAGTATAAGCCTAGGGTGTCCATCTGCATGCCTCACTTTGCCTTACTGTGTCCATGTGCATGCCTCACTGTTTCCATGCCTCACTGTGCCCATGCCATCACTGTGCCCATGCCTCACTGTGCCCATGCCTCACTGTGCCTCACTGTGTCCATACCTCACTGTGTCCATGCCTCATTGTGTCCATGACTAGACTTACGTTTAACATGGGAGTATATGAAAGGGGTGCCTGGTTTGAAAAATTGGTGCTCCCCGTATGTAGGTCCCCCAGACAGAAAGCTTTGCACACTTGTAGAGGAGAACTGGGGCTACATGTGTGCCAAGTTTCGGGTCCAGGGGACCTACAGCCGACCAGTACCGGGTCCCAAAAGTTACCCAGAGAAATTACAGTTTAACATGGGAGTCTATGGAAGGGGTGGCCGGTTTTAAAAAATCGGCGCTCCCCGGCCGTAGGTCCTCCTGGACAACAAACTTTGTACACTAGTAGAGGAAGAGTGGGGCTGTATGTGTGCCAAGTTTGGGGTCCAAGGGACCTACGGACGGCCGGTTCCGGGTCCCCAAAGTCCGGTAGATCAGGCACAAAAAGGTGACTTGAGTATAAGCCGAGGGGGGCATTTTCAGCACAAAAAAATGTGCTGAAAAACTTGGCTTATACTTGAGTATATAGGGTATATATATATATATATATATATATATATATATATATATATTCAGATTGAGAGAGAATGTGATAGTAAAATGTTTAATTGCAATACAGCAAAAGTGAGTTCGTTGGCGGGGCTGTGTAAATCTCAGGACTGGATAAACAAATATACATATCTTTTGATGGGTAGATATTTGCCACCAATGTATTTCAACCGTATTTCTGGCGGCTGATAAAATGATAAACATTAAGTTGATGACAATTGTGTGCCTGAAAAAAGTGGGTTTCTTTTAAATGTCTTTCAGTTTACATGAACAAAAGTGCAATTAAGCAGGTTTTGAATGTTAGATGTAAAATCTGCGAGCGGCACACTTGCTGGAAACCATATGAGGCCATGCTATTTGATCTTCCTCTTTTCTGTGACATCGGACATCAGGTGTAAAACAAAATAGAACAGTCTCCTGAAATAATGGACATATGGGAGGGTGCCCTGCCAGCGATTCTGCCTTACTGCTCTATTGATCTTGCTGCCTCTGAGTCTCTCCTGTGTGTGAGATCAGATAGTGTGGGCTAGAGGGATGCCAGGAACGCAGTCTAGTGGAGCATCTGGCACAGCGCGGGATAGAAAAAAACCAACACACTTGGACTGGCCTTATAGCTGTGCGCTGCACCCGTAACGCAGGTGTCAAACGGTAAAACTGAGAGCGCTGGCTCACCAGCCCGGTCACGGATGTACGTGTCTGACTTACCATCAAAGGCTCAGCTAGAGAAAAGAGACCTGAGCCTTTCCTGAGGAGCAAGCTGTTCTAGAATCTCTCAAGAACCTGTTTCTTTCATTTACAGTGGGGAAAAAAAGTTGTCTCCAAAATAAAAATAAAACGTAAAAAAAACAGTTTTTAGTCTTGCGCAAAAAACCTGTAAATGCGCTTCTCCATTCTGTTCTACTTTTATAGCTGAACTCCAGGCAGATATAAAAGACAAAGCTTTGACTGGTATTAAATCAAACATTTCTTATATTGCTGCTTACCCATTCTTATGCCCTGTACACATGATCGGATTTCCGATGGAATAAAATCCGATGGAATTTTCCATCGGAATTCCGATGAAGCTGACTTTCGTCAGTCTTGCCTACACACCATCAGACAAAATTTCGATGTCCAAAACGCGGTGACGTAAAACACTCATGCTTCTGAGCATGCGTCAACTTGATTCTGAGCATGCGTGGGTTTTTTTCTCCACACAGACGATCAGAATTTCCTATCGTTTCTTTTTCCATTGGAAAAATTTAAAACATGTTCTATTTTTTAACACCGATGGAAAAACGTCCGATGGGGCCCACACACGATCGTTTTTTCCGATGAAAAAAGTCCATTGGACTTTTTTCATCGGAAAAACCGTCCGTGTGTACAGGGCATTAGAAGTGGTGGCTGTATTCGTTTTCTTTAGGCTTTCATCTTTTATTTTCATCTGGTGATCTGGCAAGTAAATCTGTCGTTTTTCAACAAAACAGGCTCTCCTGCAAATGTATCAGTTAACCACTTGCTTACAGGGCACTTATACCCCCTTCCTGACCGGGCCAATTTCAAGCTTTCAGCACTCTAACACATTGAATGACAATTGCGCTGTCATGTAACACTGTACTCAAATGGGATTTTTATCATTTTTTTTCACACAAATAGAGCTTTCTTTTGGTGGTATTTAAACCCCACTGCGGTTTTTTATTTTTTGCTAAACAAACAAAAAAAGACCAAAAATTTTGAAAAACGTTGTTATAAAATTTTGCAAACAGGTAATTTTTCTCTTTCACTGATGGGCACTGATGAGGTGGAACTGATGGGCACTGATAGGCTGCACTGATGGGCACTGATATTGTGGCACTAATGGGCACTGATAGGTGGCATTGATGGGCACTGATTGGCGGCTTTAATGGGTACTGATAAGGAGGCACTGATGAGGCTGCACTGATGGGTGGCACTGATAGGTGGCACAGATAGGTGGCACTGGTAGGCAATGATCAGGGGACTGATGGGCACTGTTAGGTGGCACAGATAGGTGGTACTGATAGGTGGCACTGATTGGTGCTAATAGTGGTGGGCACTGATCAGGAGGCACTAATGATGGGGCACTGATGGGTACTGATAGGTGGCACTGGTGGGCACTGATTAGCAGTACTGATGAGCAGTGATAGATGGCACTGGTGGGCACGAATTTGTAGCACTGGAGGACACTGATTAGAAGCACTGGTTGGCACTTAGGGGACTGATGTCCCTCTAACAGAAGCCGGTAACCAGCTTTTCTTCTTTGCTTCACCCCCTTCTCCAATTCCACCCAATAGAAATGCAAGCCTCGAAAGCTGTGCCCGAATATTGGGTGCTGGCGGAACTGGTGGGGAAGGGATCTTTCCTTGCTCTCTGTCTCCTGTGGGTACCCCACCCTCGGCAGCACACACACCTGAGCTCTTCATGTGTGTTCGGATGTTTAACAGCCCGGCAACTATGAGTATGTGTGTTGAGAGCAGCAGGGTGGCTTTTTTACAGGGCGGCGGAGCGGCCAGGGGGGGGGGGGGTGGTATGTCACCCTGCCCCCTGGTCCAGTCTGCCCCTGGATGACACACAAAAAAAAATTCTGATTTTCAATTTGCCACCCCGTTCTGTCTGGGTCTAGACCCAGTGGGACCCATGGTAGGGCCAGCCCTGCCAGTGACACTGCTTTATCTGGTAAAGTTAAAGAAGAAGAAAAGGCTCTCTAGTAACTAAGCTTTAAGGGCTCATGCACACAGGACTTTTAAAAATTGCCAGTGCTGCTGCCAGGAAAAGGCAACTATAAAAATGCAGTTTTAGCCGCATTTTTGACTAGTGTTTATGCATGTTTTTTGGCGTTAGCGTTTTTGGGTGTTTTTTCAGCAAAAGCACCCCCTATAATGTAAAAAATAAGAAAAGCGGCTAAATGCGGCTAAAAGCTTATTACAGCATTTAGCGTTGTTTAGCTGCGTTTAGCAGGGTTTTTGGCGTTTTGCGTTTTTACAGCTCAACGTTTTCTGCTCCTGGACGCACAGGCTGTCGTTTTTTTCTACTGCCCCTAAACGCTTATGCCTCCAAACGCCGCTGACGGTTTATGTGTGCATGGACATATAGGCTAGCATGGAGGGGCATTTAGAGGCAGTGTGGATGAGCCCTTAACGTTGCCTGCCCACTGCCTTTGGTAATGCTGCAGACCATAATAAATAGCAATGTAAATCAATTTAAAAAATAATATTTTTCCTAGTGGTCACATGATTGCAGAGCTCCAGGCCCGGAGGGGTTAGCGAGAGCTGAGAATGCTGAGGAAATCTTAGAACAGTGACATCACCCCATCCTCGCTCTAGGCGTGTTGGGTGGCAGTAGAGGGGGAATAACATGCTGTTACTTTAAAGTGGTTGTAAACGCACTTTGTTCTATGCATACTATCCTCTGTGTTCCATTACATTATGTGTCCCAGTGTATGTGTTTTATATAAAAAAAATATGCAGCTTTATACCTTACAGTGAGGGAAAAAAGTTTTTGATCACCTGCTGATTTTGAAAGTTTACCTACTGACAAAGAAATTATCAGTCTATAATTTTAATGGTAGGTTTATTTTAACAGTGAGAGACAGAATAACAACAAAAATATCCAGAAAAACGCATTTCAAAAAAGTTATAAATTGATTTGCATTTTAATGAGGGAAATAAGTATTTGACCCTTTGCAAAACATGACTTAGTACTTGGTGGCAAAACCCTTGTTGGCAATCAAGGTCAGACATTTCTTGTAGTTGGCCACCAGGTTTGCACACATCTCAGGAGGGATTTTGTCCCACTCCTCTTTGCAGATCCTCTCCAAGTCATTAAGGTTTTGAGGATGACGTTTGGTAATGCAAACCTTCAGCTCCCTCCACATTTTTTCTATGGGATTAAGGTCTGGAGACTGGTTGGCCACCTCAGGACCTTAATGTGCTTCTTCTTGAGCCACTCCTTTGTTGCCTTGCCGTGTGTTTTGGGTCATTGTCATGCTGGAATTCCCATTCACAACCCATTTTCAATGCTCTGGCTGAAGGAAGGAGGTTCTCACCCATGGCTCGTCCATCGTCCCTTTGATGCAGTGAAGTTGTTCTGTCCCCTTAGCAGAAATACAGCCCCAAAGCATAATGTTTTCACCTCCATGTTTGACGGCGGGGATAGGGCTTTTGGGGCTCTTTGGGCTCATAGACAGCATTCCTCCTCTTCTGAACACGGCGAGTTGAGTTAATGCCGAAGAGCTAGATTTTGATCTCATCTGACCGCAACACTTAGGCCCCTTTCACACTGAGGCGCTTTGCAGGCGCTATTGCGCTAAAAATAGCACCTGCAATGCGCCCCAAAAAAGCTGCTCAATTGTATCCAATGTGAAAGCCCGAAGGCTTTCACACTGGAGCGTTGCGCTTGCAGGAGAGTCAAAAAACTCCTGCAAGCCGCATCTTTGAGGCGCAATAGGAGCAGTAAAAATACTGCTCCTATAGCGCCCCTGCCCATTGAAATCAATGGGGTAGAGCCTCCAAAACGCCCGCAAAACACAGCAAAGAGGTGTTATTGCAGGCGTTTTTAACCCATTTTCGGCCGCTAGCGGGGGTTAAAATCCCCCCGCTAGCGCCCGCAAATCGCGGGAAAAAATACGGTATAGCGGCGCTAAAACTAGCGCCGCTATACTGCCAGCGCATCCAGCACCTCAGTGTGAAAGCAGCCTTAGTCTAGGTTCGCATTGGAGCGATTTGTCACACGATTTGAGAGATCAAATCGCATGACAAGTCGCAGCTTATTGGAGGCAATGGCACTGTTCCAATCGGTGTGACAACGATTTTGCGGCGCCGCACTGATTTGAAAAAGTAGTTCCTGCACTACTTTTGCCGATTTCAGGTGCGACTTTAATAGACATTTGTGTATGAAGCCACACAGATGTCTATCAAGTAGCAGCTTAAATCGCACTGACCTTGCTACTTTGAAATTGCGCTACTTCAAGTGAAGTAGTGATTACAAAGTAGCAGTAATATGAACCAGGTCTTATACCCAGTTCTCCTCTGAATGATTCAGCCTGTACATGTGCTCTCTTAAGCAGGGGGGCCTTGTGGGCGCTGCAGGTCTTCAGTCCTTCATGGCGTAGTGTGTTACCAATTGTTTTCTTGGTAAATATTAGGCTTGTGCAATTCGTTTCGTAACGAATTGAAATTCGTCCGAATTTAGCAACTTTCGGACATTCGGAAGCATTCGAATTTCCGAACAAAGCAATTACGAATAAGACCGAATCCGAAATAAATTATACCGCAAATAGCGAATGCCCGAATGTCTTCGGCATAATTCGTTATGAAAAAGTTACGAATGTACGAATCCATACGAAGCACAATAACACTCACTCTGCTCTGCTCTCTGCTTCTCCCACACCGTGCTGAACTCCCTCTCAAAATGGTGTACAGGGGCGGAGGCTATAGCCGCATGAAAAAAACGAAAGTAAAATACGAGATTTCGAATCCATTCGAAGCACAATAACACTCTGCTCTGCTCTCTGCTTCTCCCTCACCGTGCTGAACCCTCTCAAAATGGTGTACAGGGGCAGAGGCTATAGCCGCATGTAAAAAACGAAAGTAAAATACGAGATTTCGAATCGTTACAAATAACCACAATGTATTTAGAAAAGTACAAATCCATTCGAAGCACATTAGGCATAATAGGCAGCGTCGTTGTGAGAGAGACACGGAAAATTACGAATCAACGAACCCAAAAAAAGTTACGAAAGTAGGAGTTGTGTCCAGAATCAACGAAAAACAACGTACTCTACCGAAAGTACGAATTATAAAGCAACAAAAAATTCAACGAAAAATGTCGCTTGCAAAAATACGAATGAGTCCGAACACGAAAAATCCCGTCTAGCAAAATTACGAATGATTACGAATCAACAGGACCGGAAAGAAACGAACCGAAACGGAACGAATTTTTCCGTTGTGCACAAGTCTAGTAAATATGGTCCCAGCTGCCTTGAGATAATTTTTTCAAGATTCTCTCGTGTAGTTTTGGGCTGATTCCTCACCATTCTCATGATTGTTGAAACTCCATGAGGTGAGATCTTGCATGGAGCCTATGGAGATTGACAGTTATTTTGTGTTTCTTCCATTCGCAAATAATCGCACCTACTGTTGTCACCCTCTCGCCAAGCTGCTTGGCAATTGTTTTGTAGCCCATTCCAGCCTTGTGTAGGTCTACAATCTTGTCATCTGACATCCCTGGCCATGGTGGAGAGATTGGAATCTGATTGATTGCTTCTGTGGACAGGTGTCTTTTATACAGGTAGCAAGCTGAGATTGGGAGCACTACTTTTAAGAGAGAAGATGCCTGGGAGCCAGAAATCTTGCTGATTGATAGGGGATCAAATACTTACTTCACTCATTAAAATGCAAATCATTTTATAACTTTTTTCAAATGCGTTTTTCTGGATATTTTTGTTGTTATTATGTCTTTCACTGTTAAAATAAACATACCATAAAAATTATAGACTGATCATTTCTTTGTCAGTGGGCAGATGTACAAAATCAGCAGAGAATCAAATACTTTTCCCTCACTGTATTTCAGAGCGCTGCTCGGTGATCACGTGACTGCCCACCACTCTCCTCCCCGATCTGACAATTACAGCAGGAAGGCCTGAGATTCCCCCGCTGACGTCAGCCGGAAGGACAGGAGAAGAGTGGCGGGCAGTCACGGGAGCGCCGCTCTAAAATAAGGTATAAAACAGCATTTTATTTTTATAAAACACATACACCGGGCACATAGAGTTATGGAACACTGGGGATTGTATTAAAAAAAAAAAAAAATAGCCAAGTAATTCAGCAGCAGGAGGGGAGGGAGCGGGCACTGACACGAGCTGACACTGACACGAGCTGACAGGCAGGGAGGGGGGAGAGAGGACAGAGGAGAGAGCGCATGACAGAGGCACGTAAACTGACCACGATATCGGGGCTCAGCAGCCATGATAAACATGTTCAGTTTACAGAGGGGAGGGCAGCACCAAGCAGGATCAACCAGGTATTTTAGATAATACAGGGGGCCAAATTACCAACTGTGCTGTTATTCATGCTTTAAAGAAATAAGATCAATTTTCTTTTTTTTAGGGTAACTGCTTTAATTTTTATTATTTTTAGTGTTACTGTAGCATGATGGTACTGCTTTTTGTGTGAGTTAACACCCTTTGTGGTCAAAGGCTAAAGCACTACTCTGGTCCCACCAAGGGGTAACCCCACTTAGGTGCAGCTCTACATCTCCTTGTGGATGGTCTTTCTCACTCCTACCACTAACCTTCAACAACGGCAACCCTCTCCTGGCCCAACCCCTTTCTACCCCTGCTACAGAAAGCTCCACAGGTCAAATGGCAGACACATCACAGCGTATTAACTCTTAAAGCGCTAGACAACACATTTTAATTAAATGCAATACCTGAATGATATTTTAGGCACCTGCTTACAATCACATGCTGCTTGGTTCCTTCAGTTGACCTAATCTCCTCAAGTAGGATGGGTCCCACTTCTGTAGGTCCGTTCCCCCACATTGTGTCTTCCAAGCAGCTGAGTTCCATTTGACAAAAGCCGCTATCAACTATCATTTAAAGAACAACTACGTTTCAAGTCTAGCTTCTTGATTTCTCTTCTGTCTTTGCAGCATTACCAAGGGCAATGGGCAAGCAACATCTAAAACTTAGTTGGTAGATATAGATAGCCTTTCCTTGCTTTCTGCCTGCTGATTGGACAAGGAAGTAGCAGGAAAAGACTAAAAAGTCAACCTGTGCTCACTCTGCTCTTTCCCCTTGTCTGCAGGTTCCCCATTAACACATGTGCACTCAAATTGAAATGTATAAATTGCGATTGTTGCTGTGGTAGGCCGTCTGTGGACCACAATTTTTTTTTGCATAGACACACTATTCAGTGGTAGGACACACTTGGGTGAAACAGTAAACTGAGAAATGTCAAACATTTGTGTATCACCATAAACCGAGGAAGTGGTGAGGTAAAGCCCCAAAATGCGTCTTTTGGTAAAATAACGCTATTTGATGTTCATCAGACTTGATGACTCCAACTCATCCTTAAGGGAAACGTATGGCCAGAGTTTTTTTTGGCCATTCTTCTCATGAGGGTCATAGGCGTGCAATTATGTCTGCACTCCTGTGACCCAGATTCAGCCAACAGCAAGCTAAAGCCCACTGTTGGCTGACGTCACAGATCTGGTCCAAACATTTATGTTGGGATCCACCCAGATGTCTGACCGCCAGCTGGCTTAGCCTCTCAACATGCCGCTGAGAGCCTAAGCCAGCCCCCTCCACAGCCTGGCGGTCCAGTAAACACTGGAAGGACCAACCAAAGAGGTTCACCAGTGGCTTTTTGACCTTCTGTCATTCTACCAGTGCAATATCCACCTGAGAACCCATTAGAGGATCCAGGATTGGGAGCATCGAGAGCAACCCATCTCACCACATGGAAATGGGGCCTTTTTTTCATCTGCATTTATGGAAAGTTGCATGTTTCAACCTTTCTGGGTCACCACAACATCACCAGATGTCAGTCATGTTTTTCTTTTCTCTCTAATTTTTAAATTCTTTGAGGTAATACCTTTATTTTAGGTACATACTACACTATAAGGCTTTTTTGGTCTGACCCCTGAACCCTTGGACCTTTGAGGACCACCAACCCCTGAATCTGACACTATTCAGTAGGCTTTGTTTAAGTGGTGATCCTGGGTCAGATCAGCTATAGAGGTAAAATGGGGTGAACTGAGCTTGTTTATACTTTAAACATCCAATCACGTCAAAGGAAACTTTAGATAATAGAACTTCTTCTTGACATGATTATCTGCATTTGCTACACTTCACACTCTAGTAAATTAGGCCCTATGTCTGTAGTTATCACATGGCTTCATTTATGTACATGCAATTGGATTCTCATTTAAAACCTTAAAAACCAGATACTCTTTAAGATTAGTCCCTGCAAATGTATCTATAGCCGGTAAGTGGTCATTCCTCGGTGGGATAAGAGCCTAAATTCCTAAAGCACAAACAAAATAATTCACTTTCACATTAAACGTCTAATCTGTGAGTATAATTATGATCTAATTATGTTTCGCGACTTGTTTTGATCCTGAGAGTTTATCTTATCTATTTCAAGATACAGTATAGGAAAGAAGAAAAAAAGAGGAATTTGTCAGACAAGGCGCCCTCAGTTCCTCACAAGGCCTAATTTGGCGGACCAGTCTTAGAGAGAAATCTTGGAATTTCGTCTTGCAGTTTTAGAATAGATCTTATTTAAGCTTCCCAGAAAACCATTGTGCCTTGAGGTGCAATAAGAACAAGCGAGCCTTGTTAACAATAAGACACAGCAATAAAAAACAGCAAGCTCGACTGCTGATATAAATCATAATTTGGACTCGCAGTAACAGTGAATCCATTCATTAACATTCAGAATGGTCACGTCTTATCAGCTATATTTGTGCCTTGTGACTGAGGAGGTTAGGCCAGGATGACATCACCGACATTAAGCACATTACCACCTTGTCTGCTTCCCTCCATGTAGGAGCTGAATTGTCCTCCCCTTTCAAATAATACCTTTGTGTTCCAGCCAGCTGCAGCACCGGGGGCTGGAAATACCACATCGCTTCGTGATGAATGGTTTGTCACCTCTGACTTTCCTATTCGAAATGTTACGAAACAAAACCGCTTTCAGATTGGTATGTGGAATTATGGGAAATGTCCTGCACAGGGGCTAAGAGATAAAGATTATAGGCACTGTAGCTTTAAGAAATGTTTTAAAAATATACATAGGGTATTAAAGAAATAAAAAGTAAAATAAATAAATAAAAGAATAAATAAATAAATAAAAGAATAAATAAATAAATAAATACATATAAAAAAATAAATAAATAAATAAATAAATAAAAATAAATATATAAAAGAATAAATAAATCCATAAAAAATAAAAATAAAAGAACAAATAACGAAATAAATAAAATCTAAGCCCAAGTATAAAAATGTAAAGTTCTCATAAACCTCTGAAATTAAAAAATCCCCCCTATACTGTGAACTTGCCTCAATACAAAGCACTTATGCCGCGTACACACGATCGGAAATTCCGACAATAAAACAGTGGATTTTTTTTCCGATGGAATGTTGGCTCAAACTTGTGTTGCATACACATGGTCACACTTATCTGGTCGGAAATTCCGAGCGTCAAGAACGCGGTGATGTACAAGACGTACGACAAGCCGAGATCAATGAAGTTCAATAGGCAGTTCGGCTCTTCTGCTTGATTCTGAGCATGCATGTTTTTTTGCGCCTCGGAATTGCATACAGACGATCGGAATTTCCGACAAGACCTTTTCTTGATGGAAAACTTGAGAACCAGCTCTCCAATTTTTGTGGTCAGAAATTCCGACAGCAAATGTCCGATGGAGCCTACACATGGTCGGAATTTTCGACAAAAAGCTCACATCGGACATTTGTTGTCGGAATTTCCGATCGTGTGTACGCGGCATCAGTGTGATTTCTGTCTGATGTCCCCTTTCTCTGCTATCTGCATGAGTCACTTCTGACAAGTTATGCCAAGTTCAAGGGATCTAGGAAGAAGGGGGAGGCAGACTCCAGCCTCAGCTGGGCATGTTTCCCTATGAGACTATGTAGAGGCGGGTTGTAGCTATTGTAGCTTCTATCAATGAAACACGATCTATACAATGGAGAATGGGCAAATGATTGAAAGGTCCTCCCCCCATTCATAGATCGTACATAGTACATAGTTAGTGAGGTTGAAAAAAGACACAAGTCCATCAAGTCCAGCCTGTGTGTGTGCTTTTATATTAATAGTACATTGTGTATCCCTGTATGTTGTGGTCGTTTAGGTGCTCATCTAATAGTTTTTTTAAATTATCAATGCTCCCCGCTAAAACTACTGTTTGTGATAGAAAATTCCACATCCTTACCGCTCTTACAGTAAAGAACCCACTACGCAGTTTAACCCCTTCCATACCATTGGAAAATGACGCCGGCAGGAACCCTCTCTCCCTCCAGGTGGACATCATATGACGTCCTGGGTTTGAGGGGGGATATCTGAATGATAAAAAACAAAGGTATGCAGCGCTGAAATAAGATCTCCAAAATAAAATTAGGAGAACATAAAATAAGTTGATCATCAACTAAATGATTAAACACAAAATATAAAGTGAATTATAAATAAGTGCAGTAGTGAACCACAAAAGATTATTAAATAAGTAAATGTTGACAATATAAATAATGTTAATAACTAATCCGTGAAGAAGTTCATAAACAAAGTCCATCAAAAGAAACCTCCTTGGTGCAAAAATAAACAACAATCTAATGTGAAGTGAAGTGTTCCAAAAAAAAGAGAAGAAAGCTTGCTCCCAAACGTGAAGTAATGGATACAATGGTGACACCCGGGTGAGAAAGATATATATCCTGCTTACCAGATGCTCATGACTGCATCCAACAGTCTCACCCAGCACAGGGAAATTATACAATGTTTTGTATAGTTTTAGTATTTAGCTATTTATGCTAGCTGCTGTCTTTGGATCACTGATCACTTTACCAATTTCAATTGCTTCTCCAGCGCAACGTTAGCCCTAGGGCTTTTTTTCTTGATATCTGAATGATGCCTGCAGCTAGAGGCATCATTCAGATATCCTTGTTTTGAGCCGGCGATCCTGCGCACCATAAGAACGATCATAGCGGCGGTTCCACCGCTTGATCGTTCTTATAGGCGGCGGGAGGGGACATCCCCCCTCCCCCGCCATCCAGTGCTTCTCCGGGCTCTCCCGTGCGATCGGGGACCCGGAGAGAATCGTCGGCGCCGGTGGTGGGTCACGTGACGAGCATAGAGATGACTGGTGACCAGATGGTCACCAGTCATCTCTATGATCGTCGGAGGCCCGGGCGCGATGTGATGATGTCACGCCCGGGTCCTCAAATGTAAACAAAGCTGCCATTGTGAGTATGAGATCAGTGAAATTTTTTTCACGATCTCATGCTTTCTAGCCTGGAGGAGAGATGTGGGGTCTTATTGACCCCGCATCTCTCCATAAAGAGGACCTGTCACACACATTCCTATTACAAGGGATGTTTACATTCCTTGTAATAGGAATAAAAGTGATAAAAAAAAAAAAAGTGTAAAAAAAAAGTAAAAATAAAAAAAAAATAAGTAATATAAAAAAAAAAAAAATACTTTTTTTTTTAAAACGCCCGTCCCCAATAGCTTGCGCTTAGAAGCGAACACACACGTAAGTCCCGCCCGCATATGTAAATGCCGTTCAAACCACATATGTGAGGTATCGCCGCGTGCGTTAGAGTGCATACAACAATTCTAGCACTAGACCTCCTCTGTAACTCTAACCTGGTAACCTGTAAAAATTTTCAAAGCGTCGCCTATGGAGATTTTTAAGGACCAAAGTTTGGCGCCATTCCATGAGTGTGCGCAATTTTAAAGCGTGACATGTTAGGTATATTTTTCTCGGCGTAACATAAGCTTTCATATTTTACAAAAAAATTGGGCTAACTTTACTGTTTTGTTATTTTTTAATTCATGAAACCATTTTTTTCCCCAAAAAAGGCGTTTGAAAAATTATTGCGCAAATACCGTGCAAGATAAAAAGTTGCAACGACCGTCATTTTATTCCCTAGGGTGTCTGCTAAAAAAACATATATAATGTTTGGGGGTTCTGAGTAATTTTCTAGCAAAAGAATGATGATTTGTACATGTAGGAGAGAAGTGCCAGAATAGGCCCGGTATGGAAGTGGTATAAAAAGCCCTGTATGGAAGTGGTTAAAGCAGGATTCCACCCGCAACTTTTTTTTTACAAACACTGTAGCTGCTGACTTTTAATAAGGACACTTACCTGTCCAGGGAGCCCGCAATGTCGGCCCCCCGAGGCTGATCCGTCGATCGGATCTGGTGCAGGCGCCACCATTCTAATTAAGGGAAACCGGCAATGGAGCCTTGCGGCTTCACTGCCCATTTTCTACTGTGCTTGCGCGAGTCGTGCGGCACTTTGTGAATGGCTGGCTGTCTTCTGGGACATACACAAAAGTGGGCGGAACTCCTCTTTAAGGTTAAACCACATCTCTTCTAATTCTAGTGAATGGACGCGTGTCTTAATAAATATCCTTGCGCAGAAAAGATTGTGGGGTCATCAGTACGGTATTTGTAGTTTGAAATGATATTCCCTTTCAAGCCTCTTTTCTCCAGAGAGAATAAGTTCAATGCTTGCAGTCTTTCCCCATAGCTGAGGTCCTCCAGTCCCTTTTTTAGCTTTGTTGCTCTTCTCTGGACTCTCTCTAGCTCCAGCACATTCCTCCTGAGGACTGGTGCCCAGAACTGGACGGCATACTCCAGGTGCGACCGGACCAGAGTCTTGTAGAGTGGAAGAATTATAATTTTAACTCTGGAGTGAATGCCCTTTTTAATACATGGCAATATTCTGTTGGCTTTGCTTGCAGCCGCCTGGCATTGCATTCCATTGCTGAACCTGTCATCTACTAAGACCCCCAGGTCCTAGATTCCCCCAGAGGTTCCCCCTAGTGAGTAGATTGCATTCATTTTTTTGACACCCAAATGTATTATTTTAAATTTTTCAACATTAAACCTCATTTGCCATGTAGTTGCCCACCCCATTAATTTGTTTAGATCTTTTTGCAAGGTTTCAACATCATGCGTAGAAGTTATTGCCCTGCTTAGCTTAGTATCGTCCGCAAATACTGAGATTGAGCTATTTATCCCATCCTTCAGATCGTTTATGAATAAATTAAATAGAATTGGTCCCAGCACAGAACCCTGGGGGACCCCACATTCCACACCAGACCATTCCGAGTACTCCCCATTTATCAACACCCTCTGAACTCGCCCCTGCAGCCAGTTTTCAATCCATGTACTCACCCTATGGTCCATGCTGACAGACCTTACTTTGTACAGTAAATGTTTATGGGGAACTGTATCGAATGCATTTGCAAAATCCAGATACACCACATCTACAGGCCTTCCTTTATCTAGATGGCAGCTCACCTCCTCATAGAAGGTTAATAGATTGGTCTGGCAAAAATTATTCTTCATGAATCAATGCTGATTACTGCTAATAATACAATTTTTATTACTAAAATCCTGTATATAGTCCCTTATACTCCCCTCTAAGAGCTTGCAAACTATTGATGTTAGGCTAACTGGCCTGTAATTCCCAGGGATATATCTTGGCCCCTTTTTAAATATTGGTGCTACATTGGCTTTTCTCTAATCAGCTGGTACCATTCCAGCCAGTAGACTGTTCATAGAAATTAGGAACAATGGTCTGGCCTTCACTTTACTGAGTTCCTTAAGGACCCTCGGATGTAAGCCATCTGGTCCCGATGACTTATCAATGTTACGTTTTTTAAGTCTATTTCTAATTCTATCCTCTGTTAGCCATGTGGGTGCTTCCTGTTATGTGCTATGCGGATAAACATTGCAGTCTTACAATTACTTCTTACATTACTTCTTGCATTCTTTGTAAAGTTGGAATGCTGACCATGACCCCTCAGCCTTGTATTTTTTGAAGGCCTTCTCCTTTGCTTTTAAATGCATTTTTACATTGGAGTTAAGCCACCCAGGACTTTTGTTAGCTCTTTTAAATGTATTACCCATTGCGATGCACTGGCCAATACCTTTATTTAATATGCTCTTAAAGCACTCACATTTTTCCTCTGTATTCTTTGTTCCTAGAAGCAAGCTGTTGAATACACATTCCTTATTCCATAGAAGCAAGCCGTGGAACACACGTTCCTTGTTCCTTCAGGCAACAAGTTTTCTTCCCAAAAAATGGAGCGGCACATCTTAACAATAAGATAAAATGTTACTGTTATTAATTCACGCTTAAAAACCTCTTGGCAAAAGTTGGTATGAAAACAGCCAGTCTATGTTAGCTTTTGGACCTCACAAGGTCTTGTTCACGCAATTAGGGCTCATTCACATTAGCAGTGCTCTCTGAAGAGCAATCCATGCTCAGATCACTCTTTAGAGAGCATTTGACAGGTGGTGAGGAGGCATTGCATCACCTCTTCACCATCTGCTTGAACCCCTTGAGCTCCAACCTAGCATGCCACAACTGCATGCATTAGTGGTCCCCCTGCAGTTGCGGGGCGCTTGCAGAGTGGCCCCTTTTCTTTTGAATGGGTTGCATTCGGAGGGCACTATGGGGTTGATTTACTAAAGGCAAATAGATTGCAAGTGCAGTTGCTCCAGAGCTTAGTAAATTAGGTAAAGCATTACTTTGCAAAGAATACCCAATCATATGCAAGATAAAAATAAAACTGAATCTTTGCTTGCACGTGATTGGTTGATGGAAGTCAGAAAAGGGATTGATTTACTTAAGGCAAATAGACTGTGTACTTTGCAAAGTGCAGTTGCACTATAAAAGAGCAGTTTCTCCAAAGCTTAGCAAATGAGCAGAAGCTCTGCTGACTTCCATCATCCAATCATGTGCAAGCAAAAATGCAGTTTTGTTTATTTTCCTTGCATGTGATTGGGTATTCTTTGCAAAGTGAAGCTTTACCTCATTTACTAAGCTCTGGAGCAACTGCACTATTTGCCTTTAGTAAAACAATCCCTCTATCATCTGCAAAACTTTACAGAGGTCCTAACCCTTTCATTGCTGTCTGCGCCCTCTGTGTTGTTTTTTTGACCAATGTCAGAGGGACTTGAATGGGGGAACTCTCCTTAACCGCTTGCCGACCTCCGCACGCCGATGTACGTCGGCAGAATGGCACGGCTGGGCATATTGGCGTACAGGTACGTCCCCTTTAATATGCAAAGCCGTGGGTCGGGCGTGCGTCACCGGCGGTGCGCTTGCGACCCGGTCGGGTACTCCGTGACCGCGCCCGTGGTACCCGCGGACCCGATCGCCGCCGGTGTCCCGCGATCGGGTCACAGAGCTGAAGAACGGTGAGAGGTAAGTGTAAAAAAACTTCTCCCCGTGCTTCCTAGTGAGCCTGTCACTGATCATCTGTTCCCTGTCATAGGGAACGATGATCAGTGACGTCACACGCCAAGCCATGCCCCCCTACAGTAAGAATAACACATTAGGTCACACTTAACCCCTTTAGCGCCCCCTACAGGTTAACCCCTAAACTGCCAGTGTCATTTTCACAGTAATCAGTGCATTTTTATAGAACTGATCGCTGTAAAAATGACAATGGTCCCAAAATAGTGTCAAAAGTGTCCGATGTGTCCGCCATAATGTCGCAGTCACAATAAAAATCGCTGATTGCCGCCAATACTAGTAAAAAAAAAAATTATTAATAAAAATGCCATAAAACTGTCTCCTATTTAGTAGCTGCTATAACTTGTGTGCAAACCAATCAATAAATGCTTATTGCGATTTTTTTTTACCAAAAATATGTAGAAGAATACGTATCGGCCTAAACTGAGGAAAACAATGTTTTTTTTTTTTTTTTTTTGGGGGGGATATTTATTAT
Source organism: Rana muscosa (assembly GCA_029206835.1). Lineage (NCBI taxonomy): Eukaryota > Metazoa > Chordata > Amphibia > Anura > Ranidae > Rana > Rana muscosa. Next base: position 441,081,282 of record CM055127.1, on the reverse strand, counting down.
AGCAAAAAGTAAAAAATATTGCATTTTTTTCAAAATGGTTGCTCTATTTTTGTTTATAGCGTAAAAAATAAAAACCACAGAGGTGATCAAATACCACCAAAAGAAAGCTCTATTTGTGGGAAAAAAAGGACGTCAATTTTGTTTGGGAGCCACGTTGCACGACCGCGCAATTGTCAGTTAAAGCGACGCAGTGCCGAATCGCAAGAAGGGGTCTGGTCCTTTAGCAACAAAATGGTCCGGGGCTTAAGTGGTTAATGGGTACACACATCAATACAAACTTTTTCACTCTTCCCCTTCTATCCAAATTCAAAGAACATTTTGGGCTGGAGGCTCACAGTTCACTCCATGAAGTTTACACTTAGTGGCGCTCTATTAGCATGTTTCAATTGGGAAAAAAAAAAAAAAAAAGTTAAATTAAACACCATATGATGCAATGACTCAACTTCCAAAAGCACAAACCCCCCCTCATCATGAGGGGTCAAAAAAGCAATCAGATTATTTTATTTTATGCGGACCAAGCTAGCCAGTGATTAGAAGCCATAACAGTGGATGTCTCTATAACCACACAAATAGGAGGCTCAAAGTTTTTTCCTTTTTTTTTTCTTTTTTTTTTTTTTAAATGCTGCATTTCGTTTTAGTCATAACTTTTTTTTTTTTTTTCTTTTAAATTTCACATCTCTAGTTTATGTGCATTCCGAGAAAGCACACAAACTAATTCATGAGCTAAGTACTAATTCCATAACTGTATTTTATTTTTAAGGGAGATACTTTTAATTAATATTTTTATTGGCGTGTTAGAAATGTTAATCCCCAGCAGTACGCGCTGGAATCTTTGATTTTCTATCTGTGTCTCATATCGTATTTTCTCAGGATTCTTGTGAGTTAATTATGTTAACTGAGAAAAATATCAACCCTTTTTCAGTGGAAAACTTCAGCCTGGATACACATGAAAAACAGACACTGTTTCAGCTGCTTGCTCCTTTGTTGTTTCGCAGCTTTCAAAGCCTTTTAGTGAAAATTATAATGGTTTTTGGTCAATTTTTCTTTTTCTTTTTCTTAAAGTTTAAAATTTTGTAAACATAGGCTTTGCTTAAAACCATTATTGTAACAGTGAACCTTAACATTGGTCAATATTTGGTTGACGTTTTAAAAATAAATATTAAACCACTTCAATACTGGGCACTTTTACCCCCTTCCTGCCCAGGACACAAAATAGGGAAAGTGGACATGGCCCCAATGACCCTAATTAAATTGGTCAAGGTCTATTGCAGGAGTGCTGATTCACCCAGGCTTGGGTGGGGTTCACCAAAATAAGGACCCAGACAGTACTAAAAAAAACGGGGGCTTTGGAAGTCCCTAAAGAGGTCCGTACCTCAAAAGAGGAATGGGAACAACAGCGGGGTGCTCCTAAATATACTTGATTCAAAATACAAAACGGTCAAAAGACAATTACAATAGGCAACTGCAACAGTTAAAAAGAAAACGTTGTCTATTAACCACTTAAGCCCCGGACCATTTTGGCTGGTTAAGGACCAGGCCACTTTTTGCGATTCGGTACTGCGTCGCTTTAACTGACAATTGAGCGTTCGTGCGACGTGGCTCCCAAACAAAATTGACGTCCCTTTTCCCCATAAATAGAGCTTTCTTTTGGTGGTATTTGATCACATCGTTGGTTTTTATTTTTTGTGCTATAAACAAAAAAAGAGCGACAATTTAAAAAAAAATGCAATATTTTTTACTTTTTGCTATAATAAATATCCCCAAAAAATATATAAAAAACTAATTTTTTCCTCAGTTTAGGCCGATATGTATTGGTAAAAAAAATCGCAATAAGCATTTATTGATTGGTTTGCACAAAAGTTATAGTGTCTACAAAATAGGGGATAGTTTTATGGCATTTTTATTAATAATTTTATTAATAATTTTTTTTTTTACTAGTTATGGCAGCGATCAGCGATTTTTATCATGACTGCGACATTATGGCGGACACATCGGACGAAAAGTGCTATAAAAATGCACTGATTACTGTGAAAATTACACTGGCAGTGAAGGGGTTAACCTGTAGTGGGCGCTGAAGGGGTTAAGTGTTTTCTAGTGAGTGATTACTACTGTTAGGGGGCGTGGCTTGCCTGTGACATCACTGATTGTCGTTCCCTATGACAGGGAACAGACGATCAGTGGCAGTCACACTAGGAAGAATGGGGAAAGGTTTGTTTCCACTTACCTCTCCCTGTTCTTCAGCTCTGTGACCCGATCGCGGGACTCCGGCGGCGATCGGGTCCCACGGGTGTGGTCAGGGAGCACAGGACCAGGTCGCGAGCGCACCGGCGGCGGCGCGCTCGCAACCCACGGCTGGGCTCTTAAAGGCGATGTACAGGAACGTGCTTGTGCCCAGCTGTGCCATTCTGCCGACGGATATCGGCGTGAAGGGGTCCTTAAGCGGTTAAAATGCACACAACTGGGATCCCATCCACGCCAATCCATTCACAGTATCACCTTAGATATATTACAGGTATTATGGACTGTGAAATGGGGGTCCTGGGAAACCACACTAGACACTTGCCATCCAAGCCAACATTTGACCCAGACAATTTTCAACTTTCAGCGCTGTCGCACTTTGAATGACAATACCCATATGACATTTTTATCATTTTTTTTCACACAAATAGATCTTTTCTTTTGGTGGTATTTAATCCCCACTGAGTTTCCCCAGTCGAGCAGCACCCAACCCCCCACTGTTTGCCGGTCGGTCTGGCACTTACCCCATCGTGGCGGGTGGCAGGCAGCGTGCTGCAGCGGCTCTGTGTCCTCTTCTCCATGGTGGCTTCTAGCTCCTCCCCTCCTCCTCCTAGGCGTCCAATAGGATCGCCTGTCCTTTCAGACAATCGGGTAACCGGTTTTTAAACCCGCTTCCTGATTGGCTGGGAGGAGGATCAGTGCTACAACAGCAAATATTAATTTGCTGTTGTATCACACCTGGGTGGGATCAAAGCGCACTCTCTGTGACCTGAGCCCACTCTATAGTGAAGCCTATTAGAGCCTCTGGCTCTAATCAGTGCTTCAAAAAAACAGCCCCCCCCCCGCATTGGAATCCATGCACCAGTGTCCCCATGGATGGGGGGCGGCCATGCACCCTTAATGGACGGCCTGCCCCTTCAATGTGTACAGTGGTAAAAATGTGTATTAATGTGCATAACGAAGCCAAGGAAAGATGGAAAAATCTCCAAATGGCATCAAATTACAGATTAGACATTCTTATAATATGTCAAAAAAAGTTAGATTTTATTTCCATCATTTACACTTTCAAAATTACAGAAAACAAAAAAATGTTGTCTGCAAAAGTTTGGGCACCCTGCAGAGTTAATATCTTGTACTGCCCCCTTTGGCAAGTATCACAGCTTGTAAACGCTTTTTGTAGCCAGCCAAGAGCCTTTCAATTCTTGTTTGAGGTATCTTTGCCCATTCTTCCTTACAAAAGTCTTCCAGTTCTTTGAGATTTCTGGGCTGTCTGTCACGCACTGCTCTTTTAAGGTCTATCCATAGGTTTTCAATAATGTTGAGGTCAGGAGATTGTGAAGGCCATGGCAAAACCTTCAGTTTACGCCTCTTGATGTAATCCCCCGTGGATTTTGAGATGTGTTTAGGATCATAATCCATTTGTAGAAGCCACCCTCTCTTTAACTTCAGCTTTTTCACAGATGGCATCAAGTTACCATCCAAAATTTGCTGAAATTTTATTAAATCCATTTTTCCTTCTACTCGTGAAATGTTCCCTGTGCCACTGGCTGCAATACAACCCCAAAGCATGATTGATCCACCCCCATGCTTAACAGTTGGACAGAGGTTATTTTTATTAAATTCTGTGCCCTTTCTTCTCCAAACGTACCTTTGCTCATTCCGGCCAAAAAGTTCTATTTTAACCTCATCCGTCCACAGAACTTGTTTCCAAAATGCCTCAGGCTTGTCTATATGTTCATTTGCAAAGTTCAAACGCTGATTTTTGTGGTGAGGACGTAGAATAGGTTTTCTTCTGATGACTCTTCCATGAAGACCATATTTGTACAAGTATCTCTTTATAGTGGAATAGTGTACCACAACTCCAGTGTCTGCCAGATCTTTCTGGAGGGATCGTGCAGTCAAACGTGGGTTTTGAATTGCTTTTCTCACAGTCCTGCGAGCTGTTCTGTCTGATATTTTTCTTGGTCTTCCAGATCTTGCTTTAACTTCCACTGTTCCTGATGACTGTCATTTCTTAATTACATTACGAACAGAGGATATTGACATCTGAAAACGCTTTGCTATCTTCTTATAGCCTTCTCCAGCTTTGTGAGCGTCAACTATTTTCAGTTTCAATTTTCTAGACAACTGCTTAGAAGAACCCATGGTGCTGATTGTTGGGGCAAAGTCAGATGAGTCTGGCCATTTAAAACCTTTGAGATTGACATCACCTGGTCTTCCCAGACGATGACTGAGAACAATCCATGACACTGGCAGGTCTCAGCTTTGCAAAGGGGGCAGTGCATGCTATAAATTCTGCAGGGTGCCCAAACTTTTGCAGACGGCATTTTTTTGTTTTCTGTAATTTTGAAATGATGGAAATAAAATCTAACTTTTTTTGACATATTATAAGAATGTCTAATCTGTAATTTGATGCCATTTGGAGATTTTTCCATCTTTCCTTGGCTTCGTTATGCGCATTATTACACATTTTTACCTAGGGTGCCCAAACTTTCGATCCCCACTGTACTTATCTGAGCAAGACCATGTCCGCTTGTAGGTGAGTAGTTGGAGGGGTGGTAAAAATGAAGATCAACCACCTCTTTTTACCAGCCAGGCCATTGCGTGAAAAGAGCCTTAAACATTTACACACGATCGTGGGTGGAATCGTCGTGATGCCGCCCCACAATTTCAAATGGCTGCAAAACGTGGGACACGTTTGCAATTCCATTACTTCCAATAGAACCCCAATCACACAGCGATTTTGCCGCGACTGTCAAAAACTAACATGAGCTTCTATTGCAATTTGCTGCGATTGACCGTGTGACAATCACGGAAAAATCGTGGCATGATTGGGGTGCTATTAGAAGCATTGGCATCACTAACATGTCCCACGTTTTGCAGCCATTTGAAATTGCAGAGTGGAATTGTGGCGATTCCACCCACGATCGTGTGTGAATGCAACCTAAGACGGGAGATGAAACCACAATTGATCACTACTCAAGAACCCCTAGCACCTCTGGAGGAATACTAGAGTTCCGCAGAACCCTGGTTGAGAAATGTTTGAGAAAAGATTTGCCAAGTTGATATCAATATAAAAACACAAAGAAAACCTGGTCTGTCATTGACAAACTCTAATTATAAAAAAACTTTATTGAACCATTTTCCCACTACTAGAAATAGAAAGATCCATTTGTTAGACTTATTCGTGTTACACAGTAGGAGATACTTTTCCTTTCCTTTTCCAGGTCATCAACAAGGGAGAAAAAAAAGGTTCAGGGAAAGGAAACATTTTGACTCTCCCATCATCATTATCTTGATTATCTTTCATGTTCAATGTGAAATCACAAAACACATCGTCTAGAAGGAAATGCTCTCTGATTCAGAAGATCCGAAGCAGTGATAAATGTTTTTTTCAAGTGATAAATAAACTCCTTCAACTTAAATTACTTGCAGATTTTGTATATTCAGCAAGATAACAAATACCACTTTGTCTCCGACATTGGCTTTGAATAATGACAGCTGGCCGCTTTGTCTAATGAGGAGGAGCTGGTAGCAGACTAACTTTGGTTCAGGCTCCTGGCCTGGTCCTGTGGGTAAAACAGTGGAAAATACTACAGTATCGCATTTCAATTTTTTTTTTTTAGATACAATTTTCTCTACTTTTTTAAAAATATCAATGAATTTAGAACAGTTAAAATGTTAATAAACTCTTGTTTTTTTTTTTTCTTTAAAAATAATACACATGTTATATTTACGTGTTCTGTTTAGTGGTTTAGCATAGACATGTGCACTGCTGGAAAATTTGTTCATTTCCGTTTCATTTGTTTTTTTATTTTTTTTGGTTTATACAGTTCATTCGTTATGATCCCAATTCGTAATTTCGAAAATTTGTAAATTAGAAATTTCGTAAATTTGTCAATTCGAAAATCTGAAAATAAGAAATAAAATCCGAAAATAATTAACAAAATTTGAAAGAATAATTAACTAACTAATTAATAATAACTAACTAATAAATTATAGGTATTGGAATTTCCTTTCAAATTTGGCTGTTTGTGAACGTAACGAATACGAATTTATCCAAAGTTACAAATGATCCGAAATAACCAATGCTGCATAAAAACAAATGGAACGGAACAAATTAATAATAATATTAATAATAATAATAAAAAGTTTTTATTATTATTATTGTTATTTATTATTATTTATTTGTTACGTTTCGTTCGTTTAGATGCAGCTTTTGATATTTTGGATAATCTGTAACTTCGGATAAATTTGTATTCGTTACGTTCACTAGCAGCCAAATTTGAAGGGAAATTCTAATACCTATAATTTAATAGTTAGTAATAGCTACCTCATTTACTAAGCTTTGGAGCAACTGCAAAATGCACAGTTTATTTGCCTTTAGTAAATCAACCCCATCATGTACTTCCAATTATGGAAATCATGTGACTTACTCCCACTGTGTGACAGCATCAGTGCTTGGTGATTGGCCGCACAGGTGCTGTGACATGGCATCAGTCCAGTCTTCAAGTTGCAACTTGGCGCTTACACATGGCATCTTCTCTTTGCTTCTATAGGTTAACAAAGTGGCAGGGGAGCAAAGGGAATGTAAGTATTAGCAGTTGAGGAGGATGATTTTAAAGTATTTCTAAAGCCAAAACTTTTTTTTACTATTGGAAGTAGTAAGAAAGGGTTGAACTACTTTAGGGTTTTTTTTTTGCCAACTGTGGAGATTTTCCTTCAATTCCTGTTCATAGACGGAACAGGAAGTGGGAGGAAATATCTCCAAAATAAGGGAAATTCCCGCTTAGACAGCATCCTCATCAAGATTCCTACTCTAGCACCAAAAGACAAATAGCTTAAAAAAGCCATTGAAAAATAAAGTTTGTACAATTTAACCTCCCTGGTGATAATCCTGAGTGTGGCTCGCGGTGAATTTTTATTACCAAAGGCGGTAACCCCGAGCCACACTCAGGATCGCATCGCAGTATCCTGGCAAAATTACTTACCTTGTCCCCAGGATTCTGCAATGTCCTCCCACTGTGTTTGCAGGTTGTGTACTCCATCTGATTTACTGTGTGCTGGGCTCTGTTCCCTGTGAGCATCGAGACGTACGGGGGCGGAGCACGGCGGCAAATTCAAAATAGTGAAAATACAGAACACATACTGTAATTCTGTAAGATTACATTAGTGTATCAAATTATTTCACATCCCTTTTGTCCCTAGTGGTTTGTCCAGTGCCCTGCATGCAGTTTTATATTATATATACTGTTCTTTCTGCCTGGAAACTTGAAATTGTCCATAGCAACCAAAAAGTGTCCCTTTACATCAAAAGCCATTTTAGACCAGCTAAAACAGCGATAATAAATTAGAATCAATTGCAGAATTGAGCGATAGCGATTTGTGGGGAAATTCGTCATCAAACACTGAAAGTAACGACAGTGACAATTCTGCAACTGAGCAAATTTCAGTGTTTTTGATTTGATTACATTATTGAATAAAATGTATTATTATATTATTATTTTTTGATAATTATTTATAGTTATTTATTATATTATAATTTATGATTTTGTGTTTCAAACTTTATCATACCCGGGATGTCTACTAGACTCTTGTTTGGTCAGGTTTAAGTGTGTTATTCATAAGAATTACAGGCCTACAATATAAAATGCCAAATTTTTATGCGAAACATTGTACCGCTTTGAGATTCAAAAATCTGACATAATCATACCGTCAGGGAGGTTACATTTTCATGGACAGTCTGTGTACTTTAATATTTTTTTTATTGTTTAAAGCATGTCTAAATCTAAGAAAAACAATTCTACCACAACTTACCAGTCCTTAGATGTGGCGGGCGCAAACAGTTTTTATTTTTCAGGCTAAGAAATTTTTTGACAATTAGAATATCATATGGACTATTGCTGTTTAAACGACTTCGAATTTCAGGCTGGTCGGGAATACTGTAAGTTCCAAAGAAGTTTTTATTGAGGGGATCATGAAAAATTATGCTCTATGGGACAAAAAAATGAATCATGAGATAATTGGGCTCTGAACCCAAGAACAAAAATTTAATACTGTATATTGCAGCTTACCGGTTGTGTTGGGTGCATTAGTTTTTAGTTTTATTTTATTTTCACATGGTGATCCTGCCAGTAATTTACTTCCTGTTCTAAGGTTTACATACATTTTAAAACTGAATGCCAGGATTTAGAAAAAAAATTAAATCCTTCCCCCATTATGAAAAAAATAAATATTCACAATCTGTACTTACCCTCTCCATGCTTTAACTCTGTCGCCAACTTCCTTGTCGGTCCGGTGCCAGTAGTCCTCTTCTGGGAGAACAACACTCATGTCATTCTCCCCATTTCCTTTGGGCCCTCGGGTGGTACATCTTTATGCGAGGTGGAGTCCTAGTACCCAGACGTTACATGAGCACCGCTCAGTCCTGGAAGAATGCCTGGCTCCTGCCACCATAGAAGGAAAAAGAAGATGCCGTAACGTTACCTGACTGGCTAGTTGGGTTACATATTTGGATTTCTACCTTAAAGGCTCAATTCATATACAGTGGAACCTCAGAATACAAGCATAATCCGTTCCAGAAGAATGCTCGTAATCCAAAGTACTCGCATATCAAAGCGAGTTTCCCCATTAAAGTCAATGAAAATGAAAATAATTAGTTTCACATTGACTTTAATGGCATGCAATACTGCATGCGGCCAGAGGCGGGGGCGCCAAAGAGCCTCGGAAACGGTCGAAAAGGCCCGAGGACACCTCGGCTGACCTCGGCGAACCTCGGAAAGACTTTGTTCCCGAGATTTGCCGAGGTCAGCAGAGCTGTCCTCGGGCCTTTCCGTGCATTTTTGAACGGCGCCAATCGGCAATGTTCGGCTCGGCTCCGGCGCCCCCCCCCACCTCAGGCCAAACGCAGTACTGCACACCGCTTTGCCTGATTCGTGCTCGTTTTGTGAGTTACAATTTTTAAAAATACAATGCTCGTGTTGTGAAACGCTCGTTAACCGCGTTACTCGCAATCCAAGCTTCCACTGTATATAAAAAAATAACAGCAATTGTAAATTACACATATTTAGGAGAAATTCTTAGTGAATTGATAGTGATATATTTTACTTTAAACAATCCATATTTTGAATTTTAATTAATTAATTATAATTTGTTGTTTTAAATTAATTTATATAATAATTCCTCAGCTGGTTGAGATTATGTGCACAACCCTATAAAATGAATCAAAAAATATCTAAAATAAACATTTTTTAAATATTTTTACCCTGAAGATGTGATCACACCGGGCACACAATTGATATAATTATAACTACAGCTGCCTCAATAAGCGCGTGCTCAAAGCATCACACGTTCTGTGCGCCGTTCAACCACAACAGGCAATTCAACACCGCCACTTTTACATTTTCTAAATGTGTTTCAAGCAATAAATTGTACAACATTTTTAGAACATGTGTTCAGCTATTTCTGTAAGAATGAAGCTCTTAACAAAACATAAGCCCTCTGCATGAGATCCTAGCTGCAAAGTGCTTAAAAGATAAAGTAAGAATTGGTATCATGGGAAGCTCGCCAGCTGTAGAGCGCACAGGTCCATTATGAAAAGTATGGTAGTGGGAGAGGAGAAAATGATTTAATCAGGAGTAAAACCAATTTTATTATAAGGCCATGCAGGGGGTGTGGCACCACGGTGAGAGGAGACGTTTCCAAATATCTGACACATTTCAACAATGCAAAGACCCCGTTCTTTAAAGTGACAGTAAGCCATCAGGTTCTTCTTTTTAGTTGTCATTGTTCTGCATTAAGTCTTGCAATCTCGCTTGCTAGGGGAAGGTGGCTGCTCTATTCAAATGACAGTAAGAAAGACCTTGGAGGGGAGGGAGGGGCTAATTGATCATATTTAGACAATTAAACTGATGGCTCTTAAAGAGAAGGTCAACCAATGTCTACTGGTGGTTTGGTTGTTTGTACAGGAATGCTAAGGAAATGCAACTGTGGGAATGTTTTTGTTCTAAGTCATCATTGACATTAGTTTTGGAATTTGCCTCACAGGTCAATGACAGAGAGTGGAGGACTAAAGGACTGAAGCTGTTCTCTTAGCTTAGTTTATGCTTAGCAAAGTAAATGTTAGCAAATAAGGGTAACCTGCGTTCACTTTGAATACCTAAACATATGCTAAGAAAAATCCCTTTTTTTTATTTCCTTCACACACGATTGGGTGTACAAAGTAAATACAGATTCATCTTATTTGCCAACATAAATTTTGCAAAGGGAGCCTTCACTTTTCTAAATGAACAACCTCTATTCCTTTAGTAAATCACTGCAGCAAAAAGTAATAGGGCTTTTTATTCACACGCGCTTGGCATTTAACTATATAACATAAATACTGTGATATATATATACATATATACATATATACATATATATATATATATATATATATATATATATATATATATTCTCCCTGTACCTGCGTGGGTTTCCTTTGGGTACTCCGGTTTCCTTCCACACTCCAAAGACATGCTGATATGTTAATTGGCTCCTGTCTAAATTGGCCCTAGTATGTGTATGTATGATTGTGAGTTAGGGACCTTCGATTGTAAGCTCCTTGAGGGCAGAGACTGATGTGAATATACAATATACATGCAAAGTGCTGTGTAAATTGATGGTGCTATGTCAGTGTCTGTAATTAATATATATATATATACCGTATATACTCGAGTATAAGCTGACCCGAATAAAAGCAGAGGCACCTAATTTTACCACAAAAAAATGGAAAAACGTATTGACTCGAGTATAAGCCTAGGGTGTCCATCTGCATGCCTCATTGTGCTTCATTTTGCCTCACTGTGTCCATGTGCATGCCTCACTGTGCCCATGCCTCACTGTGCACATGCCTCACTGTGTCCATGACTATACTGACGTTTAACATGGGAGTCTATGGAAGGGGTGCCCAGCTTTGAAAAATCGGTGCTCCCCAGCCATAGATCCCCTAAACAAAAAACTTTTCACACTTATAGAGGAGAAATGGGGCTACATGTGTGCCAAGTTTCGGGTCCAGGGGACATACGACCAGCCGGTACCGGGTCCCCAAACTTACCGGATAAATGACCGTTTAACATGGGAGTCTATGGAAGGGGTGCCCGGCTTTGAAAAATCAGTGCTCCCCGGCCGTATAAGAAGAGTGAGGCTACATGTTTGCCATGTTTGGGGTCCAGGGGACCTACGGCCGGCCGGTACTAGGTCCCCAAAGTCCGGGAGATCAGGCGCATAAAGGTGACTCGAGTATAAGCCAAGGGGGGCATTTTCAGCACAAAAAAATGTGCTGAAAAACTCGGCCTATACTCGAGTATATACGGTATATATATATTAAGTTTTATTTTTTTTCCTTAGAGAATAGGTGCAAATACATCTCCTCCTCCCGGACCCTGGAGGGAAGCAGTAAAGAGTATAGAATGGTGGTTGTAGCAAAACTGCACAACCAGTGGGTATATCATGTGAATCAGGTGAATGTTACTTGGTACCTATGATTCTACTAATATTATCCCGATTGAGGATATGGGTGATGTGTGGGCTGCTTCCATACACCAAGGGACTTCCATTAAAAGCCTCGGGAAATGAATATAGCACTTGGATTGAAAGATTGGAGCAAACAGGAGGTTTTATTCCAAGCATATAGTGAACATATTATCCCATGCATTTTGGGGGCCTCACTCTGTCCCCTTCAGCTGCTAAAGGTGATCAAGATATTTTTCTTTTAATATACAGTAAAGCCCTGGTTTGAGAGTAACTTGGTTTGAGAGCGTTTTGCAAGACAAGCAACATTTTTACATAAATGTTGACTTGATATACAAGCGATGTCTTGACATACAAGTAGCATCATGTCACAACTGAGTATAAAAGAGAAGAGAGGCGCCTCTAAGTGTAGCAATATGGTTACATTTAATGAAGATACAACATTTAGAAACTCACATGGTTGATGATTATCATCTGATGAGTATCATCTGAGGCTGTTCACTTCACTGGGTATATATATGTGAGGGTTTACATCCACTTTAAGGTGAAAAATTATTTTGCTGCAGCGTCCCCGTCCCCCCAGACCCCCCTTTTTCTTACCTGAGCCCATTCGTTGCAGCGTCATGCACAAGTCCAATGGCTCCAGCCGCTGGCTCTCATCCCATTGGACAGATTGAGAGCAGCAGAAGCCATCGGCTCCCGCTGTTGTCAGTCAAATCCAGTGACACGGGAGTGGGGGGCAGGGCCGAGTCCCACTGTTTGTGTCAATGGACACAGCAGCAGGACTCGGGAACGTGCCAGCATGGGGGTCCCCAGGGAAAGCTGCTTTCTGTGGGTGCACCCGATGATGGGGAGAAGCAAGGAGCGCCGGCGGGGCACCTCAGAAGAGGAGGATCGGAGCTGCTCTATGCAAAACCTTACATGGAGCAGGTAAGTATAGCATGTTTGTTATTTTTATTTAAAAAAATCCGAACCTTTACAACCCCTTTAAAATGTTTGACAAAGACTGGATGACATTCAAATGCAAATGATCCACAATGAATGATGAGTGATTAATGTATCCTTACAGATGGGGCATGCTACAATCTTTCTATACAGCTCAGATGACATAGAGATTCAGTGTATAGGGTCAAGGACCACTTTGATTTCTTTAGAAAAGAAGAGACATCTTGAGTGATCTTATTCATTTGTCAAAATGATGGTCATACAAGCTTTAAAGAATATCTAAACCCAAGAACAAAAATGTAAAATATTATAGCTTACCAGACTTGGAGATGTCAAGACAAGATGTGGTCAGGACAAGATGTGGTGGCTGCTTTTGTTTTCATTTTTTAGACTAAGATCATTTTCAACAAGGGCAGGTAATGCCTGTTGACTCGGCCACATTCAGTGTCCTTTTAACCTCTTGGGAGTTGAACAGGAACGTAAAGATATGTTTATCTGTTTTTTAAACTATCTTCTTTAAAGGAAGGCATATTTGTAATCCAGTTAAGTCATGGCTCCTTCCAGATATACAGTGCAGGACTGAGGGTAGCCACCCAAGGACAGGAAGTGTGTCAAATACTTACCGTAATTTTCCTTTCCTGACGAGCTCCGTGTCAGCACAGCTGGGAGAGGCCCCGCCCACCCCTACGTAGTCAGGACTTAACTATAAATTTTCACTCACCACAGCCTCAGCATTTCGTAACTATTACTACTTAACTGGGCAGGTACTGTGCTGACATGGAGCTCGTCGGGAAAGGAAAATTACGGTAAGTATTTGAATTCAAATTTCCATTTTCCTGACGGCTCCATGTCAGCACAGCTGGGAATTAACTAGCCAAAACAGGGGAGGGATAATGCTACACACTCCACAATTCTGACTAAAACAGTAACAGATGATGCCTCTGACAAACTCAATAGTCATTAAGCCATGAATATGAATATTTTGGTGTCCATAGTTTGTATGGAGATAGTTTGATACACCCAGCCTGCTGTCACTCTCAAGGTCCGGACCCTTCTAGTGAGAGTGCCGTGATTCTCCTGGCACAGCCAGCCCCCCAACCTGCAGGCCAAGGAGATAAGGTTACCAACCAAGAGATAATAATCTTGCTGGAAGCCGTAAAATCATTTTGTGTTCCACCTGAAAATGACAAACAGATGCACAGACTTCCTGATGGCAGGAGTCGCCTTGGTTAAATATTTTAGAGCTTAGCCCACATCCGATGGGCTAACTTCTTGAGTACTCCCCAAAGGGAACGTAGGAGGAGAACCTCTTGTGTGATATGAACTCTGAAAGACAGTTCAGGCACAAATTAGAGCATTGGCATGAGTACCATCCTGTCTGGGAAGTACGCGAGTATGGGTTCTCTAAACCCCAAGAACACCAATGCTGATGTAATTGCCATCAGTAAATCAGTTTCAGTGAGAGCTACCACAGGGTGATTGAAGGCATCTGATAAAATAACATTCATCAGCATTGGGATATTTCATTCCGGAAAATTTGAGGTTTCAACCAAATTGCATCTTGAAAAACTGTATAATTAAGCGTTGGAAGCCCGATGTATGCCGGTGAAGACAGAGATAGCCAAAATGCATGCCTATAGCATGCTTGAGCATAGAACTGAGTCAAGCCACGCCTGTAGGCATTCGGAGCATGCTTCTGAAGAGTCCATCGTAACATCTTGATTCGCGAATATACTGGGCATATATGCCATGTTCTACTTTAGGCACACTTAGCGCTGTCCTTTCTTGTTTCGGAAGATTATTCAAATCTTCACAGAGTATTCGACATCTATTAGCCTCTGCCTCTCCAGACCCCGGCCATCAGCCTGAGCCTGTCGGATGCTGGATGAAAGGGACTGGAGAAGATTTGATCTACCAGGCAGAGGGAGTAACTCCTTGATGAGTAGCAGGTACCAGAACTGTCACCTTCCCTCGCCCCAGCCTTAGCTGGAAGCTGAGAATCAGAGGGAGCAGTAGAAAAAGGCAAAGCCGTCTTGGCGATCCATTCTGCGGTCAGCATCTCCACTCCGAGAGCTTGTGGATCCTGGGCCCTGGAATGGAACTTCAGCAATTTAGTGCCGACTGGGAATGTAAGCGGTCTACCTCTGACAGAAGAAACACCAAGCTCTGTTAGTTCTTGGAAGACTCGCAGTAGCCTGGATCATCCATTGCCATCCAGACTTGTCCTGGACAAGTAGTTCGCCTGAAGATTCTTCCAACCAGGCACATAGGTCGCAGATCATTGGGAGGATTGAATTGGGTGAATTCTTGAATTGGAGAAAACTTCAGAAGTGAGAGATTGAGCCTTGTTCCCAGATGTAGGCCACAGTCGTTGTGCTGTCCAACTTTCCCAGGACAGACTTACCCTGGATGAGGTGACTGAAGGCTAAGAGCCTGAAAAGGCTGCCCTCAACTCCAGGACGGAGTCTTGGATCCTTGACACAAGGCCATTGGCCCTGTTCTTGAAGTAGGCCTCCCCTACACTGGCTGGTGTCTGACTGCACCACCAGGTCGTTTGTAGGGAATGACATTGCAAATGATTAGTTTCTTCAACCACAAGTTTAGGCCACTGGTCCAGAAACCCGGCTTGAATGGGAGCGAGAGTTAAGCCGAGCCTCCCTGAGCTGCTGGAGCGAGGCGATTTCTATGGCTCAATCTGAGACGTGAAGGATGAAAGATCTCCAAATATGGCCCAAAATGCTTGCCTTAGGGGACCACGTAATAATACAGCAAAAATTGGCGCTTTGGATAAAAATAAATAATAGTGATAGTGATTGTACTGCAGCAGCTGCACCAAAAAAGTGCTAGCACTTTGAACGTGAAAAGATATATTTAAAAGCAGCGCTGGCAGTTGGCATATAAAACAAAAATAATTTAGGAACAAGTCCTATATTGAAAAAATGTGTTAGTGACACAACTCGCTGAAAAATTTTGTGAAATAGTTCATCAAATATAGATAATACTGATGGTGCTAAACAACATAAATTGCAATGGGTGGATCCCCCTTCAGAGACATCGCTCAATGGGATAAGTTTCCACAAAAAATAGTGACAAAAACAAAACCCCACTTAATGTTCATAAATGGAAAATTGCTGAGTGTAACACATAAAAATGAAAATATCCCTCAAGTGAGTACAGTAGTCCCCCTTCAGGGACCTTACCCACCAAATGGAGAGAATCCACAGCTTCCTGGTCTGGGATTAGATGTGGGCAATTGCTGGTGCTTTACTTGATAGATGCTTGTTGAAGGATATTGTCTCCCACCGATAATAAAAACATAATGGAGCAAAAATGGTGAAGTATTGCTGAGCAATGGGTAAAGGCACTAATTCAGCGCTACTTACAAAACTTTAGGCAGGGACAGGCAATCAAAGAATACTTCCGCGAACGCCGATCGAGTGGCGTGCATTCCACGGAGGCAGGAACTTGCGTTACAGGTTAGCCGCAAACCGGAAATACGCCAACGCGTTTCGCCCCTCCTCCAGGGCGTCATCAAAGGACATAACTTCCGGCCTAGTATTTATAGTGCCAGGGGAGACAACTCCCGGCAGAAAAAACATAATAGATTCAATTAGGATCTACGAGAGTGTAATCCCACTTCCTGACATTACATCATCTCCTGTCTGCTGAACACAACTTTAATAAAACGGACAAAAAAAGGCAATCAAGCCAATCTGTCATCAAAAATCATAAAACCATGTGTAAAAAAGATAGATAGGACCAAAATGTAATGCACTGCCAATAGGCAAAATTGATTATAATACTGAAACTAAAATTTCCAAAAAGTAAAAGAAAAATAATAATAATAAAATAAAAAATTTGAAAAAAGGGAAATAATATGAAAATTTTAAATAAAAATAAAAATGAAAATGAAAATGAAAATAAAATAAAAATAAAAATAAAATAAAGAAAAAGTAAAAATGTGAAATGCAAAATATGGAATAAAATTTGGACAAAAAATTCAAAAATTACCAATTTGAAAGAAAACAATTGAGATCCAGCTCGATATTGAGTCCTGAAGGGCTTAAAGTGCGGAGCCTATGAATCCACTCGGATTCATTCTGAGAAATAGACTTTTTAAGATTGGAACCACGCCAATTCTCCTCGACTCTATCTATTCCGCAGAATGTGAGCCCACTAGGATCCCTATCATGGAACAGTCTGAAATGGTTAGATAAACCATGATGTTTGTAACCTTTCTTGATTCTATTGGCATGTTCTCGAAGTCTTACTCCTAGCTGTCTGGTGGTCCTCCCCACGTACTGAAGCCCGCAGGGGCAGGACAGCAAGTAAGTGACGTGTGGTCGCACATGTGATAAATTTCTTTATCTCATAAGATCTTCCTTCAGAGAAAGAGCTGAAATTAGTTGTTTTTCTTTTTCTAAATTTTGAAGTCTTGCACATCTTACATCTCCCGCAGCTAAAAAAACCTGTTTGGTTTAAAAAAGTAAATCATTTCTTAGGGGGGTTGACAACATTGTAAGCCAATTGAAGTCTTAAGGTGGGTGGTTTGGTATAAATAAACTTGGGTTGGGTTGGTAGTACCTTTTTGAGATCACGGTCCTCCAATAAAAGTGGCCAGTGTTCCTTAACAATTTTTTCGAAATCTCTATACTGGCGATTATAACCAGTAAGAAGAGCTATTCCGAAATCTTGCTTTTTCTCTTGTTTCTTTTTGAATAGATTGTTTCTATCCATCTCACCAGTTGCAGTTTTGGTTTTAATTAATTCCTCACGATTGTATCCTTTATCGTGGAAACGATTTACAATGAGATCAGCTTGTATATTGTAGTCTTCAATCTGATTGAAATTTCTTCTGACTCTCAACATTTGGCTTTTGGGTATACCACCAAGCCATCCAGGATGGTGACAACTCCCTAACGGGATATAACCATTCCTGTCCACACTTTAAAAAAAAGTCCTAGTGAACAATTTATCTCCTTCCTTATACAGTGTCAAATCCAGGAAGTTGATCTCCTGATGACTAAATCACTCAGTGAAGGAAATACCAAACGGATTATCACAAATTTTCTTTAAAAAACTGAGAAAAGTATCTTGTGATCCTACCCAAATGGGGACCACGTGTCAATCACCAAAGCCGTACTTTTTTCCACAGAGGAACCACATCGTGCCCCTAGGGCATGTATGGGTGGCACAATCCCAAAATAACAGAAAGCATCCTGACATGGAAGTTTCACTGACTTCTTGGTTTATGCATTGGCTTCCCTGTCTTTCCTGGACTCCCAGCCAGAAAACACAGAAGCTAAGTTCTCTGGTGTGAGAGTGAACGTGGAAACTGACTCTTGAGTTTTTGGTTTTCATTAATTCAGTAGACCTTCATCTTGAGGCAGGAAGCCAAACTGGGCACTATTAAATTTAGGCTTGACCTTCTGCGATTAAGAAAAAATGTAGTAATAGCGTTTGTCCTTGAAGGTCACATCTTCTAATGGTAAGGTCATGTATATGGCCAATCCCACAAGGGACACATACTGATCAAAGGGGTGATCCCAACCCCTGCACCTCTATTCGTTCAAAAGGGCATAACTTTGACATCCTGCTGTGACGATATACTCCAATCTTGACGAACAAGCACTAGATCCATTCTACATCCAGCTGTCTTCTGGGAGTACTTAAAATACTTCCAAAGCTTCACCTCTATATAAAGGCATTTCACGAACCTTACCAATCTGGACACAGGTCGTCCTCATCTTTCTGTTTAGGAGAGAATTGACTGGCCTGAGAAGGCCCTGAAAGAAGGCTGGACTTTGCCAAACAGACGGTCCCCGCACGAGCCAAATCTAGTCAATCCTTTCCCAGAGCGTCTTGACCATCTGCTTAATTGTGACAACTGGTTAGGTGTCATCTTTATCCTAGGTTGCTTAACCTAGGCAACATTCCTGCAGTCCTATTCGTCTGTTTCTCTTTGGAAGGAACTGAAGCTGATCGTTTGCTTGGGAAGGCTTGGAGACTTCACAGGGTGAGTGGAAAACACTCCTTTAGAGTGTATTGACCACATGTTTAATGAATGTGACACCTTATCCTTGGTTTCTTGAACAAAGCAGAATGTATGCAGTCATGTCCATCCGGAAGTTTGGAAAATGGGCTGCTTCACCTGGTATGGTTAGGCGGCTTCTTACTGCCAGAGCAGATAACCCTTTCACAGGGTGAGCAGAAAACACTCCTTTAGAGTGTATAGGCAATGGGTTTCTTGGATGTAACAAAATTTTAGATGTCACCCTTATCCCTGGCTGCTTGAGCGTGTGGGATACATACTGGCATGCCCATCTGTGTATTCCTCTTATGGAGCCTGAAGAGGGATGTCTGCTTGGGAAAGCTATGAGACTGCTCATTGCCAGAGAATTTTAAACTCTTCCGAGGGTAAGTGGGAATAACTATTTTGAGTGTATTGGCTACTTGTTAAATAAATAAGACAACCTGTCAGGTATCATCATCCTCATCTCTGGTTGCTTAATCAAAGCAAGATTCACACAGTCATGTTCATCCATGTCTTCTTATTGAAGGGCCTGAAGCATGTTCACTCTGAGAGTTGGTAAACACTAATAGATAACCACTCCACAGTGTTTTGCGCACCATTCAGCAAACCAACCCATAGCCCCGGATCACACTGGTGCGTTTTTGACATGCGACCCGACCAGCCAAATTGAATGTAAAATAGGCGGCAAATGCACCGCCATAATCGTTGCAATGCTGCATCTGCAGCGCTGCACAAACTTCAAAAAGGCAGTTTCGTACTACCTTTGCGATTTCGGGCCACGACCTATATTGACATCCGCACAGAGACTTGCACAGGTGTCTCTGAAAATCGCAACCGGAATCAAGAGTGACCAGCGGGAGAAAAAACTGAATTGCATAAGCTCATTCTCGCAACCCAGTGTGACCCTGGACAAGGGAAAAATGCCGTAAATAGATTGCTTAGTAACAAACCCTGAGGGCTTAACCACAGCTAGCGGGAGACAGAAGCTTCCATCTACAGCTCTGATCGACCATGTGGAGGTTCATTAGCTCAACTCTAGTCCTGAAACGAATCAGGACATGATGCAAAGTTTGTTCAGAACAGCAACAAAAAGGTAGAAATTTGTAACAAAATTACAATCATCTTCTGCAGTGTACACAAACCAATGGAATTGTAGACATCATAAACATGCTTCTACATATTTTTTATTTTTTTTGAGGAAATCCAAAGATCCCATAGAAAAAACAAAAGGATATCCCATATCTCAACAAGCCATGGCTGGCTCCAGTAGACATCACAGGTGACTCCTCTACCTTCTCTGGAAATGCTGGTCTTTGGAGGGGGTTTGGCATAATGACACAACAGTAAAGCAAACATGAGAAGCCACCAACAGATTGTTGCCATGTGTAAACAGACAAAGTATTACTTTGTGTACCTGTTATGCAGAGTACTCCCTGTCCAGCAATGCAGCATACATTTGGATACAAAGAATTTTAGCTCACCCAACCTCCGTCATCCGACTGTTGACACTGGCACAGCGCGAGTGCGCATGCATAGGGGACCACTCTGTCATGACCGCTGTCCATCTTGTTTGGACCGTGCAGACCCCAGACATGGCTGTTAGCCATGATATAGCCGCCCCGAGGACCAGCAGCTGGGCTCCCTGGATTATGGTCATTTAGACGACACACTAGGGACTGCGTCCAGTTTAATCCACACGTATGGACGGACGGACAGCCCTTTAGACCAGCCAGGTAGAGGAGCACACCTACGTCCTGCACGTAGGAGGAAAGGAGAAGAACGCTGAGGCTGAGGTGAGTGAAAAATGTATAGTTAAGTCCTGATTACGTAGGGGTGGGCGGGGCCTCACCCAGCTGTGCTGACATGGAGGCATCAGGAAAAATTGGTAAACTCCGGTAGGCTTTATTTTTATCTTTGGGTTTAGATATATTTTATTTAATCTGTATAGGGTAGCCTTTCTTAAAAAAAAAAATTAACACAAAGGAAACTTTGCTAAATAATTATTATATCTACAGTTCAGAGTACATTAGCATTATGGTCCTTAGGAAGAATGCTCCTTAGGGCCCTTTCACACAGACTGATCCCGTGAGGATCCGTTCCTTAAATATCCGCTTGCTCAGTGGGGATCGCTCCGTTGATCCCCGCTGAGCCAACGGATGACTAGCCCGTCTCTGCACATCATGCAGAGACGGACCAGTCAGATCTCCGCTCTCCTCTATGGGGGGATCGGAGGAACACGGACCGTCTGTCCATGTTCTTCCAATCCGCAGACGGATGGGAAAATAGGATTTTCCTCCGTCTGCAGAAACGGAGCATAGCGGACACTGATGAGATCGGATGTCAGCGGATGTTCATCCGCTGACACCCGCTATCCCATAGGGATACATGTATGTCCGTTTTTCATCCAAAAACGGATGGATGAAAAACGGACATACGGTCCGCACGTTTGAAAGGGCCCTTACATTTGTGGTTGTTGGGAAAAATCCCCCTCTTACAGATTGTTAAAAAGATCATTGGTGTGAGTGGTTACTTATCTGAGAGGCATGAATCAGTCATTTCTCAAAGGAAGCCTTAGAAACCTCTGGAGCAGGGCCAGTTGTGACCCTTTACTTGCCCCTTTACTTGCCTTTATCTGGCCCTTGGGGCACTATTTCGCCAACTGACACCAATAATGGGGCACCATTACCCCTGCTAACACCATCAATGGGGCATTAGTCTTCCACTGATACCAACAATGGGGCACTATTTTTCCCATTAAAACCAATGATGTGGCACTGATATTGAGGCATTTTCTACTCCCCTTAAGCATGAAGGACAGTAAACTGGCCCTTTGCTTAGAAAGTTTGGCATTACCCCTACTCTGGAGGAACCCTAAGGATTCATGGAAGCCTGGTTGAGATAGGCTGGTATATGGCCTATCACAAATATAGGCCCATGATCCAAAGTCACCCTTACGCCATCTATTTGTTGGTGTTCTTTGTTTATTATAGTTACTATATCACTGTGTTCCACACGCTCAGCTGTTTCAACAATTTCCTGAAATACAATTTACAAATCGTGTTGCTTTGTCAGAAAGGCAGAGTATTTAATGGAGTATTTAAATTCCTTCTTGTTTGTGAATTTGTTATTTCTTCTATACCTGAAATATTGTTCAAAGGCCCAGAACTAATTACGATTGTTATTTTTTTTTCCCCTGCATAATACTTCCTTTTTCAAAACTTGCCTCTGAATAGCGAGGTGATGTGATGCCTAATTACCGTGTTTTTGATGTTTCGGCGAATACACCCAGATAAAACCAAGAAATAGTGGATAATTGTTTCATTCTTCCTAATTAAATATTGTCTCTGAGTTCTCGGTTTCAAGTCGGTAAAAATCCTCGGTTCAGGTTAGCTTCAAACGACTGTTTCGCTCTACGTGAGTGGGGAATTGTGAAAGAAGAGTGATTTTTGTGTCTGGCACGTTATCATTCCTGGCAGATTTGCACAGCCTAGGTAGAACAACGGGGGTTTGCCTAATATTGTTTCTGCAACACACTACCTTGCTGAGCTGAAAACAGAACGTTATTGAAATCATTAAAGAGAGGATTTGTTTTTGTCTACCACCACCCCCCACCTCCCTTTCCCGTTCCTTTTCCTTGTTGATATTGCTGTCAGCCACAAATTAATGTGACAATGCTTACCTATAATTCCCCAGCACCTTCCATGGCTAGCATATGTAAAGCAATAGCTGATTTTTCTATCGTCAAGCTTAGCATATGTCTCATGTTGGCTCCATCAGGCCTTTGGGTCGGTCCCTTGAGCGGCACATCACTGGCAACTCTTAGCCCCTCGGCCTTGAAAAACCAAATAGCTTTGAATCATGTTGAGCTCTAATGCTAATTTCTGGGCTGATGCATTATGGGAATAAATGTATCTGACATGTTATGTCAATGCCACGTCTCTTTGTATCACCTCTTTTTTTGTGTCAGCTGCATTCCTACAGATGGTAATCCATAGAAAACACTCTTTTTTTTTCCTTCAGTTAAAAAAAAAAAGGAAAAAAAAAAAAAAAACAAGCACAGCACCAAACCTCTAGGTGCAGAAGGCTGTTAACGGTTGCTGATGATAGTAGGCAAACATTAACATAATAATTAGTGTCTTGTAATTGTTTCATTAAAACCAGTTGTTCCATTTCTCCCCGTGTTTTCCCAGAAGAGAAGCTGAATTTGGACGACAGCCAGTGGGAGGACATACACGTTGTCACAGGAGCACTCAAGATGTTTTTCCGAGAGCTGTCGGAGCCCCTGTTCCCACGTAGCTTCTTTGAGCAGTTTGTAGAAGCAATAAGTAAGTGGATTTTTTTTTTGTCCTTTGTACACAAAATGGAAAACAAAATAACCGTACGGCCAAAAATAATTTTGGTGCGTTTTTTTTTTTTTTGCAAAGATTGTTTGCCGGTAATTTTCGAAGCTTTACACAAAGGCAGACAAAAAAGGTGGAACATTCGATATGTTGCATGAAATTATTTCATGCTATTAATTGCTTTTCTCTGTTCCTCTTTAAACCGTTCTTATATAGCAGAATGGAGTTTAAAACATTGACAGAACTGTGCTGTCTGTTATTGTGAGATACAGAAAGGCGAAAATTGAAGGTGGAAGCCAAAAACATGACCTAACAAAAGGTGTACACCTTGTCACTTTGGTGGAAGATGAGATGGAGAATGCTGGAGCTTGGATGGTGCCATGACCAATTTACAACAAAATTACAGTTTTAGCTATTTGTTTTAGGAATCAAAATAAATAATTTCACAGTACGTAAAAGGTTTGCACTTTTTCTGAGTATGAATTATTGTCATTATAAATGCACACACATGAACATTTATCTTCTCCAACTTTTTAGTAAATTATCTTTTTACAATGTAACTGACATGTGTTCAAATAAGCCAGCAAGAGGGTAGGTTTAAAAGACATTTTGAGCTGAAGCTTAGGTGTACATATTTTTGCAGAGTTACATTAATCCAGCTTGGACCAATGTAAATACAGTGGGGGAAATAATTATTTGATCCCCTGCAGATTTTGTAAGTTTGCCCACTTACAAAGAAATGAAGGGTCTATAATTACTTATCATAGGTGTATTTTAAATCATAGGGACAGAATATCAACCAAAAATCCAGAAAGTACACAATATAAATGTTATAAATTGAGTTACAGTTCAGTGAGTAAAATAAGTATTTGATCCTCAAGCAAAACATGACTTAGTACTTGGTGGAGAAACCCTTGTTGGCAAGCACAGAGGTAAGACGTTTCTTGTAGTTGGTGACCAGGTTTGCACACATCTCAGAAGGGATTTTGGTCCACTCTTCTTTACAGATCTTCTCTAAATCCTTAAGGTTACTTAGCTGTCGCTTGGCAACTCGAAGTTTCAGCTCCCTCCTTAAATTGTCTATAGGATTAAGATCTGGAGACTGGCTAGGCCACTCCATGATCTTAATGTGCTTATTGAGCCACTCCTTTGTTGCTTTGGCAGTATGTTTTGAGTCATTGTCATGCTGGAAGACCCATCCACGACCCATCTTCAGTGTTCTGGATGAGGTAAGAAGGTTTTCATCCAAGATTTTACAATGCATGGCCCCATCCATTGTCTACTCAATGCGATAAAGTCGGCCTGTATCTTTAGCAGAGAAACAGCCCCAAAGCATCATGTTTCCACCTCTGTGATTGACTGTAGGGATGGTGTTCCTAAGGTCATAGTCAGCATTTTTCTTCCTCCAAACATGGCGAGTCGAGTTAATGCCAAATAGCAAAATTTTGGTTTCATCTGACCACAGCACTTTCTCCCAATCCTTCTCTGAATCATTTAGTTGCTCATTGGAAAACTTCAGACGGGCCTGTACATGTGCCTTCTTGAGGAGGGGGACCTTGCGGGCATGGCAGGATTTCAATCCATGGCGGCGTATTTTGTTACCAACGGTTTGTTTGGTGACTGTGTTTCCAGCTGCCTTAAGATCAATCACAAGCTCTTCCCGTGTATGTTCTGGGCTGATCCCTCACTTTTCTCATGATCATCCTTACCCCATGAGACAAAATCTTGCATTGAGTTTCAGACTGAGGGCGATTGATGGTTATTTTGTATTTCTTCCATTTGCGAATAATCACTCCAACAGTTGTATCCTTCTCACCAAGCTTCTTGCTGATGGTCTTGTAGCCCATTCCAGCCTTGTGCAGGTCTACAGTCTTATACCTGATGTCCTTTGACAGCTCTTTGGTCTTGCCTATCCTAGTGGGTTTGAATGGGAGAAAGATTCTGTGGACAGGTTTCTTTTATACACATAAAGGGTTGTTGTTAGGAACACCTTCTTAAATTGACAGGACTAATCTGTGTACCACATGAGCACATACTGTAGCTAGTCTGTGGGAGCCAGAATTATTGTTGGCTGGTAGGGGATCAAATACTTATTTTACTTACTGAACCGAGGTCCTCATTTTACTCACTGAACCAGGTCTGACACATGCAAACTGACACCAATCAGTCATAACCTTATGATCACCCACTTAATATTTAGTAGGTCTGATTTTTGACACCAAAACAGCCCTGACCCTCGAGGCATGGACACTACTAGACCTCTAAAGGTATGCTGTGGTATCTGGCACCAAGCCATCAGTAGCAGGCACTTTAAGTTCTGTAAATTGTAAGGTGGAGCCTGCATGGATCAGACTTGTTTTTTCAGCACATCCCACAGATACTCGATGGATTGAGATCTGATGAATTTGGAGACTTAAACTCGTTGTGTTCCTCCAACCATTCTTGAACCATTTTTGCAGTGTGGCAAGGCACATTATTCTTCTGAAAGAGGCCACTACCATCAGGGAATACCGTTTCCATGAACAGGTGTACTTGGCCAGCAACAATGTTTAGGTAGGTGATACGTATCAAGTAACATCCATGTGACTAGCAGGGCCAAGATTTCCCAGCAGAATATTACCCAAAGCATCACACTGCCTCTGCCAGCTTTCCTTCTTCCGATGCCATCTGTTCCCCAGGTAAGCAATGCACACACAGCTGGACTTCTACGTGATGTAAAAGAAAACGTGATTCATCAGACTAGGCCACTTTCTTCCATTGCTCTGTAGTCCATTTCTGAGGCTCATGTGCCCATTGTAGCTGTGGTCAGCATGGGCACCCTAACCGATCAGTGGCTACACAGCCCAATACACAACAAACTGTGATGTCCATTTTTTCTGCTTTTAGCACTTCAGCTTCAGGGACAACATGTTTACTTGCTGCCCAATATATCCCACCGACTTTCAGATGCCATTGTAAAGAGATAATCTATGATATTCACTAAAGCCAGCCATACGTGGATCAAAATTGGCTAGTTCAGCAAGGACCAGCTGGATTTCGATCCATGTATGGGCAGAGTGGCTGTACAAAAGTTAATCTACCGATTGACTCCTATACAACCAGCCTGTCAGATTTTTGTTGCTTGATTAGTGCCACAGGCTATAGGCAGCAGCGCTGATCAGTGTATTAAGACAACAGGGAAGCCTTCCCAGTGTCAGCAGGAGGATTCACCCATCCACACACTCGAAGGATGAACGGAAAGAAATGAATTATCCATGGGCTACTTTAACCTGTCAGTTACATCGTTACATAGTTACATAGTTAGTCAGTTTGAAAAAAAACACAAGTCCATCTAGTTCAACCATAAAAAAAAAAAAAAATATCGTACAATCCCATATACCCAATTCTATACCCACAGTTGATCCAGAGGAAGGCAAAAAACCCCAGCAGAGCATGATCCAATTTGCTACAGCAGGGGAAAAAATTCCTTCCTGATCCCCCGAGAGGCAATTGGATATTCCCCGGATCAACTTTACCTATAAATGTCAGTACCCAGTTATATTATGTACATTTAAGAAAGAATCCAGGCCCTTCTTAAAGCAATCTACTGAGCTGGGCAGAACCACCTCTGCAGGGAGTCTATTCCACATTTTCACAGCTCTTACTGTGAAGAAACCTTTCCGTATTTGGAGGTGAAATCTCTTTTCCTCTAGACGTAAAGAGTGCCCCCTTGTCCTTTGTGTTGACCGTAAAGTGAATAACTCAACACCAAGTTCACTATATTGATCCCTTATATATTTGTACAAGTTAATCATATCCCCCCTTAATCTCCTCTTCTCAAGAGTGAATAAATTCAGTTCCTCTAATCTTTCCTCATAGCTGAGCTCCTCCATGCCTCTTATCAGTTTGGTTGCCCTTCTCTACACTTTCTCCAGTTCCCCAATATCCTTTTTGAGAACTGGGGCCCAAAACTGAACTGCATATTCCATATGAGGTCTTACTAATGATTTGAACAGGGGCAAAATGATATCTCTCTCTCTCTGGAGTCCATACCTCTCCTAATACAAGAAAGGACTTTGCTCGCTTTGGAAACCGCAGCTTGGTATTGTATGTTATTATTGAGCTTATGATCTACCAAAACCCCCAGATCCTTGTCCACTACAGACCCCCCCCAGTTGTACTCCCCCTAGTATGTATGATGCATTCATATTCTCAGCCCCCAAGTGCATAACTTTACATTTATCAACATTAAACCTCATCTGCCACATAGTTGCCCAATTAGACAGAGCATTGAGGTCGGCTTGTAAATTGGCGACATCCTGTAAGGACGTTATTCCACTGCATAGCTTGGTGTCATCTGCAAAGACAGAAATTTTACTTTTGATCTCAGATCCAATATCATTTATAAAGATATTAAAAAGTAAGGGTCCCAGCACTGAAGTGATCAGTGATCTTAATGTTATGGCTGATTGGTTTATATTGTTCTAAGCTTTACCAATGTAACTATGCAAAACTTCAGCTTTAAAGTGTATGTAAACCCCAAAACAAACCTTGATAACAGTACATATTGCCCATCATTAGATGTGTTTGTGTAGCTGCATTCATTTTCTTTTCTCACACTTTTTTCCTTTTATTTCACTTGCGCATAATGGGATAATTTAAACTGGACACAGCTTTTATCTCATTTACTGAATCAGATGCAGCTGCTGTTCAGGTATTCCGACAGCACCCATTGGTCACTGTGGGAATGCAATATCCCAGCAGGTAGAGTTTCATCTATCTGCACTTTATAGAGTTCATGGAAGAATCTGACAGATTTTTCTTTGTTCAGCTCGCAGGATGAAAGAAGAAAATCTATCAGTGTATGGCCAGCCTAACTTAATGCAGAGCTTCATCCAAAAGGGGAAGTTCTGCTTTTCTGCCTTCAACTTCCTTTTATTTTTTTATTTTTTTGGGCAGTGGGCACCGGGTTTTGACAAGTACCCACTCCCACTTCCGCCCTTATCACCTATGCAATCCAAGTGAAAGTTCAGCCCACCCTCCCTTGCCTGCAGCCTTTTGGGACACATCACATGTCCCAGACGTCTGAGGGACCATTCACCAAGTACAGTGCGGCTCATACATGTGCAGTTGGAAGCTGGCTTTGAAGCCGTAAGGAGTCACAGCAGGCTCCCCCCACTAAACAAGATGGAGCCGGAGACACAAAAACCGGAGAAGAACCAGCCTGGGTGAGGACAGCGCTGGATCATTGGACAGGTAAGTGTAAGTATTTGTAGCTGCTGACTTTTATTTTTGTTCTTTCTAGGGTAAAAATCCTCTTTAGGTGAACGTATACTTTTCTAATTGAGCAACCTTTAGTATAACCAAATAGATAAGGTCAAACGATGGGATCACAACCATCAATCACCAGTTAAAAAGAAATAGTGTTTCCATGATTCTTATTGAAAGTGGACAATCTCTTTATCATATACATAATATTAAACACATTAACTTTCAGAAACGTTGGGTTAGGTTATATTTCTTCCATTTACCTGTTATTTAAAACATCTTATTCCAGCATTTATTCCAAGCTAACATCTGACATATATTTCACAAATGTTTTATATTCCTGATTTGGCAGAAAACACTCAAATGCTTATTTATAAAGAAAAAAAAAATATTTGTGGTTTGCGTGTCTTGTTCGGCTATTGAAGTGTCAGATTTAAATGTGGCCTGTAGTACTAGCCTGAGACCTACAGAGACATCAGCATTCTCTAAACAAAATATTAGGTAAAGTTTTAACTCAGTAAAAGTTGGTGTCACCGGATTCCTTGTCTTCTGAACAAAAAATATCTGTTTGCACTGGTTGATTTTATTTTGATCCATTGTTCATTATGTTAATTTATTCTTACAAATACTCGTTCTGTTTAAAATATAATTTGCTATATTCTACATAGTTGTGCCAGCTGAAAATGCCTATGTAATATATACCTCCCTCGAATGGCAGCCAACCGAGTTGGGTTTGGCTGTGTCAGCCTGCAGTTGACTTTGACATATGACTGCAGTCTGGTATTCAAAGTGTAAAAATAAGTTTAATAACTGCAATTTCAACTCTGTATAGCTAAGATCATTTTCTCAACTACTGCGGTAGTTTAGAAACATTAGGCCAATCTCACTATAAGACACTTTCAACAAATCTCACGTCATTCATATCTTCCGGATAAGAATGAGGCCAATACACTACTGCCGAGGGCACAGACTCTAATGAGACTCTTTTTATATAAAGTATCTGATAGACTATGATGAGGGAAGAACCAAAAGAAACCAAAAATCTCTTTCTATGACATAATTTTTATCACATGTTCAGTAAACATTTATTTTTAAAGCGTATCTAAAGTCAACCTTTGTTTTAATTTTGGATAGAGCAGTGACGTCACTAGGGTTGGTGTCACCTGGTTTGGTAAAACATGGTGTCAACCCCCCCATCAGTAGGGCACTAAGCAGGCTAGTGCATCGGCGAGGCCCTCTCCCCTTATAGTCCTCAGTGACCTAATTACTGTCCTCTGGCCCCCATTACTGTCCTCTGTCCCCTATTACAGTTCTCCACCCCCCAATAAAGTCCTCAATCCCCCACAATAATGTCCTCAGCAATCCCATTAATATCCTCAGTGACCCAATTACTGTCCTCAGGCCCCATTACTGTCCGCAGGCCTCCATTACTGTCCTCAAACCCCCCAATAATGTCCTCAGTGACCCAATTCCTGTTCTCAGTCCCCCCAATTAATATCCTCAGCAACCCAAATACTGTCCTCAGGCCCCCCAATTTGTCCTCAGTGACCCAATTACTGTTCTCAGTCCCCCAATTGATATCCTCAGTGACCCAATTACTGTCCTCAGGCCTCTAATCCTGTCCTCAGGCCCCCCAATAATGTCCTCAGTCCCCCCTATTAATATCCTCAATGACCCAATTACTGTCCTCAGGACCCCATTACTGTCCTCAGGCCCTAATTCCTGTCCTCAGGCCCCTACTGCTGACCTCAGCCCACCAATAATGTCCTCAGTCCCCCTATTAATGTCCTCAGTGACCCCATTAATGTCCTCAGTGACCACATTACTGTCCTCACCTCACCCCCCACAGCGGGCCATTACTTTCCACAAGCCCCCCCCCATTTCTCCATCCCTATCCTCAGTTTTTCCCCCCACAGCCCCCCATTATGTCCTCAGCCCCCCCAGTCCCCATTACTGGCCTCAGCTCCCGTCCAGCTCCCCCCTCACAGCCCCCTATTGCTGTCCTCAGCTCTCCCCATGCCCCCCATTACTGGTCTAGACAGAGGGTGGGAGCCATGTATCCAAACTAGCAGCCCCGCCCTCTATCCTGAATTGTCCTGCCTCCTGCACCCCCCTTATCCCCATAGTGTCACCACTGGGATAGAGTAGTGAGGTTAGACCTCTGTCAGGTCTTTATGGCTGTCTGTGTACCCACAGGGCAGATTCTCCTTCTCTATTTGTCTTGGGAAGTGGGAAGACTTGTTCCAGGAGATTTTTTTCACTTGGAGAGATTCCCTCCCACTTCCTGTTGTAAAGTAAAAAATATTAGGTTCTGTATTCTATTCAGGGTTGCCAACCATTAGTAAAATCACGGACAGTTTGCAAAATCTGTACATTTTTACATCATCTGTTCACGAATGTCCGTCACAGACATGCAATGTGCATGTCCAGAACAGACATTCAGAGACGGATGTAAAAATCACAGATTTTACAAACTGTTCATGAATTTACCAATGGTTGGCAACCCTGATTCTATAAAAAGGGTGGTATTGGGCAGTAAATAGGGGATTGAACCAAGGGACAATGCTCAGTGGTGAGTAAGTGGTAGAGACAAGGAATAACTCAAAAGGACACTCTGCCTATCTCTGTATGCCAAGTTAGAGTCAATCTTAAAGTGATACTAAAGGCTCCAATGTTTTCTTTTTTTAAATAACAAACATGTTCAATGGTTTTGCACAGAGCAGCCCTGTTCCTCCTCTTCATGGGTCCCCCGCTGGAACTCCTGGCTCCTCCCCCCACCAAGTGCCCCCAAAGAAAGCGGCTTGCTATGGGGGCACTCATGTGTGCTTGCTCCAAAGCCATACCCCATGCTCCCTCTTCACTGGCTATGATTGACTGCAGCGGGAGCCAATGAGGAGGCACAGAGCTGGGACAGCACTAGCAATTGGGCATATTGTTGGATCGAGATCAGGCTCATTTAAGTAATGGGGGGGGGGGGTCTGCATGCTGAAGATTTTTTACCTTCAGCCTTTACAACCACATTATTTTCCTCCAGTTTCATTATCAAAAATTGCAGGTGATACTTTTTAACTTTAGTGCATCCACTTTGCATTTTCTGTGCATGATGGTAAAGATACCAAACCTGGCCACAGAGATTTTTGAATATGGTGCAGGTTATTTTAAAGAGGTCATACTATCAGAAAAGTGTTGTAATTACTTTATTGAATTTCCCCCAGTGCCTTTGCTGCACTAAAACTCCTCCAGCTCTACCTTCTGGTCTACAGAGCTCTGCCTAACCCCCATCGTTGTCTTCCTTCACATGCATACATTTATTTATTTCTCAACAAACCAATGCTGTTGCATTGACCCCCCAATATGCAGTCTACACACAATGTGTATAAAAAGGGCTTTTGGGAACTGTAGTTCTGGGGGCATGTCTGCACCAATAGGAACTGATTTCCCAGCAAGCTGTCTCTCACTACAGGAACAAGATATACAATAGGTGCCGCCGATTTTGTGTCAATCTCGCCTCTTCTAGTGGCGAGATTGAAACCCTACGAGCCCCATCACGAGAGCGAGCGCTGAGCTGTCTCGTCATCGGGAAAGGAAAAATATTGTTTTTTCTTTCGCAATGAGTGCCACGCATTGCTGACATTGAGGCCGGTAGACGGAGATCCGACGTGGATTCCCGCCAATACCAGGCACTGTGTTTGGTATGAATCCTGAGCGGGAACTCCACGGCAATTTTTAAATAAAAAAACGTCATGGGTTCCACCCCCAGGAGCATACCAGGCCCTTCGGTCTGGTATGGATTTGAAGGGGAATCCCCTAAGCCAAAAAATCGGCGTGGGGTCCCCCTCAAAATCCAAACCAGACCCTTATTCGAGCACGCAACCTGGCAGGCCACAGGAAAAGAGGGGGGGACGAGAGAGCGCCCCCTCCCTCCTGAACTGTACCAGGCCGCATGCCCTCAACATGGGGGGTTTGGTGCTCTGGGGCAGGGGGGCGACCTGTGGCCCCCCACCCCAAAGCACCCTGTCCCCATGTTGATGGGTAGAGAAAGGAGTTTGTCTGGACTGCCGCACTCTGTTTAAGCGTTTATTGGTCAAAAAGATAAAATACAAAAATATCCAAGCAAAGATGATCCATCAAAAACAATCAGAAAAGGCATGCAGGAGAACAAGGCTGACGCGTTTCACATCAGAGATGATGCTTACTCATAGCTGGAGTGTGAGTGACCCAAAAAGTGCATTTAAGAGTAACATAGGAACCTCTCCACCAAAATGATCCAAAAAGTGCATTTAAGAGTAACATAGGAACCTCTCCACCATGTTGATGGGGACAAGGGCCTCTTCCAGACAACCCTGGCTGTTGGTTGTCGGGGTCTGCGGGCGGGGGCTGATCGGAATCCGGGAGCCCCCTTTAATAAGGGGGCCCCCAGATGCCGGCCCACCACCCTATGTGAATGAGTATGTGGTACATCGTACCCCTACCCATTCACCTGGTGGAAAAAAAATGGCAATAAAAGAACACACACAGCTTTTTAAAGTAATTTATTACACAGCTCCGGGGGTCTTCTTCCGACTCCGGGGGTCTCCGGTGTCATCTCCGCGCTCTCCGGTTCTTTCTTCCTTCTGCCGGGCCTCCGCTATCTTCTTCCAGCTCTTCTGCTAGCGGAGAGGCCCAGTCTTCCTCGTCGTCTCGTCCGGCTCTCCGTTGTCCTTCTGCCGGCCCCTCCACTATCTTCTTCCAGCTCTTTTGCTAGTGGAGGGGCCGGTCTTCCCGTCGCCGTCTGCATCTTCTTCCCTCTTCTCCTCCTCGATGTTGACTCATCGCTTCCTCCCGCTGTAACGCTGGCTGTTTGGTCCGCAGCGATTTATATAGGCCTCTCATGACGACCGGGCCTCTCCGCTAGCAAAAGAGATGGAAGAAGATAGCGGAGGCCCGGCAGAAGGAAAAAAGCTGTGTGTGTTCTTTTATTGCCATTTTTTTCCACCAGGTGAATGGGTAGGGGTACGATGTACCCCATACTCATTCACATAGGGTGGTGGGGCGGCATCTGGGGGCCCCCTTATTAAAGGGGGCTCCCGGATTCCGATCAGCCCCCGCCCGCAGACTCCGAAACCAACGGCCAGGGTTGTCGGGAAGAGGCCCTTGTCCCCATCAACATGGGGACAGGGTGCTTTGGGGCGGGGGGCCGCAGGTCGCCCCCCTGCCCCAGAGCACCAAACCCCCATGTTGAGGGCATGCGGCCTGGTACGGTTCAGGAGGGAGGGGGCGCTCTCTCGTCCCCCCCCCTCTTTTCCTGCGGCCTGCCAGGTTGCATGCTTGCATAAGGGTCTGGTTTGGATTTTGAGGGGGACCCCCACGCCGATTTTTTGGCTTAGGGGATTCCCCTTCAAATCCATACCAGACCGAAGGGCCTGGTATGCTCCTGGAGGGGGAACCCATGCCGGTTTTTTATTTAAAAATTGGCGTGGAGTTCCCGCTCAGGATTCATAACAAATACAGTGCCTGGTATTGGCGGGAATCCACGTCGGATCCCGTTCAATACAGTGCCCAGTCTCCTTCTCGCTATTGCAGCGAGCGCGAGATGTCGCCACCCTGTCGCCGAGATGTCGGCACCCTGTCACCGAGAATCTCCGCGATGGGATTGCGATGAATATACAATGTCGGCGGCACCTACTGTAAGAAACAAAATACTCTGGGATATGCCCTAGATTAAGAGCATTAAGAGGGTTGAGGGATACCTTTGGGTAATGCCTGGGCATACAATTTAAGAAACTCAACTTGTGTCCTTGTTCTAAAACAGCTAGATTGATGTATTCATAATTTTTGAGTAAAGTTATAATATTCATTGAAATATTAAACACACCGGCAACACTGAATTTTTCAGCATGGTTTTACATGCTATTCTGCTAATTAATCAAAAATGTTGACACAAAATGAGTCAGTATTAAACTTAAAGTTCCCTCACAGAAGTTCATACTGATACAAAATGTGCGGTATGCAGCAAAAAAAGGAAAAAATACTAAACTTGCAATTTCTTCGTGTGATTTTTTTTTCCCCTATCCTAAATTTTCTTGCAGATGCTTGGCCTGTCTCCTAACTCATGCTAATTATATTCATAATTAAATGTTAAACAAGACTTGACTGAAGCCAACTGGCTTGCACAGGTGTCTTTGTGTATGAACGGCTTACTGCATATACAATAAATCTTTGCACCCCAATGGG
This sequence comes from Rana muscosa, assembly GCA_029206835.1. Lineage (NCBI taxonomy): Eukaryota > Metazoa > Chordata > Amphibia > Anura > Ranidae > Rana > Rana muscosa. The sequence goes on along the minus strand of CM055127.1, from coordinate 441,046,755 downwards.
CCCTTACGAAGGAGCCACTGAAGGTGAAAGCCCCACTGTTCAGAGACAAAGTATGCTGTTCAAAAACTGAACAAATACCAGCCATGAAGGAATATTACAAAGAAGGAACAAAGACTTTGGAAAAATATCAAACATAGGTAAATTAGAAGATTCTAGATTCAAACAAAGCTGGATAAATGAATTTTGTTTGATTTAGAAGGGTTTTAAAGCTGATCTGCAAGAAAAATATGTTTGATATAGTTATATGTAGAATGGTTTCTTGCCAAAAGGTTTAGAACTATGTTCAGGCAGTTCAGAAATCCAGATAATCCTGCCTGAGAACATGGACAGGTCGGTGACCACACTTTTCTCCAAGGCAAGTAAGCAATATAGCTTGGTCACAAAATGCTCACCGTGACAACCCCTTCACCCATCCTGACCGCCCCTTTACCCATCCTGACCCCCCCTTTCCCCCATCCCCCTGGTTACTGGACAGTGTGGCAGCGTCCTTACACTGATAAGGCCATCTACTCTCTTTTCTTGTCAGCAGCCTGCTAGTCTTAGATTGGCAATGCTATGCAGTACAGTAGAGCAGCCTTTCTCAACCTTTTCCCCCAGAGGAGCCCCTAAAAGATTTTTTAGGTCTTGAGGAACCCCTGCTTAAACCAATTAATCAGATGTCAGTGGGGAGAACGCCCCTTACATTCGTGGTCAGCAGGAAAAATGTTCCTTATACATTGGAGGTCAATTGGAAGAATGAAACCCTTATGCCCTGTACACACGATCATTTTTTCCGCTGAAAAAAGTTCAATGGACTTTTTTCATCGGAAAAAACGATCGTGTGTGGGCCCCATCTGACTTTTCTCCATCGGTGTAAAAAAATAGAACATGTTTTAAATTTTTCAGATGGAAATAAAAAACGATAGGAAATTCGGATCGTCTGTGTGGAACTCCATCGGAGAAAAATCTACACATGCTCAGACTAAATTACAAGACGGGAGCGCTCGTTCTGGTAAAACTAGCGTTAGTGATGGAGATAGCACATTCGTCATGCTGTAACGGACTGAAAAGCACAGAGACTGAAAAGCGCGAATCTGCTAACACCAAAATTTTACTAACACGCGGTAAAACAAAATCAGCAAAAGCAGCCCAAAGGGTGGCGCCATTGGATTTGAACTTCAAATTTATAGTGCCGTCGTACGTGTTGTCACAGCGTTTTTGGATGGTCGTAATTTTGTCTGATGGTGTGTAGGCAAGACTGATGGAAGTCAGCTTCATCGGAATTCCGAAGGAAAATTCCATCGGATTTTATTCCATCAGAAATCCGATCGTGTGTACAGGGCATTACAGTTGGTAGTAAGAACGCTGCCCTTACAAAACGCTAAAAAGATGATTGCCATCTTTTGCTGGCTCTGCTGAGTGGTGCTGGCCTCAGAACTTTGCAGGCACCACCTAATGGGAGGTTAAAAAAGATCTTAGCCCTAAAAAGAAAAAATGAAAAGTCAGCAGCTACAAATACAGCTGACTTTTAATAAAAGGACACTTACCTGATCTAGTGCTGTCCTCCCCCGGGCTGGTTCTTTGCCGATCTTTTGGTCCCTGGTATGTTTACTGTGGGAAGCCAGGTGTGACTCCTTGCAGCTGGCTTCCCATTGCACATACGTGAGCCACACTGCGCTTTGTGAATGGCCCTGCAGCCTTCTGAGACCTGTAACGTGTCCCAGAAGGCTTCAGGTGGGGGGGGGGGGGGACATGCACTATTAAAACTATGTTTCCAAAATGTGCCAAACATTACGCTTTAATCAGCCACACACAGCTTAACCACTTAAGGTCCAAGCCTCTTTTTCAGATATGTTGTTTACAAGTTTAAAAACATTTTTTTTGCTAGAAAATTATTTAGAACCCCCAAACATTATACATTTTTTTCTAACACCCTAGAGAATAAATTGGCAGTCATTGCAATACTTTATGTCATACCGTATTTGCGCAGCGGTCTTACAAGCGCACTTTTTTGGGAGAAAATACACTTTTTTGAACAAAAAAAATAAGACAACAGTAAAGTTAGTGTTATATCCTCTGAGTTGTGAGAGACACAAGACTCTGGTCTGGAACAACGGATGTTTATTTCAGTGCTCACTGTACACTGCAACATGCATCTAGGGACAGTACATCTTATTATGTCTCCTTACATGTGCTCTAAGATGGCTACTATACCCCTTGACCCTTGTCATCACTCCTGGGTGGAGCCAGCCTTAAAGTGACAGTACATGTGGAACCCTTCATGTATAACAGTTAGCCCAATTTTTTTTTTTTTATATATTGTGAAAGATAATGTTACGCCAAGTAAATTGATACCCAACATGTCATGCTTCAAAATTGCGCCCGCTCGTGGAATGGCGACAAACTTTTACCCTTAAAAATCTCCTTAGGCAACGTTTAAAAAATTCTACAGTTTGCATGTTTTGCGTTACAGAGGAGGTCTAGGGCTAAAATTATTGCTCTTGCGCTAACGATTGCGGTAATACCTCACATGTGTGGTTTGAACACCGTTTTAATATGCATGCGCTGCTCACGTATGCGTTTGCTTATGCATGCGAGCTCGTCGGGACAGGCACGTTTAAAAATGTTTTATTTTTTTTTCTTATTTATTTTACATTTAATTTTTATTTTTTACACAAAAAATTGTGTCACTTTTATTCCTATTACAAGGAATGTAAACATCCCTTGTAATAGAAAAAAAAGCATGACAGGTCCTCTTAAATATGAGATCTGGGGTCAAAAAGTCCTCAGATCTCATATTTGGACTAAAATGCAATGAAAAAAAATGGCCCTTTAAGAGCTATGGGTGGAAGTGATGTTTTGACGGTGCTTCCGCCCTTCTATGGTATGGAGATGGGATCTTTCCCTTCCTCATATCCATACCAAGCAGGAGAGAGGACCCGATCGCCCGCCGGTATGGACGGTTCCGGTAATCGGCGGAGGGTGCGAGAAAGCGGCGGGAGGGGGGCCCCTCTCCCGCCGCCGATAACGGTGATCTTGTGGCGATTCTGCTGCAGAGACCACCATTATCGTAAACCGGACCGCCCGCTGAAGAGATGGATACCCGGTGTCATGGAATGCTAGCAAACCAGACTGTGTGACTGCACAGAGGAGACCAAACAGGTGTAGGTGAAAATGTAACAATTTATTAAGGAGAGTAAACAGACAAATAAACACCTCCAACAGAACACAGTGCAGTAACCTAACCAAATAACAGTGACTTATAGAAAATATATACAATAAGGGGGAATACCGGAATCGTATTGAAAGCCAGGCCGAGGTCATACACAAGGGGATCAAAGCAGATGGGTATGGATGGGAATCAAACAGGAACAGGGAGGGGACGAATGGATTGGCTGCAGAGCAGGGATCCAGGTAAAAGGAGGACAGGGGACCGTGGAAATCAGGAGACAGGAGGGACAGATGCAGGATGGGCTCAAGGCAGGGATCAGGTTGGATTGGGTCAGGCAGGATGCAGGCACAAAGTCCAGATCACAGGTCCTAGGTCAGGGAGAGAGATACCAGGGCAAGGAGCCGGGTATTTAGAGGAAGTCTCGTAATCAGGCTTCAGGTCACAGCTGAGCGCAGGAAGTGCTGCCTGTCCCACACTGCCGGAATACACCCGCTGGTGGACGCCGGTACTACAGTCCATGGATCATGCATTACCACCAGCAGGTGAGATCCTCCAACAAAGATATTGGCTGCAAGAGGACACCTGCTGGCAGACACTAGTACTGCAGTCCATAGGACCAACAGCACCACCAGCGGGTGAAGCCTTTCCTGACACCTGGGTTATGGCAGCTAGCTGCTGCCTTTATGAAGATATTCCTCTTCAAAGTGCCAACTTTTATATACAGTGGGCGGTCCGGAAGTGGTTAAGGAACCTCTAGCATCCTCTGGAGGAGCCTTAGGGCTGCTGCAGAGACTGGTTGGCTTCACAGCTGATATAAGGAATGATTCAGGTACTTATGGTGTTTAACCCCTTCCATACCGGGCCATTGTAAAATGACGCCGGCAGGAACCCTCTCTCCCTCCGGGTGGACGTCATATGACGTCCTGCGTTTGAGGGGGGATATCTGAATGATGCCTGCAGCTAGAGGCATCATTCAGATATCCTTTTTTTCAGCCAGCGATCCTGCGCACCATAAGAATGATCATAGCGGCGCTTGATCGTTCTTATAGGCGGCGGGAGGGGACATCCCCCCTCCCGCCGCCATCCGGTGCTACTCCGGGCTCTCCCGTGCCATCGGGGACCCGGAGATAATCGTCCGGCGCTGGTGGTGGGTCACGTGATGAGCATAGAGATGACTGGTGACCAGATGGTCACCAGTCATCTCTATGACCGTCGGAGGCCCGGGTGCGATGTGATGACGTCACGCCCGGGTCCTCAAATGTAAACAAAGCCGCCATTGCGGCTGTAAGTATGAGATCAGTGAAATTCTTTTCACGATCTCATGCTTTCCAGCCTGGAGGAGAGATGTGGGGTCTTATTGACCCCGCATCTCTCCATAAAGAGGACCTGTCACACACATTCCTATTACAAGAGATGTTTACATTCCTTGTAGTAGGAATAAAAGTGATCAAAAAAAAAAGTGTAAAGAAAAAGTAAAAATAAGTAAAAAAAAAAAAATACATTTTTTTTTAAAACGCCCGTCCCCAATAGCTCGCGCTTAGAAGCGAACACACACGTAAGTCCCGCCTGCATATGTAAACACCGTTCAAACCACAAATGTGAGGTATCGCCACGTGCGTTAGAGCACGTGCAACAATTCTAGCACTAGACCTCCTCTGTAACTCTAACCTGGTATCCTGTAAAAATTTTCAAAGCCTTGCCTATGGAGATTTTTAAGTACCGAAGTTTGGCACCATTCCATGAGTGTGCGCAATTTTAAAGCGTGATATGTTAGGTATCTTTTTACTCGGCGTAACATAAGCTTTCATATTTTACAAAACAATTGGGCTAACTTTACTGTTTTGTTATTTTTTAATTCATGAAACTATTTTTTCCCCCCAAAAAAAGGAGTTTGAAAAATTATTGCACAAATACCGTGCAAGATAAAAAGTTGCAACGACCGTCATTTTATTCCCTAGGGTGTCTGCTAAAAAAAACATATATAATGTTTGGGGTTCTGAGTAATTGTACATGTAGGAGAGAAGTGCCAGAATAGGCCCGGTATGGAAGTGGTATAAAAAGCCCTGTATGGAAGTGGTTAAAAAAACACATTTAAGATTTTTTGGTGTTGGTTTATCTGCCTGGCATTCAGCTTTGATGTGTAGATGTATTTTCATTAAAAGTACACTAATCCGGGAGGTGGGTACGTTCTTTCACTTACTATGGTCTTGTCCCAAAATACAAGGCCTGTGGGCGCAAGCTGTAACCTTTCTACACGATCACATGGGCTCTCCGGTCACGTTAGACCCAAAACAATGCCTACTTGGGGTACTTCCAGATACTATAGACAAATATACAAAGACGTTCCTGCATGAGACCTTGTTCTCGGTGCGGAAGGTTATTGCCCGGAATTGGATGCAACCCGTACCCCCTAAGTGGAGTGGAAGGTGGAGGTCAATAATAATTTGCTGTATAAAAAGGTTATACATATTAACAGGGAATGCCCGACCAAATACGACAAAATATGGGATCGTTGGCTACAAGACTCCGATACTTGTACGTGAGGCGCCTTGGGTCTGTGTTGCCGGATGGGTGGCTTACCCCTAGCTGGGTGTACTGTTATAGGTCTAGACGACCTACATGGTTGGCACCAGATATTGCTCTTTTTCTTTTTCTGTTATTTTTCTCCTATGTTTGCTATTCATGACACCAGTTTTGAACTGTTTGTATTTTGAATACTGTACACCCCCATGTGGTCATTGACACTTTGGATGTATGTAATAACATGTATGCACTTTTTGTCATAATAAATTTGGTAAAAAAAAAAAGTACACTAATCCATACTTCCCAGCCCTCTTGAGCTAAAGTATACTGGGGGCTGTATACATGCCTTATACAATTCTTTGTAGGCTCATGGGGTTGATTTACTCTGGAGAGTGTAAAATATGGTGCAGCTGTGTATGGTAGCCAATCAGCTTCAAAAGATAAAAAAAAAACCTGGAAGCTGATTGGTTTTTATGCAGAGCTGCACCAGATTTTGCACTCTCCAGTTTCAGTAACTCAATCCCACTGTTGGTGTGGCCAGCTTTAGGCTTGGTTCACACCATTGCGAATTGGATGCGGGTTCCCCTTCATCCAATTCGCAATAGCAGGAGATTTTGACCGGCTCTCTATGGAGCCGATTCACATATCTCCGCAGCAGGTCTAATGCATTTTGCACAAAAACGTGTGTCTTTTTGTCAGTTTTAGGTCCGAATTCAGCCCAAAATCCTGTGTCTATCGAACCTGCAGTTGAATGTGCCTAACCTAACTCTATTAGTCCAAGAGTATTCAACATAGAGAGAAAAGATTCAACATTATAGAGACATGAAGATTCGACGAAGCAGCTAAAAACATACGATCGCCACGAGCGGACATTTATTGTCAAAAGCTCCTCCCATAAGCTATAGAAGAATTCTAATGTTGGTTGACTAGTAATAATAATTAATAAATATAATTAATACTAGTGATACAACATTAGAATTCTACTATAGCTTGTGGGCCGAGCATTCGACTGGAAATGTATGATTGCAGCGTCGTACAGTTTAGCTGCTTTGTCTAATCTTCTTAGAACATTCGACCGACACCATAAGCCTTCAATGACAGATTCCTTCTTAATTAATTTGTATTTTCGGACAAATGCATTTTTTAACGAAACTAAATAAATAAAAACGAATTTTGGGAGTAACTAAATAAATACATTTTTTGGACGAAAGCCAAATTCTGAAACAAAATTTTTCAGTGTGCACATGTCTACTAATTAGTAATAATATAATGAAATATAACCCTTATTATTTTATTAACACCTTAACTCCCTTACCTTAAATTTTCATGTTTGTATCATTTTAAATTCATGTTAGTTTATGTGGCACAAAATTAAAAACCGTTGGGGGGGTCGCACTTTGGCATTTTGGCATCCCTGCCTTGAGTGCCAGAGGACTTTGTCCTGCGACTAGAAGCGAAATAATGATTGTTTCTATAGGCAACAAAAACACTCCATCCTCTAATGCTTTAACAGATATGTCCCATTGTTCTGGGTATATCAGGAGAGAACAAAGCTACAGTTGCAAAAAAAAGGATGTGAACCCTTTTGGAATGATATGGATTTCTGCACAAATTGGTCATAAAATGTGATCTGATCTTCATCTAAGTCACAACAATAGACAATCACAGTCTGCTTAAACTAATAACACACAAAGAATGAAATGTTACCATGTTTTTATTGAACACACCATGTAAACATTCACAGTGCAGGTGGAAAAGGTATGTGAACCCCTAGACTAATAAGATCTCCAAGAGCTAATTGGAGTAAGGTGTCAGCCAACTGGAGTCCAATCAATGAGATGAGATTGGAGGTGTTGGTTACAGCTGCCCTGCCCTATAAAAAACACACACCAGTTCTGGGTTTGCTTTTCACAAGTAGCATTGCCTGATGTGAATGATGCCTCGCACAAAAGAGCTCTCAGAAGACCTACGATTAAGAATTGTTGACTTGCATAAAGCTGGAAAGGGTTATAAAAGTATCTCCAAAAGCCTTGCTGTTCATCAGTCCATGGTAAGACAAATTGTCTATAAATGGAGAAAGTTCAGCACTGCTGTTACTCTCCCTAGGAGTGGGCGTCCTGTAAAGATGACTGCAAGAGCACAGCGCATACTGCTCAATGAGTTGAAGAAGAATCCTAGAGTGTCAGCTAAAGACTTACAAAAGTCTCTGGCATATGCTAACATCCCTGTTAGCGAATCTACGATACGTAAAACACTAAACAAGAATGGATTTCATGGGAGGATACCACAGAGGAAGCCACTGCTGTCCAAAAAACATTGCTGCACATTTATAGTTTGCACAAGAGCACCTGGATGTTCCACAGCAGTACTGGCAAAATATTCTGTGGACAGATGAAACCAAAGTTGAGTTGTTTGGAAGAAACACACAACATTATGTGTGGAGAAAAAGAGGCACAGCACACCAACATCAAAACCTCATCCCAACTGTAAAGTATGGTGGTGGGGGCATCATGGTTTGGGGCTGCTTTGCTGCGTCAGCGCCTGGACGGATTGCTATCATCAAAGGAAAAATTAATTCCCAAGTTTATCAAGACATTTTGCAGGAGAACTTAAGGACATCTGTCCACCAGCTGAAGCTAAACAGAAGATGGGTGTTGCAACAGGACAACGACCCTAAGCATAGAAGTAAATCAACAACAGAATGGCTTAAACAGAAGAAAATAAGCCTTCTGGAGTGGCCTAGTCAGAGTCCTGACCTCAACCCGATTGAGATGCTGTGGCATGACCTCAAGAAAGCGATTCACACCAGACATCCCAAGAATATTGCTGAACTGAAACAGTTCTGTAAAGAGGAATGGTTAAGAATTACTCCTGACCGTTGTGCACGTCTGATCTGCAACTACAGGAAAAGTTTGGTTGAAGTTATTGCTGCCAAAGGAGGTTCAGCCAGTTATTAAATCCAAGGGTTCACATACTTGTTACACCTGCACTGTGAATGTTTACATGGTGTGTTCAATAAAAACATGGTAACATGTACTTCTTTGTGTGTTATTAGTTTTAGCAGACTGTGATTGTCTATTGTTGGGACTTAGATGAAGATCAGATGACATTTTATGACCAATTTGTGCAGAAATCTATATCATTCCAAAAGGGTTCACATACTTTTTTTTGCAACTGTATATACATTTCAGGAGCCAGACTGATCAGAGCCATCTGGATGTTGCAGAGAGGAAGGGAGCAGCTGTACTCACTGAGCACCCCAATAATTCCAGGTGCCAGTCCATTTTGTAGTTTCCATGTCACCCTGGTGTCTGGGATACGGCCAGTCTTGTTGTCATTTACACCCAGAGAGACTGTTTAACTTTTCTAGTCTTTTCTCTGAAAACAGATGGAAAGAAGATGGTCATCCAGTCCTCATCAGAAAGGATTTTTCTTCTTTCTTTAGTCATCATCCATACACGTGTCAGGAACATCTGCTGCATCCTTCAGGTGTGCCAAACATTTGTACTTTAGAGACATTTTAGGACACTTTGTGCCTGGCTTTCAGATGTCTTTGTGTAGTTCATCATGGGTGGCGGCTTTGGAAAAACATGTTTAAGCTGAATTCCACATATACACAACACATATACGGAAAATGTTTTTTTATGAACAAAGCAATTCTAATATGTTCAGTCTGACTTGTGACCCAGGTTTCCTTTTTAGACAGCACAACCAGGTATAAAGCCCTGTACACACGGCCGAGATTCTCGTCAGGAAAAAAACATAGTTTTTCCTGATGAGAATCTTGACAAGAAACTTGTCCCGGCCGAGTGTACACACGTACGATTCAAAAGAACCGCCGCTCTTTTGAATGGCACGCACACGGTGACGTCATCGACTACAACGAGCGTGCGCTCGTCACATTCGATACCGTCGCCGCCATCTTGCTGCACCCTATGCCTAGGAAGTTACCGCGCATGCGTCAAAGTCATTTTGAGCATGCACGGGTTTCCACAGCGACAGGTAAGTGTACACACGCTCGGGTTTCTCGTCGAGAAACAGGCCGACGAGAGTCTCGACGAGAAAAAAGACCGCAGGTCGTCTTTTTTCTCGTCGGGGAATCTGGCCAGTTTTCTCGACGAGAAAACTGAAACCCACGTACACACAGCCAGTTTTCTCGGCAAGAAAACTCTCCCGGCAGTTTTCTTGTCGTTTTTTGCCGAGAAAAACGGTCGTGTGTACGCGGCCTAAGACTTTACTTGACAGTGCAGCCTAGTCCATTCCAGCCTGCTGATTGGACAATGAATGAGCAGTGGGCAACCCTCTTCCTCAGCATGTTCAGACAGCACTGTGCAAATCAGTAGTATATAGTAGCCTTATCTGGTTCTGAATGTTATCCTCCCTTTTCCAGTTTGAGTATTGCAGTACAGGGGTTTATAGGAAGCTATAGGAAACAAAATAAATATTTAAGTATTAATTCTAGCTGCCTTTTAATAGTTTAAACAACACATAACCAGAGTGAATAGTGTTTTTATATGAGCTTTTAGGCTTGCACAAAGCTATCTATCCTTCTTTTGGAGGAGGGGAACACAAGTGTGTGCTGCTGGTGGGCAGGGCCGCCATCAGGAATTTTGGGCCCCTTACACAGATTCAGGCATGGGCCCCCTGGAGCAGAGGAGAACCGGGTGGGGTGCTGCCGCCGCAAATTGTTGAGGTTGGGGGGGCTTTGGGGGTGCTGACGAACAAAAAAAAGGACAAAAAAAAGGGGGGTTGCCATCTGGGGCCCTGGGGACCCCCGGGCCTCTGGGGACCTCTGGGCCCATTATAAAAAAAAAATCATAAAAAAATTATAAAAAAAAAAGGGGGGTTGCCATCCGGGGCCCTGGGGACCTCCGGGCCTCTGGGGACCTCTGAGCCCCTTACAAAAAAAATATATAAATAAAAAAAAAGGGGGGTTGCCATCCGGGCCCCTTACAGGTCTACTGCCTGTACCCCCTGATGGCGGCCCTGCTGGTGGGACTGGTATTAACGTAAACCTAATTCTTTGCCCTGTGTGAGAAAAGCACAGACTCACTTTACCTTTAAGTAGGACTGAATTTTACTTGTTTTCAAGACAAATTTCGTAGATAGTATCTGATTTTTCTCCTGCTACTATATAAGACAGTTTTTTTCCTCTGCTGTCAATGGTTGTTATGGAAGCATTGGGTTCCAACACCTTCTGCACCCTTAGCACCCAGTGACATCAACTGGCCCCATTCACTTGCTGGCTGGCAATCCTCAGCTACACAAACAATGAGGACCCCACGCAAAAAAAAAAGCCCCCCTGCCAAATTCTAAACCAGATTCTTCCAATCTGTTATGGACTTTAAAGGGGAACCTCATGGGAAAATCAAGAAAAAAGCACCGGGATCCCACCCCAAAAAAATCTATGCCAGACCCTTATCCAAACATGTAGCCTGGCAGTCCAGGAACAGGTGGAGACGAGAGTGCGTTCTTCCTCTTGAACCATACCAGGTCACATGCTCTCAACATAGTGAGGGCACCTTGCCAGGGTAGACCCCCCTGGCAAGGCAACTTGTCCCCAAGTGGATGAGGACACAGGCTCCTTTCCCACTGCCCTGGCTCACTGGTTGTGGGGGTCTGCGGGAGGGAGCTTATCAGAATCGGGAAGACCCCTTTTAACAATAATACCAGATACCAGCCCCACATGTAAATAATTCAGGGGTACTATCTACTCATTCACCCAAAAAAAAATGTAAAGTATAAAGAAAAACAATGACACAGTTTTTGACAAGTCCTTTAATAAAAAATGTAAAGTGTAAAGAAAAACAATGACACAGCTTTTGACAAGTCCTTTAATAAAAAATGTAAAAAGAGAAAAAATCAATCAATCATGATGCCCAATGCCCACCAACACTCAAAAAAAAGTGCTAACATGATTCTCTCTCCCAACAACTGATCGCCCACAAATGACAGATCCAATGGTTGACAGCTGAGTATAAACAAAGAAGCGGGGTTCCCTGGGTGATCTAATTTATCCATTACAAATGTTTTATTTGGAAGATCATGTTACAATTAGGATTGAGCGGACCTGAACTGTAAAGTTCGGGTCCGTACCAAACTTTTGGGTTTTTGGGTCCCGGACCCGAACCCGAACAATTGACTGTATGTTCGGGTTCGGGTCCGGTGTTCGGCAATATGCATGTAAAGTCGCGCTTGTTTTCCGTGCTTAGAACTGTCCCTGCACAAAGTGTAATTTCTGAAGGAAAAAAAGTCATTTAAAACTCACTCGCGGCTATAATGAATTGTCGGCTCCCGGCAATACATAGAAAAGTCATTGATAAAAAAAAAGCGTGGGGGTTCCCCCAAATTCAATTACCAGGCCCTTCAGGTCTGGTATGGATATTAAGGGAACCCTGCCGCAAATTAAAAAAAAAAATGTGTGTGGTTCCCCCCAAATATCCATACCAGACCCTTTATCCGAGCACACAACCTGGCAGGCCGCAGGGAAATAGGGGGGACAAGAGAGCGCACCCCCCCTCCTGAACCGTACCAGGCCACATGCCCTCAACATGGGGAGGATGTCCCCATGTTGATGGGGACAAGGGCCTCATCCCCACAACCCTTGCCCGGTGGTTGTGGGGGTCTGCGGGCGGTGGGCTTATCGGAATCTGGAAGACCCCTTTAACAAAGGGGACCCCCAGATCCCGCCCCCCCTATGTGAATTGGTAATGGGGTACATTGTACCCCTACCATTTCACAAAGAAAGTGTAAAAAAATTGTAAAAAAAAGACACAGACAGTCCTTTATTAAAAAAAAACAAAAAAACATTCCAGCGATGAAATCCAGTCTCCCACAGCGATCCGATGTCCGGTGCTGTCCACACAAAATGTCATTGGCTGAGCCTGAGCGGACCTGATGGGGAACTTCCTCCACAGTGTAATAAATGAATAGACCCGCCCCTTCTAAAGTTCCCCATCAGGTCCGCTCAGCCAATGACGTAGGTGTAAGGCTGAGGACCTGATGCGGAACATGAGAAGGGGCGGGTCTATTAATTTATTATACTGCGGAGGAAGTTCCCCATCAGGTCCGCTTATCCAATGATGTAGGCGAGGTCTTACATACGAGGGGGCGGACCTGATGGGGAACTTCCTCCACAGTTTAATACATGAATAGTCCTCAGCCTTACACCTACGTCATTGGCTGAGCGGACCTGATGGGGAAATTTAGAAGGGGCGGGTCTATTTATTTATTACACTGCAGAGGAAGTTCCCCATCAGGTCCGCTCAGGCTCAGCCAATGACATTTCCTGTGGACAGCGCCGGATATCGGATCACCGTGGAACACTGGATTTCATCGCTGGAATGTTGTTTTTTTTATTATTATATTTTTTTTTTAATAAAGGACTTTCCCAAAGGTGTCTGTGTATTTTTTTTACAATTTTTTACACTTTCTTTGTGAAATGTTAGGGGTACAATGTACCCTATTACCAATTCACATAGGGGGGGCCGGGATCTGGGGGTCCTCTTTGTTAAAGGGGTATTCCAGATTCCGATAAGCCCCCTGCCCTCAGACCCCCACAACCACCGGGCAAGGGTTGTGGGGATGAGGCCCTTGTCCCCATCAACATGGGGACATCCTCCCCATGTTGAGGGCATGTGGCCTAGTAAGGTTCAGAAGGGGGGGCGCTCTCTCGTCCCCCCCTCTTTTCCTGCGGCCTGCCAGGTTGCGTTCTCGGATAAAGGGTCTGGTCTGGATTTTTGGGGGAACTCCACGCCATTTTTTTTTTTATTTGGCGTGGAGTTCCCCTTAAAATCCATACCAGACCTGAAGGGCCTGGTAATTAAATTTGGGGGAACCCCCACGCATATTTTTTTTTTTTATCAATGACTTTTCTATGTATTGCCGGGAGCCGACAATTCATTATAGCCGCGAGTGAGTTTTAAATGACTTTTTTTCCTTCAGAAATTACACTTTGTGCTGGGACAGTTCTAAGCACGGGAATAGTCCTCAGAAGTTCGGGTCCCCATTGACTTCAATGGGGTTCGGGTTCGGGGTCAAGTTCGGTCCCGAATTCAAACTTTTTTCCGAAGTTCGGCTGAACCTGTCGAACCCGAACATCCAGGTGTCCGCTCAACTCTAGTTACAATCAAAATTCTATAAAAGTACAAACTGACAATAAACAAGTACAAAGAAATATTATACAAAATGAAACAGTATATGAAAACTGGTTACATTTTGCGTGTTGAAGTTGGTAACAAAGTAGGGTAACAGAGAGGTGGACTGGGTGATAAACAAAAACATAGAGTAAACTCAATAGGGAGTCACAGCATCGGGAGGAGCATAGATCCAATATAACATGAAAAGGGAAAAAGCTGTGGTATCCCAGTTATCCCATTTCTTGTTATAGAGGATGCATAGTGTCATACAACGTATGGTGAATACGTTCGGAGAGTTTGATCATATCTATTCTGGCTAACACCTGTGACCAGGAGATGTAGAAGAAACGCCAGTTTGATGCTGTTACCCAGTGAACAGAAACAAAATAAGAGTATTGCCGCGTACACACGACCGTTTTTCATGACGAGAAAAATAAAAAATTTTAAAATGGTCATTAAAAATGATAGTGTGTGGGCTTTCCAGCAGTTTTCCCAACGAGAAAAACGCAGAGAATCACGACGAGAAAAATTGGAACATGCTCTAATTTTTCATGTTGTTTTTTACATCGTCGTTTTTCTCGTCATGAAAAACGGCCGTGTGTGGGCTTTAACGACGTGAAAAAAATGTGCATGCTCAGAATCAAGTATGAGACGGGAGCGCTTGTTCTGGTAAAACTAGCGTTCGTAATGGAGATAGCACATTTGTCACGCTGTAACGGACTGAAAAGCACAAGGCTGAAAAGCGCGAATCGTTGCTCAACAAACTTTACTAACATGAAGGGTGGCGCCATCCGAATGGAACTTCCCCTTTATAGTGCCGTCGTACGTGTTGGACGTCACCGCGCTTTACTCGAACATTTTTTTCCACGATAGTGTGTAGGCAAGGTAGGCTTGAGAGGAAACACGAAAAATCACGTTGAGAAAAATGCAGTTTTTTTCAATGACATTAAAAACCTTTGTGTGTACGCGGCATCTGTATCATCAAAGGGATGGGAATGTCAGGTATTGGAGTAAAGAAGAAACACATTTGCATCGTAAGAGTGATGGGGCAACCTGCTATTAAGGTGGATTTTGTGGCAGCACGTTGCCATATTATTTGGTGATGCTTTCAGCTGCAAAGAAATATGGATAAAGGAACCAGGGTCCGGGCAGCCATGAAAACCAGATGGGGAAACTGAAGGATAAGTAGAGTGGAGCTTAGCTGGTGTCATGTACCATCTAATCTGTAATTTAATCACAGTTTCCTGGACTGAAATGGATTGTGTGTTCCTGAGCACGTTACTGAGCATCTCTTCCCATTCAAGAAGTGTACAAATTAGACCTGATTCTGCTTCCCATTGGGTCACCAGTTTAGTTTTCTCTGTGAGAGTACCTTCATTAAGGTAGCTGTAAATACGTGATATGATACCACATTCTCTAGATCAGGGATTTGCAAATGTGTTCAAATTGAGTACATTGCAATCGGGATGTTAGTGAGCAGTGATCTAATTAATCGAATATTGAAATGACTGATGAAACTGGCCATTGTTGGTTTTTAACATTGGAATCAAGGGGGTAGAGATTCATACCTCCCAACTTTTTGAGATGGGAATGGGGGACACCTATTAGAAAAAGTATGTAGGCATAGGGCACGCCCCCTGTCACGCCACTTAAAAGAGAATTAAACAAAACTGTAACGGCACCCCAATCTCAAGGGGTATTAACGCCGTTTACGATGTTCCCTCTCCTAGACACACATCCACTCGCTACCGATATCCACAGCTAAACGACCCTTTCCTATAGGAGCCGACCCCTCTGGAAGAAGACGAGACGCACTCTGTCTCTTCTGTAGTAGGAATGCATTTATTATTGACCAACATTGTAACTTTATACACAATTCAGGGCACATGATTTCACATGAACAAGGGCCCAGCTCCACCCACACATCCCAAAACTCAACACCTCATCCTGACGTCTGCTAGGCTTCAAAAGATCCCAACACAATAGAATATACGATCTCCAATACACATCTTCCCACAAAGGGTTGGCAGCCAGTCTGTCTGGCGACAACAGGTTCTAAACCCTTTACATCTTAAATCCCTTTGTATTGTAAATCCCAGTCTGCCTTTACAATACACACAAGTATAGGGTTAATTACTTCTATTCACACCAGACCTTCCCAAGTCATACTGAACAATAGAATGCAAATTACCTTAATTCCTCACAGCCATGATTACACAAAGTCAGGGCTGTCGGTGATGATATTAGCATCTAAGAGTATGTGTCTAAACATCATGAAGGCGTCACTTTCCAATTAACCTGTTGAGGTCATAATCAAACAGTAGAGAGTTCTTTGCAGGTATCCTGGGGAATATGGTGGATGAATATTACAGACCCAATCTAGATAAAATGTATGTACAGCATTGAATATGGCCATCATAGACCATATTGGGGTTTTCATTCACCCTGTGCCCCTAATAGAGACACAGGGTGATTGACACATAAGAGCCATTGGGGAAGCTGGCGCAAGGGTATTTCATACTTCCTAAGCGATTCTGAGTTCCCCGGGCCTTCCCGTTACATCTCTCCCCTTTCGGCAGGAGACTAACAGAGGGGGGAACCCCAGACGGGTTGACTCCGAAGTTAGTCCATAGGTCCCTTCTTCTAATGCCGGTATCCACACAGTACCCCAAATAAATTTCTCCAAACAGAGAATCGCTTACCCAGCCAACCTCTGCCTCTCTCAGAGAACACACCCGCCGCTGGGGAGAGGCCTGGACTGGCCCTCCTCCCTGGAGTCCTTTCTGCTGCTGGAGAGAAGACAGGGTGACTGGGCTCAGTCCGTCATGCTGTTGGGGATCTGGGTCGACTGCCCAGCATCCCTGTGGTATACAAGTGGAGACTGAAGTCCCATCCACTTGTGGTAGGTGATAATCTCCCAGTGCTTGCAAAGCAAGGCTGACATCCTCCTGTCTCAGTGTCACACCATTTTCTGGGGTTGTGTCAGTGAGGACTGAAGTCTCATCCAATACCACAGGAACTCCCTCTTCTGTTAGTTGAGAGCCGAGGCCCGTGGCACTCGGCTCTGTTGCCAGCTCTTCTGCTGGGTTGCTGTGAGTGGAGACCGCAGTCCCATCCACCGATATCCGCTCAAGTGGCAGTTGTGTGCAGCGGCCAGTAGCATTCTGCCCTGCTGCCAGTGATTCAGCTGGGAGTAAAAGCTTTACTGCCTCAGCTTGTTGCTGGGGAGAGGGGCCAACTGCCCCGGCTCCCTGAAACTCCACAGTGGTTTCCGGTGCTGGGCAGAGGTGGGTATCACTCTGCCCTGTTGCCAGCACTTCTGCTGGGGACTCCACACCATCTGCTCTGGTTAACTGTTGGGGGGGGAGATGGCCTGCTTCTCCTCCCTGCATCTCTCGCAACCTCCTTCCGAATTCCTCTTCCATGGCGGCTGGTTCTTTAGGCGTTGTCCCTGATTGCCGTATTTGCGCCATTCTCTGCTCATGTTGCCACTCATCCTGCCGCTCGATGTCTCTAATGGCTTCCCGTATGGCGGTCTCTGATGGGTTAGCACCATACAATGCCAACCGCTGTCGCACTCGTTGCTGAAACAAATCTTCAACTGACCGGGGTCCTGCATCACCCTCCATCGGCTGCATCGCTGGCCAGTCACTGTGGTGGTTTGGAGTGTCCCAGGAACTGGAGGGAAAATCCCGCTGCTGCCAACCAATGTAACGGCACCCCAATCTCAAGGGGTATTAACGCCGTTTAAGATGTTCCCTCCCCTAGACACACATCCACTCGCAACCGATATCCACAGCTAAACGACCCTTTCCTATAGGAGCCGACCCCTCTGGAAGAAGACGAGACGCACTCTGTCTCTTCTGTAGTAGGAATGCATTTATTATTGACCAACATTGTAACTTTATACACAATTCAGGGCACATGATTTAACATGAACAAGGGCCCAGCTCCACCCACACATCCCAAAACTCAACACCTCATCCTGACGTCTGCTAGGCTTCAAAAGATCCCAACACAATAGAATATACGATCTCCAATACACATCTTCCCACAAAGGGTTGGCAGCCAGTCTGTCTGGCGACAACAGGTTCTAAACCCTTTACATCTTAAATCCCTTTGTATTGTAAATCCCAGTCTGCCTTTACAATACACACAAGTATAGGGTTAATTACTTCTATTCACACCAGACCTTCCCAAGTCATACTGAACAATAGAATGCAAATTACCTTAATTCCTCACAGCCATGATTACACAAAGTCAGGGCTGTCGGTGATGATATTAGCATCTAAGAGTATGTGTCTAAACATCATGAAGGCGTCACTTTCCAATTAACCTGTTGAGGTCATAATCAAACAGTAGAGAGTTCTTTGCAGGTATCCTGGGGAATATGGTGGATGAATATTACAGACCCAATCTAGATAAAATGTATGTACAGCATTGAATATGGCCATCATAGACCATATTGGGGTTTTCATTCACCCTGTGCCCCTAATAGAGACACAGGGTGATTGACACATAAGAGCCATTGGGGAAGCTGGCGCAAGGGTATTTCATACTTCCTAAGCGATTCTGAGTTCCCCGGGCCTTCCCGTTACAAAAACATTTTTTAATAAACACACAAGTGCTTTTTTTTACCACCACTATTCCTTTATGTTGGCTTTTAAAACTTACAAATGCAGCAATTTATAAATTGGATGAAAGGTTTAGCACTGAGAAACACTTTTTAAAGATAAATAGTGCATTTTATATACAGCTAAATAGATCAGACCAAAAGGAGGGACAAATGAGGGGGGAAGAGGGACAGAGGGACTTTGTTCCAAATCAGGGACAATCCCTCGAATTCAGGGACAGTTGGGAGTTATGTAGATTCGGCACCCAAACTTCAGTAATGTTAACTGAACTTGCCTTGAACCGAACCCAGGTGTCACGGTCAGGGGGCAGGATAGGAGACCAGTGGCTATAGCAGTAGAGAGGCTCCCATGACAAGCTGGATAAGTACATAGGCAGGTCATCCTAGTGGATGACACTGGCTCATCAAGGCGCAGAGTCTAAGCACTTACCAGTGTTCACTAGAGCGCCTGATGGTGGAGGTGGGTTTTCCTGCATGTTAATACCAGATTACGGTCCTCAGGATTGCCCCACCAGGAGGTGAGCAGGTTGGGGATCAGTAGCAGTTATAGCAAGTAGGGATCAAACAGAAGCATAGCCAGTAACAAGCCAAAGGTCGGTAACAAGTGGTTGAAGGTTAGAATCAAGCAAAAGTGTAATTAAAGAACAAGCTAAAGGTCACTAACAAGTGTTAGTGAAGATACAAATGGCAGTAGGAGTGACAGGAGCAATATATTGGTTGAAGAGAGTACAATAATCTGGCAAACAAAAAGTGCAAATGCATGGCTAAAATAGGAAGTTCGTGGGAGGAGCAAAGGGTTCAAGATTCAAGAGAAACAAGGTTCATGGCAAGATTGTTCAAGGAATTGTCCAGGCTGCTGTCCAGCATCCCAGGTGGCTCAGCAAGAAGAGACACCACCAGACACAACAGAAGTTGCAGGTTAAGACCCGAGTTCTGGCACCAGGTATGCTTGACTCCCTACATTTAAAGTGGAACTGAACTGTACCTGAGCATCACAAACTGAAAACGCTATTTTATTTATTTTTAGTGTAGTGGGGTCCCCAAATTTAACCCCGCTATCCCTAAATTTAGGGGAAGGTTTGAGCTGTAGTTGGGCTCAGACCACCTTAATTGTTAGGACATTCTGTTTTATACCGTGGGTAGTATACTGGTGCGTGGTTCCCTGTGGCCTGAAGGTGGCGCTGCCATAATGGGCCAGGGTTGAACCGCTGGTGTAGTGCTGTGCCTTGGATATCCTCTCTTGACGGTTGTGTGGTGGACGTGGTTGGCCTGCTGTGCACGCCGGGAGAGGGTATAAAAGGGGCAGACGCTGCTTGCGAAGTGGTTGGTTCGGGGGTTCGGTCTTGGTTCCAGAGTTGGAGCCCTGGTACATGGTACCTGGCCCTCCTGGCCAGGGGCCCACGTACGCATCGGTCCCAGGCACATTTAGCCCTGGGGCTGCAGCAACAACCTTTGGCCCAGCCCCTTTAGCTGGGGCCCGTGTCCTTGAAGGAGAAATCCCAGGGTGCCTCTGGCATGGGGACCCGTTCTGAGATGAGGAGGCCAGGGGAGGACCCTTCTGAAGGACCGGTGAAAAGTTCACAGGGAAAGAAGGGCCTGGTAACTTTCTGGAGGGATTAGATCCATCCAACACCAGAGGATTGGGATTAACGGTTCTGTGGCAGAGAATCTCCTAGTCGCATCTAGAAGGGGAAAACGAAAGAAACGTCCGAGCATCACTTTGACTGCTAGGATCCGCTTTCATAGGGAACTATCCGGGTGAGCTAGGCCTACTTGAAGAACGAGTAGTGAATTCATAAGTTGTCTTGTGCCTGGATTTATATCCAAACTCTTAAGCCCTGTACACACGGCCGAGAATCTCGTCAGGAAAAAACCCGTTGTTTTTCCTGACGAGATTCTTGACAAGAATCTTGTCCCGGGCGAGTGTACACACGTACCTTTCAAAAGAACCGCCGTTCTTTTGAATGGCACGAACGTGGTGACGTCATCGACTACATTCGATGCCGTCGCCGCCATCTTGCTACACCCTACCTATGCCTAGGAAGCTACCGCTCATGCGTCAAAGTCATTTCGAGCATGCGCGGGTTTCCACGGCGACAGGTAAGGGTACACACACTCGGGTTTCTCGTCCGGGAACAGGCCAACGAGAATCCCGACGAGAAAAAAGAAAGCATGTCTTCTTTTTTCTCGTTGAGATTCTGGTCAGTTTTCCTGACGAGAAACCTGAAAGTCTCGTACACACGGCCGGTTTTCTCGGCAAGAAAGCTCTCCCAGCAGTTTTCCTGTCGTTTCTTGCCGAGAAAACCAGCCGTGTGTACGAGGCTTTACTGTCCTGTCTTCTATCCACCCTTTTTATTCATTGACTTTGCATATAAAGAAATAAACTCTATGTTGGAGTTTACTATTGGTGTGGACCTTGGAGTTACTTGGGGATATAAAGACTTGTCCTTACATATCGGTGAGGGACGAGAACCAACTAAAGGGAGAACCTTGCTGCAGGACCCTAGTTTGTGACACCGCTCAACCTCTTCACACAAGAGAGTACGGGCAGGTAGAATGGTGTGTATTTCCTAGCAGTTAGCCAAAGGGGAAGGGTCATGCCATGCCATGTGCTACATAAGTATTCAAAACAGACTCACCTATCCATCCATGCCTCCGTGCTTTATTTAGTTGATAAATCACTTTGAAAAATACCCCCCCCCCCCCCTCTAGAATTTCTAGCTGTGCTACTTCTGAGTAAGGGATTATGATTCATGTAGCTTTTAATTCCTGCATTCCATCTGCCCTTAGCTGAGGCATGCAGGCAGAAGGGTGTGCTTAGCTGAGAAAAACCTCTCCTCCCCTCCACCAGATTAAAGAAAAGACTCCTGGGATATGTGACATCATTTAGGCCAGAAACCAGGAAGCAAGTAAAAAAATGTAAAAGAAAAGCTTAAAACAAGTAAATACAATATACTTTCCTATTTATTTTGGTTTAGGCTTAGAGGGTTTAGTTCTGCTTTAAGCCTCTCACTAACATTTACCTAAAGTGAGACACCTAAAGCCAAACTGAACTTTTTCTTTAACCACTTGAAGCCGGTGTAACTTCTTATATGGCAGCAAGGTGGCACTGCTGCGCCGGTAATACGTGATCTGACACTCCCGGGTCTGGGGCGTGCATTGCGCCGCCGGCGACCCGCTCTGGCTGTGATTATGCACAGAGAGAGCTGATCTGCTGGTACAACGGACTCGATGTCCGCTGGCACTCGCCGATCATCCATAAACAAGGCAGATCACCGTTCCGTCAGAAGGGAGGACATGGATCCTGTGTTCCTGCAAATTAGGGACATGGATCCATGCCTTCCCATAGTAAAAGCACCTCACATAGTACACAAATCCCCTTTGCCCCTTTGATTGCCCCTGATGTTTAACCCCTTCCCAGACAGTTTTATGAGTACAGTGACAGTGCATATTTTTTAGCACTGATCACTGTATTAGTGTCATTGGTACCCAAAAAGTGTCAAAAGTTTAAGTTAGTGTCCGATTTGTCTGCCGCAAAGTTGCTAATCACCGCCATTATTAGTAAAAATAAAAAAATATCTCATAATTTGTAGATGTAACGGGTACTTGAATTTAGGGGAAGCATCTGGGTGCTAGTGTAACCCAGGTGCCTTGATTGTTAGGAAATTCAAGGTTCCCTTTGTGAGTCTTGGAGGACTCTGGTGGTGTGAAGTTCTCGCCGGCCTAAAAGTGGCGTTGTTGCCTTGGACCGGGGCTGGGCTCGCACTGCAAGACTGTGCCTTTTTGTCCTCCTGGAGCTGGTACAGCGGGGGGGGGGGGGGGGGGGGGGACCCGCTGTGGCGCGAAAGGAGAGGTCATAAAAGGGGCGGACGCCCTGACCTTGGGGTTCAGAGTTGGAGGACGCGGCCGCACCCAGGCACCTTCAGCTTGGGTGCTGGCGTTCCGGTGTTCCAGGCCTAGGCGCCCTTGGCCTAGCTGGAGCGGAGATGGAGTCCATCTCAGGCACCTTTAGCCTGGGGTGAGGTACTATGGCGGATGCCTGTGGCTCAGTAGCTTCGACTGAGTTCCGCGAGGGTGGAGGAATCCGAGGGGGCCCTAACTCCTTGTGTGCCCGTGTCTGAGTTTGTGAGGACTGGTGAGCAGTAACTTCTCTGAAGAGTCCGGCGCAGCATCGCTGGTGACAGAGAGGCCTCCATTTCTCCCTTGGACGGATTTCTTCCTCTGACAGGGGCAGAGTGAGGGAAGGTAATTCACGTTCTACATCACCTAGTCAGTGGCAGTGACTATTCACCACTGGTGACAGCACAGTGGGCAGCAGCAAGAAGGGAAAGGATTGTGCCTCGATCTGTCCCCCCATTATTCAAAGGAGAGATTGTTTTATTGCTTGACTCTAGGACACCTACACAAAAGCCCAATCTTCTGGCCTTCACCTCTTAGTTACGGAGGACGTGGGCCGTGGTGCGTCTCATCTCCCTCTCCCAGATACCCCTAGACAACAGCCATATAACAGATAGAGCAAGGGAGAAGGGGTGAGTCCGCTACATAGATGCTATACCTTTTGCGCAAACCAATCAATATATGCATATTGGGATTTTTTTTAACCAAAAATATGTAGCAGAATACATATTGGCCTACATTTATGAATAAATTAAATTTTTTCAAATTTTTATTGGATATGTTTTATAGCGGAAAGTAAAAAATATTGTTTGTTTTTTTTTCCAATTTTTCTTTGTTTTGTTTTGTTTTCATTTATAGCACAAAAAATAAAAACTGCAGAGGTGATCAAATACCACCAAAAGAAAGCTTTATTTGTAGAAAAAAAAGCACATAAATTTTATTTGGGTACAGTGTTGCACTTGTCAGTTAAAATAAAGCAGTGCCATATCTCAAAAAATCTTCCGGAGGTCAAGTGGTTAAGCTAAATACATTCCAGGGGCATCAAAACAAAAGGTGCTCAAAGCCTTGCAAATTGTTTCCTGCCAGCAGTGGAAGCAGCGGTCTCTCTACAGAGGATAGTCTTTGCTGATTGCAATGCTAGATATCTGACTCAGCAGAGAACATGCTGGACCTCTGCAGAGACTAATGAGGTGTGCGCAGCCTATTGCATTAGGATGTACACCCCAAAGCTCAAACACACATGCCTTTCTCTGCAACTTCATCTGCACAATGCAGTGAATGAAAAAGAAGTGCTCTGTGCTTAGAAGCTTCCTGTTCATTCACAAACTGAAGCATAGTAAACGCAGTTTACTATGCTTCAGTTATGAATGAACACAGCGAGTGAGTGTGTTCACTATGTTCATTTACAAAAGGAAAGGGTCAGTAAATTAAATTGAATAGCTCCTTCCCCTCCTTTCCATCCTGAAACATCCCCCTCAGCAGCCAGGAAGAGAGGAGGGAAATGACTAAGCTCCGGGGGGTGGAGTGAAACACATTGGGGGTGTGGCCTGGTTGAAGTCCAGGCTGAGGTTGTTACTCCATCCATTCACTGCGGCAGGACACCATAAATGTGTGACTTTCAGGGGTCACCCTTCCTTTCTTGAACCTTTGCAGGAGCCAGGACAGGCTCCATCCCCTGTCAGCACTATAGCAACAGCTGCGGACGCTTTGTCCACATACCCCGTCCCTATCGAGCCTCAGCACACCCAGGTTTTCCCAGGTCAAAGAGAGGAGGGAAGCCAGCAGCACTGCATGGTGGGGGGCAACACATGGGGAAGCCTGGGCAGTATGGGGAATCTGCACCACACATAGTAATAGGGCATGCCCAGGCACACCTGGCACACCCAGGTTTTCCCAGGTTAAAGAGAGGAGGGAAGCCAGCAGCACTGCATGGTGGGGGGGGGGGAGCCTGGGCAGTATGGGGGATCTGCACCACACATAGTAATAGGGCGTGCCCAGGCACACCTGGCACACCCAGGTTTTCCCAGGTCAAAGAGAGGAGGGAAGCCAGCAGCACTGCATGGTGGGGGGGGGGGGGCGGGGTTGCAGCACATGGGGAAGCCTGGGCAGTATGGGGAATCTGCACCACACATAGTAATAGGGCGTGCCCAGGCACACCTGGCACACCCAGGTTTTCCCAGGTCGAAGAGAGGAGGGAAGCCAGCAGCACTGCATAGTGGGAGGGGTGTGGGGGGCGGGGTTACAGGACGTGGGGAAGCCTGGGCAGTATGGGGAATCTGCACCACACATAGTAATAGGGTGTGCCCAGGCACACCTGGCACACCCAGGTTTTCCCAGGTCAAAGAGAGGAGGGAAGCCAGCAGCACTGCATGGTGGGGGGGGGGGGGGTGGCAGCACGTGGGGAAGCCTGGGCAGTATGGGGAATCTGCACCACACATAGCAATAGGGTGTGCCCAGGCACACCTGGCACACTCAGGTTTTCCCAGGTCGAAGAGAGGAGGGAAGCCAGCAGCACTGCATGGTGGGAGGAGTGTGGGGGGCGGGGTTACAGCACGTGGGGAAGCCTGGGCAGTATGGGTAATCTGCACCACACATAGTAATAGGGCGTGCCCAGGCACACCTGGCACACCAGGTTTTCCCAGGTCGAAGAGAGGAGGGAAGCCAGTAATACTGCATGGTGGGTGGGGGGTTGGCAGCACGTGGGGAAGCCTGGGCAGTATGGGGAATCTGCACCACACATAGTAATAGGGCGTGCCCAGGCACACCTGGCACACCCAGGTTTTCCCAGGTCGAAGAGAGGAGGGAAGCCAGCAGCACTGCATGGTGGGAGGGGGGGCGGGGTTGCAGCACGTGAGGAAGCCTGGGCAGTATGGGGAATCTGCACCACACATAGTAATAGGGCGTGCCCAGGCACACCAGGCACACCCAGGTTTTCCCAGGTCGAAGAGAGGAGGGAAGCCAGCAGCACTGCATGGTGGGAGGGGTGGGGGCGGGGTTGCAGCACGTGGGGAAGCCTGGGCAGTATGGGGAATGTGCACCACACATAGTAATAGGGAGTGCCCAGGCACATCAGGCACACCCAGGTTTTCCCAGGTCGAAGAGAGGAGGGAAGCCAGCAGCACTGCATGGTGGGAGGGGTGGGGGGCGGGGTTACAGCACGTGGGGAAGCCTGGGCAGTATGGGGAATGTGCACCACACATAGTAATAGGGCGTGCCCAGGCACACCTGGCACACCCAGGTTTTCCCAGGTCGAAGAGAGGAGGGAAGCCAGCAGCACTGCATGGTGGGAGGGGGGCGGGGTTGCAGCACGTGAGGAAGCCTGGGCAGTATGGGGAATCTGCACCACACATAGTAATAGGGCGTGCCCAGGCACACCCAGGTTTTCCCAGGTCGAAGAGAGGAGGGAAGCCAGCAGCACTGCATGGTGGGAGGGGTGGGGGGCGGGGTTACAGCACGTGGGGAAGCCTGGGCAGTATGGGGAATGTGCACCACACATAGTAATAGGGTGTGCCCAGGCACACCTGGCACACCCAGGTTTTCCCAGGTCAAAGAGAGGAGGGAAGCCAGCAGCACTGCATGGTGGGAGGAGTGTGGGGGGCGGGGTTACAGCACGTGGGGAAGCCTGGGCAGTATGGGTAATCTGCACCACACATAGTAATAGGGCGTGCCCAGGCACATCTGGCACACCAGGTTTTCCCAGGTCGAAGAGAGGAGGGAAGCCAGCAATACTGCATGGTGGGTGGGGGGTTGGCAGCACGTGGGGAAGCCTGGGCAGTATGGGGAATCTGCACCACACATAGTAATAGGGCGTGCCCAGGCACACCTGGCACACCCAGGTTTTCCCAGGTCGAAGAGAGGAGGGAAGCCAGCAGCACTGCATGGTGGGAGGGGGGCGGGGTTGCAGCACGTGAGGAAGCCTGGGCAGTATGGGGAATCTGCACCACACATAGTAATAGGGCGTGCCCAGGCACACCCAGGTTTTCCCAGGTCGAAGAGAGGAGGGAAGCCAGCAGCACTGCATGGTGGGAGGGGTGGGGGGCGGGGTTACAGCACGTGGGGAAGCCTGGGCAGTATGGGGAATGTGCACCACACATAGTAATAGGGTGTGCCCAGGCACACCTGGCACACCCAGGTTTTCCCAGGTCAAAGAGAGGAGGGAAGCCAGCAGCACTGCATGGTGGGAGGAGTGTGGGGGGCGGGGTTACAGCACGTGGGGAAGCCTGGGCAGTATGGGTAATCTGCACCACACATAGTAATAGGGCGTGCCCAGGCACATCTGGCACACCAGGTTTTCCCAGGTCGAAGAGAGGAGGGAAGCCAGCAATACTGCATGGTGGGTGGGGGGTTGGCAGCACGTGGGGAAGCCTGGGCAGTATGGGGAATCTGCACCACACATAGTAATAGGGCGTGAAGAAAAAAAACAAAAAACAGATCCTGTGCTGAGAGCACACAGCGCCAAGATCCTAGCACCAGAACAAGCTGGATCTGGATTTCACGCTACCGGTTTTCATAGCCGGGACAGAACTGTGTGAATCCAGCTTTAATCGACCTATGTCGGGGGCAACGTTGTTCATCATGCAAATAACAACTTGTCCAGCGAATTACTTTAGAATTCAAATGTTGCGGCTGACCGCGGAGATTAAAGCAACCAATACTGATGTGAAAAACATTAACACTTAGCCCTGGGAAATCCTGTGAGCTTGCGCCAGAAACTTCATCCATATATTAATGAAACCTCTTGACTCGCAGAACACCATTTATCAGAGCAAAGTATTTAGAGGACTTGCAGCTGGATATCCGCCACTTTATAAATGATACATCAAAACTAACTTTAACAAAGAAAAAAAATAATATAACACGAGGGCAATAGAGAAGAATTAAGCGTGCATTTTGCATTAAGGTCAAAGAAAGTAGAGGAACAGAGAGAGATCTCCCCCCCACCACCACCCCACCCTTGTAACACAAGCGTAACCTCCATAGCCAGTAGAGGGATGCTGGCGCCAGGAACACAAGCATGAATTCAGTAGCAGATGTCAAGGTCTGCAAGTCGTGTCCAGCCAGCTTCAATTTGCACATGTTCCTAAGCAGCTAAAGCGAATGCTTTGTGTCATCATTTACAAGCAGATCAGCATCAATAAATCACGCATCCTGTTAAAAGTTATCTTGGTTACATACATCTTGTTTAATATTTCTAATTGCAAGTTATGTTCATAGTCCCATTTCAGCTTTTTTCTTTTTTTTTGATGTGGCTACTTGGAAGACATTAAAATAAAGTTGTCACAAACTTGGGCTGTTCAAACTGTACATATGATATGAAAAAAAATGCACTAAAGGGGAAGTTGCAGTTACCAAAAAACGGAGTGTCTAAATGTTAAGTTGATCCAAACATATTATATGCAGTAATGCCGCGTACACACGACCGTTTTTTTAATTTGGTCATTAAAAACGATCGTGTGTGGGCTCCAGAGCATTTTTCACAACGTAAAAAAACCATTAAAAATTTGGAACATGCTCTAATTTTTCTCGTCATTTTTCACGTCGTCGTGAAAAAAACGCACAGAAGCAAGTGATGACACGGGAGCGCTCGTTCTGGTAAAACTAGCATTCGTAATGGAGATAGCACATTCGTCACGCTGTAACGGACTGAAGAGCATGAGGCTGAAAAGCGCAAATCGTCTCTCAACAAACTTTACTAACACAAGGATCAGCAAAAGCAGCCCAAAGGGTGGCGCCATCCGAATGGAACTTCCCCCTTTATAGTGCCGTCGTACATTTCGTACGTCACCGCGCTTTGCTCAAGCATTTTTTTCACAATAGTGTGTAGGCAAGGCAGGCTTGAGAAGAATCACGTCGAGAAAAACGTTGTTTTTTTCAATGACATTAAAAACGGTCGTGTGTACGCGGCATTATACACAAATCTTGCCATTTTTTATGACATAGATTTAAGCCACCAACTGAAAGATAATTAATTTGCTAAAGAATCATAAGCAATTGGCATTTCTTAAAAAAAAAAAAAAAAAAATACTTAAAGGGTCACTCCACCTTCGTGGGGAAAAAAAATAGCAGATAAAGAAAATATAAAATAGTTACATATACAATAAAACCTTGGTTTGAGAGTAACTTGGTTTGAGAGCGTTTTGTAAGACAAGCAAAAAAATGTAATACATTTTGACTTGATATACAAGCGATGTCTTGATATACAAGTAGTGTCATGTCACAACTGAGTATAAAAGAGAAGAGAGGCTCCTCTAAGGCTGGTTTCACACTGGGGCGGTGGGTGCGGTGGTGGTATAGCACCGCTATTTTTAGCGGCGCTATACCGTCGGGATTGCAGAGGTATTCGGCCGCTAGCGGTGCGGTTTTAACCCCCGCTAGCGGCCGAAAAAGGGTTAATACCACCCGCAAACCACCCGCAAACCGCAGCTACGGCCGCGGTTTGCGGGCGGTATTACCGCGGTGTCCCATTCATTTCAATGGGAAGGATCGGTGGAGGAGTGGTAAACACACCGCTCCTCTCACCGCTCCAAAGATGCGGCTAGAAGGACTTTTTTTCACGTCCTGTTAGCGCACCGCTCCAGTGTGAAAGCCCTCGGGGCTTTCACATTGGAGAGACAGCAGCCGCTGTTTAGGCTCGGTTTGCAGGCACTATTTTTAGCACAATAGCGCCTGCAAACCGCCCCAGTGTGAAAGGGGCCTAAGTGTAGCAATATGGTTACGTTTAATGAAGGTACAACATTTAGCAACATATTGCTACACTCTGATGCCTCGTAGACACGACCGGTTTTACCGGCAGGAAAAAAAACGACGCTTTTCCCAACTTCCTCTCAAGCCTGCCTTGCATACACACGGGCACACAAAAGACCGCTGAACTTTTGACTGCCAAGAACGCGGTGACGTCAAAGACTACGACGAGCCGACAAAATTACGTTCTATGCTTCCGTGCATGCGTCAAATCGTTTACGAGCATGCACGTTTTTGCCTCGGGAAAGCATACACATGACGGTTTTCACGACGGGTAAAAGACCGCCTGGAATCCCGGTGGGAAAAAAGAGAACAGGTTCTCTTTTTTCCCCCCGCAGTTTTCTCGTCAGGAAAACTGCGATGGAGTATACACACGGCCGGTTTTCCCGGCCAAAAGCTGTCATGGCAGTTTTCCCAATGGGAAAAGCGGTCATGTCTACGAGGCATTAGAGGCGCCTCTCTTCCAGAGTTGCCAACCTTCCGCAACATTTTTTACTGACAAAACATGGAAAATTTACTGGCGGAGCACATTTTTTGCTGGCGACCTGAGAAATTACAGAACTCCTATTGAAAATTTACTCAGTGATTATTTGAACAGTATAAACATGATATGGAAACACTGACAATACCCATAACGAAGTAATTTGCTTGATTTACACTTACACCAATCTTTACAAACTGTCATTAAATTTACTGGCGGTTGGCAACCCTGCTCTCTTCTCTTTTATACTCAGTAGCTCCTGCTGGATTTTGCTTCTATTTGTGGATGGACATTTTATGGTTACACAACCTATCACATTGCTATAATCTTTTTATATTGACTATAAACTGAAGGACCTATGAATAAATGGTTGTGGAACAAATTATTTGAGTTTCTATTATTTCTTATGGGGAAATTTGCTTTGATATTCAAGTGCTTTGGATTACAAGCATGTTTCCGGAATGAATTATGCTCGCAATCCAAGATTTTACTGTAGTTACATAGTTAGGTTGAAAAAAGACACAGTCCATCCAGTTCAACCATAAAAATAAAATAAAAAATATCATACAATCCCATATACCCAATTCTATACCCACAGTTGATCCAGAGGTAGGCAAAAAACCCCAGCAGAGCATGATCCAATTTGTTCCAGCAGGGGAAAAAATTCCTTCCTAATCCCCCGAGAGGCAATCGGATTTTCCCTGGATTATTATTATTATTATACAAGATTTATTTGGCGCCAACAGTTTGCACAGCACTTTACAACATCAGGGAAGACAGTACAGTCACAATACAATTCAATACAAAGGGATCAGAGGGCCCTGATCATAAGAGCTTACAGTCCAGAAGGGAGGGATCAACTTTACCTATAACTGTTAGTTCCCAGTTATGCTATGTACATTTAGGAAAGAATCCTCAGCATCTACTGAGCTGACCAGAACCACCTCTGGAGGGAGTCTATTCCACATTTTCGCAGCTCTTACTGTGAAGAAACCTTTCCATATTTGGAGATGAAATCTCTTTTCCTCTAGACGTGAAGAGTGCCCCCTTGTCCTCTGTTGGCATGGCTGCGCAAATCGCCGTAGCTGTACGTCATTTCTTTAAGACGTCACAGCAGGCGCGCACCGCCGGAGGCACGCACACGCACCCGCAGCGTGTCCCCAAAGCCAATGCTCCGGGCACCCCTCGATCGCTCGTGACAGAGAGAGAACCGGGATCTGTGTGTGTAAACACACAAATCCCTGTTCTCTCGGGGGGGAGGGGACAGGTCGTGTGTTCATACTAAGTATGAAAACCGATCGGTCTCCTCCCCTAGTCAATCCCACCCCCCCCCCCCCACAGTTAGAACACACTGAGGGAACACAGTTAACCCCTTGATTGTCCCCTAGTGTTAACTCCTTCCCTGCCAGTGACATTTATACAATGGCTATTTTTAGCTCTGATCGCTGTATAAATATCAATGGTCCCAAAATAGTGTCAAAAGTGTCTGATCTGTCTTCCGCAATGTCGCAGTCCTGATAAAAATCTTAAAAATGTTTATAGTGCAAAAAATAAAGACTGCAGAGGTGATCAAATACCACCAAAAGAAAGCTCTATTTGTAGAGAAAAAAGGACTTAAATTTTGTGTAGGTACAACATCGCACGACCGCGCAATTCTCAGTTAAAGCGACGCAGTGCCGAATCACAAAAAATGGCCTGGTCGGGAAGGGAGCAAATCCTTCCGGGGCAGAAGTGGTTAATGAAAGTCTGGTATGGATTTAAAGAGGAACCCTATGTAAAAAAAAAAATGAAAAAAATGCTGTGAAGTCCCCACTTCTGATGTGGATTTTAAGGAGTACCTGAAACAAAAAACAAAAATATGATGTGCCCCCCCCCCCCCCAAATCCATACCAGACCCTTATCTGCGCATGCAGCCTGGCTGGTCAGGAATAAGAGGGTGGGGGATGCGCATGTACCCCACCCCCCTCCCAAACCATACCAGCCCACACATTCTCAACATGGGGAGGGTACCTTAACAAGTAGGACCTGCCTGCCAAAGCACCTTGTCCCCGTGCTTATGTTTCCCTACAACTCTGGCCCCCCAGATAACTCCCTCACTCTGTGGGAATGAGTAAGGGGTACTCTAGAAGGACTCCTGGGGATACCCCCCTCAATAGATCAGCCTAAGGGACATAAATTCAAAGTGAAAAGTGTACATTATGAGCACATTCCCCTGAAGAACACAGGAGGTCTGTTCTCTTACCTCCTCCTGGATAGCCCCCTCGCCATGTCAGATGACTATCTGGCCCAGTGCCTATCCTTTGTTTAATAATCACTCCAGCCCCTGCACACAAGTTCTTTGATATTGTCCCTGGAGACAAGGATAACACCACTGTTCTTGATTGTAACATTACTGAACTTGTAAAAGAGTAGCCCCTTGATCCAGAGACCAGGCAAAAATTTGAACACGACAAAACACAGTCATATCAACTCCTCAAAAGTTTCTGAGAATCACTAGTTGGTAACGGATTGTGTGGTAGCATCTTCCAACAATTAAAGTCTCAGTCCTGTAATTCAACATCAGGTATTGAAAAGTCTTATGCCGCGTACACACGCTCGGAATTTCCCAAAACAAATGTTCGATGGGAGCTTGTTGTCGAAAACTCTGACCGTATGTAGGCTGCATCGGACATTTGCTGTCGGAATTTCCGACAACCAAAATTTGAGAGCTGGTTCTCAAATTTTCCGACAACAAAATTTTGTTCTCATAAATTCTGAGCGTGTGTAGACAATTCCGATGCACAAAATTCCACGCATGCTCTAAATCAAGTACGAGACGTAAGCGCTCAGTCTGGTAAAACTAGCGTTCGTAATGAAGATAGCACATTCGTCACGCTGCAAACACGTCACGGACTGAAAAGCACGAGGCTGAAAAGCGCGAATCGTCTCTCACCAAACTTTTACTAACACGAGATTAGCATATGGAGCCCAAAGGGTGCCGCACTTGGTATTGAACTTCCCTTTTATTGTGCCGTCGTACATGCTGTACGTGACCGCGTTCTTGACAATCCCGCAATCCCACGCCAATCCACCCCAGGGAGAGGTAGTGTCGATCAGCCATCTGCATCTCAGGGCCTGACTTATACCCGATGGGTCTACCCTCTCTTTGGCGATGTGTCGTGGGCTGTCCGGCCCGTTTCCCGGCTGTTTGTGTCCATGGCTCCTTTTTGGATCCCTCTCGATAATGTTACTTTTTGGGGGGGGCTTGCCCCCGCCTCAACCCCGGGCGAGACAGCTTCCTCAGAGCCATTGTCCCTTTACATCTTGGGCCACTGCTGGGCCAACTATGCATACATGGGTCCTACCTTAGCCTAAATCTATGCATCCCTACTCTTGATGAATGGCTGGTAATGCCATGAAACGCGTCGAGTTTTGACTCTAGGATGCCAGGCCAAACTTGTTGTTATATCATGAATTCTTAAAATTTTATTGAATATTTATATTGATTATTATGATTATAATTTATTGGACCTGTATTAGTATCAAATGAATTTATTAAGTGTTTCTACTTGTACCAATCATGTGTATCAATGACATTAAATCTGTTATGTTTATATTTTTTTGATTATACTCATTTGTGTGGAAATCATGTGTCGTGTATCATTTATACGACACAATATATGGCATACTGTATAATGTTTCATTGGTTGCAATTAAGTGATTGGATTTATTAATTTGTACTAATTACCCTATGTCTGCATGCATACCCCTAAAAGGGACTTATGACATGCAACCTAAGTTTAACCAGATACTCGTCCTCCTTTGATTATGCACATATTCATGCCTCATACAAAGTCCCAAACCCTTCTTTCTTTAGTTTTTTCATAAATCAAGTACTAGACGGAAGCGCTCGGTCTGGTAAAACTAGCGTTCGTAATGAAGATAGCACATTCGTCACGCTGCAAACACGTCACGGACTGAAAAGCACGAGGCTGAAAAGCGCGAATCGTCTCTCACCAAACTTTTACTAACACGAGATTATCAGATGGAGCCCAAAGGGTGCCGCACTTGGTATTGAACTTCCCTTTTATTATGCCCTCGTACATGCTGTACGTGACCGCGTTCTTGACAATCCCGCAATTTCCGACAACATTTGTGCGACCGTGTGTATGCAAGACAAGTTTGAGCCAACATCCATCGGAAAAATATCCACGGTTTTGTTGTCGGAATGTCCATTCGTGTGTACGCGGCATTAGGGGAACACAGTCCCCAGTCCACTTTTACACACTTACATGCTAGGGCTAGTTGTCCTACAGTTCATCTCTTTCCTCTTCCATCCAACAACCAGTGTGTAACATAGAAACATCGAAGAGCAATGGCACAGAAAAGACCAAATGGTCATTGAGTCTGCCCCATTTAACTTTTTTTCTGAGTATAGATGTATGTTTTTCTCAAGCATGCATTCTTTTTTTCAATTGGAAGTACATTTTTTGGAGTTGGAAAGGGGACAGATTGCTGTAAGTTCCACTTTATGCAATTTGTTGAAATATTGTAGGTTCAGGGTACTTTGCCATAAAAAGTTGTCAACTGACTGTGCGCAGCTTCCTATGTCTACCAGATGGGCATGAAGGTGCATCAGCTAAGGGTATTTTCATGTTTTCCTGAGCATTTTAGGTGTGGAAAACACATCTGAGTACTTGCCCTGGTTTTATAATGGAGCAGTTTTCATTGGTGCTTAAAGCAAAACTGGTCTTTGTTTCTGCATAAATGCCATTCCATTCAGCTGTCAGTTGTCACATGGGCGTGGGAAGAAACCTCAGCCCCATGTAATTTCCGAATGGAAAGTCTTTGAGCTTAAGTGATATTAAAGCTTTGTTTTTGTTTGTTTCTTTAAATAACAAAAATTGTATACTTACCTGCTCTGTGCAGTGGTTTTGCACAGAAAATTTCCGATCCTCTTCTCATTAGGTTCCCCACCGGCATTCCTGGCTCCTTCCCCTCGAGCAGTGCCCACACAGAAAGCTGCTTGCCCTGGGGGCACCGCTGTGTGCTCGCTCCCGAACCACTGCTCCTTGCCTACATAAGACACATAGACCTGCAGCTCAGCCCCTCCTGCTTTCTTCTCATTGGCTCCCTGGCTGTGATTGACAGAAGTGGGAGTCAAAGGACAACTGCTTCTGTCCCAGTCAATGAGGAGGGAGAGTCCCCATACAGCCAAGGCTATTGTGAACATCGCTGGATCAGAGGGGTTTCAGGTAAGTATTGGGGGGAGGGGGGGCGCTGCACACAGGAGGTTTTTACCTTCATGCATGTAGCTATACCCCTGCAGGGGCTACTGGTTTAAGATTTTGGGCCTGCCGTTACCTTACTGCTCACCACGTCTGTCTTAGGGGTCTTCCTTGAAGAGTTGTTCACAAATGTCTGCACCAAACACTGAGCCCTCGTACACACGGCCGAGATTCTCGTTGAAAAAAACATGTCGTTTTTTTCGACGAGATTCTTGGACAAGAAACTTGTCCCGGCCGAGTGTACACACGCTCGTTTCAAAGAACCCGCGGTTCTTTGAATGGAGCGTACGCGGTGACGTCATCGACTACGACGAGCATGCGCTCGTCACATTCGATGCCGTCGCCGCCATCTTGGTATACCCTACGTATGCCTAGGAAGCTACCGCGCATGCGTCGAATTCATTTCGAACATGCGCGGGCTTCCGGGAGGACAGGTAAGTGTACACACACTCACTTTTCTCGTCGAGAAACATGCCGAGGAGAATCTTGACGAGAAAATAGAGAGCAGGTTCTCTATTTTCTCGTTGAGGTTTCTTGTCGGTTTTCTCGACGAGAAACCCGATAGCCGCGTACACACGACCGATTTACTCGGCAAGACCTCTCTGCCAGCAAGTTTCTTGCTGGTTCTTGCCGAGAAAATCGGCCGTGTGTACGAGGCCTTAGTCTCTTTTTCTCAAGGGTTTTATTAAATAACTCCAGACAGAGGGATGGAGGGTTGGGGGAGATTCGGGTACCTTACTTTTGCGGATAACAGGTACTTTCTTTAATCCAGAGGACAAACAGCTTCCACACTGGACTCAGCAACCACCGGATAGGCCGCCCTCACTGATCTAGCAGCCGGTGCGAGCTCGTTCAAAAGTCTCTGCCACAGACTTGGGTAATCACACGCTTGGTAAAGTTCTGAAAACATAACACACAGTGCCAGGATCTTTCAGCCAGCTGGCAGCACTGTGAGGTAGATTTTTATCCGGATGCGTCCTCCAATTGAGTCCTCAATTGTTCGGTCCCTTTCCGCAGGCAGGCGACACAGGACCATCCCTGGATCAGTAGGCCCCAGAAACTCCTGGGCCTACTCTTAGTAACGGAGCCTCGGGTCTGCAGGCCCCGAGGCAGAAAAAACGCTAACATATCCCTGAGGCCAGGAGGGCCGTCAGGTCAGGATCGGAAGACCCCAAGAAAACGGTGTCTGCTCCTTAAGTACTCTCTCCCAGAATGCACAGCGGGCGACGACTCCCACTGCGCTGTTTCTGGGAAAGGAATACCCGATGCACCCAGTCTACTGCATTTCCAACCTTGACCTGTGGTGACAATGACACCTACAGTCAGGTAGAAAAAAATGTGAACTGGAACAGAGACCAATAATTTGGTACAATTATTCTGAGCTAAACTACAGCTCAGACAACTAAATTTACCACTAGCGCCTACCCAATAGGAGCAGAGCGCTACACATGGAATGCATGAAGGTAATGAACCTTCAGCCTTTAGAACCACTTTACTAAGGGCTGTTTTCAATCTCTTCTGGCAGTTGAATGGAGCGGTGGGGGGGAGAAAGAAAGGTAGCAATGGGGGTTATTTACTAAAGGCAAATCCACTTTGCACTACAAGTGCAAACTACAAGTGCAAAGTGCACTTGAAATTGCACTGAAAGTGCACTTGGAAGTGCAGGCGCTGTAGATCCCAGGGGGCCATGCAAGGAAAATAAAAAACAGCATTTTAGCTTGCACATGATTGGATGATAAAATCAGCAGATCTTCCCCTCATTTCAAATCTACCCCTCAGATTTACATTGACTGCACTTCCAGGTGCACTTTCAGTTCAATTTCAAGTGCACTTTGCACTTGTAGTTTGCACTTGTAGTGCAACGTGGATTTGCCTTTAGTAAATAACCCCCCTTGTGCATTAAAGTGAACCTGTTGCTTTGCACTGTATAGCAAAAATGGAGGTTCACTGTGTTCTGCAGAAGCTTGGGTGCACTTTACATAGAACGCAGTGGTAGGCGCTCTGCTAGGACCACATCACCTTGCTGAAACGGCACTTTAAACACTGTGGTTGTATTTTAGCCAGCAGTTTTCAATGCACAAATTTGAGTAGCATATAAATAGTAGACAAAACACTAGGAAATTAATTCCAGATTAATTGGACAATTTACAACTTTTTACAATCTTAAGAACAAATAGCCTGTTAAAGTTGTTCCACCTATTTAAAATAATAGAGCTGTAAAATTGATACTTCTGCCTAGTTTTTTTTTTTTTTTTTTGCCATTTTATTGCTTTTAGTTTTTCCTTTCCTATCTTAAACAGCGTTTACATCAGAGATTATTTTCCTGTGGTTGGTAAGCATTGAGTGATATTGGTGCGGCACAATTATTGCCTGGAATAGTCTGTAACTTTGACAAATTCACCTCCAAATATCATCAAGCGAGCTCGGGAAAATTGCTTTTATGATCTAGTCAGGATCTTTGGGCGGTATTAAAAAAAAAAAAACACTGAACTCTGTAGATGGATAGTGTTTCTCTTTTGTTCAACTGTAACATAATATTACGTTGTGATTATTGTTCTTGGAGTTTACTGTGGAATAGAATGCCACTGTATTTGTTTTATCCTCTTATGTTTGGATTGTGTTTAGTAAAGTTTTTGCAGTTTTTTTCTATTTACCCGTTGATTACAAAGATCACTGCCAATGACATTCTTCACATTCACGTAGGTATTTAAAGGAGCCCTATCACCACCTTGATAAGTTGCAAGTAAAAAAAAAACGGAACAAACAAGTATTTTAAATGCTTACCGTATTTTTCACTCCATAAGATGCACTCACCCCCCCCCCCCAAAAAAATGGGGGAAAATGTCTGGGCGTCTTATGAAGCAAATACTGATCAGGCCTCCCCCCCATCGCCGCTGCCGCCGCCATGTCCCAATGCCAGGCAGCCGTCTCCTGCGAGTGCCAGGCGATCTCCTGGCTGGGCCTGTCACTCACAGAAGACAGAGCAGCCCCAGTGGCCGAATGAAGTACGACCACGGCGGCAGCTCGTGGCTACTCTGTCTTCTGTCAGGCGGATGTGATGATGTCCTCGCCAGTCGCCAGGCACAGGTTAGGCTGCATTTCATGGGCACAGGTATGGCTGCATTTCATGGGCACAGGTATGGCTGCATTTCATGGGCACAGGTATGGCTGAATTTATGGGCACAGGTATGGCTGAATTTCATGGGCACAGGTATGGCTGAATTAATGGGCACAGGTATGGCAGAATTAATGGGCACAGGTATGGCTGAATTCATGGGCAAAGGTATGGCTACATTTCATGGGCACAGGTATGGCTACATTTCATGGGCACAGGTATGGCTACATTTCATGGGCACTGGTAAGGCTGCATGTAATTGGTACTGGTCAGGCTGCATTTCATGGGCACTGGTAAGGCTGCATTAAATTGGCACAGGTCAGGCTGCATTTCATGGGCACTGGTAAATATTTTAGTACACTATTAGGTTCAGAATATTTTTTTCTTGTTTTCCTCCTCTAAAACCTAGGTGCGTCTAATGATGCAAAAAATACGGTACTTTTTTTTCTTTCCATCAATTATTTTTTTATTCACTTGCATTGTGTCTTTGAATTTGCTAAAAAGAAATGACTACTTCGGGAAGAGAGCATTTTCTAATACAACCCCCTCCCTCCTTGCACACCATAGTCCTCTCTTCTTCTAGGAGTGTCTAATTAATGTCTGTGATGGCCCAGCTCCTCCATCTTCCACCTCCCTATAAGGTTAATATAACTGATGTGGGAGAAGCTGACATACACAATATTGTCAAAAGTATTGGGACACCTGCCTTTACACATGAACTTTAATGGCATCCCAGTCTTAGTCCGTAGAGTTCAATATTGAGTTGGCCCACCCTTTGCAGTTAACACAGCTTCAACTCTTCTGGGAAGGCTGTCCAAAAGGTTTAGTAGTGTGTCTATGGGAATGTTTGACCAATTTTTCCAGAAGCGCATTTGTGTGGCCAGGCACTGATGTTGGAAGAGAAGGCCTGGATTGCACTTTCCGCTCTAATTCATCCCAAAGGTGTTCCATCAGGTTGAGGTGCAGGCCAGTCAATTTCTTCCACCCCAAATTCGCTCACCCAGTCTTTATGGATCTTGCTTTGTGCACTGGTTCAAATAATTTGGTGGAGGTGGGGATTGTGGTGTGGGGTTGTTTTTAGGGGTTGGGTTTGGCCCCTTAGTTCCAGTGAATCATCCAAGACATGTTGGATGATTTCATGCTCCCAACTTTGTGGGAACAGTTTGGGGATGGCCCCTTCCTGTTCCAACATGGCTGTGCACAAAGCAAGGTCCATAAAGACATGGATGAGCACGTTTGGGGTGAAGGAACTTGACTGGCCTGTACAGAGTCCTGACCTCAACCCGATAGAACACCTTTGGGATGAATTAGAGCGAAGACTGTGAGCGAGGCCTTCCTGTCCAAAATCAGTGCCTGACCTCACAAATGCACTTCTGGAAGAATGGTCAAACATTCCCATAGACACACTCCTAAACCTTGTGGACAGCCTTCCCAGAAGAGTTTAAGCTGTTATAGCTGCTAAGGGTAAGCAACTCAATATTGAATCCTACGGACTAAAGCCCTGTACACACGATCGGATTTTCTATGGATTTTAAACCGATGGATTTTTCCATCGGAAATCCGATGAAGCTGACTTCCATCAATCTTGCCTACACACCATCAGTCAAAAAACTGATCGTCCCAAACGACGTGAGGTAAAACACTCAGACGAGCCAATAAAAATAAAGTTCTATGCTTCTGAGCATGCGTCGACTTGATTCTGAGCATGCGTGGGTTTTTTATCCGATGGAGTTCCCCACAGACGATAGTAACATGTTCTATTTTTTAACACCGATGGAAAAAAGACTGATGGGGCCCATACACGATCGGTTTGTCTGAAAAGCCCTGTACACACGAACGGTTTTACCGATGAAAACAGTCCGATGGACTTTTTTCATCAGACAAACCGATCGTGTATGGGCCCCATCGGTGTTAAAAAATAGAACATGTTTTAAATTTATCCGATGGAAAAAAAAACGATAGCAAATTACTATCACTTAAAGATACTATAAAAACTTGCCCCTCCTATTAGTATCACTCTGCGCTTCTGGATAAAATGCAAAAATAGAAACAACAACAGAAAAAATGCAATGTGTGTGTTAAGAGCGCCCTCAGAAGAAGTCAGGAAGTGACGAAACGTCAGGGCGTGACCTAACACACCAAGGAAACCGGAAGTGACGCTTGCGCTCCAGGGCTTGCTCTCCAGGAAGACGCCGTGGAAGGAACTTCATTCCGGTGTTCATCAGGGGCAAGTTTATAGCGCGGAAGCGCACACTCCATACGATTTTTCGCCTGTTGTATATGTATATCTGGTACGCACATATGTAAAAGGGGGTACTTGGGAGATTATTTTCTTAAAAAAAATTTCCAGACAGTACTGCCCTATGTGGTTTGTTCCTTTTCCTCACATATGCCAGCGGTACCTTATGATTATCATTGTGGTAAGAAGACAGAACACCTGAGGAGGATGGTTAATATATGTCTATATTGATCTGATATCTGGTGAGTGCATCCCCATAGGGGGACCCTTTTTTTCCCCCCACGCGGTGAACACACCTGGGTGAAATAAGCACTGAAACTAGCATTTGGACCAATCACAACCTGAATCACCATTCACTATCTAATCCACCCATATTTATGACTATATGGAAGACGCACATTTTAATACTTGTTCGTAGCGCTGCTGCAGTTTTATTTTGGACTTTGGATTGAAGCAAATTACTATCATCTGTGGGGAACTCCATCGGATAAAAAACCCACGCATGCTCAGAATCAAGTCGACGCATGCTCAGAAGCATAGAACTTAATTTTTCTTGGCTCGTCGGAGTGTTTTACATCACGGCGTTTGGGACGATCGGTTTTTTGACTGATGGTGTGTAGGCAAGACTGATGGAAGTCAGCTTCATCGGATTTCCAATGGAAAAATCCAGTGGTTTAAAATCCATAGAAAATCTGATCGTGTGTACAGGGCTTTAGATGCCATTAAAGTTCATGCGTGTGTAAAGGCAGGCGTCACAATACTTTTGACAATACAGGTATAGTGTAAATACTATAGAGCCATATATAAGTGACAGCTCTGAGTCTGCTGCAGCTGTTAACATAGCATCCAAGATGGCGGCACCCAATAGCAGTATCAGGGATTTTGGATGTCTACACAAGGAAGGCTTTCATTTAAAGATAAATAATATGCAGAAAATATGTTAAATAAGCATATACTTCTATAGGAAGTTTTTTTGTTGAAATCATTATCTGGGGACAGAATCTCTTTAAGAATCAAATTTACATTATATGGAGCCAACATGTATTGTATATATGAATATGTGCATATGTGGACTGACATACTATATGTAAGGTATGTACATTTAATGCCTTGTATACACGATCGGAATTTCCGATGGAAAAAAAGTCAGACGGAATTTTTTCATCGGATATTCCGACCATGTGTGTGCCCCATCTGTCTTTTTTCCATCGCAATTTAGAAAGAGAACATGTTCTCTTTTTTTGAAAAATTCAGTTCGTCTGTAGGGAGCTCCAACGGAGAAAAAAACACGCATGCTCAGAATCAAGTCGAAAGCATTGAACTTCATTTTTCTTGGCTCGTCGTAGTGTTGTACGTCACCGTGTTCTTGACGGTCGGAATTTTGTGTGACAGTGTGTATGCAAGACAGCTTGAATGGAATTACGTTTGGAAAAATCCGTCGGAGTTTATCTAGAAGGAAAATCTGATCTATTAGTTATAAAACCACCACTTTAGGACAGCCTTTCTCAACTTTTTTATTACAGAGGAACCTTTGAAATAAGTTTCATGTCTCAGTGAACTCCAGCTAAATGAATACATCTTTAGCTCAAACTAGCTCTGCATGGTCAGTAAGTTGTAAATAAAATAATGCTTTAAAAATAAAAATAGATAAAGAATGTAGAGGGATAATGTATAAGGGGAAGCTGGGGGAAGCTGCACTCAGAATGTTTTTTTACCTTATGCATCGAATGCATTAAGGTAAACAACCTTCTGCCTTTAGAACCACTTTAAGTCTAATTCTACTCCAGAAGGAAAAGAGGATTTTATTGTAGCTTTGGGGAATGGACAGATCTATAGACTGCTTAATAGGGATGAGCCGAACATCCCCCTGGTTCGGTTCGCAGCAGAACATGCGAACAGGCAAAAAATTTGTTTGAACACTGTTAAAGTCTATGGGACACGAGCATGAAAAATCAAAAGTGCTAATTTTATTAGTGGATTACATCGTTGGAACCTTTTTTTTTATTTTTTCTTTATTTCTTTTTAATAAAGGGCTTGTCCCAAACTGTCTCCTGTGTTTTTTAACATTTTGACACTTTTCTTTGTGAATTGGTAGGGGTACAATGTACCCCGTTACCAATTCACATAGGGGGGGTCGGGATCTGGGGGTCCCCTTTGTTAAAGGGGGCTTCCAGATTCTGATAAGCCCCCCGCCCGCTGACCCCCACGACCACCGGGCAAGGGTTGTGGGAATGAGGCCCTTGTCCCCATCAACATGGGGACATCCTCTCCATGTTGAGGGAATGTGGCCTGGTACGGTTCAGGAGGGGGGGGGGCGTTATCTTTCACCCCCTCTTTTCCTGTGGTCTGCCAGGTTGCGAGCTCGGATAAGGGTCTGGTATGGATTTTTGGGGGGAAACCCACGCCATTTAAAAAAAAAGGCACAGGGTTCCCCTTAGAATCCATACCAGACCTGAAGGGCCTGATATGGAATTTTAGGGGGGACTACCACGTTTTTTTTTTTAATTTCGGTTTGGGGTTCCCCTTAATATTCATACCAGACCCAAAGGGCCTGGTAATGAACTAAGGGGGGAACCCATGCTGTTTTTTTTTCAATGACTTTTATCTGTATTGCCGGGACCCGACATTTCATTATAGCCGCGATCAGTTTTGAATGACTTTTTTTCCTTTAGAAATGTCATTTTGTGCAGGGACTTGTCTAAGCACGGGAAACATGCGCTACTTCACAGGCATACTATAGACACCCCCCAGGTACGAAATTTAAAGGAATATTTCACTTTTATTGTTTCACTTTAAGCATTATTAAAATCACTGCTCCCAAAAAACTGCAGTTTTTAAAACTTTTTTTTTGCATTGATACCTGTCCCAATGACAACTGTTTTTGAAATGTGGTGTTTTTCTTGAAACAAGGATTGGTGATAAAGCATCAGTACAGAGGAGACACCTTTCTCCCATATTAATTCTTACAGGAGAGAATTTTCCTTCCAAGGGGTAGATTTCCTCTCACTTCCTGTTGTCTTCTTGCGTTTGCAAGTAGGAGTCGTTTGTAAGTTGGATGTTTGAAAGTAGGGACCTGCCGTATATACTCTGCAGAAATAGGCCCCTTAGTTGTTGGTGTTGGCACAACACTGTAAGCACTCACAGTTACTCTTGGTTGGTACTGGAACGCCCTGCTGTCAACTATTATATCAGGAATTTTAATTACATATAATTGTTGAACAGTGGTAGTAAAAATTGGGCCTTTGATGGTGGTGCTGGTGCCACAACACTGTAAGCCCTGACAGTTACTCTTGGTGGGTGCAGCAATGGGCCCTGCTGTGAATTATTAGATCAAGAATTGTAATTGCATGCCCCTGTTGAACAGGGGCTGAAAAATTGGGCCTTTCGTGGTGGTGGTGGTGGTGGTGGTGTTGCCACAACACTGTAAGCCCTCAGAGTTACTCTTGGTGGGTGCAGGAATGGGCCCTGCTGTGAATTATTAGATCAAGAATTGTAATTACATGCCCCTTTTGAACAGGGGCTGAAAAATTGGGCCTTTCGTGGTGGTGGTGGTGGTGGCGTTGCCACAACACTG
Organism: Rana muscosa; assembly: GCA_029206835.1. NCBI lineage: Eukaryota > Metazoa > Chordata > Amphibia > Anura > Ranidae > Rana > Rana muscosa. The sequence goes on along the minus strand of CM055127.1, from coordinate 441,002,996 downwards.
TAAGCCCTCAGAGTTACTCTTGGTGGGTGCAGCAATGGGCCCTGCTGTGAATTATTAGATCAAGAATTGTAATTACATGCCCCTGTTGAACAGGGGCTGAAAAATTGGGCCTTAGGCACTGGTGGCACAACACTACAACCCCTCACAGATACTGTACTTGGAGCACAGCAATGAGCCCTGTTGCAAAGTATTGCTTCAAAAATTGTAATGACACGCCCCTGTTAAACAGGGGCTGAAAAATTGGGCCTTAGGCACTGGTGGCACAACACTCCAACCCCTCACAGATACTGTACTTGGAGCACAGCAATGAGCCCTGTTGCAAAGTATTGCTTCAAAAATTGTAATTACACGCCCCTGTTAAACAGGGGCTGAAAAATTGGGCCTTAGCCACTGGTGGCGGCACCCATAAACAAAAATGATCTTCCAAGCTATCATCATCAATCGTATCATTGAGGACTCGGAGGAGGAGGATAGCCAGTCAACATAACAGCACAGGCACTCAGCATCAGCATCAGTCTTGAAGGGATGTGACATGTTAAAATCAATTAGTCTGTTATATCAGCATCAGGTGTGTGGTAGCTGGTGGTGATCCAAGACTGGTTCATCTTGATGAAAGTCAGTCGATCAACCGAGTCGGTGGACAGGCGCACCCTGTGATCCGTGACAAATCCTCCAGCAGCACTGAATGTGCGTTCCGAAAGAACGCTGGATGCAGGACAGGCCAGTAGCTCAATTGCATACTGTGCAAGCTCTGGCCAGTGATCCATCCTCAAGACCCAGTAAGCCAGAGGATTTTCGGTGGGGAAGGTGTCCAAGTCTGACCTTGCCCCTAGATATTCCTGCACCATGTTTATCAGACGCTGGCGATGGTTGCTGGAACCGATCATACTTTGGGGCTGCGGACTAAAGAATTGTCTGAACGCATCGGTCAGACGGCCACCTTCCCCACCGCTCCTTCTTTGACTGGCCGAAGCCTCAGCAACTCGTTGTCCAGGACCAGGAGTTTGTAACCTCCCAGTCTCTGGGAACGCGTTGCACAGACCTTTCTGCAAGGCCTCCCGGAGTTGTCTCATCCTCTGCTCCCTCTGCGACGGTAACATAAGGTCTGCAACCTTACCCTTGTACCGTGGATCAAGGAGAGTGGCCAGCCAGTAATGGTCCCTCTCCTTGATCCGAAGAATACGAGGATCCTTCCGCAGACTTTGCAGGATCAGGGAGGCCATGCAGCGTAGGTTTGCTGAGGCATTCGGTCCGGAGTCCTCTGGGTCACTAAGGACGACATGATCCGCAGCCACCTCCTCCCAGCCACGTACAAGTCCACTGGTTTCTTGGGACTGTAAATCATCCCTAAAAGACTGCTGCTGATGATGCTGAGTGCCAGCCTCCACCTCCATGCTGACACAATCCTCCTCCTCCTCTTCCTGTGCGATGGGTGGGACAGAAGGAACACTGTCTGGGTAAAGGGGGCCTTGAGAGGCAAGGAAGTCCTCCTCTTCCTGCCTCTGTTCTGCCTCAAGTGCCCTGTCCATTATTCCACGCAGCGTGTGCTCCAACAGGTGGACAAGAGGTACAGTGTCACTGATGCATGCACTGTCACTGCTCACCATCCTCGTGGCCTCCTCAAATGGTGCCAGGACAGTGCATGCATCCCTGATCATGCCCCACTGGCGTGGAGAAAAAAAACCAAGCTCCCCTGACCCTGTCCTGGTGCCGTAGTCGCACAGGTACTCATTGATGGCCCTCTGCTGCGTGTGCAGCCGCTGCAGCATGGCCAACGTTGAGTTCCACCTGGTGGGCATGTCACATATAAGGCGGTTCTTGGGCAGGTTCAACTCCTTTTGCAGCTCAGCCAGGCAAGCACTGGCATTATAAGATCTGCGGAAATGCACACAGACTTTCCTGGCCTGCCTCAGGACATCCTGTAAGCCCGGGTACCTGCCCAAGAACCGCTGCACCACCAGGTTAAGGACGTGAGCCACACAGGGCACATGGGTCAGTTGTCCCTGTCGGAGGGCGGAGAGGAGGTTGGTGCCATTGTCGCAAACCACCATTCCTGGCTTAAGCTGGCGTGGCGTCAACCACCTCTCGGCCTGGCCCTGCAGAGCAGACAGGACCTCTGCCCCAGTGTGGCTTCTGTTTGCCTTCCAGACATTCTAATAGATGGCCTGCAGGGAGATGGGAAAAAAGCAATAAGGGCTACCTTCAGGTGTCCTTCTCTGTCCCTTTACTTAAGGATTTCTAAATATGGTTGAGGATGATTGCTTTCGCACAGAATAGCACAACGACAATTTCCCTGACTGTCCAAAAAACAAGGATTTCAAAGATGGTTGATGAGGAATGCTTTAGCACAGTATAGCACAAGGAGAATTTCCCTCACTGTCCTTCCCTGTCCCTAGAAACAAGGATTAGCACAGTGAAAGAAACTGACACTCTCCCTACCTATAGTTTTCTGTCCCTAGAAAAAATGTTTTTTTAAAGATGGTTGATGATCAATGCTTTATCACAGTATAGCACAAGGAGAATTTCCCTCACTGTCCTTCCCTGTCCCTAGAAACAAGGATTATCACAGTGAAAGAAACTGACACTCTCCCTACCTATAGTTTTCTGTCCCTAGAAAAAATGTTTTTTTAAAGATGGTTGATGATCAATGCTTTAGCACACTATAGCACAAGGAGAATTTCCCTCACTGTCCTTCCCTGTCCCTAGAAACAAGGATTAGCACAGTGAAAGAAACTGACACTCTCCCTACCTATAGTTTTCTGTCCCTAGAAAAAATGTTTTTTTAAAGATGGTTGATGATCAATGCTTTAGCACAGTATAGCACAAGGAGAATTTCCCTCACTGTCCTTCCCTGTCCCTAGAAACAAGGATTATCACAGTGAAAGAAACTGACACTCTCCCTACCTATAGTTTTCTGTCCCTAGAAAAAATGTTTTTTTAAAGATGGTTGATGATCAATGCTTTAGCACACTATAGCACAAGGAGAATTTCCCTCACTGTCCTTCCCTGTCCCTAGAAACAAGGATTATCACAGTGAAAGAAACTGACACTCTCCCTACCTATAGTTTTCTGTCCCTAGAAAAAATGTTTTTTTAAAGATGGTTGATGATCAATGCTTTAGCACAGTATAGCACAAGGAGAATTTCCCTCACTGTCCTTCCCTGTCCCTAGAAACAAGGATTAGCACAGTGAAAGATACTGACTAGTGATGAGCCGAACACCCCCGGGTTCGGTTCGCACCAGAACCCGCGAACGGACCGAAAGTTCGAACGAACATTAGAACCCTATTAAATACAATGGATGCGAACGTTCGAATTCTAAAGTGCTAATTATAACAACTATTATGCATGTTATTGTCCTAAAAAGGGTTTGGGAACCCGGGTTCTGCACCAGGGGACATGTATCAATGCAAAAATAAGTTTTAAAAACGGTCGTTTTCCGGGAGCAGTCATTTTAATGATGCATAAAGTGAAAAAAAAAAAGTCAAATATTCCTTTAAATATCGTACCTGGGGGGTGTCTAAAGTATGCCTGTGAAGTGCCACGTGTTTCCCGTGTTTAGAACTGTCCCTGCACAAAATGACACTTCTAAAGGAAAAAAAAGCCATTTAAAACTGCTTGCGGCTTTAATGTAATGTCTGGTCCCGGTAATATGGATGAAAATCTTTAAGAAAAATGGCATAGCTACCCCATGACCCCCCCCCTACCCCAGCCCATTACCAGCCCCTTTGGGTCTTGTATGGATATTAAGGGGAACCCCGCACATAAAATAAAAAAGGCCCTATATACTCTGAACAGCCGTATACAGGCGGTGCATACAAGACAGGGACTGTAGGTTTGTTCTTATGTAGAATCTGTTTGTAATTTTGAACAGGTACATTGTTGAAGTGTAGCTCCAGACCAAAAATCTATTTTTAAACTTTTTGGAAAACATAGGTAAGGGTTATCACCCCTGTAACATTTGTTTTGCTGTCTGTGCCCCTGTTCAGAACATTTCACCTCACTTTCCGTCCTAATGACAACTGTTTTTGAAATGTGGTGTTTTTCTTGAAACAAGGATTGCTGATAAAGCATCAGTACAGAGGAGACACCTTTCTCCCATATTTATTCTTACAGGAGAGAATTTTCCTTCCTAGTGGTAGATTTCCTCTCACTTCCTGTTGTCTTCTTGCGTTTGCAAGTAGGAGTCGTTTGTAAGTTGGATGTTTGAAAGTAGGGACCTGCCGTATATACTCTGCAGAAATAGGCCCCTTAGTTGTTGGTGTTGGCACAACACTGTAAGCACTCACAGTTACTCTTGGTTGGTGCTGGAACGCCCTGCTGTCAACTATTATATCAGGAATTTTAATTACATATAATTGTTGAACAGTGGTAGTAAAAATTGGGCCTTTGATGGTGGTGCTGGTGCCACAACACTGTAAGCCCTGACAGTTACTCTTGGTGGGTGCAGCAATGGGCCCTGCTGTGAATTATTAGATCAAGAATTGTAATTACATGCCCCTGTTGAACAGGGGCTGAAAAATTGGGCCTTAGGCACTGGTGGCACAACACTGCAACCCTTCACAGATACTGTACTTGGAGCACAGCAATGAGCCCTGTTGCAAAGTATTGCTTCAAAAATTGTAATGACACGCCCCTGTTAAACAGGGGCTGAAAAATTGGGCCTTAGGCACTGGTGGCACAACACTGCAACTCCTCACAGATACTGTACTTGGAGCACAGCAATGAGCCCTGTTGCAAAGTATTGCTTCAAAAATTGTAATTACACGCCACTGTTAAACAGGGGCTGAAAAATTGGGCGTTAGGCACTGGTGGCGGCACCCATAAACAAAAATGATCTTCCAAGCTATCATCATCAATCGTACCATTGAGGACTCGGAGGAGGAGGATAGCCAGTCAACATAACAGCACAGGCACTCAGCATCAGCATCAGTCTTGAAGGGATGTGACATTTTAAAATCAATTAGTCTGTTATATCAGCATCAGGTGTGTGGTAGCTGGTGGTGATCCAAGACTGGTTCATCTTGATGAAAGTCAGTCGATCAACCGAGTCGGTGGACAGGCGCACCCTGTGATCCGTGACAAATCCTCCAGCAGCACTGAATGTGCGTTCCGAAAGAACGCTGGATGCAGGACAGGCCAGTAGCTCAATTGCATACTGTGCAAGCTCTGGCCAGTGATCCATCCTCAAGACCCAGTAAGCCAGAGGATTTTCGGTGGGGAAGGTGTCCAAGTCTGACCTTGCCCCTAGATATTCCTGCACCATGTTTATCAGACGCTGGCGATGGTTGCTGGAACCGATCATACTTTGGGGCTGCGGACTAAAGAATTGTCTGAACGCATCGGTCAGACGGCCACCTTCCCCACCGCTCCTTCTTTGACTGGCCGAAGCCTCAGCAACTCGTTGTCCAGGACCAGGAGTTTGCAACCTCCCAGTCTCTGGGAACGCGTTGCACAGACCTTTCTGCAAGGCCTCCCGGAGTTGTCTCATCCTCTGCTCCCTCTGCGACGGTAACATAAGGTCCGCAACCTTACCCTTGTACCGTGGATCAAGGAGAGTGGCCAGCCAGTAATGGTCCCTCTCCTTGATCCGAAGAATACGAGGATCCTTCCGCAGACTTTGCAGGATCAGGGAGGCCATGCAGCGTAGGTTTGCTGAGGCATTCGCTCCGGAGTCCTCTGGGTCACTAAGGACGACATGATCCGCAGCCACCTCCTCCCAGCCACGTACAAGTCCACTGGTTTCTTGGGACTGTAAATCATCCCTAAAAGACTGCTGCTGATGATGCTGAGTGCCAGCCTCCACCTCCATGCTGACACAATCCTCCTCCTCCTCCTCCTCCTCCTCCTCCTCCTCCTCTTCCTGTGCGATGGGTGGGACAGAAGGAACACTGTCTGGGTAAAGGGGGCCTTGAGAGGCAAGGAAGTCCTCCTCTTCCTGCCTCTGTTCTGCCTCAAGTGCCCTGTCCATTATTCCACGCAGCGTGTGCTCCAACAGGTGGACAAGAGGTACAGTGTCACTGATGCATGCACTGTCACTGCTCACCATCCTCGTGGCCTCCTCAAATGGTGCCAGGACAGTGCATGCATCCCTGATCATGCCCCACTGGCGTGGAGAAAAAAAACCAAGCTCCCCTGACCCTGTCCTGGTGCCGTAGTCGCACAGGTACTCATTGATGGCCCTCTGCTGCGTGTGCAGCCGCTGCAGCATGGCCAACGTTGAGTTCCACCTGGTGGGCATGTCACATATAAGGCGGTTCTTGGGCAGGTTCAACTCCTTTTGCAGCTCAGCCAGGCGAGCACTGGCATTATAAGATCTGCGGAAATGCACACAGACTTTCCTGGCCTGCCTCAGGACATCCTGTAAGCCCGGGTACCTGCCCAAGAAGCGCTGCACCACCAGGTTAAGGACGTGAGCCACACAGGGCACATGGGTCAGTTGTCCCTGTCGGAGGGCGGAGAGGAGGTTGGTGCCATTGTCGCAAACCACCATTCCTGGCTTAAGCTGGCGTGGCGTCAACCACCTCTCGGCCTGGCCCTGCAGAGCAGACAGGACCTCTGCCCCAGTGTGGCTTCTGTCCCCCAAACACACCAGCGCAAGCACGGCATGGCATCTTTTTGCCTGCGTACTTGCGTAGCCCCGTGAACGGCTACGGAGCACCGCTGGTTCATAGGACAAACCACAGGAAGAGGCCATGGAGGAAGAAGAAGAGGAGGGGGTGGAGGAGAGAGGTGTGTCACAACCAGTAGTAGCATTTTGGAGGCGTGGCGGTGGGACAACCTCCAACACTACTGCACCTTGTCCTGAATCCTTCCCAGCTGCCAAAAGAGTGACCCAATGGGCCGTGAAAGAAAGGTAACGTCCCTGTCCATGCCTGCTGGACCATGAGTCAGCGGTAATATGCACCTTACCGCTGACCGCCCTGTCCAGCGAGGCCAAGACATTGCCTTCCACATGCCGGTAGAGAGCCGGAATAGCCTTCCGTGAGAAAAAGTGGCGTTTGGGAACCTGCCACTGAGGAACCGCACATTGCACAAACTCACGGAAGGGGGCCGAGTCTACCAACTGAAAAGGCAGCAGTTGAAGCGCTAGCAATTTAGCCAAGCTAGCATTCAACCGCTGGGCATGTGGATGGCTGGGAGTGAACTTCTTTCGACGGTCCAGCAGCTGGGGCAGGGAAATTTGCCTGCTAGAATCGGACGTCGGTGTACTGCTAGCAGAGTGGGCGCAAGTACTTGGCTGTGACACACCTAATTCTACACCTTCATTCCTCTCAGTGCATGTTTCAGAGAGGACTGAAGTTATAGTGGGGTTGGAGATCCCAGCTGATGCGGTGCAAGGAGAGGTCCGCTTTGTTCTTTGGTGTGGGTCTTTGAGGTAGGCTTGCCAACGAGCTGCATGGCAGGTCAACATATGTCTGGTCAGGCATGTGGTACCCAAGCGGCTGATGTTTTGGCCACGCGATATACGCTTGAGACATATGTTGCAAACAGCAGCTGTGCGATCTGATGCACTAGCCTCAAAAAAGGCCCACACCAAAGAACTTTTTGAATGACGGGCAGAGGCAGCGCCCTGCACAGGCGGAGCTCTGCGGTGTGATTCCGTCGGTGTACTGCCCTTACGCTGGCCACCAAAGGGCATCCTGCCTCGTTGGAGATGTGCCTCCTCCTCCTCCTCCTCCTCTCTCCTATTAGGCACCCACGTGGAGTCATTGACCTCATCATCCCCTCCCTCCTCATCACTGGAGCCAATCTGGCAGTATGCTGCAGCTGCTGGAACATGACTGCCAGATTGGTGTCCTTCTTGAGCATCCCCTCTGTCTGCTCTCACGCTACTGCCTTCCTCTAGCTGGGTTTCATCATCAGACCCTTCGAAACGCTGGGCATCCTCCTGGAGCATGTACCCAACACTGTGCTGAAACAGTTCGGGGGACTCCTCAGGAGGAGGACATGGTGGGTCTAGGGAAGGAGTGACTGATGATTTGTCTGACATTGATACCAGGGAAGACGACGCTTTGGCAGCTGCTTTTCCAGTACCCTGAGCCTGGGTGAGAGAGGATGAGGAGGAGGAGGAGGGCTTGGTCATCCACTCTACCAAGTCTTCGGCATGATGTGGCTCAACATGTCCAGCTGCCGAAAAGAAGGACAAGCGTGTCCCATGGCCATGTGCTGATGACAATGCACCGCGTCCACGACCAGCACTGTTGCCCCCAGACACAGAGCCTGCTTGCCCTCTTTTATTGCCTCCTGACTGTCTGCCTCTCCTTGTTTGCCTTCCAGACATTCTAATAGATGGCCTGCAGGGAGATGGGAAAAAAGCAATAAGGGCTACCTTCAGGTGTCCTTCTCTGTCCCTTGAAACAAGGACTTTCACAGTGAAAGAAACTGACACTGTCCCTACCTAGAGTTTTCTGTCCCTAGAATAAATGTTTTTTTTAATCACAATATAGCACAAGGACAATTCACTCAATGTCTCTCCAGGTCCCTGGAAACAAGGACTTGCAGAGTGAAAGAAACTGACACTGTCCCTACCTAGAGTTTTCTGTCCCTAGAATAAATGTTTTTTTTAAGCACAATATAGCACAAGGAAAATTAACTCACTGTCCTTACAGGTCCCTGGAAACAAGGACTTGCAGAGTGAAAGAAACTGACACTGTCCCTACCTAGAGTTTTCTGTCCATAGAATAAATGTTTTTTTTAAGCACAATATAGCACAAGGACAATTAACTCACTGTCCTTACAGGTCCCTGGAAACAAGGACTTGCAGAGTGAAAAAAAAAAACACTCTCCCTACCTAGAGTTTTCTGTCCCTAGAAAAAATGTTTTTTTTAAGCACAATATAGCACAAGGACAATTAACTCACTGTCCTTACAGGTCCCTGGAAACAAGGACTTGCAGAGTGAAAGAAAAAAAACACTCTCCCTACCTACAGTTTTCTGTCCCTAGAAAAAATGTTTTTTTTAATCACAATATAGCACAAGGAAAATTAACTCACTGTCCTTACAGGTCCCTGGAAACAAGGACTTGCAGAGTGAAAGAAAAAAAACACTCTCCCTACCTACAGTTTTCTGTCCCTAGAAAAAATGTTTTTTTTAATCACAATATAGCACAAGGAAAATTAACTCACTGTCCTTACAGGTCCCTGGAAACAAGGACTTGCAGAGTGAAAGAAACTGACACTGTCCCTACCTAGAGTTTTCTGTCCCTAGAATAAATGTTTTTTTTAAGCACAATATAGCACAAGGACAATTAACTCACTGTCCTTACAGGTCCCTGGAAACAAGGACTTGCAGAGTGAAAGAAACTGACACTGTCCCTACCTAGAGTTTTCTGTCCCTAGAATAAATGTTTTTTTTAAGCACAATATAGCACAAGGAAAATTAACTCACTGTCCTTACAGGTCCCTGGAAACAAGGACTTGCAGAGTGAAAGAAACTGACACTGTCCCTACCTAGAGTTTTCTGTCCCTAGAATAAATGTTTTTTTTAAGCACAATATAGCACAAGGACAATTAACTCACTGTCCTTACAGGTCCCTGGAAACAAGGACTTGCAGAGTGAAAGAAAAAAAACACTCTCCCTACCTACAGTTTTCTGTCCCTAGAAAAAATGTTTTTTTTAAGCACAATATAGCACAAGGAAAATTAACTCACTGTCCTTACAGGTCCCTGGAAACAAGGACTTGCAGAGTGAAAGAAAAAAAACACTCTCCCTACCTACAGTTTTCTGTCCCTAGAAAAAATGTTTTTTTTAATCACAATATAGCACAAGGAAAATTAACTCACTGTCCTTACAGGTCCCTGGAAACAAGGACTTGCAGAGTGAAAGAAACTGACACTGTCCCTACCTAGAGTTTTCTGTCCCTAGAATAAATGTTTTTTTTAAGCACAATATAGCACAAGGAAAATTAACTCACTGTCCTTACAGGTCCCTGGAAACAAGGACTTGCAGAGTGAAAGAAACTGACACTGTCCCTACCTAGAGTTTTCTGTCCCTAGAATAAATGTTTTTTTTAAGCACAATATAGCACAAGGACAATTAACTCACTGTCCTTACAGGTCCCTGGAAACAAGGACTTGCAGAGTGAAAGAAAAAAAACACTCTCCCTACCTACAGTTTTCTGTCCCTAGAATAAATGTTTTTTTTAATCACAATATAGCACAAGGACAATTAACTCACTGTCCTTACAGGTCCCTGGAAACAAGGACTTGCAGAGTGAAAGAAACTGACACTGTCCCTACCTAGAGTTTTCTGTCCCTAGAATAAATGTTTTTTTTAAGCACAATATAGCACAAGGACAATTAACTCACTGTCCTTACAGGTCCCTGGAAACAAGGACTTGCAGAGTGAAAGAAACTGACACTGTCCCTACCTAGAGTTTTCTGTCCCTAGAATAAATGTTTTTTTTAAGCACAATATAGCACAAGGACAATTAACTCACTGTCCTTACAGGTCCCTGGAAACAAGGACTTGCAGAGTGAAAGAAACTGACACTGTCCCTACCTAGAGTTTTCTGTCCCTAGAATAAATGTTTTTTTTAAGCACAATATAGCACAAGGAAAATTAACTCACTGTCCTTACAGGTCCCTGGAAACAAGGACTTGCAGAGTGAAAGAAACTGACACTGTCCCTACCTAGAGTTTTCTGTCCCTAGAATAAATGTTTTTTTTAAGCACAATATAGCACAAGGACAATTAACTCACTGTCCTTACAGGTCCCTGGAAACAAGGACTTGCAGAGTGAAAGAAAAAAAACACTCTCCCTACCTACAGTTTTCTGTCCCTAGAAAAAATGTTTTTTTTAAGCACAATATAGCACAAGGAAAATTAACTCACTGTCCTTACAGGTCCCTGGAAACAAGGACTTGCAGAGTGAAAGAAAAAAAACACTCTCCCTACCTACAGTTTTCTGTCCCTAGTAAAAATGTTTTTTTTAATCACAATATAGCACAAGGAAAATTAACTCACTGTCCTTACAGGTCCCTGGAAACAAGGACTTGCAGAGTGAAAGAAACTGACACTGTCCCTACCTAGAGTTTTCTGTCCCTAGAATAAATGTTTTTTTTAATCACAATATAGCACAAGGAAAATTAACTCACTGTCCTTACAGGTCCCTGGAAACAAGGACTTGCAGAGTGAAAGAAACTGACACTGTCCCTACCTAGAGTTTTCTGTCCCTAGAATAAATGTTTTTTTTAAGCACAATATAGCACAAGGACAATTAACTCACTGTCCTTACAGGTCCCTGGAAACAAGGACTTGCAGAGTGAAAGAAAAAAAACACTCTCCCTACCTACAGTTTTCTGTCCCTAGAATAAATGTTTTTTTTAATCACAATATAGCACAAGGACAATTAACTCACTGTCCTTACAGGTCCCTGGAAACAAGGACTTGCAGAGTGAAAGAAACTGACACTGTCCCTACCTAGAGTTTTCTGTCCCTAGAATAAATGTTTTTTTTAAGCACAATATAGCACAAGGACAATTAACTCACTGTCCTTACAGGTCCCTGGAAACAAGGACTTGCAGAGTGAAAGAAACTGACACTGTCCCTACCTAGAGTTTTCTGTCCCTAGAATAAATGTTTTTTTTAAGCACACTATAGCAGAAGCACAAAACACACTGACACTCTCCCTACCTATCCTTCTCTTTCCCTAAACTAAAGGAATCCAGGTTAAGCAAGAAAGAAATAACAGTCACTGTCCCTGCCTATGCTACTCTATCCCTGCTCCGGAACACACTACACTAGGCCGCCGTGCTGGCGGCCTTTTATAGTGTGGGGCGTGTACTAAACACCCTCAGCAATAATTGGCCACAGGCATCCTGCCTGTGGCCAATCATTGCTCTCCTCGCTGCCGGCGCTGTGATTGGCCAAGCATGCGGGGTCACAGTGCATGCTTGGCCAATCACAGCGCCTGGATGACACTGCGATGGCGTAGTGCATTGTGGGCCGTTCGCGTCACTCGAATTTGGCGCGAACGGCCCAAATCGTTCGATCTTCGTCGAACGATCGAACAGCCAATGTTCGAGTCGAACGTATGTTCGACTCGAACACGAAGCTCATCCCTAATACTGACACTCTCCCTACCTATAGTTTTCTGTCCCTAGAAAAAATGTTTTTTTAAAGATGGTTGATGATCAATGCTTTAGCACAGTATAGCACAAGGAGAATTTCCCTCACTGTCCTTCCCTGTCCCTAGAAACAAGGATTAGCACAGTGAAAGAAACTGACACTCTCCCTACCTATAGTTTTCTGTCCCTAGAAAAAATGTTTTTTTAAAGATGGTTGATGATCAATGCTTTAGCACAGTATAGCACAAGGAGAATTTCCCTCACTGTCCTTCCCTGTCCCTAGAAACAAGGATTATCACAGTGAAAGAAACTGACACTCTCCCTACCTATAGTTTTCTTTCCCTAGAAAAAATGTTTTTTTAAAGATGGTTGATGATCAATGCTTTAGCACAGTATAGCACAAGGAGAATTTCCCTCACTGTCCTTCCCTGTCCCTAGAAACAAGGATTAGCACAGTGAAAGATACTGACACTCTCCCTACCTATAGTTTTCTGTCCCTAGAAAAAATGTTTTTTTAAAGATGGTTGATGATCAATGCTTTAGCACAGTATAGCACAAGGAGAATTTCCCTCACTGTCCTTCCCTGTCCCTAGAAACAAGGATTAGCACAGTGAAAGAAACTGACACTCTCCCTACCTATAGTTTTCTGTCCCTAGAAAAAATGTTTTTTTAAAGATGGTTGATGATCAATGCTTTAGCACAGTATAGCACAAGGGGAATTTCCCTCACTGTCCTTCCCTGTCCCTAGAAACAAGGATTATCACAGTGAAAGAAACTGACACTCTCCCTACCTATAGTTTTCTGTCCCTAGAAAAAATGTTTTTTTAAAGATGGTTGATGATCAATGCTTTAGCACACTATAGCACAAGGAGAATTTCCCTCACTGTCCTTCCCTGTCCCTAGAAACAAGGATTAGCACAGTAAAACACACTGACACTCTCCCTACCTATAATTTTCTGTCCCTAGAAAAAATGTTTTTTTAAAGATGGTTGATGATCAATGCTTTAGCACACTATAGCACAAGGTGAATTTCCCTCACTGTCCTTCCCTGTCCCTAGAAACAAGGATTAGCACAGTAAAACACACTGACACTCTCCCTACCTATAGTTTTCTGTCCCTAGAAAAAATGTTTTTTTAAAGATGGTTGATGATCAATGCTTTAGCACACTATAGCACAAGGAGAATTTCCCTCACTGTCCTTCCCTGTCCCTAGAAACAAGGATTATCACAGTAAAACACACTGACACTCTCCCTACCTATAGTTTTCTGTCCCTAGAAAAAATGATTTTTTAAAGATGGTTGATGATCAATGCTTTAGCACACTATATCACAAGGAGAATTTCCCTCACTGTCCTTCCCTGTCCCTAGAAACAAGGATTCGCACAGTAAAACACACTGACACTCTCCCTACCTATCCTTCTCTTTCCCTAAACTAAAGGAATCCAGGTTAAGCAAGAAAAAAAATGTCACTGTCCCTGCCTATGCTTCTCTTTCCCTGCTCCGGAACACACTACACTAGGCCGCCGTGCTGGCGGCCTTTTATAGTGTGGGGCGTGTACTAAACACCCTCAGCAATAATTGGCCACAGGCATCCTGCCTGTGGCCAATCATTGCTCTCCTCGCTGCCGGCGCTGTGATTGGCCAAGCATGCGGGGTCACAGTGCATGCTTGGCCAATCACAGCGCCTGGATGACACTGCGATGGCGTAGTGCATTGTGGGCCGTTCGCGTCACTCGAATTAGGCGCGAACGGCCCAAATCGTTCGATCTTCGTCGAACGATCGAACAGCCGATGTTCGAGTCGAACGTATGTTCGACTCGAACACCGAGCTCATCCCTACTGGTGAAGGAACATCTAAGAAGCAGAAGGATAAGTGGGGAAAGCACAATCTATTGAATGGATGTGTAGCGGGGTGTTCCCCTTTAATGCAGAGAGACAAGAAGTTCTAGGGGAGAGGTAAGTCAGGAGGAAGTAGAGAAAAGACATTGCTGGAGTGAGAGCAGAGGAGAGAGAGAGACTACATCACCCAGAACCACATTCTTCATATGTTCCCACCGCAGAGACTCATGGGAGGGGTTATAAAAGGAGGAGGGGAAGCTGGGCTCGGCCTCTTTGGGACACGAGACTTCACAGCCTGATCCTCCTGTGCAGATGTGTCGGAGTGCAAGGCCTGAAGCCTGAGGCACCAAAGAGCCTTCCACCCCTCTGCGAGCCTGGGTGGCATCTGACTTCGCTCAGCTACAGCCTTGTTGGATCGGGGACCCGATCGCTGGAGAGACCGAGTGCGTGTGACACAGCCGGTGGAAGTTTCCCGGACTGGATCCGTAGTCCGGCGGGTGAGAGGGCATATGCCCAGAACGAGATACTGTTAATGCATATAGGCCAATAGACTGCTGTGGCCCCCTCTAGTTGTTCCTGATACCCTTAGTGAAGAAGAGCCATACCATAGCTGAACTTGTAGTCGGGATAGCCAAGTTCCTGCCCATCTCTACCTACCTCACTGGATTACAAAGTTGTATTTTGTTAATGTGCACCACCGTTAAAGACCTGCCGGTGAAGAAAAAGGACTAAGTTATAGACCTCAAAAACCAGGCCTGGTGGGGTTACTAATGTGTTTTGGGTTATTGCGCCATAGGGCATTTAGCTAACGGTCGCCCGTGTGGCGCACTTGTTGCATGTCAGTTCTTTAGTGTGTTAGCATTGCAGGGCTCTGCATTACCAATGATTGAATGTAAACTGTGATCAATGTTATTATCTTTCTTACTAAGAGCTTAAGTAAAACCTTATACCCTTTTTCTTTAGTATTGTCTCAATGCTCACTTATTCATAAGGTATAAGATAGATAGTTTACTTTTAGTACTAGCTGTGCCAGCAGAGGGTAGAGCATATTGCCGGGGGTTGGCGGAGCTGTCATCAGGGCCCAAACTAAATCTGCTTCCTTCTTAGTTGGAGGTATCGCTACACGTGGGGGTTCTCGTCCGGGATCCTGATACAGCAAGCGAACACGCCAAAAGACCGGCATGGACCCGCTAGAAGTAGGACAGTGGTACACAATGGCTGGCGCAGATCCAGCCGCGGCGGCAGTTATTGAACTCCCGGGGATCTGGCAAAGAGATGCGATAAAGCAGTTAATGACATCCCTATCACCATGCCAGAAATCATGGGTGATGGATGTGAGACCACATGCTTCGTGTACATACGCATTAATAGAGTGGAAAGACGAAATTCCAGAGCATTTTAAAAGCCAGAGCATACAAGCTATGGATGGGCAGACCTACCATCTGACACATGCGCTGCCACATAAGGGAGATCGGTTCCAAATAAGAAAGTCATCATCTCCACAGATACCTCCCCCACCATCCCCTAAGGCACAATAGCAGGAGGATACAGAGAGTCCCAGATCATCACCGGCCACCCTCAGCACTGAACTATGCGTTGTACTGGGAGAGATTGAGGCCCAGTGCAAGAAGAATCCCACAGATTACCCAATGTCGGGGTACAGAAAGCTCCGGATATTCTCAGGGAGAAAACCTGTGCCCTCAGGGGAAGAAGGATTTGAGGAGTGGCTAGATGGCATCACTCAGGCCTTAGAGGAATGGGAAGTTCCAGAACGCAGCAAGAAACAGCGAATTGCTGAAAGTTTGAAGGGGCCTGCTCTGGATGCCATACGCAACCTGAAGATGAGCAGGAAAGACTGTACTGCACAGGACTACTTGGACATCTTGCAGAATGTGTTCGGTGGGACAGAAAAAGTAACCGAGCTCACCTATCAGCTGGAGCACTGCTACCAGAAAACAGGAGAGAAACTGTCAGAATATATGGGACGTCTAGATAAGATCCTGCATAGAATTATTCTGAAGAAGGGGATCGACCCAGGGAAGGTAGACGAGGCCCGGGCTCAGCAGGTATTGAGGGGAGCTCAGCCCCTGGATCCTATTGCATTGGCGCTGCGCACCCGACAGGACGGGAAGAACCTGGAATACCCCGACCTCATTCGAATGGTCAGAGAGGAAGAGGCCATGTGGGAGGAGAAAAAGAGGGAACAGCCAGTCGAGCCAACCAAACCTCTGGTGGTGATGGTCAGCCCGGCCATGACCCCCGAAAGAGATGCAGAAATGGATACCCTGAAATCGCAGATGTCCCAAGTGTTGGAGATACTGACCTCTTTGATGGAGAAAGATCAAAGGAAACCAGAAAAGAAAAGTCCAAGAAAGGAGTTGTTCCCGAATACCTCAGCGCCCGCTTCTCTACAGGATCGTGAAGAAGAGGTGATTTGTTACAACTGCGGAGGGATTGGTCATTTTGCAAACATATGTTCCAGTCCCAGGAAGAAAAAGATAAATAACCGCCAGCCGGCGGAAAACTTCAGAGGGCCCCGGTGAAGGAGTCAACCGGGTGCCCATCATTTTCAGTGAGCTCCAAACTGAATGAAAAACAGAAGAAGAGAGAAAATAGAACACCTCAGAGGAAACACAACATTCTCCAACAGAGATACACCGCAGAGAAAGGGGGCAAGACCCCTCAGAAGAGACACAGCACTCCTCAGAGGGGGTGCACACCTAAGAAAAATAACAGTATCCCTCAGCGGGTTCCTACACCCATAAAGAGGAGGGAAGTCAATGCATACCAGGCTCAAGAAAGGTTCAAGTCCAAAGGGAATAGGACAAGAGAGAGTCCAAAAGGAAAAGGTCTGAAGAAGGCGACCCCTGCCGGGCCATATCCGGAGAAGCTGGTGGGCCCATCTCCTATAGTGCCCATTCAAGTGGAGGGAGTCTACACCAGGGCCCTCTTGGATACCGGGGCACAAGTGACCCTACTATACCGGGACTTCTACGATAGGCACTTGAGTCATCTGCCTATCCAGAAGATAGAAGAGCTGGAAATATGGGAAATTGGAACCCAGAGTTTCCCTTACGACGGCTATCTTCCCATCAAGATGACCTTTGACCCATCCGTGGCTGGGAAGGCCGAAGTGTTTGACACCCTGGCAGTCGTGTGCCCTAGGCCGCCTGGAGCCAACAAGAATTCCCTTTATAATAGGGACGAACACGGACCTGGTCCGAAGACTCCTGACCCCTCTAGTAAAAGAAGAGGGGAAAACAGCCACCAAGATCCATCCCATGCTGAAGACGGCCTACCAACGGCTGGTCCAAGAGCAGGAGACCCCTGGAGAGGGAATAGGGAAGGTGTGGAGACTTGGAAGAGAAGGGGTAGTGTTGCAGCCCGGCGAAGTAACCTGTCTCAGAGCCACTGTGAAGCTTACTTGGGAGCAGCCTGGTCCCTTTGTCGTGCTGGAGTCAGACCCAAGGGGTGAGTCCTCAGGTCTGGAAGTGATACCGGAAGTGATTCCGCTGAAGGTCCTGAAGAAGGCCCATTGTAGAGTTCCAGTGAGTGTTAGGAACACTACCAGAGACCCCATGGAAATCCCAGCCAGAATGCTGCTAGGCCAGGTGAGCCCTGCGGCCCCTGTTACCCTGTCAGAAGTGAAGAGGACAGGTGAAGGAGGAGATGCTTGGGAGAAGCTGTCCATGGAAAACCCGAATCTGCCAGGAGCTTGGAAGGAGAGAGCCAAGGCCCAGTTGAATAGATGGGAGAAGATCTTCTCTAAGGATGAGTTCGATGTGGGGTGTGCAAGGAGTGCCACCCATCGGATCCGCTTCCAGGAAGACAAGCCCTTCCGAGAGAGGGTCAGGCAGGTCCCCCTAGCAGATCTGGAGGATCTAAGGGAACAACTTGCAGAACTCAAGAGGACTGGTGTGATACGGGAGTCCAGAAGCCCCTATGCCTCTCCCATCGTGGTGGTCAGAAAGAAGAATGGATCATTGAGGCTCTGTATCGACTACAGCACTCACAACAGGAGAACCATTCCTGACCAATACACCACTCCGAGGATAGAGAATGCCCTACAGAGCTTGTCTGGAGCTAAATGGTTCAGCGTTATGGATCTCAAGAGCGGGTACTATCAGATTCCTATGCACCCAGAAGACAGGGAGAAGACAGCCTTCATAACCCCAGTAGGGTTCTTTGAATTCAACCGGATGCCCCAAGGTCTGTCTGGAGCCCCAGCGACTTTCCAACGTCTCATGGAGAAGACTGTAGGAGACATGAACCTTTTTGAAGTCCTTGTATACCTGGACGATGTCATTGTCTTTGGGAGAACCTTGGAAGAACACGAAAGGAGGCTGGAAAAAGTGTTGAGAAGACTCAGTGAGGAAGGACTCAAGCTTTCGCCTGAGAAGTGTCGGTTCTATCAGTCTTCTGTGAACTATCTGGGGCACATAGTGTCTGAAGAAGGGGTTGCCACAGACCCTGAGAAATTGGAGGCAGTTACCTCCTGGCCACGACCCACCACAGTAACAGAACTCAGATCCTTCTTGGGGTTCTGCTCCTATTACAGGAGGTTTGTGGATGGATTCGCCCGAATTGCCAGGCCATTGAATGAACTACTCAAGACCGAGGCGGAAGAGGACGACTCAGGGCCCAGGAAGCCGGGAGAGTCAGTTAGAGATCAGTGGAACCAGAAGTGTGAAGAGGCCTTCCAGGCATTAAAGGAGAGCCTAACCACTGCCCCAGTCTTGGCCTATGCAGACCCAACCAAGCCCTATGAACTACATGTAGATGCTAGTCATGATGGTCTGGGAGGAGTACTTTATCAAGAACACGAAGGGCAACAACGGCCTGTTGCCTATGTGAGCCGGAGCCTGACCCCCCCCTGAGAAGAACTACCCCACTCACAAGCTGGAGTTCCTGGCCCTTAAGTGGGCGGTAGTAGACAAGCTCAAAGACTACCTGCATGGGGCGGAGTTCACTGTGAAGACCGACAACAACCCCCTTACCTACCTTTTCACCACGGCCAAGCTGGATGCCACTGGACACAGGTGGCTGGCCGCACTTTCTGGATTCAACTTCAGCCTAAAGTATAGGCCAGGGACTGGGAATCGTGATGCAGACGCTCTGGATCTCATTCTCTCACCAGTGACGTAGAAGATTGGACCCAAGTGGCACCGGACGGGGTGCGGGCCCTTTGTCAAGGAGCTGAATTCCAAGCTCGAGGAGGTTCCAGAGCAGAGGAAATAGGAGTTACCATGGTGGGAGTCCCCAAACACTACTGTGGAGTAGCTCAACTGGGAGAGGACAACCTGCCAAGACTGTCCAAGAAGGAGTTGAGGTGTGACCAATTGGAAGACCCCATGGGGAGATTGGTCCTGGAGGCCCTGGAGAATCAGGATCCAAACAGACTCATGCGTCAACCTTCAAAAGAAGCTCGCCTGCTGAGGAAAGAGTGGGACAGGTTGCAGTTACATCAGGGAGTGGTCTACCGAAGGGGCCCCTCTGATGACTCAGAAGATAAGTGGCAACTGTTCCTCCCAGAAAAATATCGAGAGACTGTTCTGATTGCCCTGCATGACAACCATGGCCACCTAGGGGCTGAAAGGACCTTTCAACTTGTCAGAAGTCGGTTCTATTGGCCCTGCATGAGGGCAGAGATAGAAGAGTACTGCCACTCATGTGCACGGTGCATCCAGAGGAAGACTTTACCCCATCAAGCTGCCCCAATGGGCCATCTACAGAGTCAAGGCCCAATGGATCTGGTATGCATTGATTTTCTCTGCCTCGAACCCGACCTGAGTGGACTAGGAAATGTTCTGGTGATAACCGACCATTTCACCAGGTATGCCCAGGCTTTCCCCACCAAAGACCAGAAGGCCTCCACCGTAGCCAAGGTACTTATGGAGAAGTACTTTGTCCATTATGGGCTGCCACAGCGACTCCATTCAGATCAAGGGAGGGACTTTGAGAGTAAGCTGATCCGGAAGCTCCTGGATTCTTTGGGAATCAAGAAGACTCGAACTACACCTTACCATCCACAGGGAGATGCTCAGCCGGAAAGGTTTAACCAAACCTTGCTCAACATGTTGGGGACTCTGGAAAGCGAGAAAAAGCAACATTGGAGCCAACACATAGCAGCCATAGTACATGCTTACAACTGCACCATCAGTGATGCTACAGGCTACTCCCCATATCGACTCATGTTTGGGAGAGAAGCGAGACTACCGGTGGACTTGGCCTTTGGCACCTCTCTGGACCATTCCTCAGCCACATCCCACAAAGGATATGTGGACAGGCTCAGACACAGCCTGAAAGTAGCCCATGAACATGCTCAAGCGGCCTCAGATCAAAGGGGAGCTCGAAATAAAAGAAACTTCGACTTGAAGATTCGGGTACAAGACCTACAGCCCGGGGATCGAGTACTGTTATGCAATCTGGGGGTCCCTGGAAAGCACAAACTTGCAGACAGATGGAGATCTGAACCCTATGTCATCTGCAGAAAGTTGCCAGGCCTACCTGTCTATACGTTGAAGCCAGAAGGAAAGGTAGGCCCACTGAAGACGTGGCATCGAAACCACCTTCTCCCACTTGCTGAGGCAGTTAGAATACCTCCCGTGGGAGATTCCCCTGCACCGGCCTCTATCCTGGATACTCCTAGGCCGAACACTCGGTCGCAGACCTCCCGAGCTGAAGATGGAGAGGCCTCTCAACTTAGTGGAAGTGAGGAGGGAGAACTTGATTGGCTGTGGCCTTCCCCAACTCCAGGAACTTCTACCATAGATCTTCCAACCACTGAAGACACCACAGATGAAACACTGAACCCAGAAGCCACAGAGTTCATCCCTTCTAGTCCTTCAGCAGAATACTGGGAAGATGCCCATGATGGTTGTTCAGAGGAAGAGGAGCCTGTGGCGCCAGAGCCAGAAATCCCAAGAGAGCAAAGGGCTCGAAGAGTCATCCGGCCTCCTAAGAAGCTGACCTACCCACAAATGGGGAACAGCTCAGAAGACTCTGTGGTTACTGCTAGGAGGAATGCTGAGAATCCGGATCCCTCCACGGTCCATTTGGTGGAGGGCAACCCCAGCTCACTCTCTGGCACAGCTAGACAGGTCGCCCCCACTGAAGCGACCTGTAGACAGGACAGCTCCCTATCTTATGATGATTGGTGGGAGGCTCCTCTGTCAACCCTATGCAACCGCATTGAATCTAGAATGTTTTGCAGACCTAAAAAAAATGTCTTTGGGGACCAAAGATTCAAAGTGGGGGGAGTGTGTAGCCGGGTGTTCCCCTTTAATGCAGAGAGACAAGAAGTTCTAGGGGAGAGGTGAGTCAGGAGGAAGTAGAGAAAAGACATTGCTGGAGTGAGAGCAGAGGAGAGAGAGAGACTACATCACCCAGAACCACATTCTTCATATGTTCCCACCGCAGAGACTCATGGGAGGGGTTATAAAAGGAGGAGGGGAAGTTGGGCTCGGCCTCTTTGGGACACGAGACTTCACAGCCTGATCCTCCTGTACGGATGTGTCGGAGTGCAAGGCCTGAAGCCTGAGGCCTTGCTCAGCACCAAAGAGCCTTCCACCCCTCTGCGAGCCTGGGTGGCATCTGACTTCGCTCAGCTACAGCCTTGTTGGATCGGGGACCCGATCGCTGGAGAGACTGAGTGCGTGTGACACAGCCGGTGGAAGTTTCCCGGACTGGATCCGTAGTCCGGCGGGTGAGAGGGCATATGCCCAGAACGAGATACTGTTAATGCATATAGGCCAATAGACTGCCGTGGCCCCCTCTAGTTGTTCCTGATACCCTTAGTGAAGAAGAGCCATACCATAGCTGAACTTGTAGTTGGGATAGCCAAGTTCCTGCCCATCTCTACCTACCTCACTGGATTACAAAGTTGTATTTTGTTAATGTGCACCACCGTTAAAGACCTGCCGGTGAAGAAAAAGGACTAAGTTATAGACCTCAAAAACCAGGCCTGGTGGGGTTACTAATATGTTTTGGGTTATTGCGCCATAGGGCATTTAGCTAACGGTCGCCCGTGTGGTGCACTTGTTGCATGTCAGTTCTTTAGTGTGTTAGCATTGCAGGGCTCTGCATTACCAATGATTGAATGTAAACTGTGATCAATGTTATTATCTTTCTTACTAAGAGCTTAAGTAAAACCTTATACCCTTTTTTTTCTTTAGTATTGTCTCAATGCTCACTTATTCATAAGGTATAAGATAGATAGTTTACTTTTAGTACTAGCTGTGCCAGCAGAGGGTAGAGCATATTGCCGGGGGTTGGCGGAGCTGTCATCAGGGCCCAAACTAAATCTGCGGCCTTCTTAGTTGGAGGTATCGCTACAGATGAAACAGAAGCAGGGAGATCCTTGAAATATAGGTCCTCAGGTACAGCTTCCTCTTTATCGAAGAGAACAGTGAGCAGCACAGTAGTGACATCATGAAATCTCACTCAAAATCTTGTTTGACTAAGAGTTTACAGTAGCAGTATTGCATTGCATCGCATTGCAAATAGATAGTTATGTAGCTCAAGACACTGCTGTTTTTCAGGAGAAATTTAAGACAAAGAGTAAATATTTCAAGGTGTTGCTTAGGTACAACTAACATATTTTAGATATGCAAAAAAAAAAAGTTAAGTGTGTGGCGCTCACCATTTCAAAATAAATTCATTCTACCATTGCTAAGGTTTTAGTACTGGAAAATTTTCAGCAATTTTGCCATTTTGATGACACGTGAGAAGTAGACATGTGAACACTGAAATATTTCATTTCGGAACTTCGTTTTCGTCCGAAAAATACATTTATTTAGTTACTTCCGAAATTCGTTTTTAATTAATTTTGTTTAGTTAAAAAATGCATTCGTCCGAAAATCCGAATGAATTAAGTTCGAATCTGTCAATTGAAGGCTTATGGTGTCTGTCGGATGTTCTAAGAAGATTTGACGAAGCAGCTAAACTGTACGACGCCTCAATCGTACATTTCTGATCGAATGCTCCGCCCACAAGCTATTGTAGAATAGTATATTCTATAATAGTATATTATATGACTAGTAATAATTATATTTATTAATTATTATTACTAGTCAACCAACATTAAAATTCTTCTATAGCCTATGGACGGAGCATTTGACCATAAATGTCCGCTCGTGGTGATCGTATGTTTGTAGCTGCTTCGTCAAATCTTCATGTCTCTATAATGTCAAATCTTTTCTCTCTATGTCAAATATTTTCTCTCTCTGTCGACTCTTTTCTCTCTATGTCGAATCTTCATGTCTCTATAATGTCAAATCTTTTCTCTCTATGTCGAATAATCTCGGACTAATAGAGTTAGGTTAGGCACATTCAACCGCAGGTTCGATAGACACAGATCCCTATTGTCACCGTCATGTCGAATCTTCTATCTATATTGAACTGTTGTCGCAACGAAACGAAAATAAAGCATTTTTTATGTCTGATCTTTTGGATTTCGGACTCTGCACATTCGTTATCGTTTGTTAAAACGAACGCGAAAATACCCAAAATTCGGACGAAAATGCACATGCCTAATTAGAAGCCAAGAAGAATCAGTAGCTCTCAACACTACTCAGGACCCTACTACCGTGTTTCCCCGAAAATAAGCCCGGGTCTTATAATAATTTTGGCAACAAAAGACACAGTAGGGCTTATTTTCGGGGTAGGTCTTACCATGTAAGGTGCTGTCTTCTCTCCCCCTGCCTGACAGAAATCCCCAGTGTGAACTGAGTTAAAATGCTTATAAAATCCTATAATCCACTTTATTACAGTAGTAAATAATGTACAATGTGTGTGTTACTGTAATATAATTGTGCCAAATACCTTCGTTATAGCGCCACTCTGCGCTTCTGTGACCTGCCGGAGCTCTCTTCCCCGCATTTATATTACAGAAACACACACATTGTACATTATATACTACTGTAATAGAGTGGGTTATAGGATTTTACAAACATTTTGACTAGGGCTTATTTTCAGGGTAGGGCTTATATTGCAGCCCTCCTGGAAAATAACGCTAGGTCTTATTTTCGGAGTAGGTCTTATTTTCGGGGAAACACGGTAATAATCATGCAAAATGGACATGCATAGTCAATTTAGACTTGTAACCTCTAAATACAAATATATCATCTATTTAGTGAATTTCAAAAACTCTTTCCTTGACGACAGATTGTCGAGGCTTTTCTTTTTGGACCAGACTCCCTCTTTAATTTTACCATGTTTATCTATTTTGTAAAACAAAAAAAATAACAGAACAAAATACATTACGAAGAAAAAAATACAACCATAAAACAAACAAGCCACTCTTTCAATATAATCAGTGTTTACAAAATCAAATTAATTTTAATGCTTATTTACCTTTTTGGTAGGAAAAAAAAAGCGATAATCTTTAGAGACATTAGCAGTATTTCTCGAATTTGCCCGTGAAAAGTTAATCATTTAGATTCATTTATGGGGAGCTTAAAATTCTAATCACGGAAGGTGCCAAATGTTATACCTAATGCTCCTACGGCGAATGGGCTTCGAAATACCAACATTTTGTTCTTCTCTATGACTTCTGCGCGGACCAGAGTCACTCACTGCCTGGTGGCTCTGAGAGAATGCTCATTTAGCATCACTCATAAAAACCCAATTCATCAATGTGAGCATAATTTGCTCTGAACGGGAAAGCTCACAAAAGGGTGAATTTGTAAGATAGACAGGTGGTCCGAGATCCCTCTCTGATACTGAATGATATGAATAATAGATTCTGCTATGTGTATGCCAAGACTTGAGTTGTAAACACAGCTGCCTCCTTTCCCGTCCAGAATAACAGCTTTGAGAATGGAAGCACAGGAACCTCGGCATCCACCTGAGGACTCGGGCTGAATTCACAAAACAGAACACTGACGCACTGTCACATACAACGCGACTTGGAAAAAACAAACCCATAAAACGCATCATGCTCGCTGGGCCATATATTAACTCTGGTTTTTCTGAACTCAACCAATTAATAGCTTGACAAACACGTCTAAACTAATGGCTGCGTCGTTAAACCAAAGCACAGGCAGAGTTGATACAGAAGCTATGATACAAAGCGCTGTGCAAGAGGGATGTCATTAAATTGTAGATTGTGAATTTAAAGAAAAAAATAAATAAATAAAGATTTGGATGCTGCAAAAACATACATAAAAACAACAAAAAAGATCAAAACAAGAAAAAACTACCTGGTTCTGAATGTGACCTGCAACCAATTTCTAGGTGTAAATATTTCTTACAGGAAAACATATATATAGTATGTGACTGTGATTAACTTATTTTTTTTTTTTTTATAATTGAGTACTAGTGTTTAAAAGTGTCCAGTATCCTACATTTTTAATCACGCCATCCTGTAAAAAAGAAGAATGTACAAACGCCCTTTTCCTGCTGTGTATGGCAAACTCCACTTTTACCTTGAAAAATCTTAACGTGGAAACCAACAGGAGTGTTAATCTTCTGGGTTCCCAACAGGGTTGTACCCCCCCCTACTGGTTCACGTTACTCCGCTATCCTATAATGAGTGTTGTTTGGAGGGAGGAACCAATAAGAGCTGCTGGGTACCCAAGAGATTGACATTCTCAGAAATGTTAGTTCTCCTATAGACTACACGTGAGGATTTATCAAGTTTAGGTATGGCAATTTTTACATTGTTGCATTGGTCCACCTTGTGATTATGTATGTGCCATACCTGTGTGATAACTGTGAAAGTTGGAAATCATTGTAGTAGACACCACTTCTACAGTGATCTCCACTAGCTTTGGCTTCCCATGCCAAGTGGCTGTCATGCTGCATTGTGACTACACAAGGTTGCATGTTCTGCATTAGGTGCCATTTAGGAAACACCTTTCAGTTTCAAAGTGTTCTATAATTGGATGAGGTGTTTCTCTGAATAGTGCCCATGCTGAGCAGGGGACATTCTGTGCTCAGTAAGCAGCAGGGCAGCCATTTGGCACGGGATTCAGAAGCTAGTAGCAATCACTGTAGAAGAGGTGCTTACTACAGTGATTTCCAGCTTCCACTGGGGTCCCATAGATATAGCACATACATACTTACATCATTTGCAGCTGGACCAATGTAACTACTGTATGTAAAAATGGCCATACCTAGACTTTAGATTTAAAGAAAGCCCTTAAATAGGGAAAAATGTACACTGCCATTGCTGAATTCCTTCTGAAAATTCTAATTGCCTCACTGCCTCTGGCAATAATACTTTGATGATGATGATGATGATGATGATGATGCAGCCATAAATATCAGAGTAAACTGAAAGCTCCAGATCTGCATTACTTTAAAGTTCTGCACAACCTGTGGCCCCGAGGGCTGCATGTGGCTGTTTTATGTGGTCCTCAGGGCCCTTGCAGAAACAAATCGGTTTCCCTATTGTCCTGTTATAGTAGTGATCTCTAGCAGTCTTGTGTAATGTGTCTCCAGCTTATGACTCTCTTAAAGCAAGTTCCCAGTCTCCAACAACTCCTATATCATGTTTACAGTCTCTGGTGGCATGTTTACAGTCTCTGACCATGACTCTCTTGTATCATGTCAATAGTCTGACCATCTCTTGTATTATGCCCATAGTCTATGACCATCACTTGTATCAGTCTTGCAGTCTCTGACCATCTCTTTTTTGATGGCCACAGTCTCTGAACATCTCTTGTATCATGTCTGCAGTCTCTGACCATCTCTTGCATGATGCCCATAGTTTTTGACCATGTCATTTTATGTTTGGCACTTTGGTGATGTCAAGGGACGTACTTGAGCCCCCCCATTTTAAGAACGTTGACCACTACCTGCTTTAAAATATTAATACCTTTTGGATCTGTATAACAGGGAACTATTAAAACAAAGCCAAACTGGTTTTCTTTTAAGCAGTAAAGCAAATTGCATTGACTAATATACAGGAGCAACTGGAGGGAATTGCTGGGTATGTGTTTACTTTAAGGTAAAAGAAAATTGCTTAAAGCACATTATGACTTTCCCTTTAAAAGGCCATCTGTACCAAAATCTTAGCTAGCACTTAACATCTTTGCCCAGGATTAGGAATCCTCAGCATTTCCAGGATCTTGCTAGAAGATCTACAATGTAACCCTTGCCTTGGTGCTGTGGGAGAAAGTTGGGGTGTAATGTACTTGTAAGTATATTTTAATACTTCTTGCAATGTGCATACTTCTATTCAATGTCTTTACATTAGTGGCAGAAGTCTAGCTGATCACTATGTATGCACATACTGTATGTATCTTTTCAGTTGTATCTGACTCTTTAGGCCAGCTTTTTGGGCCCCATATCTGGTACCCTTAAAAGCCCTTTTCCATAGAATTTTAGAGTAAAAAAAAGATTTAAAAAGTCAGCACAGGACAGTTTGAAACCATATTTTTTTTTTTTTTTCTGAAGAGTCAGTCCACCTAATGTGATACATTTCTGGCTGAGATGTAAAGTCTGCATTTGAAGATTCTTTCCTGCATGCTCACTTACCCTCAGGCTTGTGTCGATTGACAAATGCGGCATACTTTAAGGTGCATTTTTCTTGCATTTGATATCAGTTTGAGATGCTTCTGAGAATATTTATAGTTCATTGGTATGAGAACCTGACCTGCATAAGCTGCATCAAGCGACACCTACAGTAGCTACTTTTTCATCTTCTCTGGCGTTGACAAGAGCCCATCATTTAAAGCCCTTATAAAGCATCCCAGTAGCCCAAATCATGGAGTATTCTAATATGCACTGAAAGAACTTATCCTAGCTCTATACTATTGGTCTATCTCTATGATGTACAGCTTTAAAACATGTTGTAGACAGGAGAGGGTTGGCCAAGTATAACTTTAACTCCTGAAGTTGTTACTTGCCTATTAGAACACCCCCAATTTCAGGGAATTTGGGAACTCCTCTATTTCCATGATGGACAGGCTTACAAGATACGGGGGAGAGTGAGTCAATCATGACTTATGCTTCTGAAGATTTTATTTGCACATGGGAGCATCCCCCGTTTTAGGGAATCCATGCACTCCTCATGCCATATAGATAGTGGTCTATCTATAGGATGGGCAGCCTCCCTAGAGACAGTGGAGGGTGGCCAAGCATGACTTCAATTCATGAAGTTGTTACTTATCCATTAGAGCACCCCCATTTTATGGTAAACTGAGAGTGCTTCCTACCTCCATATTATTGGTCTATCTATATGATGGGCAAAATTGAATAAAAAGCTGTTATCTTGGGAGCTCGTATATAAAGGAGTCAGCTGCCTACTCACCTAGAAAATACGGTGTGGGGGATAAAACCTTAAACATTTGATATGAAAAAACAATCCCTAGGAAATCACTCCAAAAAAACAGTTTTATATTGCACCCCAAGGGGCTTGTGCCAGCTAATCAATCCAACACATGGACAGAAGAGGAGGGGAATGTATTTAAGAAAAATTCACAAAATCCTATAAACCCACTCCCCTAAATGTCAACAACCACTTTGGGCAGCCTCACTAGAGGCAGGAGAGGGTGGTCTAAGCATGATGTCAGCTCCGGAAGTTGTTACTTGTTCATTAGAGCAACTCCAGCTTCATGGAATCCAGGAACTCCTACTTTCATGCTATTGGTCTATCTCTATGACTGGAAGGCTTACAAGGGCCAAGGGAGGGTGGGTCAAGCAATACTTCAGCTCCTGAAGTTGTCACTTGCAAATCAGAGCCACCCCCAGTTTCAGGGATTCTAGGAACTCCTCCTACCACCATACCATTGGTCTATCCCTCTGATGGGCAACCTCACAATAGGCAGGCCAAGCATGGGTTCAACTCTTGAAGCTGTTTCATGCCAATTAGAGCCATCCCAATTACAGAGCATTCAGTTACAAGCTATATGAACCTAAATTCAGCTACTATCTTGCAGACCACTGATTATGGCATCTTACTGCACTTAGTGAACCACACCTTTCTTCATTTATTGCTGTTTGTTAATTAGTAAAATCCTAAAAGTGTGTGAGGATCCTGATCCTTGAACACAGAGGTTGGAGACCCCTTATATAAACATTCAAAAGCAACAGAACTTCAAACAGTAAAAAGAACTCAAGAACAAATTAGGCATTAATTATTTGTACAGTATGCTGTCACAGGTAGTACAGAGAGGCACATTACAGCAATCTGTGTAATTACTCCTAACACTACATGCCTACATTGCACTACCTTCTCTCTTAAGTACATTATTTAATGTCATATATATTCCAGGCCTGACCCAGTCTGTGAAAACACGTTGCTTTTCATGACATTTTCTGTTCTGTGTCCCAAACAATGTAAGAATTGTAAAGCTGCTTATTAGATGCCCAAAGAGCATGATGTATGCATTATTAATTGAAGAAGGTACATTCGGCTAATTGTCATTTCTATACAGTAGCTCTGCACTAAGATACATTTTAACAATCTATAAATAATTGATATTTTTTTCTTTCATCTTCCTTAGTTTGCATAAAATTAATGACTTGGTAAATGTTACTCACTTCAAAATATTCTACTGCATCTGTGGAAATTAAACTAACACAGTAACCTTAGAAATGGAGGAATCGGGTTTTATTTCTCTTAGTTGCTTTTTTCCTTTTCACCGAAAAATGATAAAAAGACTTATGAGGAATTTTAGTCCAGATGACCCATTTGGTGGAATAAAGAAGAGCAAAGGACAGTAAGTCGATAAAGGGGAAGTCTATCTTTGACCAGAATATGCATTTAGGGGAAAACGTCCCGAGATTGCAAGGTAAAGTGAACCTGAACTCCAAAAGTCAAGATTGGCTACGTTATTGGGACGATCTGGAAATGTTAAAGCGGAGGTCCACCTAAATAAAAATATTAAAAGCCAGCAGCTACAAATACTGCAGCTGCTGACTTTTAATAAATGGACACTTACCTGTCCAGGGTGCCCACGATGTCAGCAGCCGAAGCCGAGCAATCGCTCGTCTCTCGGCTGCCCCCGCCGCGATCCTCGGTGAGGGAATCAGGAAGTGAAGCGTCCTCACTGGTCCCCGCTGTGTTCTGGGACCTGTGTGTTTCCCAGAACAAAGCGGGGGGAGGGGCAAGGGAATCTATGCCCGGAAGTGGGTGCAAATACATGTATTATACAGGTATCTGCACCCGCCTGAAAGGTGCCAAATGTGACACCGGAGGGTTCCCGAAAAGCGGATGTTCACTTTTTGTGTGGACCTCCGCTTCAAGATCTAGAAATGCCTATGCAGTATCCTGAAAAAAATGTATATTTTGTCTGGAATTACTGCTGAAAAATAGCAGTGCACTTCTTCATATGTGTGTTACTTAATATAGTATATTCTCATCGCACACTTTCCTGGACAGGACCTGTAGTAAAGGGGTGCTGTAGCAATTACCAGCAGGTTGATCAGTGTCAACATAGATAAAAACATATGTCCCCAGCACATAATCGGCGTACATACTGTTTATTAATGGGACGCCAGGGCTGGGTGGGAGGGAGTTAAAGCTGTAGTAAACTGCAGCCTATTTTTTTTTTTATAACCTGCATCACATACTAGCACATTATGAAATACCTTAGAACGAAGCCCTCCAGCGGCAAGTTGTCACCGCTGATAGCACTTTCATCTTCACCCGGTCTTCCTTCCAGGTTTGCGTCCTCCAGCCTTCTGATTGGCTACACCACAATGGCATCACTCCCGAGGCACAGTGCTCTGAAGGGATGGCACAGTATGCAGTTCCCTTCAGTGTGCATGCGCCGGTGATGTCACCGGTAGGGAAGAGCCGAACACCCCCCAGTTCGGTTTGCAGCAGAACATGCGAACAGGCAAAAAATTTGTTCAAACACGCGAGCACCGTTAAAGTCTATGGGACACGAACATGAAAAATCAAAAGTGCTAATTTTAAAGGTTTATATGTAAGTTATTGTCATAAAAAGTGTTTGGGGACCTGGGTCCTGCCCCAGGGGACATGTATCAATGCAAAAAAAAGTTTTAAAAACTGAAGTTTTTTCGGGAGCAGGGATTTTAATAATGTTTAAAGTGAAACAATAAAAGTGAAATATTCCTGTAAATTTCATACCTGGGGGGTGTCTATAGTATGCCTGTAAAGTAGTGCATGTTTCCCGTGTTTAGAACTGTCCCTGCACAAAATGTAATTTATAAAAGGAAAAAAAGTCATTTAAAACTACTCGCGGCTATAATGAATTGTCGAGTCCCGGCAATACAGATAAAAGTCATTGAAAAAAACGGCATGGGTTACCCCCCCCCCAGTCTATTACCAGGCCTGTTGGGTGTGGTATGAATATTAAGGGGAACCCCGAACCAAAATTTTAAAAAAAATGCGTGGGGTCCCCCCAAATTCCATATCAGGCCCTTCAGGTATATTCTTCAGGTATATTCTTCTGGATATTAAGGGGAACCCTGCACCAATTTATTTGAAAAAAATGCCGTAGGGGTCCCCCTCAAAATCCATACCAGACCCTTCAGGTCTGGTATGGATTTTAAGGGGAACACCGCGCCAAAAAAAAAAATGGTGTGGGGTTCCCCCCAAAAATCCATACCAGACCCTTATCTGAGCACGCAATCTGACAGGCCGCAGGAAAAGAGGCAAGACGAAAAAGGGAACGGCGCCCTCTAAATGCAGCAAGTAAAAACAGTTTTTAATTAAAGGATTAAAATACACTCACATTTGAGCAGTGGTAATTGAGCGTGTCAGCGGTTGACAGGAACTTCATCCGCAGATCCTCAGGGGTGATGGTGGTTTCACGGGCAGTTGGGCTGGAGTCCTCGATCCTGTGTCTCTTCCTGCACTGGATGTTGAGCAGCGCCGGCCGGAAACTTGGATCTGGACTGTGTGTGCTCCGTGGTGTCCTGGGGTCATCACTTCCGGGTCAGAGGTATGCGGGAGGTGCTTCGCGTTCAGGACATGCGTGTCCCTTCATCAGGCTAGTGTGAGTGTATTTTAATCCTTTAATTAAAAACTGTTTTTACTTGCTGCATTTAGAGGGCGCCGTTCCCTTTTTCGTCTTGTCTGTTCCAGAGCCTCTTCTAGCTTCCAATCTGAACTGGCAGCCATCTAATCAATCTCAGCAATCTCGCCCTAAACTTTTCTTCCATACATGGACATACATATTTACTATTGAACTATTAATAACTGAGCCTTCACAACTCCACCCAGTGCATTACCCCTCCCCCCTCCTTTCCTTCGTTATAGACCTCTATACAGCCCTTTCCAAAGTGCGCCATACCAAACCAAATTTTTTCTTGTTCGCAGGAAAAGAGGGGGGATGAGAGAGCGGCCCCCTCCTCCTGAACCGTACCAGGCCACATGCCCTCAACATGGGGAGGATGTCCCAATATTGATGGGGACAAGGGCCTCATCCCCACAACCCTTTCCCAGTGGTTGTGGAAGTCTGCGGGCGGGGGGCTTATCGGAATCTGGAAGCCCCCTTTAACAAAGGGGACTCCCAGATCCCGCCCCCCCCATGTGAATTGGTAAGGGGTACATTGTACCCCTACCATTTCACAAAAAAAATTGTCTAAAATTTTAAAAACCACAGTACACAGCTTGGGACAAGTCCTTTATTAAAAAGTAAAAAAATTATAATAATTCCAGCGATGTAATCCAGTCTCCATCTCCAGCAATGTAATCCAATCTCCATCTCCAGCGATGTAATTCAGTCTCTATCTCCAGCGATTTACATCCATTGTTGATCTCCAGCGAGGATACAACGCCGGCACGATCCTGCTTCCACGGGAGGCACCCGACGAATGACGCGCTCCAGCCTGACAGCTCTTATATAGCTGAGGGCGGGGCCACCCGTCAGTGCGCGGGTGACCCTGCCCCTCTGACCCTTGGGGAAAGCCCGGGGTTACAGAGTGACATGTACGGGTGACCCTGCCCCCATCTGAGGCAATGCGGGTTTCCCGTTGTGTCAGAGGGGGCGGGGTCACCCGTACATGTTACTGGGTAACCCTGGGCTTTCTCCGAGGCGTCAGAGGGGGCGGGATCACCCACGCACTGACGGGTGGCTCCGACCTCAGCTATATAAGAGCTGTCAGGCTGGAGCACGTCATTCATCGGGTGCCTCCCGTGGAGGCAGGATCGTGTCGGTGTGGTATCCTCGCTGGAGATCGAGAATGGATGTACATCGCTGGAGATGGAGACTGGATTACATCGCTGGAGATCGAGACTGGATTACATTGCTGGAGATGGAGACTGGATTTTTTATTTATTTTTTATTTTTAATAAAGGACTTGTCCCAAGCTGTGTACTGTGGTTTTTAACATTTTGACACTTTTTTTGTGAAATTGCAGGGGTACGATGTACCCCTTACCAATTCACATAGGGGGGGCCGGGATCTGGGAGTCCCCTTTTTTAAAGGGGGTGTCCAGATTTTGATAAGCCCCCCGCCCGCAGACCCCCACAATCACCGGACAAGGGTTGTGGGAATGAGGCCCTTGTCCCCATCAACATGGGGACATCCTCCCCATGTTGAGGGCATGTGGCCTGGTACGGTTCAGGAGGGGGGTGGCCGCTCTCTCATCCGCCCTCTTTTCCTGCGGCCAGCCAGGTTT
Organism: Rana muscosa; assembly: GCA_029206835.1. Lineage (NCBI taxonomy): Eukaryota > Metazoa > Chordata > Amphibia > Anura > Ranidae > Rana > Rana muscosa. The sequence continues at coordinate 440,969,547 of CM055127.1, read as the reverse complement.
GCGTGCTCGGATAAGGGTCTGGTATGGATTTTTGGGGGTAACCCCGCGCCATTTTATTTTAATTTTGGCGTGGGGTTCGCCTTAAAATCCATACCAGACCTGAAGGGTCTGGTATGGATTTTGAGGGGGACCCCTACGCCATTTTTTTTTAAATTGGTGCAGGGTTCCCCCTAATATCCATAAGGGTCTGGTATGGATTTTTGGGGGTAACCCCGCGCCATTTTATTTTAATTTTGGCGTGGGGTTCGCCTTAAAATCCATACCAGACCTGAAGGGCCTGATATGGAATTTGGGGGGGACCCCACGCATTTTTTTTTTATTTTGGTTCGGAGTTCCCCTTAATATTCATACCAGACCCAAAGTGCCTGGTAATAGACTGGGGGGGGGGACCCAATGCGTTTTTTTTTTCAATGACTTTTATCTGTATTTCCGGGACCCAACAATTCATTATAGCCGTGAGTAGTTTTAAATGACTTTTTTTCCTTTAGAAATTACATTTTGTGCAGGGACTGTTATAAACACGGGAAACATGCGCTACTTTACAGGCATACTATAGACACCCCCCAGGTACGAAATTTAAAGGAATGTTTCACTTTTATTGTTTCACTTTAATACAAAAACAAATGTCACTGCCCCTATGACTGGTTTTCACAGCAAGGAGCATTGGATGGGCGAATCACATCTAAAGAAAAACACAAAATTACAAACAATACCCAAGCTCAACTTACCAACCAATCAGCAACCAACCGAATTCACCTGTCTAACAGTGCGTTTAAAAACAGGGGTTTAGTTGCACGCATTTGCAAATACATGTGTAAGCTGCAGGCCCCGTCAAGGCTCCCTGTGTACTGCAGTCCTAACTCTGAAATTTAAAGTCTTCTCAGTGGAAGCACATGCATGCTGATGGATAGATAAAGGGAAGATAACTGGAGGGGGGCCACCCTCCTTAAAGGAGCAGGAGCACAATTTTGTGTTTTTGTTTACTTTTTTCACTTTAAGCATTAATAAAATCACTGCTCCGGAAAAAACGTTTTTAAAACTTTTTTTTTGCATTGATACATGTCCCCTGGGGCAGGACCCGGGTCCCCAAACACTTTTGATGACAATATCTTGCATATTAACCTTTAGACCACTTTCCCACTGAGGCACCTCAGTGTGAAAGTGGCCTAAAAATTTGCACTTTTGATTTCTCCCAAAGACTTTTAAAGGGTGTTCCACGGCTTTCGAATTTGCCGCAAACACCCCAAATTGTTCGCTATTCGGCGAATGGGCGAACAGCCAATGTTCGAGTCAAACTCATGTTCGACCTGAACATAAAGCTCATCCCTAGTCACCGGCTGCATGCAGTGTGAAATCTTCTAAACCAGGGGTCTCAAACTGGCGGCCCTCCAGCTGTTGCGAAACTACAAGTCCCATCCTGCCTCTGCCTGTGGGAGTCATGCTTGTAACTGTCAGCCTTGCAATGCCTCATGGGACTTGTAGTTTTGCAACAGCTGGAGGGCCGTCACTTTGAGACCCCTGTTCTAAACCATGCAGGTTTAGGAGATATTCACCATACCTACAAGTAAGCCTTTTTTATAGGCTTACCTGTAAGTACAAGCTCACAAACACGGTTTACTTCCACTTTAAATAAACATTTGTATCATTGATTAAGGATTCATGGCTTGCTGGCAACATATGTTCTCTCCTTGGTGTGTGAAGGTGTCTAGGCACCCCTTTGCCTCAGCTATATATCTACAGTGTGAGATATAAGGTACTGTAACCTCTGAATGTTAACCTCAGGAGGTTTGAAGTGAGATTCATGGATCTCTCTGCTGAACTGCTCGTTGTTCTCCTTACTGGAGACTCTGACATAAGGAAGCAAATCCCTGCCTTTACCAAGATGTCCACCTCCATACAGAGATACAGTGCAAAACAAGGCATAGTAAGTCTGCAATGTGGAAAAGATCAGCTGCAGGGAGACCACATACAGTACTGGTGGCTAGTCCTTTGCCCTCCGCCTGTTTTTTCTTGGGCACAGTGTCTAGAGTTCAGTTCCTGTTTAACGAGAAACTGCAGGCAAAAATCTAAATACAATGGACACACACCCTTCTACACAATTTCATAGGGAAACATGCACAGCTGATGCTGTCAATCACCTGTGTTTAAGAGGGACGGTGCTGTCTCCCGGGATTGTCCGGTGTCGGCATAGTCTGTCCGAAGTGATTCTTGCAGATAACAGAGGAATCAAAGAGGAAACAGAGATTGCACTAGGTGCTTTGGATTGAGACAAATACACACTATACAAGGATAGGCTTTGTTCATTTAAATGCTATTGAGTTAGCAATTCAGTTTCTGGTCACCTTTCTGCCTATAGCCTCCTCATTGGAGAGTGAATCAGCATCATCACCTCAGCTCAGTCTAGGAGATGTCATCTATTTAAAGATTTAGACCTGGTTCACACCTATGCATTTTTAGTGCTTGCAGATTTGCAATACAGTCCATTTAACATGGTTTCCTATGGAACACGTTCTGTAGTGCAAATCTGCAAAATGCAAAAAGCACTAAAAATGCATGGGTGTGAATCAGGCCTTAGGCTGGACAAACACCAGTAGAATTTTTGTTGAGTTATTTAGAACAAAATACATTCCTTTTTGACCACAGTGCTAAGAAAAATCAAAGAGGTGGGATGGAAATTTTTTCTTGAACAAGCTAATTTCTACCAGTGTTTTTGTTTGTTACGGTTTATTTATTCCAAAATCACATGGTAACAGCAAACAAAATTTTGAAGTACTTTTCTCAAGTCATCAAATGTACTGAGATCATGTGAAAATCGACAAGGGTATGGCCAGCTTTACCCTCACTTCCTGTGCTGTTGACAGCTGTAACAGTCGCCGATACATCTACGTAGCAGGGACACAACAAAATCTTGATAGAGGTTCTAATCCCTCCTTACTTAAGCCAAAACTAAAAATAAAAGTTTTGGCTGTACTATATACAGTGTATATATAGAATATATATATATATATATATATATATATATGTGTAGCGGGTAGGTACTTTTCAGTATGTTGATTTGGGTGGAGACATCAGTGATGTCCAGTTCCCTGCAGCTCAACAGGTGGCACTGTCACTTTGGGCCGGGGTTGAACCATCGCTGGAGTGCCGTACCCTTTTTGGTCTCTCGCAGCGGTTGTACGGTGGGGTGGGGAACCGGCTGTGCAAGCTAGGAGAGGCTATAAAGGGGGCGGACATCTTCGCCACGAGGTCCGAGTCCTGAGGGCTGCTGTCCAGCGGTCGGTGTCCAGGTGGCCTAGGCCTGGACACGTGGAGTTCGGGAGTCACCCCAGACACCCTCAGTCTGGGGTGAGGTGCATCGTTCAGGCCTGGGGCCCAGCTTCTTCCACTGGGATCCGCCCGGGAGAAACCATCCTAAGTCACCCACAGAATCGGGTGTCTGAATCCAGGCAAAAGGGACCGCGCAGGTGACCTTCCCGTAGATCTGGTGCAGCAGATTGCCAGTGCCGGGACAGGACCTCCGGAGACCGTCGGGATGGATGTCCTCGCCAAACAGGGGCCATATTCACACGGAAGGTGGTCCATGTTCTAAGGTCGGTGGCAGAGACCGTTACTCTAAGGTCGTGACAGAGACCGTTACTTAGGCCCGTGGCAGGGGCCCCAAACAGTTCACCCGGTAGGTGGCAGCTACCAACTTCGCGGTCAGTGGCAGAGACCGTGCGCCAGGCCTAACTGCACGAGAAAGGGATAGGAGAGTTCATTGTGCCTGGGCCTACTCGTATCCACACCCCTGTCTGTCTGTTATGGAAGTTCAACTGATTATGTTCATTCTGGCATTGAAGAAATAAAGGAGTGTTGAACTTTGAATGGTGTGGGGCTCTATTACTGGCAGATACACCTCCACGGAAGAAGCGGAGGCTCCATATGCAGGATGCAGACCCGAAGGTAATTCACAAGAGACTTTTCTCAAACCTCACAGACACAGAGGGTGAGAGCTTGACGTAGTGTCCTGCACTCTCTCCTCCAGAGTACCCCTAGACAACAGCCACAAGCAACCAATACAAGAGAGAGAGAGAGAGTGAGGCCGCTACACGTGGGGGCACCGTGTCCGGGATGTGTTTGTGTTACTATGGAGCTGAAGTTGTGGAATTTGAATGTGTCTGCCCGGAAGAGTTCCGAGTAGGTCGGCCATGTTGGCCACTGCGTCAAGAGGCACACCCTCCCTGCTCAGTTCGTGGGCGTGACCTAAGCCGAGAGAGGAAAGCCCGCGAACTGGGGTGAAAAAGGGGAGGAGTCCAGTCGTGTGAAGGACTACACGTGGGGACTTTGGCGCCAACATTGCAGTGCGCAATGGATCAGCAGAGAGTCGCCATGTTCGGAAATACATTGTGGATTGCGTTTCATCCTTCTACCACTAGTTTGATTACTACTGCTTCTCTGATAACGGATATGGGGATCGGGCTAAAGCCCCGGGGACGATTTGCCATGTACTCATGCATGGATGTTGAGGCCCTGGGTTTGATTTGTCCCGGCTGTTCGGGACTGGTGTGTCAGCTGAAGCCGTTCGGGCGCTGCGAGGCCTGCGGGGAGTTCTTATTTGAGGTGGAGCCACCTGTCGAGAAGCCAAAAACCATCCGCCTCAACCGCACTACAGGCACCACCACTCAGGAAGGAGGAATCACTGCTTTGACAGCCATCCCTGTTCGCACTGCAGCGACCGCGTGGGAGGTCGTGGTTAGAGAAACACGGGAGAAATCCGAGGATGCTGACTCGGTCCCCACTGTTTCCCAGCGTCCACCGGCATCCACGAGGAAGACCGGCATGGTAGCACCATCCAGCGGTCGCGGTGGATCATCCTGCCCGCCTATGCCCGGCCCGGGTGGATCTGGTAGGAAGAGTCCTGGACATCCCTCCTCAAGTATGGGCCGAGGTAAGCCGGGCAAAGACACTTGGTGTTCGGGCGGAGGTGTCGGGGAGTCACAGCCCTCCGTGTTCACGGGAGGTAGCGATTCAGACTCTACTACAGGCTACCTTCCCGCGGAGGAGTGTGACACCTCCGACCTAGAGTCGCTCTCCGATTTGCGAGACACCATTGTCATAGACAAACTTTTTGCTAAAAAGGGTTTGGACAAGATGCCTCTCTCCTCGTCCCGCCGAGTCAGGGATCCACCGATGTCAACGGGGGATAGTACACCCTGGGTGGAGGCACCAGCGCCTGAGGAGGGATCCTGTCCCCAGTCTGCCCTTTCACCCCCAGTGCCACCTGCATCTAGTCCCGGGGGAAAGAGACTATTATTGCGGGCACCTATGCCCAGGATGGAGGTGATCAAAGTACCTTGGCACCCGGATGCTATTGTTCTGCCGGGAGAAGGAGATCGCCATACCATGCCTCCGTTAGCAAGACTACAACGCCTTTTCTGCCAAAAGGTTGCCAACGAGTATGGGTGGAAATACCCGTATTTATCCGAGGAACTTTTGTGTGAGGTGGAGGTTTGCAGGGAGCGCTGGTACAATGACTTTGTGTGGACGCACATTCAGGTCCCACACGCCCGCAGGTACCTCACGTGTTCCCCCAAAGCATCTCAACGCTTCAAGGACTGTAAGGCAGAATGGATGTTGGGTCGGCACATCCACGCGGATAAGGTGCTGATTCGACGGAAAGAAGGGGAGGATGTCAGATACCATTTAGAGACAATGGACCAGCATTTGAAGCCTCTTGTCCTGCCGCACCCAAGGTTCTATCTATAGGAGGAAAAAGACTCCGTTCTTGCTTAGTCTACTGCTGCTGAACTTTCTGGGGTTGTTGTTTTATTACCCGGAAACCCAGTGACTGTACCCAAGTTTAACGGGTGTTTGTGCTCTTTGGAGGAATTGGAGGACTGTTGCCGTTGTTTGTTCTTCAGTTTTTCCTTTTCACCGAGTGATCATGGACTTTGGGGTAGTTAGAGCTGCAGAAGAAGATGGAGGAAAGTCTTCAACAGGTGCAGTTACCTCAACACTGTCACCAGGTGGCAGTGTTGCACATCGATATACACTTTTCACACACACACTTACAGAAGGAAAGAATTTCTTTATGGAGAAGTTTTTTCGCTCTTACACGAACATATGTGTCAGGGTTGTGTGTGTTACTGTTTCTTTTCCCCTCTGCAGGAGAACGTCCCATCAAGACCGCTGAGAATGGGGCGGGTCTTAGTTAGGATGGGTGGGGAAAAGGTTAATGTGATTTGTGAATATGTTTTGTTGTTAGGTGTTGTTTGTTTCCCTTCCCTCCCCTTTCATGTTAGGCTCAGGCACAACGGTTTAGTTAGTTTAAAAAAAAAAAAAAAAAAACTTTTCACAATTTTGAGATTTTTTTTTTTTCTTATTTCAATTTTCTTTATTGATTTTCTTCAACATTATAAATAGCCATAAACGTACATATATTTTAATAATTTTCATTCCTTATATTAACATGATAATATTAATAACACACATTTATATGATTAACACCTTTTCCTTTCTATTAAACCTTCCCCCCCCCTTCCTCCCCCCTCCCCCCGAGTCTATGGTGTCTTGTGTTAGGGTTTCTATTCTTTTTCCTTTTTCACACATTATTTATTTTGTTTTTCCATCTTTATTATTTTTTTTTCTCCTCCTCCTCTTCCTTCTCCTCTTTCTTTTTTCTTCCTTCCCCTTTCCTTCTTCTGCTTACTGCATTGCTTCTATTTTACGGGGGGTACCCGATGCTTTCTAACCATGGTTTCCACACTTTTTCGTACTCTCTAATATTCCTTCTCTTAGTATAGGCTACTTTCTCCTTCCATATTGTTTCCGTGACTACGTTCACCCACTCTTTTACCGATGGCGGTCTCTCTGATTGCCATCTTTGTGCAATTGATTTTCTTGCGTGGAAAAGACACCTGAGCACTGCTTTTATTGTGCTAGCCTCCCTGTTTATTCCCTCCCCTAATCCCAAGATACTCAGTCTAGGTTCCCTTTCTAATGTTGTTTTATATATCCTATTTATGGTGTCGAGAACCTCTGACCAGTATCTGAACAATTTTGGGCATCTCCATATCATATGCATCAGGTCCCCCGTACCCTGACACCTGGGACACCCTGCATCCGTCCTCCACCCCAACCTAAACAGCCTTTTTGGTGTATAGTACGTCCTATGTAGCAGCATCAGATTTGAGATCTTCTGTGCGGGCGAGATTGTTACCAGGTGTCCCCTCTCTAGTATCTTCTTCCATTGCCCCACTGATATGGGCCCTAGGTCTTCTTCCCATTTGCCCTTACTTTTGAGGGATTCGGGGCCCTCGATACTTCCTTTACATATATGTGAATACATTTCAGAAATAAAGCCCCCAGTTCTACTCTGATTATCCAGTCTCTGGAGGATAGGAGATTTACACCAGGCTGGCCCCGTCCTGTCAAACTGAGCATTCAAAGCGTGTCTAATTTGGAGATATCTATAAAATGTGTATCTTGGAACATCATATTCCTCTCTCAGTTCGGTAAAGGTTTTTAGAGTACTTCCCTTATACAACTGGGCTAGCCTAGCTATCCCCTTTACTTCCCATTCCTTAATGTTTCCCACCGCCTCCAGCTCCTGAAGATTCCTATTGTCCCAGAGGGGCGCGTGTTCTGTTACTCCACCTTGTCCTCCAATTGATTTTACTGCTTTCCATACTTTTATGACCATCTTAACCGTAGGGGATCTATAGGCAAATGAATTTGCCTCCAATACCTCCGTCATTATTTTGTGGGGTGCCCCCACTGTCATTAATCCCCCATTTATATCTCCTCCTAGCTCCGATCTTCCTCCTATTTGCTGCAATTGTGCTGCCAGAAAGTAGCACCTAGGGTGTGGCACCGCCATACCTCCCTCCCTAGTTGGTAGCTGTAGGGTTTGCAACCTTATCCTAGATTGGCCTCCCTTCCATATTAGTTCTCTAAATAATGTATCGATTTTCCTGAACCATTTCTCATGTATCCATATTGGCGTATTATGTAAAAAGTACAGTAACTGTGGCATCCACAGCATTTTAATCAGGTTACATCTCCCTGCAACTGATAATGGGAGACGCTGCCATATTTGGATTTTATTTTTAAATTTAGACAGGAGGGGAACTATGTTATTATCTATGTATTTATTAGGATCGGTCGTTATATATATTCCCAAGTATTTCATTGTATCAACTATTTCCAATTGAGGGGTTTCTACTGGGGTTTGGTTTACAATCGGTTCCACCGTCATCAAAGCTGATTTCTCCCAATTTATAATCAGTCCTGAGAGTCTTCCAAATTCTCTAAAGATATTCATTGCCTGCTTGAGCGAGTGATCTCTGTCCCAAAGGAAGAGGAGAACATCGTCCGCATATAGTGCAATTCTCTCCTTTCCGGAAGGTCTCACAAATCCCTCCATTTTTGTATTTACTCTTATAGTAGTCGCCAATGGCTCCATTGCCAATGCAAAAAGCAAGGGGGACAATGGGCACCCCTGCCTTGTACCTCTCTCCAATTGAATCTTGTCTGAATAGTCGTTGTTTTCGCAGTGGGATCTCTATACAATATTTTTTTTATCCATCTAATAAACACTGGGCCGAAGCCAAATGCTCCTAAAACATGCCAAATATACCCCCACTCCAGGCTGTCAAAGGCCTTAACCACATCTAAAGACATAACTGCCCTTGTGCCAATATTCTCTGTAGGTGTTTGTAAGTTGAGAAATACCCTCCTGATATTCATACTAGTTGATCTACTGGGAATAAACCCAGTTTGATCCTGATGTATAAGTCTTGCGATAATTTTATTTAACCTGGCTGCCATTATTTTGGCCAGTATTTTGGCATCTGAACAAAGGAGAGAAATAGATCTATAAGATGTGGTTTCTAACGGGTCTTTCCCTTCTTTGTGCAGGACTATGATTGTTGCCTCTGTCACTGATGTAGGCAATTTCCCCTCTTCCCTTGCCTAGTTAAACACTTTAAGTAGCTCTGGAAGTAACACTTTTCCATAATATTTGTAGGTTTCTATGGGGAGACCATCAGGTCCGGGCGATTTGTGGTTGGCCATCTCTGCAACTGCTAACTGTATTTCTTCCAGAGTTATCGGGGCCTCCATTCCCTCTTTTTCTACTTCAGTGAGAGTCTGCATTTTAATGTTTCTGAAAAAAGTTTCCAATTCCTCCTCTCCCGCTGCACCCTACGATTTGTATAGATTATCATAGTATTCTCTAAATGTGTCTGTAATCACTGACACCCGAGTTGAGATCTCTCCACACAGGGTACTGGGGAGGGGGGGGGGGGGAATTAGTTCTCACTAGGTGTGCCAACATTCTTCCAACGTTTTCTCCCTGCCTGAATGCAACTTGCTTCTGGAATAATCTCTTATTCTCAGATTTTTTTGTCATTACTACTTTATATTCCTGTTGCTTATTCAACCATATTCTTTGTTTTTCTGGTGTTGGATTTTCAAAGTATTCCTTCTCTGCATTCACCAGTTCCTTCCTAATCCCGTCCTCCCACTCTCTTGATACCTTTTTAATTTTAGCCACTTGTTGAATACATATACCCCTGAGGAATGCTTTCAATGCATCCCACATTACTCCCTGCGTGACAGTTCCTTCGTTAAATTCTATGAACTCTTTTAATTTAGATAGTATCTCCTCTGGATTCCCAATTACTTCAAACCATAGCGGATTCATCTTCCATACTCTAATAGATCTATCCCCATCTAAGTTTACCGAAACCGTCACTAACGAGTGGTCCGACACCCCTCTAGGCTGATATACTATATCCTTTATTATCTGGGATGCTTCCGCATTACCCAGAACTAAGTCTATCCTAGAGAGTGTGGAATAGCAGCTGGAAAAACAGGAGTATTGTAACGCATCCGGGTTCCTCAGCCTCCACAAATCAAATAACCCAGTTTCCTGTAAAATCTGATGCAACCGACTCTCTGAGGCTTTCTGCACCCTTCCCCCTGGGAACCTATCCCATTTTTTATTTATAACCTCATTGTAGTCCCCCACTGCTATAACTGGTATCCCAGTTTTATCCAACATGAACTCCACTAATTTATATATAACTTCTGGTTTAAAGGGAGGGGGGATATAAATATTTGCAAGAACATATTCTATATTCTCTATTGCACAGTAAAGGAAAATATACCGCCCTACTTCATCAATACTGATCTGTTTACAGGTAAACACCACCCCCCTCTTAACTAGTACTGATACACCTCTTGAATAGGAGGTGTGCACCGAGTGGTATTGATGTTGGAACTTCCTACTTTGGACTTGTTGCTTGGTATTTTTAGTCAGATGTGTCTCCTGAAGACAGATCAGTCCCACCTCATACATTTCTAACATATCAAATACTGCGGCTCTCTTAGCAGGGGTACCCAACCCACGGACGTTCCAGGACCCTATTTTCATTACTCTAGACTGCATATAAAAGTCTGAACATTTATAAAGGAGCAAAACAAATACATCAGGGGCTTTCCCACGTAGATCATAAAGTTCTCATAATAATACTCCATAATTAAAACTTTTTCCTTCTCCCCATACCACATAGTGCCTAAGTGTTCCTTTTTAACTTGAAGAGTATAAATATGTAATTCTTTTTCCCCCTTTGTGTTTAATTTACTTAATTGTTTTGCAATTGCTTTGTGAAGTAACTATACATTTTCCATAAAGGGTGCTATATGTGTATGTGTAGGTTACCATTGCACATTTTCCTATATATATATATATATTGTGAGGGGGTTAACTCGGTAGCGGGTGTGTGTGACCCCCTGGTTGGGCTCCCCACACAAAAACAGGGCCAGCAGACGGAGGTTGTGGTTTTCAAAATCAAAAGGTGCGGTTTATTTCTCTATGTACAGTGACAAAAACACAGCAAAGCCAAAAAGAAACATAAACAAAATAAATCCTGGTCAGTTTGACCTCTGACTAAACATACAGGTTTCCTAACTAACAACTGGGATCAGCCTGGTGCTGTCCTAGTCGCTAAGTCCCTGGTTTAGTAACAGTCCAAACAAATAGCCACACAGGCTTTGTCTCACCGCACAGGGGTTCACTCTCCCTAGACAGTCCACACCGGTCTGGTTCCAGGCATGAGCTAACATCTAATGAAGCTGGGAGTTTTTATAGAGGCCTTAAACGAACTGACAGGCTTCAGCTGGTCTCATCAACTCCCTGCCTGCACGACGCCCAGCCCTCTCCCTAGAGGTATGAGTCATCCATGAGCCCACTAGCCTCAGCTGGGCTTCATCAACTCCCTCCCTAGTTGTATAAGTCAGCATAAAGCCTGAATCTGGGAGAAATATATCTACCCCCCTGGATGCAACCAGGTGACTTTACCTTCCTGCTGTCACATACCCCCCCCTCTTGTTTTAACCTTGGGGTTGGAACACCAGCAATCAGGCATTCATGTACTCGAGACAAAGCATCCACATTCCCCATTTGAACGCCAGGGCGATGCTTTACTGTGAAGTTGAATTCCTGTAGGGCCAGGAACCACCTATTCACTCTTCTATTTGTCTCCTTGTTTTGAGCCATCCACTTTAACGGAGCGTGATCCGTAACCATGTCAAAGTGCCTACCTAGCAGATAGTACCGAAGGGAATCTAGAGCCCACTTCACCGCTAAACACTCCTTTTCAACCGTGGCGTAATTTACCTCATGGGACTTCAACTTCCTGCTGAGGTAAATGACTGGGTGCTCTTCCCCGTTCCAGACCTGGGACAATACTGCTCCTAACCCCACATCTGACGCATCACTTTGTACGACAAAGTCTTTAGAGAAGTCGGGTGAGTACAACACTGGCTGGCTACATAAGGCTTGTTTCAAGAATTGGAATGCTGCCTCAGCCTCGGGGGTCCATTTAATCATGACCGACCCTTTCCCTTTCGTCAGGTTGGTTAGGGGCACAGCCTTAGAAGCAAAGTGGGGAATGAAGCGCCGATAATAACCCGCGATTCCCAGAAAGGCCCGTACCTGCTTCTTGCTGTTGGGACGTGGCCAACTCTGGATGGCCTCGACTTTGTTGAGTTGGGGTTTTATCACTCCCCTGCCAATGGTGTACCCAAGATATTTGGCCTCCTCCTGCCCAATGGTACACTTCTTGGGGTTAGCCGTAAACCCCGCTTCCCGGATAGAGTCTAGGACTGCTTGCACTTTTGGCAGATGTGAGGCCCAATCTGTGCTATGGACAATTACGTCATCCAGGTAAGCCGCAGCATACTTCCGATGGGGCCTCAGTATCTGGTCCATTTTCCGCTGGAATGTGGCCGGCGCATTCTGTAACCCGAACGGCATTCTCTTATATTGGAACGCCCCGTCTGGGGTTACAAATGCGGTTTTCTCTTTGGCCGACTTGGCCAGGGGAATTTGCCAATACCCTTTTGTGAGGTCAAGAGTCGTCATGTATCGGGCTGTTCCCAGCCGGTCGATCAACTCATCTATACGTGGCATGGGGTAGGTGTCAAATTTTGTAACTTTGTTCAACTGACGAAAATCGTTACAAAATCGCCAGCTCCCATCCGGTTTAGGCACCAACACAATGGGACTAGACCAATCACTTTGGGACTCCTCTATCACCCCTAAGTTCAGCATTTTCTGTACTTCCTCCCGTATTGCCTCCCGTCGGGCCTCTGGGATCCGATAGGGTTTTAACTTCACCCTTTCACCGGGCGGGGTAATAATATCATGCTCTACCCCAGATGTTTGTCCCGGCAGCTCAGAGAACACCTCCTTGTTGCGAAGCACAAACTCCTTAACCTCCTGTTGTTGGGGTTGTGACAAGGTGGCTGCTATTCCAACCTCCGGAATCACGCAACCAGTTTGAGCTGGTGACCAAGTTTCTGCGACTAGGGACTCTCTATCCCTCCAGGCTTTCAACAGATTAACGTGATATATCTGTTCGGGCTTTCGCCTTCCTGGTTGTCTGACCTTGTAATTCACTTCGCTCACTTTTTCCATTATCTCGTAGGGGCCTTGCCATTTGGCAAGGAATTTACTTTCAACCGTAGGGACAAGTACCAATATCCTATCCCCCGGGGAAAAGGTACGGGTCTTTGCTCCACGGTTGTACACTCTCTGCTGTGCCAACTGCGCTTGGGCCAAATGTTCCTTCACGATGGGCATTACCTGTGCAATTCGATCTTGCATCAGGGTGACATGCTCAATCACACTCCTGTGGGGAGAACTCTCACTTTCCCAAGTTTCCTTGGCAATATCCAACAGCCCTCTTGGGTGTCTCCCATACAGTAACTCAAAGGGGGAGAATCCCGTAGAGGATTGGGGCACCTCCCTAATAGCAAACATCAAATAAGGAAGTAGACAGTCCCAATCCTTTCCATCTCTATCCACCACTTTCTTCAACATTTGTTTTAGGGTTTTGTTGAATCTTTCAACCAGCCCATCGGTTTGGGGGTGATACACAGATGTACGCAATTGCGTCACTTTGAACAATTTACACAGCTCTTTCATAACCCGGGACATAAAGGGTGTACCTTGGTCCGTAAGCAGTTCTTTACAAATACCCACCCGGCTAAAAACAAGAGATAGCTCTTTGGCTATGGTTTTGGCCGAGGTATTTCTGAGAGGGATCGCTTCTGGATAACGGGTGGCATAGTCCATTATAACCAATATGTACTGGTGCCCCCTAGCGGACTTGATTATAGGACCTACCAAATCCATTGCGATTCTCTCAAACGGGACCTCAATGATGGGTAGAGGGACCAGCGGGCTACGGAAATGTGGCATCGGGGCCGACCTCTGACACACAGGGCAGGAGGAACAATAATTTTCTATGTCCTTCATCACCCCAGGCCAATAGAATCTCTGTAATACCCTCTCTCGGGTTTTCTCTGTCCCCAGATGACCTCCAAGAATGTGCCCATGGGCCAACTCCAACACCAACTTCCTGTAAGGTTTGGGCACCACAAGCTGCTCAACGGTTTCTTCTGCCCTTTTTGCCACCCGATACAGTAGGTCCTTCTCTACGCTGAAGTATGGGTAAGTGCAGGTATTATCTGGGTTCACTAACTCGCCATCTATTTCCACTACGTTTTCCCGTGCCTTTATTAGGGCGGGGTCTTTTAACTGTTCTGTGGCAAAATTTTCCCTGTGAACCTCCAGATCAGAAAACTCCACAGACGGTAGGTTTTCGTCTGAGGAGGTGGGCTCCTCTCCAGTTTCTTGAGTCTCCCCTGCCAATACTGACAAGGGAAATTCTGGAGAGTCCTCACCACTCTCAGAGGAGTTCTGGCTATCACATTCCTGGTACATAGGGGCACCAGTGGGGGGCTCAGGATCATCCCACAGTTCCCAGAACTTCGGAAAATCCCTTCCCACAATGGCATCATGCGGTAATTGAGATACTAACCCCACTGGATGAGAGAGGGTACCTTTGGGGGTCTCGAAACACACTGTAGTCACTGGATACTCTCGGGTGTCCCCATGCACACAAATAACAGCTACCTTGCTATTCCCAGAGACCTCTGTTTTAACTAATTCAGCCTTTATCAGGGTCACAAGGCTACCTGAATCCAGTAATACCACAACATTTCTACCATTAATACACATTTTGCATAAATGTTTCTCAGTTCCCCGAATGGCAGTGCATGCGACTGTCGCACACAGCGACTGACGTCTGTCCATCAGAAAGTCACATTGCATGGGTTCCTCCACAACCGGGCAATTTGCTGCAATATGTCCCGCTTGCCGGCAGCGGTAGCAAACAATCCATTTGGCTGCCTCTTGAGCCCCTGACTTCCCAGGCTGTTCTCGCCAAACTTTGGGTAGAGCTCCCACCCTCTCACTCTCTCCACCCTCACCCCTTGGAATCCTCTTATCCGCCCCTGGGGATGGTCTGGTCTTAGGGTGGAAAGTCCGAGAGTCTCTGGAAGAGGCCGTCAGGTTCTCTGTAGCCAAGTATCTCTCTACACGATCCACAAGTTTACCGGCCGTTTCTGGGTCTCCATGGCTTACCCACTTTTGAATGGCGGTAGGAAGAGCTCTCAAGAAACGATCCATCACAACACGTTCCACAATCTCCGGTGCGGACAAAGTCTCTGGCTGTAGCCACTTCCTGCTCAGGTGAATGAGATCATACATTTGAGACCTGGGGGGTTTTCCAAGCTGGAAAGTCCAGTTATGCACACGCTGAGCCCGGACAGCCAGGGTGACACCCAGCCTTGCCAATATTTCAGCTTTTAGCATCACATAGTCTTTTGCTTGGTCAGGCTCTAGGTCATAGTAAGCCTTCTGCGATTCACCAGTTAACAGAGGAGCCACCAGTCCAGCCCACTGCTCCTCAGGCCACTTTTCTCTTTCAGCAGTCCTTTCAAATGTGGTCAAAAATACCTCTGGATCATCCTCTCCAGTCATTTTTGTCAATAAACGACTCACCCCAAAGGACGCGGTATTAGTGGGACGGCTTTCCTCACTGGTCTGCGGACGTTGCTGCATTACTGCTTCCATTTGTTGTAGTCTCTGCTCTTGCTTCTGTAACAGGTCTATGAAGCGGGCCTCAGATTGCTGCTGGGCTTGTTGATGAGCTTGCTGCTGGGCTGCAAGGCTCCTTTGCAAACCTGCATTTGTCTGCTGTTGATTGGCATTTGCTAGAGCCAGCTGTTTCAGTATCTCCTCCATGCTGGCTTAAAAAAAACTGCCACTGGTTCTCCACCAACTGTGAGGGGGTTAACTCGGTAGCGGGTGTGTGTGACCCCCTGGTTGGGCTCCCCACACAAAAACAGGGCCAGCAGACGGAGGTTGTGGTTTTCAAAATCAAAAGGTGCGGTTTATTTCTCTATGTACAGTGACAAAAACACAGCAAAGCCAAAAAGAAACATAAACAAAATAAATCCTGGTCAGTTTGACCTCTGACTAAACATACAGGTTTCCTAACTAACAACTGGGATCAGCCTGGTGCTGTCCTAGTCGCTAAGTCCCTGGTTTAGTAAAAGTCCAAACAAATAGCCACACAGGCTTTGTCTCACCGCACAGGGGTTCACTCTCCCTAGACAGTCCACACCGGTCTGGTTCCAGGCATGAGCTAACATCTAATGAAGCTGGGAGTTTTTATAGAGGCCTTAAACGAACTGACAGGCTTCAGCTGGTCTCATCAACTCCCTGCCTGCACGACGCCCAGCCCTCTCCCTAGAGGTATGAGTCATCCATGAGCCCACTAGCCTCAGCTGGGCTTCATCAACTCCCTCCCTAGTTGTATAAGTCAGCATAAAGCCTGAATCTGGGAGAAATATATCTACCCCCCTGGATGCAACCAGGTGACTTTACCTTCCTGCTGTCACAATATATATATATATATATATATATATATATATGTGTATATATTTTTTTCTCTTAATACAAAATGTGCTATATATGTGTGTGTGAATTTTGACCCTTATTAAATTCAAACGCTTTAGTGTCCCTTGTAATAACATACTTTGATATCTGACCACCTCATCCCTCCCTCTATTCTCCCTCCCTCCTCCCCACCCCTCCCTACACCTTTCAAGGTAAACCCTAGGGGCTTTTCTTGTGACCGGTCCATAGATCCCCACACTTACTTCTATCATACCAATTCCACCATTTTCCATCCCATCCCCCCCTCTCCTCCCTCCCCTCCCCCCTCCCACCCCCCAAACCACATATTGGTTGGATACATTCCCTACCCATTCTTTGGTTCCTCCCGTAGTGTGGGTCTCCCACCCCCCACTCATCAGTGTGCTTTTATTCCTCAAAAAAAAAAAAAAGGAGAAAAAGAAAAACCCTCCACGTGTCTCTTCTCTAAGTTAACATGTCCCGTCACTTTATTGGCAGCTGATCCTTTTTATCCTCCAACCATGCCGTTGCTCCTTCAGGGGTATCAAAAAATGTAGTTCCTCCTAATGCTACCACCCGTAGCCGCGCTGGATACAGTAATGCATACGTAACATTAAATGTTTGCAGTTTTCGTTTGACTTCTATGAAACCCGCCCTCTGCTTCTGCAAATAGGGTGAGAAATCAGGGTACATTGAAACCCTAGTTTCACCAAGCAAAATATTCCCCATCTTTCTACTCTTTCTCAATAGGGTTACTTTATCCCGATGATTAAGAAATTTCATTAACATTGATCGGGGATGTCCTCCCGAGGTGGGGGGGGGCCTGGAGGGGACTCTGTACGCTCTTTCTATCGAGAATTGTTGCGAAAAACATTCTCTTCCAAATAACTTAATGAACCAGTTTTCCAAAAACTCTGTGGGGTTAATTCCTTCGCACTTTTCCGGCAATCCCACCAGTCTTACATTATCCCTGCGAAGTCTATTTTCCATTTCATCCATTTTCTCGTCAAACTTGGTCATCTGTTCTTTTAATATTTTAACCTCTTGTTTTACCGGGTATAAATCATCCTCTATTTGAGATATCCTTCCTTCTGCATCAGTTACAGTATCCTCTCATTTGTTTTCTGAAGCTCAAGTCGCATGGAGGTCAGTTCCTCTTTAATACCCTTCATTTGATCACATACCTCCACCAATGACTGTTTACATGCATTGACCACCAAAAACACATCATTTAAAGAGCGGGTTCCTTCTGCAGAAATAGTTGGAGCTTGATCTATCATAGTCCCTTTATCAGCCATGCCCATTTTTTTATTGGTGTTTTTAACCGTGGCTGCTGCCGTTTGCCCTTGGCTTCCTTGACTTTTTCTATCTGCTGTTCCTTTAGCCTGGGCCGGCGGCCCCCCTTTAGTTGGAGTATAATCTGGGGTATGAGCAAATTTCTCTAACTTAGCAGCAGCTGCTGTAGCCTGGCTACTCTTAGCTGACCGCAAGGATTGTGGTCCCACATTCTCCTGGCTGACATTCTCATCCCCTTTTCTCCTTGTTGACATGATACCGGGGTCTATTCTTTATTCCAGCCACTGTATTTTATGGGCAGTCTATATAAAGGCAGTTTGGTAATCAGTAGGGAGTTAGCCAGTTTTTATGAAGTTTGAATGAGGCTAAGGTATAGAGGTCAGACAAAAAAAATAATAATTCAGGAGAGCTTTTTAATTGACCAACAGCAGGCCGTAGTTTATTATACGTCCCTTTTAAGTTTTTACGCTTGTTCTTACAGCTGAAGTAGGAACTTTAACCCGCATACTGTGCTGTGCTGTCTCATGCACGAAGATTACCAATCCACAGCAGACTATATTTTGTAGGTGTTTTAAGTGGATTAGGTTAATAGACAGGTTAATAGTCAGGTTAATAGTCGGCAGCACACCAGTTTTTATAAGAAACAAAAATAAAAAAAATAGAGAAGTCTGTGACCAACAGCAAACTGTATTTTGTTAAGTGTCTCTTTTGGTTTAGGACTAAACCATAAACCATATACAGTATGTCATATGCGGGTCCTTTACTCACGTAACCTCACAGACTCCAGCAAGACTTCTCCTTTCCAGGATACAAGATTGTCCAGGTGGATGGGATGGAATGGGATGAGTCAACCCGGGGTTACTGCGATCATAGCAGTACAGCACACAGCAGTTTAATCAGGCAGCATCACTCACTGACGTTCCTAGGTGCTCCACAGCTCTGCTTTGTTGACACATAGCACATGGTGTGCTGCTCGCTCTGCTTCCAGCCCCCACTTCCGCATTCCTTCTCCACCCGAAAGACCTTGATTCCTCCCGTCTCCACTAACAGCAATCTCGGGTGACCGAGTCAAAGGCAGGTGAAAGCGGCGTTGCTCACAATACTAACAGTGCAGGCGTCTAGTTTCCCCTACTGGGGCCCCACCAGAAAAAAACCAGGGGACTCATTAGGACGGGAGGAGACACACACACTCACACTCCTCTCTCCTTACTCCTCACTCCTCATCTCCATTCGGTCACACCCCATTTTTGAGATTTATAGTTGGTTTCTGGATTGGGCTATGTCAGTTTTTTTGGGCATAGTTTGCTCCAGACACTGGGGACCAGTGTCAAACAACCGGGGGGAGAGTGTAGCGGGTAGGTACTTTTCAGTATGTTGATTCGGGTGGAGACATCAGTGATGTCCAGTTCCCTGCAGCCCAGCAAGTGGTGCTGTCACTTTGGGCCGGGGTTGAACCATCGCTGGAGTGCCGTACCCTTTTTGGTCTCTCGCAGCGGTTGTACGGCGGGGCGGCGAACCGGCTGTGCTAGCTGGGAAAGGCTATAAAGGGGGCGGACATCTTCACCACGAGGTCCGAGTCCCAGGCACCTTTAGCCTGAGGGCTGCTGTCCAGCGGTCGGTGTCTAGGCGGCCTAGGCCTGGACACGTGGAGTTCAGGAGTCACCCCAGACACCCTCAGTCTGGGGTGAGGTGCATCGTTCAGGCCTGGGGCCCAGCTTCTTCCACTGGGATCCGCCCGGGAGGAACCATCCTAAGGCACCCACAGAATCGGGTGTCTGAATCCAGGCGTAAGGGACCGCGCAGGTGACCTTCCCATAGATCTGGTGCAGCAGATTGCCAGTGCCCGTACAGGGCCTCCGGAGACTGTCGGGATGGATGTCCTCGCCAAACAGGGGCCATATTCACACGGAAGGTAGTCCATGTTCTAAGGTCGGTGGCAGAGACCGTTACTCTAAGGTCGTGACAGAGACCGTTACTTAGGCCCGTGGCAGGGGCCCCAAACAGTTCACCCGGTAGGTGGCAGCTACCAACTTCGCGGTCAGTGGCAGAGACCGTGCGCCAGGCCTATCCGCACGAGAAAGGGATAGGAGAGTTCATTGTGCCTGGGCCTACTTGTATCCACACACCTGTCTGTCTGTTATGGAAGTTCAACTGATTATGTTCATTCTGGTATTGAAGAAATAAAGGAGTGTTGAACTTTGAATGGTGTGGGGCTCTATTACTGGCTGATACACCTCCACGAAAGAAGCGGAGGCTCCATATGCAGGATGCAGACCCGAAGGTAATTCAGAAAAGACTTTGCTCAAACCTCACAGACACAGAGGGTGAGAGCTTGGCGTAGTGTCCTGCACTCTCTCCTCCAGAGTACCCCTAGACAACAGCCACAAGCAACCAATACAAGAGAGAGAGAGAGTGAGGCCGCTACATATATATATATATATATATATATATATATATATATATTTATATATATTCTATATATACACACCGATCAGCCATAACTTTATGAGCCCTGAGAGGTGAAGTGAGTAACATTGATTATCCTGTTACAATGGCACCTGAAAGTTGGTGGGATATGATAGGCGGCAAGTAAACATGCTGTTCCTGAAGTTTATGGGGTTGATTTACTAAAGGAAAATCCACTTTGCACTTGAAAGTGCACTGAAAGTGCACATGGAAGTGCAGATGCTGTACATCTGAGGGGGACATGCAAGGAAAATAAAAAACAGCATTTTAGCTTGCACATGATTGGATGATAAAATCAGCAGAGCTTCCCCTAATTAAATCAACCCCAGTGTGTTGGAAGCAGAAAAAATGAAAAAAAAAAATAACAAAATACATTTTGCTTTGTATGGGCTGCATATCCGCAGAGCGATCATGGTGCCCATGCTGACCCGTGTCCAGAGCTAAAAGCACCAACAGTGGGCAGCTGAGCATCAGAACAGGGCCATGGAGCAATGGAAGAAGGTGGCCTGGTCTGAGGAATCGCATTTTCTTTGACATCATGTGGTTTTTAACATTTTTAACAGATTTTTTTTGTGAAATGGTAGGGGTACAATGTACCCCGTTACCAATTCACATGGGGGGGCCGGAATCTGGGGTCCCCTTTGTTAAAAGGGGCTTCCAGATTCCGATAAGCCCCCCACCTGCAGACCCCCACAACCACCGGGCAAGAGTTGTGGGGATGAGGCCCTTGTCCCCATCAACATTGGGACATCCTCCCCATGTTGAGTGCATGTGGCCTGGTATGGTTCAGGAGGGGGGGCGCTCTCTCATCCCCCCTCTTTTCCTGCAGCCTGCCAGGTTGCGTGCTCGGATAAGGGTCTGGTATGGATTTTTTAGGGGGAACCCCACGCCATTTTTTTATTTATTTGGGCACGGGGTTCCCCTTAAAATCCATACCAGACCTAAAGTCTGGTATGGATTTTGAGGAGGACCCCTACGCCATTTTTGGGGCAGGGTCCTCCTTAATATTCATATCAGACCTGAAGGGCCTGATATGGAATTTGGGGGGACCCCCAAGCATTTTTTTTTTAATTTTGGTTTGGGGTTCCCCTTAATATTCATACCAGACCCAAAGGGCCTGGTAATGGACTGGGGGGGAACCCCATGCCAAGTTTTTCAATGACTTTTATCTGTATTGCCGGTATCCGACAATTCATTATAGCCGCAAGTAGTTTTAAATGACTTTTTTTCCTTTTATAAATGACATTTTGTGCAGGGACAGTTCTAAACACAGGAAACATGCACTACTTTACAGGCATACTATAGACACCCCCCAGGTATGAAATTTAAAGGAATATTTCACTTTTATTGTTTCACTTTAAACATTATTAAAATCACTGCTCCCGAAAAAACGTCCGTTTTTAAAACTTTTTTGCATTGATACATGTCCCCTGGGGCAGGACCCAGGTCCCCAAACACTTTTTATGACAATAACTTGCATATTAACCTTTAAAATTTGCATTTTTGATTTCTCCTATAGACTTTTAAAACGAACCCCAAATTGTTCGCTATTCGGCGAACGGGCGAACAGCCAATGTTCGAGTCAAACTCATGTTCGACCCGAACATAAAGCTCATCCCTACACATAAGTCAAAATATGTGTTTCTTGGAAATACACCATGCCATCCCTTTAGAATTTAATTGTATCTTTTTGCTTTATTTTTGTTGAATATCATTTTAAATTTTTTTGATCTCTTTATAAATATTGTTTAATATTATTACTATTGTTGTTAAATATATATTTATACTGTCTATATGTTTGTGTATTAAATATTAATATACAATATAATGTTCTGTCAGCTGAACGCACACTGCTAGCATAAACCAAGAAGACATACATATGTGTTCATTATACTAATAAACCCTCTATATTCCCCTGTGTTATATTATCACAAAGAGATTATGCTGTAATATCTGCGCGTGCTGCACCAAAGTGTAGCCACTTACTAATCATGTGTCAAGATCTTCAGATAAAGCCACAGCTCCTAATATATTTATACATCCACAAAGGACTTTTTGCTGACCTCTCCTTCTCGTTTTTAACCCCGCTTATGTGTCACCAATGGCAAGCCCTGAACCGGTTTTAATAGAGTCGAGCCTATTATTCATTCAAATTGAGGTGCAGAAGCACTTAGGCTAGGGGAATTTGCATTCCACAAATGAGGATTTGATGAGCAAAAATGATAAGATATATATTATGTAATCTGCGCTATTTTGCAAGCAAATAAACAGCTCTTGGAATTGATAAACTTGAGAATATTTTATCCTCAAATGTTTACACATAAATGATTAAAATGCATTAGCTGATCTGTGTTACAGAAAGGGTGGATAGTGGGGGGGGGGGGGGAACATATTGCAGAAAAGAATCTAGTTGTGTTGCTTAAATTTGTAATGATCAAATTTACGTCTGGTTCTGTTGGTGTGCTTAATACGCGGCATTCTGCAAGAGCAACGCTAATGCACAATGGCAGAAAGAGGCAATTTTAAGACTTTAGTAAAATGAATGTCTTCCAGTGCCGAGTGTTTGTCTTATCTACAGCCCACATTATTGTAATAAGTCCACTCAAGAATCATTTCTTTTCACATTTTTTTTTTTTTCTTTTTAATTTTTCCTTTTTTTTTTTTTTACAAATCTCGCCCCTTATTTGCATGCAAGTAAGTTGTCAGCTTAAATCTTTGAAATGCAAAATATATCTCATTTCTATATTTCATCAAGGAGCCTTTCATGTTTAATAAATTACAACTTGGATCCTCCAAGACTTTGTTTTTCATTAACTAAAAGCAAAAGGATACATTTAAAATCTTAATCACAACCTGAAAGGATATTTGCAGGCAGTTGATATTTGGTGTGGCGGGGACCTCGCCTTGTCTGCAAACGATTTTGTACGACAAGGTTAGAACAATGATGTGTTGAGATAATGACAGCAAAGTTAACTTTTTCTTCAGCGGAATCAAGTGTACAGCTTTGATTAAAGTCCCCCCCCTTCCCCCTCCGATGTCTTGCTTTTAACCCATCTGCCTGACACCAGAGAAAGTTCAGATACTTACAGGCAGCTGTGTGGTTAGTCAAGAAGCAGATTATGTAATCTGTCAATCTTCTTGAATTGCAGGAATTTTATAATCATCCATGGAACAAATGAAGCGCAAGCTGCCCTAACAGTCTCTTTCATTTTTATTCTGTTGTGTTGACTTTTTTTTTTTCCATTTTTGGATGGCTGAATGAAGACTTGTCTCCAGTTGGAATATGAGAGCATCTGTTTCATGTATGAATTTTCCCTCCGGTCAGCCTGAAGTTTTACATTTATTTCCTAATGCAGAAGGCTCTCCCAACATGTCACCACTGGCCTCTTCATAATAAGGTGGGGCACCGCAGCTTATGGGGCTGTAATGCACGACAGCTGGCCCCATCATTTCTCGTACTGACGCCCTTCAACCGAAACACCTTCAGATTTTTTTTTTAAGAAACTTGTTGCTGCATTTAAATGTTTTTAGTGCTCCTTTGTTTTTTTCATTATTGATTTTAAAAACATTAAAGCAGCTGTAAACCGCTGGAGAAAAAAAAACAAAAACCTGTAAGACAACGGCATAATGTAGGTGAAGGAATAGAGTTGCGTTCTAAAGCCTCGTACATACGGTATGATTGTTGGCCAACCGAGCGTCTGATTTTTGTCTTAAGGGCGTGTGCCAGGATCTTGTCTTGCATACTAACGGTACACAATTGTCGTGCAACAAACGCGAACGTAGTGACGTACTACGAGGAATTTCAGCTCTTGAGCGCCACCGTTTGGGCCCTTTCTGCTAATTTCGTGTTTGGTGAGCATTTATTCCGAGCATGCGTGTTTGTACTTTCGACTTTTGTGTGACGGATTTGTGTACTGACCATACGTAAATCAGACAACAGACCATTGTCCGCCGAAAATTTACTAGCCTGCCATCCAACATTTGTTGGCCGAAAGTTGGACAACAATTGTCAAAAGGAGCGTACTAATGGTCAGATTTAAGGATAACAGTCTGTCAACAAACAATCTCCTGCCAACAATCGTGTGTACGAGGCTTTAAACAATAAACAAAAAATGCCTCACACAATAAATACAAAACGTGATGAATAAGCTATATAAAAACAAATGCTATATAATAAATGTCCATGAATTGTTCAAAGACTAAAATTCCTCGATAGGTGACACATGACGTCATATGACCTGTAGGGGAGTACATATAATTCTGTGATAATGAATTCTCCACGTGAGGTGACAGATCACATTAACAAACAAAGTGAGTATCTACCACCGCATAAATTGCACGCTTACCAGCTTACACAAGCTGAATCACTTGTGGCTAATACCCAGCCAGGACCTTTTCCTCACAAGATGTCAGGGAGATGCCACTCAGAGCCGGGTAGACTTGCAGAGAAAATGGAAACCAGATCTGCAACTTTCCACTGGATGAAATCATCACTCAGGCACCATGATTGTGGATCCGAGAAGAGAAAGACTCACCATAGTGTCAAACCAAAATATTTGTTTAATGGATAAAATGTAATGCACTTACTGTACATCATACAGGATGATAAATAGCAGATTGTAAAAAGAGCTGGCCGGCTGTGAACAAACACCCGTCCTTCTGAGATACAAACAATGTGGT
This sequence comes from Rana muscosa, assembly GCA_029206835.1. NCBI lineage: Eukaryota > Metazoa > Chordata > Amphibia > Anura > Ranidae > Rana > Rana muscosa. Next base: position 440,944,790 of record CM055127.1, on the reverse strand, counting down.
GACGTCAGTATGTCCCTGCTCCCGACATGTTTTGTCACAATATGACGTCGTCCTGGGGCACTTCTTCAATGCTAGCACATTATGAAATACTTACCTTTAGAACGAAGCCCTTCCAGTGGTGCCCGCTCACCGCTGTGACCGCTGACATCTTCACCCAGTGTTTCTTCTGGGTACGCGGGCTCCGGCACTGTGAGTGGCCAGTGCCACAAAGACGTCACTCCCGTGTCATTCACTGTAAGCCAGACCTTCAGAGCTAATGCGCCGATGATGTCATCGGCTGCATACACTCTGAATATCTCCTAAACGGTGCAAGTTTAGGAGATACTAACAGTACCTACAGGTATGCCTTATTTTAGGCTTACCTATAGGTACAAGTGGTGTAACTGAGTTTACAACCACTTTACGGCTGCATTCACGCCTTGGCATTTTGAATCGTGAGCAGATTTGCTGCAATTCTGCCCGTGATTTCAAAGCACCAAGGTGTGAATCAGAGGCAAAACTAGAACCTTCAGGGCCTGGGTGCAAGAAACCATAAAGGGCCCCCCTAACCCTCAGCCAGGGCGCCCCCATGGTGGTGGAATGTCAGAGCCTGTTTGCAAGTGCAACCTTTAGGACCCTGGTAGTTCCGCCACTGGTGTCAGTATTTTTTTATATTACTTATTTTATTTTTTACCATTTTATTTATTTATTTTTTCTCAATTTTTTTATTATTTTTAATATTTTTTAAGAGCCCCTTGGGGGGAGGGGGTTACTTGGGTGAGATATGATATGTAGATATTCGTCAGCACACCAAGGATCGTCAATTTCGTCCAAACTATTTTTTATTCAAGAAAGTTTACATTACAAAACGGTGTGTAGTGCAACTTTTCGGAACCACGCAAGACCCCTTTGTCAGGCATGTGATAAGACATGCCTGGCGAAGGGGTCCTGCGTGGCTCCGAAACATTGCAGTACATGGTTTTGTGATGTGATCTTTCTCGAATAAAAAAACTTTTGGAGGAAATTGATGATCCTTGGTGTGCTGGCGAATATCTACATATTTTTCAGGTTCCAGTATCCAGCTGGTGGTCGCTACAGCACCTAGTACCTTAAAAGATCATTCCAGGAACGTGTGCAATGGGAATATGGACTGTGGGTGAAATATCAGGGGTCTAAACAGATCTCTCCTGTTTTCATCTTTGAAACAGAGAAAAGAGATTGAGGATACAGCCCTCAATCTCCATCTCTGCAGCCTCAGCTTTAGAATGAATGGACAGGAATAGCTCTGCACAGAGGCTTCCTGTTTATTCACAAACCAAAGCATAGTCAACACAGTTTACTATGCCTCAGTTATAAATGGACTGGGTCAGTGATCATTATGGATCACTGACTCTATGCATTAAGACAAGGGAGAAACTCTTCCCTACTCTCCATTCAGAAAGCATCCACCGCAGCAGCTGGCAGGAGAGGGGAGGAGGCAACCCGGCAGCACTATGGGGTATGAGGGGGTCCAAGGAGTACACAGGAGCTTAAGGCAGCAGTCGGTGGATAGGAGGGGGAGGGAAGGCATATAAAGGAACTGACCCCCTTCATTTTCCTCCTGCAGCAGCTGAATGGCTGCAGGAGGAAAATGAAGGGGATTGGTTCCTCTATATGCCACCCTCCTATCCACGTGTACAGGGGCTGCACAGGAACCCTGGAGCATGCAATTGTGATCCCTGCAACTCCTGTACATATGCCCCTGCTGGAGGGATGAGATGAGTGACAGTGCTGGGGGGATGGGATGAGTGGCAGTAGGGGGAGATAGGATGAATGGCAGTATTGTGGGGGTGGGATTAGGATGAGTGGCAGTGCTGGGGAAGGGAGCTGGGATGAGTGGCAGTGCTGGTGGGGGGATGGGATAAGTGGCAGTGGGGAAATAGAATGAGTGTCAGTACTGGGAGGGGGGTTGGGATGAGTGGCAGTACTGGGGGGGTGGAAAGAGTGGCAGTGTTTGGGCGATGGGATGAGTGGCAGTGATGGTGGGGGGAAGGGATGAGTGGCAGTGCTGGTAGGGGAAGGGATGAGTGGCAGTGCTGGTGGGGGGAAGGGATAAGTGGCAGTGCAGGGGGGTGGGAGGAGTGGTAGTGCTGGGGGGGTGATGAGATGAGTGGCAGTGCTGGGGGATGGGATGATTTTCAGTGCTGATGGGGGAATTGCATGAGTGATAGTGCTGGGGGGGTTGGGATGAGTGACAGCGCTGGGGGTGGGATGAGTGGCAGTGCTGGTGACGGGATGGAATGAGTGGCAGTGCTGGTGGGGGGAACGGATGAGTGGCACTGCTGGGGAGGGTGGGATAAGTGGCAATGCTGGAGGGTGGCTGGGATGATTGCCAGTGCTGGGGGGGTGAAATGAGTGGCAGTGCTGAGGGGGAAGGGTGGGATGAGTGACAGTGCTGGGGGGTGGGATGATTGGCAGTGCTGGGGGCATGGGATGAGTGGCATTGCTGGGGGTGGGATGATTGGCAGTGCTGAGGGGGTGGGATGAGTGCCAGTGCTGGGGGGGTGATGGAATGAATGTCAATGCTGGGGAGGTGGGACGGTTGTCAGTGCTGGTGGGGGGATGTGATGAGTGGCAGTGCTGGTGAGGTGATGGGATGAGTGGCAGTGCTGGGTGGGTGGGATGAGTGGTAGTGCTGGGGGGGGTGGGATGAGTGGCAGCGCTGGGGGGGAGGGGTGATGGAATGAGTGTCAGTGCTGGGTGGGTAGGATGATTGGCAGTGCTGGGGGGAAGGGATAAATGGCAGTGCTGGGAGACGGGATGAATGGCAGTGCTGGGAGGGGGGGTGGGATGAGCGATGGTGGTGGGGACTGGTTTAGTGGCAGTGCTGGGTGCCGGGATCAGAGACATTTACTTGCTGTTAGTGCTTACTCCGTTTCCCCTACAAAGCTCCTTGTCTCTCTCTTGGCTCCCTCCACTCCACGTGTCTTCACTGACATGTTAGAAGATGGGGTCTCCTCACACAGTGGCAACGACCTCCTGCAGCTCCTCCCCCTTCACTGTACTAGGTCAGCTGACTCTCTTCTATGATTTGGCTCCCTGACGGCATGCCCCATCATCAGCCTGCAGCTGCAAAAGGAATGGGCGGACCCGGCGGAGAGACAGTGTGGGCGGACCGATGTGCTGTGCAGTGAGTGTCTCTGTTCTGACCCGAGTGTAACTAGTCAGCAGGCCTCCAACAGTGGCAAAACACCGGGGGGGGGCGCTCTTAAGTGCGACTGCTGCGACTCTGGTAGTTCCGCCACTGGTGTGAATGACAAATCTCAGAACGCACATTTGAGATGCCATAACGCTCGATAAATCGCGCTGCAATCAGGGCATCACGTGAAGCTTGTCGCCCAAAAATGTTCAAGAGCTACTTTCGGGCGACATGCTTCAATCGATGCAGGTCGCCACGATTGTATAGCACACTAATGCGTAGAAAAACTGGTGTTAACGCACGCCACCAATAAAGCACGACTAATTTTTGCAGGTTTAATTTTTCTTGATTGTTGCAGTTGTTGTTGTTGTTTCTGCCATTATTGTCTTCTACACAAGTACAGGAATACAATTCTACAAATTGGGGTTGATTTACTAAAGGCAAATAGACTTTGCACTCTGCAAGTGCAGTGGCTCCAGAGCTTAGTAAATGAGGTAAGGCTTTACTTTGCAAAGAATACCCAATAACACAATAAAAAAAAGCATTTTTGCTTGGATGATGGAAGTCATCATCAGAGCTTCTGCTCATTTACTAAGCTCTGGAGCAACTGCGCTTGCAAAGCGCACAGGTTATTTGCCTTTAGTAAATCAACCCCATAAAGACTAACTCTAAAGTATTGGATAGAGTAGGGAAGGCTTAGAATCGCTGTCAGGACTTCCCTTAAAGCGATTGTAAACCGCTGCAGTAAAAAAAAAAACCTTTCCCCTGTAAGACAATTGCATAATGTGCTAATATGCATCGCATTCTAGCACATTATGAAATACTTACCTTAGAATGAAGCCACTGTCACCACTGATAGGGCTTCCGTCTTCCTTTCTGGGTTCGTGGACTCCGACTCTGTGAGTGGCCGGACCCACAATAACATCAGTCCTGCCCACCGTGGGAGCACTCGGTTCCGGCACGGTGCTCTGAAGGTCCAGCACGGTATGCCAGACCTTCAAAACGCATGTGCCGGTGATGCCACTGGCTGCATCCAGTGTGAATATCTCCTAAATGGTGTCTGCTTAGAAGATATTAATTTTACCTACAGGTAAGCCTTATTATAGGCTTATCTGTAGGTAAAATTCACAAAGCGACTTTACTACCGCTTTTCTGTCATGGAGAAAGAACAGGATGTGAGAGTAAAGATTTCCAATGTTACTGGAAATTCCCTCCTAATTGGAAGATTTCCCCTCACTTTCTGTTCCAGTGACAGCTCTAAAATGTAGGATTTACCACCACTTTGGTCACCATAAAGTGACATTGGTCAACAGAAAAATGGAGAACAAGTAGGGACACTGACATCCTTCTTTATTTAAACTTATGTTTTAAGGGCCTTAAGTTTAATCAGATAGAGCAGGGATCCTCAAAATATGACCCTCCAGCTGTTGCGAAACTACACATCCCATGAGGCATTGTAAAACTCTGACATTCACAGACATGACTAGGCATGATGGGAATTGTAGTTCCTGAACAATTGGAGGGCCATAGTTTGAAGACCCATGAGATAGAGTATGATGTGTATCTTTTTGTCCTCTTCCAATGACAGCTGTAAAAGTTTGAATTTTCCTATATTTTCTTTCCTGGTGACAAACATCACCAGGCCAAATAAAGAAGGCAAATCTCCCAAGCAGGAACACAGACAGCAGAAAAACTTTGCAGGTGTCCTAACCTAACCAAAATTGTATTTTCATTTTTAATGGACATGCTAAAGAATTAAATTACGGATTTTTACATCTTGTACCAGGACCTCTATCTTCAAATTTTATGGGAGCCCATTGGGTTTTCATTTTATTTCATAATAGGCAGAATAAAAAAAAGAGGCAGTACCCTCTTTCCCATCCTTAACTTCTTTTTGCACCCCCCTTTTCTTTTTGATCACTTACTTACCTCTAGTTCTCATATTCCCTTGATCTAGCTCTTCCCCTCTGTTTTTTCTTGTTTATGCCTAAATACTCTAGGGCACATCACCTTTTCTCCCATGCAGCTTCAACCCACTCACATTTCCTTTGCCATTATGTTTTGCAGCACAAGTTATGCATTTAGGCAACACAAGAAGGAGGGATTTGAGTTTTTAGAGCACTGGGTTGACTTTTCATTGGGGTACAACCTATATGCTAAAGATGGTTTGCACCTAAATGGAAGGGGGTCTGCTGTGCTGGGGGAGAGATTTATGGGAAGGCTGAAGGAGTATTTTAACTAGGATTGAGGGGGGAGAGGGGATTGGATTATAATGGGGTAGACAGGTCAGACAAAAATATGCAAAATAAGTGTGCAAAAATGTGACAATGAATTAAAGTGTTTGGTCACCAATGCCAGAAGTCTGCCAAGCAAAATAGGTGGGTTGGAAGCTCTGGTGTACGAGGAGAACTATGATTTAATTGGTATTGCTGAATCTTGGCTTCATTCTTCACATGACTGGGCTATTAATATTCCTGGCTATGCTCTCTTTCGAAGAGACAGGGTAAAAAGGAAAGTTGGTGGTTTCTGTCTCTATGTGAGAAGTGATTTCAAAGCAAGTGTGAAAGAGGACCTAGTTGATGGGGAGTGGGATGAGTCTGAAGCATTATGGGTGGAAATGTACATGGGTGTGCATACTACAAAGGTTATCATTGGAGTTTGTTATAGACCTCCCAGTGTTAATGAGTCTCCCTCAGCTTCTTGCACAGATAAAAATGACTGCACTGGCTGGGACAGTAATAATAATGGGGGATATTAACTACCCGGAAATTGACTGGAGTAATGGCACTGCTGGAACAGTTAAAGGGCAAAAATGTATAAACTTATTACAAGACAATTTTATGGTGCAGTTTATTGAGGCCCAGACTATGAATGATGCTCTGTTGAACCTGGTAATCTCAAACCATGCAGAGCTTATTACCAATATTTATATAAAAGAACATATGGATAGCAGTGACCATAACATGATTTCATTTAATGTTAGCTGTAAGCAACAAACACATACAGGAAATATATAAGCACTTAACCTTCCTAGCGGTATTCCCGAGTCTGGCTCGGGGTTAAATTTCAGCACCAAAAGCGGTAACCCTGAGCCAGACTCGGGCTGCGTCGCAGTGATCCAGGCAGGAGTTACTTACCTTGTCCCCTGGATCCTTCGATGCTTCCCCGCTGTGTGATCGAGCTGTTTCCTCTCTCGATTCACACACATCCGAGTGCCGCCGAGCTCCGTTCCCTGCGACGTTACGACGCACGGGGACGGAGATCGGCGCCAAATTCAAAAAAGTTAAAACACAGTATACATACAGTACACTGTAATCTTACAGATTACAGTACTGTATGTAATAATTACACACCCCCATTGTCCCTAGTGGTCTGCCCAATGTCCTGCATGCACTTTTATATAATAAAAACTTTTTTTTTCTGCCTGGAAACTGGAGATTGTCCATAGCAACCAAAAAGTGTCCCTTTATGTCAAAAGTGGTTTTAGACCAGCTAAAAATCTGCGATAATAAATTAGAATCACTCGCAGAATTAAGCGATAGTGATTTGTGGGGAAATTCGTCATCAAACACTGATAAACACTTTTATTATTATTATATTATTATTTGTTATAATTATTTTATAGTTATTTATTTTATTATAATGTATAATTTTGTTTTTTGAACTTTACCATACCCGGGATGTTTACTAGACTCTGGTTTGGACAGATTTAAGTGAGTTATTCCTAAGAATTACAGGCCTGCAATATAAAACGCCAAATTTCCATGCAGAATAATGGTACCGCTTTCAGCACCTAAAATCTGACAGAATCATACCGCCAGGGAGGTTAAAGAGGAAGTAAACCTAAAAACATTTTGGTTGAAAAATAAAAAGCCTGCAAGAAAAAGGCATAATGAGCTAGCATGCTATGCATACTAGCTCATTATGTGGCACTTACCTCAGATCGAAGCCTCCGAAGCGCTCCTCGTTCCCCACCGTCTTCCGGGTATCGCCGCTCTGGCGCTGTGATTGGCCGGAGCGGCGATGACGTCACACGCATGCGTGCGGGATGGCATTCTCCCATTCAGAAAACCGGCGCGCTCAGTGCGCCTGCGCCGTTGTGTATGGTGCGCTTGCGCCATAGACATCGGTGCAGTGTTTTCTACAAATATCTCCTTAACCGTGTGGGTTAAGGAGATAGTTCTTGCACCTACAGGTAAGCCTTAATCTAGGCTTACCTGTAGGTGCAAGTTGTCACAGTGGGTTTACAACCACTTTAACTTTAAGAGAGCAAATTTTTCAAGGATGAGGGCTGCTCTCCAAGACTTAGTCGGTGAGGGAATATTGGCATCGATGAACACAGAACAGAAACGGGAATTCTTCAAAAAAACTGTATGCTAACTCACTGCAAAGTATATTCCCATGGGCAATAAGTTTAAAAGACCAAAAATAAAACCTATGTGGCTCACAGCCAAAGTTAAAAAAGCTATAAATAATAAGAAAAGAGCTTTTCAAAAATATAATAATGAAGAAACACTATCATCATTTAAATGTTACAAAGACTCTAACAGAATAGGTAAAAGAGAAATCAAGGACGCAAAAATTCAAAACGAACGACAGATTGCAAAGATAGTAGGACAAACCCCCAAAAAATCTTCAAATATAATAATAGTAAAAAGGTCAGGTCTGAGCATGTAGGCCCTTTACAAAATAATCTGGAGTGGGTGACTGGGGACAAAGAGAATGCAAATGTAATAAATACTTTCTTCAGCTCTGTGTGTACAAAGGAGCATGGGGGAGCTCATGTCCATAATTGGGATGGTAGTGACACAGACCCAAATGATCCACAATGGCTCAAAAGTGATATGGTCCAGAAATATTTAGACAGAATAAAGGTGGATAAAGCACCAGGACCAGATGGCATCCACCCACAGATCCTAAAAGAATTGAGCTCTGTCATTTCAAAGCCATTGTTTCTAATTTTTAGGGTCTCGTTAATGAGTGGAATAGTACCACTGGATTGGTGTAGGGCCAATGTGGTGCTTATATTTAAAAAGTATCAAAGTCTTTACCAAGTAACTTCAGACCTGTAAGTTTAACTTCTATAGTTGGGAAGATACTGGAGAGTTTAATAAAAGATCACATAGATGGATTCTTGCTGGAAATTTTTTTCAAGATACAACATATAATCCCACTGTACAAAATATCTATACAAATCCATTCATTAACATAAAACACCAAAAAAAAACTCCCTGGGAGAATACACTAGGTCCCGATCTTGTCCATCTCCAAAAAACAGAAGAACACATACACCAAAAAAAAAAAAAAAAAGTTACCCTTTCCTTTCCCCCCTCCCCTCTCACACCTGCCGTGTAACACATTATTCAAAATACATTTAAGAAAGGAGCTTAATAATGCCGTATTACGTGTTTCCAAAAACCCCAGAGAGAGAGAGAAAAAAAAAACAGTACCCTTCCCCCCCCCTCTCCCCACCTATTGTGCAATACTTTTCCAAAATATAATTAGGAAAGGAGCTTACCCACTTGAGGACCGCCGCACGCTGATGTACGTCGGCAAAATGGCACGGCTGGGCACATGGGTGTACAGGTACGTCCCCTTTAAGAGCCCAGCCGTGGGTCGCAAGCACACCGCCGGCGGCGCGCTCGCGACCGGGTCCTCTTCTCCGTGACCGTCCCCGCGGGAACAGCGGACCCGATCGCCACTGGTGTCCCGCGATCGGGTCCCAGAGAGGAAGAACGGGGAGAGGTAAGTGTAAACAAACCTCTCCCCATGCTTCCTAATGTGCCTGTCACTGATCGTCTGTACCCTGTAATAGGGAACGATGATCAGTGATGTCACACGTTAAGCCACGCCCCCCCCCCACAGTAAGAAACACAAATCAGGGCACACTTAACTCTTACAACGCCCCCTCCTGGCAAACCCCTTTACTGCCATTGTAATTTTTACAGTAACCAGTGCATTTTTATAGCACTGGTCGCTGTAAAAATGACAATGGTCCCAAAATAGTGTCAAAAGTGTCCGATGTGTCCGCCATAATGTCGCAGTCATGAAAAAAATCGCTGATCGCCACCATTACTAGTGAAAATATTTTTTTTTATAAAAATGCCATAAAACTACCCCCTATTTTGTAAACGCTATAACTTTTGCGCAAACCAATCAATAAACGCCAATTGCGATTTTTTTTACCAAAAATATGTAGAAGAATACGTATCGGCCTGAACTGAGGAAAAAAATGTTTTTTTATATATATTTTTGGGGGATATTTATTATAGCAAAAAGTAAAAAATATTGAGTTTGTTTCAAAATTGTCGCTCTATTTTTGTTTATAATGCAAAAAATTAAAACCACCAAAAAAAAGCTCTATTTGTGGGAAAAAAAGGATGCCAATTTTGTTTGGGAGCCACGTCGCACGACCGCGCAATTGTCAGTTAAAGCGACGCAGTGCCGAATCAGAAAAAAGGGGCCTGGTCCTTATGCTGCGTATTGGTCCGGGTCTTAAGTGGTTAATAGCGCCTTATTATGTGATTCCTCAAACCCCAGAAAAAAAAAAAAAGAGCAACAAAAAATGATATTATATTCCAAGTTACTATTGTCGTGCCTTCTTAAATTTAGTGCTGACTTCTAAAAAAATGTAATATTTCCCTACGCTTTACACCTCCCCCTCCCCCCCCTCCCTCCTTGATACCTACATCCTTTTTTATGTGATTTTACATGTTACCTATTCCGTGCCTATGTTACTATTATCCCATCTTTACTACAACGAGTATATGCAAGTTTTCTAGTGAATAAACTATAAATTAAAAATACTTCTGGAATAATACCAAAGAAAAAAAAAAAAGTAATAATAAGTGTATGTGATATTGAGATCTTTCATTTCTTTCAATGACATCAATCCTTTCTCCAGTTCACTTCCCCAAGGGGGAGGAGAGAAAAAAATAAAAACATGAAGAAGAGAAAAAAGAAAAACACCCCTCCTCTCAACCTCCCCTCGCCAGGCGTGTCCCCAGGCTATCTGGTCTAAGACACAGCAATACCCCCCTAGGGGTTTAATCCACCCCTATTTCAGCGGAGTAGTACAGCCATCCTGCCCATGTGTCTTTAAATTTATTCTGTTGGTCCTTAACCTTATGTATCTATCTCTCTGCTTCCATTATTTTTTCCACCTCCCTTTTCCATTCCATTATGGTGGGGCTTCTAGACTGTTTCCATAATCTAGGTATCAATGTCTTAGCTGCATTTAGTAAGTGTGGGGTAACACTTCTCTTATAAAACCTAGTGGATGATGGCATCCCATGAAAAAGAAAGTGTAATGGCGAGAATTCTATAGGTCTAAGTGTCATTCTCCTAATCCAGGGGTCTATCTCTTCCCAGAATACCTTAATCTTTGGGCAATACCACCATAAATGGAGAAATTAACCCCTTTGGTTACACCTCCTCCAACAGTTAGCATCCACCAATGGATATATCTGAGCCAATCGGACCGGTGTTCGATACCATCTAGTTAAAAACTTATGATACATCTCTTGTATATAGGAACTTATTGAGGTAAAGTGTGTTGCCTCCATCAGCCTTTTAATTTGTTCTGAAGTGAAGTTATAACCCAGCTCCCTCTCCTATTAACGGATGAAGTAAGGAGTTGTCGCATTTTGGGCACTCAAAACCAGCCTATACATTCGTGACAACATATGACCCGGTTCTGATAGGTTGGCGCACCATTCCTCAAAAATAGTAAGTGGGTTTGCTGGCCTAATCTGATGCTTCCACTTATTGAACAGGTCCGTCAACTGATGGTATTTCCATTCAGCCATTGGTACTTCCTCAAGTGTCTGGACCAAATCCACAAATGGAAGCAACTTCCCCTGAGGGGCCACTCCAGCACAGTTTTCCTTCCCGTCCATTCCCCAACGATCTAAACTCCCCTTTTCTTCCCCCGGGAGGAACCAGGGAAATCCCTCTAATGGTATCATAGGGGATATTGGGGGGGTGAACTTTCCTGTATCGTTCATTCTATCCCAAATAGATAATGTTGTCTTTGTCATTGGTGATACATATTCTGACAATCCCCTGTAGGAGGCCGGAATCCAGGGAGCTCCCGCCAGGTTCCTGCCTGCTAATGTTTTCTCCAGGGGCACCCAAAGTTTATTAGCAGAGTCATGACACCAATTCATAATATGGACCAGGGCCATGGCTCTGTATTAAGACACTATATCAGGAAGGCCCACCCCGCCCTCTCATTTTGGTCTTCTCAAAATCTCGTATGCCAACCTAGGGTGTTTGTGGGAGTGTTATAGGTACAGTGTGTAGGACATAAATAAGCCTAGGAATTATACTCATTTTAAGCGCATTTACCCTGCCGAACCATGTCAAGGTGTGGCTTCTCCACTTTTGTAGGTCTTTTAATATAGATACTACCAAAGGTCCATAATATAAATCATATAGACGCTTTACATCTGAGGATATATGAATCCCTAAATAAAATATGGAATCAAAGCGCCGAACAAAAGGAAAAGATCGTTGCAAGTTTTTCCTCATCTTCAAGGCCACATGGCTTGGCATTAACACTGATTTTTCAATATTTATTTTAAAATGAGATAAGAGGCCAAACCTATCTATTTCAAACATCAATTCCTCTTGCGGTGAAGAGAGGTACAACAGTAAGTCATCTGCATAAGCTATTATTTTATGTTCCGTTGATCCAATACAAATCCCCTTAATCTTACTATTCCCCCTAATTGTGCACAGAAAGGGCTCCAGCACCATAGCAAATAACAATGGGGACAATGGGCACCCCTGTCTAGTGCCATTCCGTATCTCAAAATAATCTGATAGTCTACCGTAACTTTAACCCTTGCTCTTGGGTCTGCGTACAGTGCCGTTATCAATCCCATCATCCGTTCCCTCAAAACTCTGACCATAAACTCCCATCCTACCCTATCAAATGCTTTCTCAGCATCCATTGAAATTACTACACTCGGGGTCTGATTCGGTCCTTTATGTGCAGGGCCCGAATAGTATTATCTCTGGCCTCTCCGCCCTTCATAAATCCCGTTTGATCAGGGTGAATCAGTTTAACTATTTGATCTTGTAACCTTAAGGCCAAAATCTTAGCCAAGAGCTTTGTGTCGGAGTTAAAGAGGGAGATGGGTCTGTAACTAGCGCAGCACTGAGGGTCTTTCCCTACCTTCGGGAGGACCGTCACATATGCCAATAATGCTTCTGCGGGCAATGGATTTAATGGCCGAGACAGAGTTAAGACATCTACAAAGAGGGACCAACAAGGTTGAAGAAAACTTTTTGTTATATATAATTGTAAAACCGCCAGGTCACGGGCTTTTACCCAATGGCAAAGTCGCAATCACTCCACCTAACTCTTCAATAGAAATTGCTTTTTCCATTTCCTCCAAGGCCACAGACGAAATGGCCTGTAGCCCTGAGGCGTCAGGATATTCCCTAATCCTGTCCATCTGCCCACCATCCATTGCCCCCACAGAGTCTGAGTCTATATTATATAGGGACGAGTAGAAGCGTTTAAACTCAGCTGCTATTGCTTGGGTGTCTAATATCTGTCTATCACCCGTCTTTATAATATGAACATGGCGTAAATCCTGTTGTCTGTTTAGCTGTCTAGCCAATAGTCTCTGGAAGAAACCTGATTTATTTTTATGAGGAGGTAAGAAAAACCTTGGACAGAGGGGTGACATATAGGGTCTGGGATTAAAAGTACCATTTCAGTCTTTGCAGATGGCACCAAGCTATGCAGTGGAATAACATCCTTATAGGATGCTTACAACTTACAAGCCAACCTCAATGCACTGTTTCATTGGGCAACTATGTGGCAAAAGATGGTTTAATGTAGATAAATGTAAAGTTATGCACTTGGGGGCTAATAATATGCATGCATCATACATACTAGGGGGAGTACAACTGGGGGAATTCATAGTGGAGAAGGATCTGGGGGTTTGGGTAGATCATAAGCTTAATAATAGCATGCAATGCCAAGCTGCGGTTTCCAACACAAGCAAAATCCTTTCTTGTATTAATTAAGAGAGGTATGTACTGCATAGAGAGGAATATCAATTTGCCCCTGTACACATCATTAGTAAGACCTCATCTGGAATATGCAGTTCAGTTTTAGGCACCAGTTCTCAAAAAGGATATTGGGGAACTGGAGAAAGTGTAGAGAAGGGCAACCAAACTGATAAGAGGCATGGAGGAGCTCAGCTATGAGGAAAGATTAGAGGAACTGAATTTATTCTCTCTTGAAAAGAGGAGATTACGGGGGGATGTGATCAACATGTACAAATACATAATACATAAGGAGTCCATATATTGAAGTTGGTGTTGAGTTATTCACTTTAAAGTCATCACAGAGGACAAGGGGGCACTCTTTATGTCTAGAGGAAATGTGATTTAATCTCCAAATTATAGCTGCCAAGGGTGGGCTAACTCAATTTTTAACCCTATGGACTAAGACTGGGATGCCATTAAAGTTTATCTGCTTGTAAAGGCAGGCGTCACAATACTTTTGACAATATAGTGTATATGAAAGGTCCTCTATGTCTTGAGAAAATTGAGTTGGTCTACCAAAGGCATATAGGCTGTTCACTTTGCAAGGAAAGTTGCACTTCCAAGGGACTTTATACCGGAGCTTAATGAATAAACTAAAGCATTGTTGACTTCCACCATCCAATCATGTGCAAGCAAAAATGTTGTTTTGTATCTTCTTGCACATGATTGGGTGTTGTTTGTAAAGTGCAAGTTCCCTTTTAAGCTGAACAAGCTATTTAGTAAATCTACCCCAATGTGTTACAAAAGGCCCTGTATGCCTTTATAAAACATGATAAGTGTAAAACGGCGTTGGCCATGCTCTTTCTGACATTTTTATATTTCTAGCCTTTTCAAAAAAAGGATTTCAGAAAGCTGTGAGTGCTTCGCATTTCTTTGATATTATAAACTGGATTGTTGAGCTGTTTTGTGCTCAGGGCTACATTAGTGGCATGAACATCCTGGACAAGTTCTTGGTTGGTCATGGTGAGTCTACTGGAGGCTTAGTCTCCCCATCCATTCATACTCCAAATGCGCTCATGCTCTGTTGGACCTTATAAATAAATCATCTCTTTCCGGTGGCTCTTCCCATTCATCACTGGTCTGGAACTTTCTGTTTTGCTAAATACATCCCATGTTTAATTTGTAATCCCATTTGTGTCATTAGCTGTAAATGAACATGTTCAGCAGGAGTTGTTTAAGCAGCGCTGCGACCTATCCTAACACAACAAAAATCAACACCACTACTGATATATATGTTTGTATACATTGTGTTTATATAGAATAAAACATCAATAAAGGAAAAAAAAGCCTCACATTCAGTGGGAGTTGCAGAATGGTCCTTGCTATTCAAAAAAATGAAGTCATCTGAAGATGGAAACCCCTGAAAGTATTCCTCAGTATGTGTGCTATACATTATCATTCATTAGTGTTAATCATGGCTGGCAGATCTCATTAACCACATTGTAAACTTTTATTTTTTTCTTCCTCCTGGTCATCTCACTGTTTAGATTTTTATTTTTATTTTTTTTCGGTAGGAAAATACCAGAAAGCAGACGGGATTGGGGTGAGGGGTGGCATAGAAAAAAATAAAAAATAAAGAAATAAATCATTGTATTGTGAGAAACAGTAATCCTTGTTGAGGATTTTGGCTGATTGATATAAATAACATCGTCCCCACCATCTGTCCAAAGAGGGACCTTTCCAGTTAGTGTTAAGCTACAACGGGAGAATAATTAATGAATGGTGTCCTTTGTGCTGGTAATAAAGACAAGACGAATTATGTTATAATCCAACTGCTGCTCATTTGTCACAGCCAAATAAAATGTCAAATAAAAGTGAGGGGTCCACTGTGTTTGTTTAATAGACTTGCTACCTGTTCCTCGGCATCCGGGATAATTGCTGTGAATATAAAATGGTTTACAGCGAGGATATGTACAGTCTTTGGCAGCTGACAGCTTTATGGACATGGGTGTGAGCAAATGAATGACCCAAATATCGCTTCTCCAGTTTTAGTCAATGTAGACAGGTCCACGATAAATCAGCAGGAAAGAAGTTGCATAATTAAAGGCAAACATGAATATGTTGCATTTAAAGTGGCTCGAGGGATGCAGGCTAACTGCTGAGTGTCTTTAAAGTAAATCTTTCACTTGATCAAAAAAAATTATGACAGGTATAAAGCGCAGAAACCTAGAGGTGTCGTCACATACCTGTAGTAGCTTTTGGTTCCACCACCCCTTTATAATGTCAAGTTAATCTTATTGAGCAAAGCTTTGGCTTTTTCTGGTATTTCCGAAGCTTTCCATCTGCACACATTGGTCAGTTTGGAATTCTTTCATAATGATAAGCTGAGTGCCAGAAAGTGTAAAAGTCGCATCTCCAAAGTCGCACTCAAAATTGCACGACTTTGGAGTCGCACAAGTGTGATTAGAGCCTAAATAAAATGATGGCAGGCAGAGTGGGAATGTTAGAGCCACCCACTTAGCAAGTTTTGTGCGGTTCATTATGAAGCCCCTGAAATTAAAACAGTGCAACTTTAGCGAATGTGAGAAGTAGAAAAAAAGGTGTGGGGCGCTGGATCTCCTAAAAGCGGAGGTCCACCCTAAAAAAAAAATTACATGAACAGGCTCTTTAATTTTTTTACTTACCCGAAACGCCTGTTGCTTGTTGATCTTCCTAATCTGCCACTTCCTTCTCCGTGGAGCTGTTCCTTCTCTTCATCCCTCGCGTGGTGTTCTTGTAAATTGGGCCCACTGTCTTCTGGGACCTGTGTGTGTCCCAGAAGACAGCCGCCCATTCACAAAGCGCCGTGCGACTCGCGAATGCGCAGTAGGAAACGGCCAGTGAAGCCGCAAGGCTCCACTGCCTGTTTCCCTTAGATAGAATGGAGGCGCCGGCACCCGATCCGATGGATGGATCGGCCTCTGGAGGCCGACGTCGCGGGCTCACTGGACAGGTAAGTGTCCTTATTAAAAGTTGGATTTCAGCTGGAACACCGCTTCAAAGCAGTAGATGTTCTTGGCCAGGTCCTAATCTTCACAGTGGGACTAGGCCATCAAAAACCAAAGCATCTTCAGAATGATTGCTAGCCCCTCCGTGTCTTCTTTCATACAATATGTCTCTTTCTTGATTGCAACTTATTCTGGGTGTAGCACTACCCCCGTAGGAGCTGCTGGTTTAGATTTGGGCCTGCCGTTACCTTACTGTTCCGTATGCTCGTCTCAGGGGTTCTCCTTGAAGAGTTGTCCAGAAGAAGTTTGCACCAACACAAAGTCTCTTTCAAGGGTTTTATTGAATAAAGTTTCCAACAGAGGGAGTTGAAGGGATGGTGAGGACTCAGGTACCTTAGTTGCGGATCACAGGAATTTTCCTAGGTCCAGAGGAACAACTGTCTCCACGCTGGACTCAGCAAACACCGGCTAGACCCAATCTCACCGGCCTAGCAACCGATGCGTAGCTCGATCACATATAGTCTCTGCCACAGACTTGGTGAAAATAGAACAGTCTTTGCCACAGACTTGGTGTAAATAGAACAGTCTCTGCCACAGGCTTGAGGGGAGAAGCACAAAAGCGCCACTCTAAGTGCAGTAGTAACAGTAAATTTTAATGGATAAAATGGAGAGGGAGCATGTATGTACTCACAAACGTGGAGTTAAAAGTGGACATATAAGATGGAGAAGTCCATATTCTTTCTCAGGCAGAACGGTGGTGCGGAACCGATGGCGCCGGTAGCAGCCGGCGCTTGCTGGGCCGCGATTCGACCGATGCAGGGAGGAACGGAGCCAGGGAAGGAGAGATCCTCAGTCTACAGACCATTTATATCTTCCCCTTTTCCTTCTTGTGACCATTATGATGTGTTTTTTGCTTGTCCATATATACTTCAGGTTCCTGTAGCCCACTTTACATTGTAATTCTTATTCATTACTATTATATCCTATTTGTTACCATTATGGGCACTAGGACCCTGTAGCTTGGGTTGTAGAGCATATAAAGCCCTGATCCAAGATGGCCCCCACTAGGTCTGATGAAGGAGCGCATGCTCCGAAAGCGCTTACCCATTGGTTCTCCAGTCACCCGGAACACATTGATCTCCCAGCAACCCGGAAGTTCACCGCGAGTCACGGCTCGCAGCACGGCCTCTACGCCCGCTGAGGATCTCTCCTTCCCTGGCTCCGTTCCTCCCTGCATCGGTCGAAACGCGGCCCAGCAAGCGCCGGCTGCTACCGGCGCCATCGGTTCCGCACCACCGTTCTGCCTGAGAAAGAATATGGACTTTTCCATCTTATATGTCCACTTTTAACTCCACGTTTGTGAGTACATACATGCTCCCTCTCCATTTTATCCATTAAAATTTACTGTTACTACTGCACTTAGAGTGGCGCTTTTGTGCTTCTCCCCTCAGCTTCCCTGGATTTGCTTCACATCTTCACTGGGCTGCCTTCTAAGTGTTTAGGATGGACTAGAAAGATTTTCTTTTAGACTCATGTGAACATTTTTAATAGCATCCACTGATTTGTATTTTTAATATATATTTTTTTATTTCAGTTCCCTGGCTTTTATTCCCAACCTTATTAGTTGTTTTATTGTCTCTGGTACCAGCGCCAACTTCCTCCTATATCTGCCACAGACTTGGTGTAACCCTTCCCTTGGTTATTTTCTGAATAAAGAACACAGCTCTCAGTGCCAGGATCTTCCAGCCGTTCCGGCAGCACTGTGAGGTAGATTTTGATCCGGATACATCCTCCAATTGAGTCCTCAATTGCTTGGTCCCTTCCAGCAGATAAGGCGACACAGGATCATCCCTGGATCAGTAGGCCCCCAGTAACTCCTGGGCCTACATCTCAGTAATGGAGCCTCAGGCCAACGTGGCCCCGAGGCGGAAACTGCCAGCACCTCCCTGAGGCCATGAGGGCCCTCAGGTCGGGATTGGGCGGGTGGTGCCCACCACCAACAAACGGTGTCTGTCTCTTAAGTACCATCTCCCAGAATGCACAGCGGGTTGACCATGCCCCTGAGCCGCCTCTGAGAAAGAGATACCCAATGCATTCAGCCTGTTGCTTTTCCTATCCTGACCAGTGGTGACAGCGACACCCACTGTCAGGAGGAAAATCATGCAACCAGCTGAACTGAAACAGAGTATAATTTGTAACACAATCCTTCTGAGCCAAACTATTGCTCAGACAACTATAATTTCAACACATAGCGCCCACTCATTGGGAGCAGAGCGCTACATGGGCATTATCAGGTATTTTAATGCAGCTTACACTTCCTTAAAATTTAACCAACAATGCTCTCCGGAATATTCATAACAGTTTTTTTAACATTTTTCTTTTCTTAATTTTGCATTTTTTACTGTATGTTTAACATCTTGTTTTTTTAGTCTCCACTTTTAAATCTCTCCTTAATATTTACAACTCGTATAATGATTCCTTAACTGATCTTTTTTATCCGGAGAAATGTGGCAGTTATGTGAATGTTTAACTGGTAGAGTCCAATTGTAAGAGTTTTCCTCATTAGGACTTTGTTTTCCACCTATGTAAACCTAGAGTTACCGCGATTCAGAGATTAAACACCTAAGTAAACAGCAAATGTGTTTCATCTACAGCTTTCCTTTCATCCCAGGACCGATGGTCTGATTGGCAGCCAGACTCTCATTCAGTGTCCTAATCACATGTAACTTGCTTCTTCTGTGCATGACGAAAGCCTACAGTATTCCATTATAGCACTCTACAATGTTTTGTATTGCAGAAAAGGAATAGACACAATTTCTTACTGATGTTTTGAAAGCAAATTATTTCATTTTGGTACATTTTTCTTAGCGCTGATAATTTAGTGCATCGTAAATAGGCACCAAAGCTTTGATATTATTTACAGTGTGATAGTGTTTTCACCACTTCCATTTCTGTGATAGCATTCGTCAATGTGAATATACAGTATTTATAAGTGCATCCGGAAAGTATTCACATCGCTTCACTTTTTCCACATTTTGTTATGTTACAGCAATGCTGTATCCTGGCCTAGGCCAACAAGGCCCAGGCCTAGGGCAGCACTTTGCAGGGGGGCAGCACAAGAAAAGTCCCCGCCAGCTTGCGCTACACTTTATGGGGCGGACTGGGCTGGGAGGCAAATTAGTCTAGCGCCCCCATAAAGCGGCTGCACTGCTTCCGGTATGCGAGTGGTCGGCATTCCGCAACTGTGGGGGGGGGGGTGCCGCTTCTAATTTTGATTGTCCTATCATTCTGGACCACAAACCTTCCTCACTGTCCTATATGTTTTTTGCTGCACCATTGGCATGGTTAGACCTTCTCAGTCCTCTCCATAAAAAGTAAGGGAGGGTTTATAGCCCCTGTCAGTTTATTTTTTACCATCCCTGTCCCATTGCAGAGATTTCCCTTCACTTCCTGTCCCATAGCCAAACAGGAAGTGAGAGGAAATCTATGCAAATTAAGGACATCCATTGCCCCCCAGGCCCTCAGAACTAGTGTCCCCACTCAAAAATTTCAGAGCGGGTCTTAAACAGCAAGGGGTGGGTCATATTTAAATTAGAGGGTGCACAAGTTTAGTCAGGCCTAGGGGAGCACAAATCCTAAATACACTACTTACAGCCTTATTCCAAAATGGATTAAATTCATTATTTTCCTCATAATTCTACAAACAATACCCCATAATGACAATGTGAAAGAAGTTTGTTTGAAATCTTTGCAAATTTATTAAAAATAAAAAACGAAAAAAATACCATGTATATTCACAGCCTTTGCTCAATACTTTATTGAAGCACCTTTGGCACCAATTACAGCCTCAAGTCTTTTTGACTATGATGCTACAAGCTTGGCACACCTATTTTTGGGCAGTTTCTCCCATTTTTCTTTGCAGGACCTCTCAAGCTCCATGAGGTTGGATGGGGAGCATCGGTGCACAGTCATTTTCAGATCTCTCCAGAGATGTTCAATCGGGTTCAAGACTGGGCCACTCAAGAATACTCACAGAGTTGTCCCGTAGTCACTCCTTTGTTATCTGGGCTGTGTGCTTAGTGTCGTTGTCCTGTTAGAAGATGAACCTTCGCCCAGTCTGAGGTCCAGAGTGCTCTGGAGCAGGTTTTCATCAAGGATGTCTCTGTACATTGCTGCATTCATCTTTCTCTCCATCTTTCCCAGTCCCGGCCACTGAAAAACATCCCCACAGCATGATGCTACCACCACCATGCTTTACAGTATTGGCCAGTTGATGAGCGGTGCTGGTTTCCCCGAGACATGACCCTTGCTATTCAGGCTAAATAGTTCAATCTTTGATTCATCAGACAAGAGAATTTTGTTTCTTATGGTCTGAGAGTCCTTCAAGTGCCTTTTGACAAACTCCAGATGGGCTGTCATGTACCTTTTTCTGAGAAGTGGTTTCCGTCTGGCCACTCTACCATTCAGGCCTGATTAGTGGAGTGCTGCACAGATGGTTGTTCTTCTGCAAGGTTCTCCTCTCTCCACAGAGAAAAGCTGGAGCTCTGTCAGAGTGATCATCAGGTTCTTGGTGACTAAGGCCCTTCTCCGCCGATCGCTCAGTTTGGCCGGGCGGCCCGCTCTAGGAAGCGTACTGGTGGTTCCAAACTTATTCCATTTACGGATTATGGAGGCCACTGTGCTCATTGGGACCTTCAATGCTGCAGAAATTTTCTGTACGCTTTCCCAGATATGTGCCTTGATACAATCCTGTCTCGGAGGTCTACGGACAATTCCTTGGATTTCATGGCTTGGTTTGTGCTCTGACAGTTGTTGTTAACTGTGGGACATTATATAGACAGGTGTGTGCCTTTCAAAATCATGTACAATCAACTAAATTTACTGCAGGTGGGCTCCAATCAAGTCGTAGAAACATCTCAAGGATGATCAGTGGAGTGAAGTGAAGTGCTGTGAATACTTTCTGGATGCACTGTATATACAGCGGATATAATAAGTATTGAACACATCACCATTTTTCTAGGTAAATATATTTCTAAAGATGCTATTGACATGAAATTTTGACCACATGTCGGTAACAACCCATGTAATCCAAACATACAAATAAACCAAAACAAATAAGTTCAGTAATTAAGTTATGTGTAATAAAATGGAATGACACAGGGAAAAAGTATTGAACACGCTAACTGAAATGTATTTATTACTTCGTACAAAATCCTTTGTTGAAAATGACGCCTCCTATATGTAGAAACTAGTCGCATGCGTTGCTCAGGTGTGATTTTGGCCCATTCTTCCACACAGTCTTCAAATTTGAAGGTTCCGTGGGCCTCTTCTATGAACTCTGATCTTTTGTTCTTTCCATAAATTTTTTTTTGGATTCAATCCAGGTGATTGGCTGAGCCATTCTAGCAGCTTTATTTTCTTTATTTGAAACCAATTGAGAGTTTCCTTGGCTTTGAGTTTGGGATCATTGTCTTACTGAAATGTCCCCCCTCGTTTCATCTTCATCATCCTGGTAGATGGCAGCAGATTTTTATCAAGAATGTCTTGGTACATTCTTCTATTCATCCTTCCTTCAATGATATGACGTTTGCTATTACTGTATGCTGAAAAACAGCCCCACACTATGACGTTCCCACCTCCAAACTTCACTGTTAGGCCTCATGCCCACTGGCGTTTTTACAGCTGCGTTTTTTGCAGCTTAAAAACGCCTGTCCATGTTATTGTAAATATATATATTTTTTTTTTTGAAAAAAAAAAAAAAAAAAAAAACGTCAGAGCTAAAAACGCGACCGCGCGTTAGTGCGCGTTTTTGCGCGTTTTTGCGCGTTTTTTGACGCTCGCATTTTTTTCTGCCTAATTCTGACGCTGAGGAACGCACTGGTCCTGGGTTTTTTTTACAGCTTAAAAACGTCTATGCTATTTGCAGCTCAAAAACGTCTAGGTGGGCATGAAGCTATAGACTAACATGGACAGGCGTTTTTAAGCTGTAAAAAACGCTCAAAAACGCGGCTGTAAAAACGTCCGTGGGCATGAGGCCTTAGTATTGGGGTGTTTTTGGGGTGATGTGCAGTGCCATTCGACCTCCAAACCTGGTGTGTATTATTGCACCCAAAGAGTTAAATTTTGGTCTCATCTGACCAGACTATAGTCTCCCAGTATTTCACAGGCTTGTCTAAATGTTGTGCAGCAAACGTTAAACGAGCTTCAACATGCTTTTTCCTCAGCAATGGAGTCTTGCGTGGTGAGCGTGCATATAGGCCATGGCGGTTGAGTGCATTACTTATTGTTTTCTTTAAAACAATTATACCTGCTAATTCCAAGTCTTTCTGAAGCTCTCCACATGTGGTCCTTGGCATTTGGACAACTCTTCTGATAATTCTTTTCACTCTTCTGTCAGAAATATTGTGAGGAGCACCTGGTCATGGACGGTTTATGGTGAAGTAATGTTCTTTCCACTTCCGGATTATGACCCCAACAGTGCTCACTGGAACGTCATCAGTATGTTTTGCAACAATAAGGTTGCAAAGGTCTTGAGAGAGAGCTTTGCTTTTACCCATCATGAGATGTTTCTTGTGTGACACCTTGGTAATGAGACATCTTTTTATAGGCCATCAGTTGAGACTGAATCAGCTGATTTTAGGCAGCTTGGCAGAGGAATGTAGGCTGAGGCCGCTCCTCAATTTTATATTGCAGGGGTCGGTTCGGCAATTTTTTTTTGGTTATAGTTGCGTTACTTTATGTATAAGTAAATTGATATGCCACCACCCCTTTCTCCATGGATCCAGGGAAAAGACTCCTCTTCATCTTTGAGCGGCACTACAAGTTTCTACACCTTCAATCTGACTATATAACCTGCTTTAACCTCCCTGGCGGCAGGGCCAGATTAAGAGCATCATGGGCCTGGTGCTGAGGATTTTGGCGGGCCTTTTTATGGAAACAAAATGAAAATGCAAACAATTTTTCGCTAAAACAAATTAAAATATACTCTCACCAGTAATACCAGCCGTGCAGCAGCAACACCACCTGCTATGCAGTCTCTCACCAGCAGCAACATAGGGAGCCCACATTTCCAAACTGCCATTCAGGGACACCCCCCTTCACAAAAAAAGATGAAGGTGGGGGGTGTAGTCTCGGGGGCTGATGGGGAAATCGGCAGTGGGGGTGATTTGTTAGGCAAATGGCTGGTGTTAGCACTTAAAATCATCTTGACACCATGTGTGATATGGTGTCAGGATGATCAAATTCCATTATTTCTATTACTACATTGTAATATATAGTGAAATAGTTCAACTCACCATAATGCCGAATCAGCTTGTCACTTGCCACCAGATGCAGCTTGTTACCTTGCCACCCATAGCCTGCCACCAGATGTAGTGTATCACTTTCCACAGCTGCCTGCCACCAGATGCAGCATGTCACCTGCCACCAGCAGCCTGCCACCAGATACAGTGTGCCACTTGCCACCAGCAGCCTGTCACCAGGTACCGTGTGCCACTTGCCACCATATAGTGTGCCACTTGACACCAGCAGCCTGCCACCAGATACAATGAGGCCCCTTGCCACCAGATACAGTGTGCCACTTGCCACCAGATGCAATGTGCCACTTGCCACCCACAGCCTGCCACCAGATACAGTGTGCCACTTGCCACCAGCAGCTTGACACCAGATACAGTGTGCCCCTTGCCACCATATAGTGTGCCACTTGCCACCAGCAGCCTGCCACTAAATACAGTGTGCCACTTGCCACCAGCAGCCTGCCACCAGATACAGTGTGCCACTTGCCACCTGCAGCCTGCCACCAGATACAGTGTGCCACTTGCCACCCACAGCCTGCCACCAGATACAGTGTGCCACTTGCCACGCAGCAGCCTGCCACCAGATACTGTGTGCCACTTGCCACCAGCACCTTGCCACCAGATATAGTGTGCCACTTGCCACCAGCAGCATGCCACTAAATACAGTGTTCCACTTGCCACCAGCAGCCTGCCACAAGATACAGTGTGCCACTTGCCACCCACAGCCTGCCACCAAATACAGTTTGCCACTTGCCACCAGCAGCCTGCCACCAGATGCAGTGTGCCCCTTGCCACCAGCAGCCTGCCACCAGATACAGTGTGCCACTTGCCACCCACAGCCTGCCACCAGATACATTGTGCCACTTGCCACCCACAGCCTGCCACCAGATACACTGTGCCACTTGCCACCAGCACCTTGCCACCAGATATAGTGTGCCACTTGCCACCAGCAGCCTGCCACTAAATACAGTGTGCCACTTGCCACCAGCAGCCTGCCACAAGATACAGTGTGCCACTTGCCACCCACAGCCTGCCACCAAATACAGTTTGCCACTTGCCACCAGCAGCCTGCCACCAGATGCAGTGTGCCTCTTGCCACCAGCAGCCTGCCACCAGATGCAGTGTGCCTCTTGCCACCAGCAGCCTGCCACCAGATGCAGTGTGCCTCTTGCCACCAGCAGCCTGCCACCAGATGCAGTGTGCCCCTTGCCACCAGCAGCCTGCCACCAGATGCAGTGTGCCCCTTGCCACCAGCAGCCTGCCACCAGATACAGTGTGCCACTTGCCACCCACAGCCTGCCACCAGATACATTGTGCCACTTGCCACCCACAGCCTGCCACCAGATACACTGTGCACCTTGCCACCAGGTATAGTGTGCCACTTGCCACCAGCAGCCTGCCACTAAATACAGTGTGCCACTTGCCACCAGCAGCCTGCCACAAGATACAGTGTGCCACTTGCCACACACAGCCTGCCACCAAATACAGTTTGCCACTTGCCAACAGCAGCCTGCCACCAGATGCAGTGTGCCCCTTGCCACCAGCAGCCTGCCACCAGATACAGTGTGCCACTTGCCACCCACAGCCTGCCACCAGATACAGTGTGCCACTTGCCACCCACAGCCTGCCACCAGATACATTGTGCCACTTGCCACCAACAGCCTGCCACCAGATACACTGTGCCACTTGCCACCAGCACCTTGCCACCAGATATAGTGTGCCACTTGCCACCAGCAGCCTGCCACTAAATACAGTGTGCCACTTGCCACCAACAGCCTGCCACCAAATACACTGCCACTTGCCACCAGCAGCCTGCCACCAGATACAGTGTGCCACTTCCCACCCACAGCCTGCCACCAAATAAAGTTTGCCACTTGCCACCTGCAGCCTGCCACCAGATGCAGTGTGCCCCTTGCCACCAACAGCCTGTCACCAGATGCAGTTTGCCACTTGCCACGCAGCAGCCTGCCACCAGATACTGTGTGCCACTTGCCACCAGCACCTTGCTACCAGATATAGTGTGCCACTTGCCACATTATAGTGTGCCACTTGCCACCAGAAGCCTGCCACCAGATAGTGTGCCACTTTCCACTCAGAGCCTGCCACCAGATAGTGTGCCACTTGCCCCCGGATACAGTGTGCCATTTGCCTCCCACAGCCTGCCCCAGATACAGTGTGTCACTTGCCACCAGCAGCCTGCCACTCCCTCCAGGACTCTGCCCCGTACTGGCACTGAAAGGTGGCACTGATGAGCTGGACTAATGGGCAATGATAGGTGGCACTGAGCTGCACTGATAGGTGGCACTGATGAGATGCACTAATGAGCACTGATAGGTGGCACTGAGCTGCACTGATAGGTGGCACTGGCTAGCTGCATTTATGGGCACTGATAGAGGGCACTCACTGAAATGTGGCACTGATAAGATGCACTGATGGGCTGCCTGCACTGAGATAGCCCCCCCCCCAAAAAAAAGTTAACCACTTAAGGCTTCAGCCAGTACTGTACTAGTACACACTTCTTCTGCACAATTAGACTTATCTGTCTGACAGTGACCTCCCCAGCAGTGGGCCAGCGCTCATGGCTTACTTACTTTAATTTTTACTGTCCTTCTCCTGGCTCTCACAGCACCGCACACACAGCACTCCTTTCGCAAGGCAATCGAGCCTCATAGGACGCCGGGGACGGCCTCTGGATGATGACGTCACGCCGCTGAGACGTCAAGCTCCGCCTACAGTGTTTGTGTTGAGTACTGAAAGGGGAGGAGCACGCTCAGTCTCGGCGCACTGGCACTGCCTGCGCCGCAAGAGGCTCTGCTGTGGATGATAGCCGCGGCTCACGGCCGCTACTCGCGGCCTGCGATTAAATGATGTTCGGCAGACTGACTCAATATTGGGCCTATGAATAATGCAGATGCAGGCTGCAGCTGCCTGCTGCCTGGACAATGTGGATGTATTATATAGCAGCCGACGGCCGGGCCCTGGTGAGAGAGTTTGGGCCTACATTATGATGGGGGCCTGGAGCTGCAGCTCCATCAGCCCCTATGTTAATCCGGCCCTGCTGGCGGTAATCCTGAGTGTGGCTTGGGGTGAATTTTCAGTACCAAAAGCGGTAACCCCGAGCCACACTCTGGATCACATCGCAGGATCCATGTACAGGTTACTTACCTTGTCCCCTGGATCCTGCGATGTCTCCCCGCCGTGTCTCGCTCGATTCACAGGGCCGAGCTCCGTTCCCTGCGATCGTTGCGATGAACGGGACGGAGTTTGGCGCCAAATTCAAAAAGTAAAAAACACAGTATAGATATAGTATACTGTAATCCTACAGATTACAGTACTGTATCAAATAATTACACATCCCCTTTGTCCCTAGTGGTTTGTCCAGTGTCCTGCATGCAGTTTTATATTATAAATACTGTTCTTTCTGCCTGGAAACAGGAGATTGTCCAAAGCAACCAAAAAGTGTCCCTTTATGTCAAAAGTGGTTTTAGACCAGCTAGAAAACAGCGATAATAAATTAGAATCACTTGCAGAATTGAGCGAAAGTGATTTGTGAGGAAATTCATCATCAAACACTGAAAGTAATGACAGCGACAATTCTGCAACTGAGCAAATTTCAGTGTTTTTGATTTGATTACATTATTGAATAATTTTTTGTATTATTTTTTATAATTATTTATAGTTATTTATTATATTATAATTAATAATTTCTTGTTTCAAACGTTATCATACCCGGAATGTCTACTAGACTCTGGTTTGGACAGATTTAAGTGAGTTATTTCTAAGAATTACAGGCCTACAATATAAAACGCCAAATTTCCATGCAAAACATTGTACCGCTTTCAGCATCAATAATCATACCGCCAGGGAGGTTAAAAGTACCAACAACTCTGCAGTATGAAAGCCTACCTAAACAATCCATTACAATGTTGAGAAGTAGACAGCTAACATACATCTATGGTAGAAGGGATGAGGCCTCAAAGTGGAACCAACGCGTGGTCAGCAGAAGCACCCATTAAATAAAAAATATGTTTACAAATTGATTCTTTAGGAAGGTGGATATATTTTCTGGTCATAAAAACAGGTTAAAACACACCATCCACACGTTTTGTCTCATTAGTGGCCACTACATAAAGAAAAGGTGTACAGTATACTTTAATGGACGGGATCTGTATGTATTCCTACAGCCCAGGAGACACTGTGGAGGATCTCTTTCATGGCTTTTTACTCCTTTTTTGTCGTAGTCTTTGCTACCTCATGCTCACATGGAGCGCAACTGGCTTATCAACATACCTCTATGAAAGTGTTTTGGTACAGTAACTGAGAAATATTGTGTTATAAAGTGAGTTTGACAATCTAACTTAACATTCTCTACCAGCATTCCATGGAATCCTAGGGATCCAGCAGAGGTTGCAAGGGGTTCATTCAGTACTTAGCAGTGGAGGATTCATTTCTCACCTGATAGTGCTTGCATAGCTCCTGTAGAGGCAGAAGGACCAGTAGGGCCTCTCCACTTGTTTCAGATAAGTAACTATTGACTCCAAACCATTGACTAAATCTTTTTAGTTATCTGTAAGTGGTGCATTCTTACCACTGATATTCCTTGTAAGGAGGGCTATTCTCCCACTGATTACTATTGCAAGGGAGCTCAATACTGACTACCAATGTAGGGAGGCACTTTATGAACCACAATTGTACGGGTCCCCATATTGGTCACCAATATAATGTGGAACTTCATCATTGACCATCAGTTTAAGGGGTTGCTACACTGACTATCAATGTAAGAGTCATTGACAATGAGTGTAAAGGGCACTTCTACATCGACTTCCAATATAAGTGGGCACCACACATACCACCAATGTTGGTATGAAACTCTACATTGTCCACCAATGTAAGGATGCTCTAAGTGTGGTGATCTATAATGACCACTAATGTAATGGGCAATAAAATGACCAGCAATATAAAGGGTCACTTCACTAACCACCAATGTGAGGAGACACTTTATTATTTACACCAATCTAAGAATGCACTTTTCGACTGACCACCAATATAAGCGGGTACTTCTACACTGGCCATCCATGTAAGGGGCCCTCCTCCACTTACCACCAGTGTATCTGGAGCAGCAATAGTCACCAATATAATGGGGCACTTCATCAATGACCACTAATGTAAAGGGGCACTACACTAGCCACCAATGAAAGAGGGCACTTCTACACCGACCACCAATGTAAGGGGGAACTTCTACACTGAACACTCATGTAAGGGGGGGCACCTCTACATTGACGCCCAGTGAAGGTGGGCACACTTTCACTGACCACCAATGTAAGTGAGCTCTTACACACTGGCTATCATTGTAAGGGGGCCTTTCTCCACTATCCAAGTGGATAATTTTTCCACTGACCACCAATGTAAGGGAGCCCTTCTAATGACCACAATACAATTCTAACTTTGATGATTTATTTTGCGCTCATTTTAATTATTTAATATATTTATTATTTATTATTATAATTGATACATATAATTCATTGTGATATATAAAAATGATTGACTGGATGTCAAATGCTCTAGATGTGCTTCATTATGAGCTGTTGTTTAGCTCGGTTTTCTTCTATATAATACTTTTAGCTGAATGTCCTTGAAACCTGAAAACCATTTCAAGTGTTCCTCCTTGGTAAAATGGTTAGGAATGATCTAAACCTTCAGCCACAAAGTCCCAATGTGCGTGTATGTGGGTGTGTGAGCATGTATGTTCTGTTACTAATTAACCCCAAAATCTAATATCTGCTTTGCAAATAATATCCACAGCACCTGCGAGCTTTCCTACTCTGGTCCCTGTGACAGATTCTCCTAGTCGATCAGATTATTATGATGACACCAACATGGCAGATACCTCTGCAAAACATACACACACACTCCTTATTTTTATTCTCTTCCTGATTTCCTAAGACCAGAGGAATCAGAGGGACATAAATTTCATCTATATTTAGTTATCCCAGAAATCTGTTACTGTTCACGTCTGGTTTTGGTGTTTACAAACGCAGCCGGTTACTTAGGAGATGGCAGTCAACATGGCCGGGGTTTGGCTCGCTCCTGCGGGAACTACCTAGGATATAGGGCAGGGCTGCACTTTTTTCTCAGAACATGCTCCGGCAGTAAAAATTCACAAACCTGGCATTTCTACAGGCATCTGTCGCCCCACTCTAATGCCAGTTCAGAGTATACACACAAACAGCTGCTTCCTTACTCAGAGGGATGCAGAACGTCTGACAGGTCTGTGTTAGCAGCTTCCACCATGCCAGTTTTTTTATGCACAAAAAAAAAACAACAACTCTCTAATGTTTCCCGTCAAGCCATTAGAAGTGATACAATCAGCCCAGGCCCCATTAAGTCATCAGTGTCCACCTGTGATAAAGACGGCCATTTGTTTTCTTAAAGCTGGCTTAATGTCTGCTTAACTCGATTTGTCAGGAAATGTAGAACAATTTCCTCACAGTCTGAAATTTGGTAGTGGTTCAAAGTCAAAAGGCCAGGTCTAGTATTATTTAGATGATATAATAAACAGTCGTAAAATTGTATCCAAGCCGATGCAGCTCGGTGAGGATCTTAGGTTTCAATAATGATATTTATTTTATAATTATATTTTATTTATTTGCAAGAAAGTCTACATCCCCTCTGTCTAAATATAGACGTTCTGTTGTTAAAATAAATGTTAAAATAAATTTATTTTTTATACAAAGAGGTATTTTCAAAATGAAATGCCAATTGAAGTTTTAGTTTAAATCAGCTAAATATCTTCCAGGTGCATCAAAACAAAGGGCAAAATCGTAGTTTTCTTTCTTTATTCTTTTTCTCGTAACACCCACCTACTTAGGCTGCTAGGTAAATTTAGTTTGTGGCTCCTGCTGTAAACGGGAGCAGTAATTGTTTGCTCTGGTCAGTTCAGGGCTTCACAGGCTGGGAGTTTGATTGCTCCCCTGTCTCTGAAAGAAGTTTCAGGAGTTTAGGCAGGGAAAATTCAGATGATCATCCTGAATATTGAGCAGGACTTTGCCAATTATTGGAGAAGTGTACCCAGTTGGTGGCTGGGATGCTGTTAAATAGTGTGGAGCCCTGAGAAGATTGTGTTTTTCACTCCTGAGGGAATGGGTCTGTGACCTTAGAGGAGTGCCCCAGTGTCCTTTGGACTAGATGGTGGGTTACTTTACAAGGGGCTGCACCTATGGACTGATCTTGTTCCAGGATTCTGCGTGTATAGCCTGCTTTCTGTGCTGCGCTCAAAGCTACCTCATGGTCCCCAGCTGTGAACCTTTAGACTGTTCCAGTCTAGCTATACCCATCCTGCAAGCTATCTCATGGTCTCCAGCTGTGAGATGTTAACTATTCTGTCAAATACCTCATGGTCCCCAGCCGTGAGCCAATAGACTGTTTTGCAATTTCTCATGGTCCCCAGCTGTGAGTGAAAGACTGTGTTACTGCTGCTTTAAGAGAGACGTGCAGAATTGTGTTTGGAGCATCCCATTCCCCATTGTCCTCCTCCTGTTACAAGTTCCTTCAACAGTAAATACTAAAAATACATCCCCTAGACTGTTTACTGAGCTGGAGTGAATATTGCTGTGTGCCTGGCTGTCTCTGCACTGTTCTGTGAAAAAACCTGTTACATCTACAGCAGCCCTTTCAGGGGTAGTGCTACATGTTTTAACAAAGCAGCTGCAGTCTGCGTAGAAAAGCCTGTTGCCCAGCAGTATACTGTAGAGAAAGACCCTCATTGTCTGAGTGGAAGCAGAGGTCTCTCTACATGAGTCTGACACATCTCCTACTAAGTCAAAGCTAGAGCTCTCCATACAGCAACGGTTCCTGCTTCCTGCTGATTGGATAGCTCTAGGTCTGACTCAGCACTTAGCAGGGGGTGTGTTGGACATCTGCAGAGAAACCACTGCTTTCACAGAGACAGTAAGGCTCCTTCTTTACAACATGATGATAGAAGACAGACTTTTCTACCTTTTGGCTTTCTAATGAAAAGGCCAGGAAAACATATTTTAAAAGCACTAAAAATGCTTTTTTCAATGGTATAAATGCAAAGAACTCTTCAAATGAGCTCACTGGCTCTGGCGAGTTAGCTCTTAAACACACAGGCCTCCCTCAATGGGTACCTTGTAGGCCACTCAAAGCATACAAATGGATGCCAAACTACAAAATGAAAGAGTCCAAAGTGCCTTTAATTGTCTGTAATGAAAAGAATTTCCATTGGCAAATAAAAACTCTATTGACTTAAGCTTATTGTTGTGTTTCCAACTTGAATGGGTATATATGTATGATTGAGTTATTTTTCCGGGCTAGTGAGCTATGAATTGGAAAGTTTTTAATATGAGGTTGATTTGGGCCTTATGAGTGTTGTGATTACTTAAAAAACTAAAAAACTAAATTATAATTGGAATTTTGAGCTTTGCTAACATATTGGGGATATTGTTGTTTTCTCTTTTTTGACTGTGGTGCAGTCTATGGTATAATCTCTCTCTATTTTCATGGGGTAGTCTAAACCTAGCCACACAGGGGTTTAGTTTTCTTCCAATTCCTGCTGAATCTGTCAAAATTTACTCTGTGGGTGACCCTGTCGGAAACCACCCGGCTCAACAAAAGGAATCAGAGAGAAAATCCTCAGCTAAATAATCAGTCAGATGCCGTCACTCTTCAGGTGTTTTGACAGTCACGTTGTATCATAATAGGTGGCATTGAAGATTCCTAAACAGAATGAATGGAGGAATTTAGTAATTTCTCTTGTCCAACCTGTGGGGTTGGATGAAAAGAATCTTAATATGCATGGCCAGCTTAAGTGGTTCTATATTTCTATTCCTTCACACCCTGCAAGTGTATAACCAAAAGCTTTTTTTTTGTATTGTATTGTATGGATGGAGTAGGGAAGGATTTGTCCTGGTGCCCATTATCACCAAAGCAGACATTCATTGGTAATTCTAAAACTTTGAGTTGTCACCATATGGGCACCTGTTCTGGTGACAACTGTCAAAGCTGAGAATTCCTATCACTTTGAAGAGATATACTTACCTGCCTTACAGAAAATGCTGATTGGCTGACTATTTCTGATTAGTTCCCTAAGCCTCTTTGGCTGATATAACTTGACCAATGAAATGTATTTCATCATCTTAACACCTGCCATGGTAGCCCATAACAGAGTTTTCTAAAGGACAGAGAACTATTTCAGGGTCACCTATAAATTTAATGACATGGGGTAGGCAGAAGTGCAGAGGAAGATTTATTAAGCTACAAGCCTACTTAGAGGCCAAACTAAAGTCCACAAATACTCAGTGCCAACATGTTCTCCTCGTCTTCTTCAGGGTGCCGTGTCTTTAGCCATCGCAATTGGCCAGCCAGGAAATGGAGGAACTCCCGCACATGCGCACGGTAGTTCATTCATGTGGGCACCAAGGTGGTGCAGTTCTCAATTTCCATTGTAAGGAAGATTGCAAACAGACATTGCTGAAGAAACATAAGATGTCTCCACTGTAATAATGATCCTACTGGCTCAAAATTGTAGTTTAATTTACAGTTTAGTTCCTCTTCAAAAGGATCATGTCAGAAAAAGCTAACCTTTTTTTTAAAGGTGCATGCCCCAGAACATTTGTATCCTTCCTTTAACACTTAATGAGTCATTGATCTGCACCTGATGTGCACACGCTTGTTCTGGGTTTAGTGGCTAACTAAGAAGTGAAGCAAAGTCCCAGAACACCTTCTAGAATAAGTCAACAATGGCACATCCTGTTTTTTTTAAGGGATGCTAGCTACATTCCCTGTTATATTGATGACCATTATAATGGACATTTGCAAATGTCTATATGCACAACAATAACCAAAATATGGAAGAGCAAGGAAGTAAAGTGTGAAAGCCAATACTTTCTTGCTGTGCAATACTTACACTTCAGTAAAGCCTGCTAGTAGGAAGTATACTTAAAGCAGAGGTCCCACGAAAAAAAATATAAAAAACCAGCAGCTACAAATACTGCAGCTGCTGACTTTTAATAAATGGACACTTACCTGTCCAGGGTGCCTGCAATGACGGCAGCCGAAGCCGAGAAATCTCTCATCTCTCAGCTGCCCCCGCTGCCATCCTCTGTGAGGTAATCAGGAAGTGAAGCGTTGCGGCTGAGGCTAATTTAATGCAGATAAGGCACTGCATTTAATTACCACCATAACCACTTCCTTACTGGGCACTTAAACCCCCCTCCTGCCCAGACCAATTTTCAGCTTTCAGTGCTCTCACTCTTTGAATGACAACTGCCCGGTTCCCTACCATGCATGTCCGAGTAGCGCGGCGCGTCCTCACAAGTCCCCGCTGTCTCCTGGGACCAGTGTGTTTCCCAGAAGACAGCGGGGGGTGATGCAAGGGACTTGACTCCCGTGGGAGTCTATTCCCGGAAGTGGGTGCAAATACCTGTATTAGACAGGTATCTGCACCCCCCTCCGCCCTGAAAGATGCCAAATGTGACACCGGAGGGGGGAGGGTTCCGAAAAGCAGAGGTTCACTTTTTGTGTGGACCTCCGCTTTAAAGGAAAGAAATACTTATAAGCATGTAATCTGGTGCTGCAGGACCATACAGCATTTTTCCATATATGTACAGGAAATGTTGATGATGTCAGAAGGATGTCATAATCATGCCATCTCAGCTCTGGATGTGGTACAGGGAACTCAAACACAATATATAGCCAAGGAAAGGGAACTGTCTGAAGACCCTGGGTTAAAGCGGTTGTATACCCGCAAAAGAAAATGAAAAAAAAACTATAAGGCAAAGTCATAATGAGCTAGTATGCACCGCGCCAGCATCACCTCCCGGCATCACCTCCCGGTCACCACTGAGGGAGCTGATATGTTTCCTCTGCGTTTCTTCCGGGGATGACATCACTCCCACGCATGCAAAGTGAATATCTCCTAAACTGTACAGGTTTAGGACGTATTAATTTTACCTATAGGTAAGCCTTATTATAGGCTTACCTGTAGGTAAAAATGTGAAAGCGGGGTATATAACCGCTTTAGGAGCTTGACCCTGAATGTCACTTCCAGCCTGTGGTTCCAGTTACCACACCAACAATCATCCATTGGACCACAGCATTTTTTATACATACATGTGATGGTTCCAGTAATCAGGGGTACATTCTCACTGTCACATAAAAGAGTTAGGTTATTGTTAGACAGAATTCTAGTCCTAAAATTGGGCATGCACTAGTAAAATTTTGTTCACAATTTTTCTTTTTTAGAATGTTTATTTGATTTTCTAACTGTTAGTGGGGTCGAATCTACTTTCATTTTAAAAAATTCTAAGAAGCGTGATTGAAAATTGTTCTTGAACAATTTTCTAACAGAAAATGTGGTTTTGGCGTGGGAAAGTTAATTCAGTCCAAAATCCAATCCCAATTTTGAAGTACTTTTGAATGACCTTTGTCAAGATGTCGTATGTACTAAGAATTTTGATACAAATTCTTATACATTCAATCAAAAATCAATGGACGGATCCCCTGCTGAGAAGAAATTGATCCAGCCTGTGTAAATGGCACAAGGGAGGTGAAGGAGTTTTATAGGAAAGAAAGAGGACAGACTAAAAGAAAGAGGACAGACTAACAGAAACAGTCAACGTGAAGCATGATCTGCATACTCCAGGTCCATGACCTAAAGCATTGAAGAAATCAGAGCCACAAAAAAGCCAGGCAGCTGGCATTTTCCAAAGGAGGTATCAGCAGTGACAGCCTAATGTTCCATCAGTACGGGAAAATATTTACGTAATGAAAAAAATTTAGTTTTGTATATTTAACTGCTAAGAAAAAAAAGAGGGTTTTGTTATAGTAGGTCGACAATACATTGTGCACCTTTTGAATTGGAAGTACAGGTCTTAGAGCAGAACGAAAGGCAAAAATACTTACCCCGGTTCCAATGGCCTGATGCCCACTAGGTCCTTCGCTGGCATCTCATCCCTGGCATCTCCTGGGTGCTGGTCTTCAGCTGTCTTGTTTGGCAGGCATGGGATGACTTCAGTCCTGCACATGTGCAGCAGTGCGGTCATCCCAGCACACAGGTAGTGTGCTAGAACATAAACTGAGCTGTGCATGTGCTGCTTTGTGTACATTCTACAGTAGACTGCAAAATTGCAGTGAAGTGCATTTTATTGCAGAAGATTCATTACGTGTCTTTTCTGCATAAAAAGAGCCTGATTGTTCACAATTACATTTTTTTCAACTTTAGTTCCACTTTAAAATGCCTGGTCTTACAAATGTTCATACACATTGCAGTGATGTCATACTGTGGATGAGCCAAGGGTTCCCGGGTTGCAGTGGGCATGGGGGCTATGGCACCAGGGCAGCTAAAAAAACAAAAACAACTGGTGTTACAGAGCATTGAGAAACTTAGACTTGAGATTGTTGACATCTGCTGAGGTTGAAGCGCTCAGTAAGCAGGAAATGGGGTGTCACTTTGACTGGTAGTTTACCATTACCCTGGCATCCTAATGAAGTGTCTGCAGTATACACAGCTTCGGCATGGCATCTTAACGCACGGCTAAGCAAAAGCACTTTCCTCCTTGTCACTGTCATCCATCTGCTTGCACCCTACTGCAGCCAATGGGATGGAACCATGCTACAATGTGCTATAAGCCATTTCCACTTGCCTATTGCATAATCAGCGCCATTAAATATGTTAAAAAATGACTATTATTGGTTGTTTCCCTCTGTCTCCGGCACCTGGAGTTTGATACATTACCGTTCAAGTTTTCCAAGAGCAGACTCGCTTATTAATGTTATCTATGTAAAGTGCTGTGAAATTAAGCCAAGCGCCTTCGTATTAAGACTTTATTCACTGAGCACACACAGGCTGTCTAATGGTTCCCTTCATTTATCAATTTACAATGCAAAAATCTCTAATGCAAAGGTTATATCCAGCCATGGACAAGCGTAGAATTCATCACATATTTATTTTCTTAACTTGCCTCCCTTTTTATGTTTGTTTGTAAATTTTATGGCTGCGTTTTGTTATGCTATTATACTTCTTTTTGGCTTATGCATCATTAATGCACTGGAGTTAAATGGAGCGTGAACTACTATAAATATAGGATGGTACTAAAGTAGCTCAGGTGTGAACCAAAAGATGGCCCTTGCTTCAGACATCTCAGGTGTAGCCACAATTACTGAACCTCATCCTCCACAACTGACACTTAAAGGGTAAGTCCTCCTAAAATATCTCTTTGAAACTACAGTTAGTAGATATCACTACCTGAGCCAAGGGTAGGCATACCTCATTACCAGCTGCACATAGACCTTTTGGACTTAGAGGCCTATTTATATTAGATGTGGGTCTGTCCTGTGGAAGACATGTGGAATGCTTTTCTCGTTTCCTTTGGATACCATTAGGACTGAACGTAAAGGAGGTGGAGGTGGATGAGAAGGGTGGGGAAGGGGAAGGTGGAGGAGAAGGGTGGGGAAGGGGGAGATGTTTGCTGTAGTAGTCCAAAAGACCCCTGATTGACAGTTGCATATAATGAGCCACACCAGAGTTCTGGGTATCACAAAGGCTACTCAATCTATCTATCTAATTATCTATTCTACTCTATATCTATCTATCTATCTATCTATCTATCTATCTATCTATCTATCTATCTATCTACCCATTTATATATCTACAGCAACGTTTGTGTACTTGGGCAGTAGTTGAATGTGGAGGTCCAAGAGTCATTATTGCTCCAGGGCCCTTTGCTGTTTTTGTCTGCCACTGAGCCTAAAATCAGACCTCCTGTCACCACAGTGAACATTAAGACATGGTCTGGGTTTTGACTGACCAATGGTTCTACAATGTGCATTATCCATCTAAGGGGAATTTTCTAAGTGGTTGGTTTGGTGTCCAAGAGGATCCCCCTTTCACGAAAAATGAAAAGGGGATTACCTCCAAATATCAAATATCCCACCAGACCCCACTGCACATTGTTGCCATGATGCCCCATGCTGGTGGTGTAGCGGTCCATACGCTGCAATATATAGCCCTGGAGTGATTGCCCATCTTAATGTTTGCCATGGCAAGCGCTCATTGCTGACCAATGAGAAGCACTTCTTTCTTCTTTCTGGGACACCTTACCAGAAGAAGAAGCCTCAGATGCTCTACTCATTGGTCAGCATGGTGGCTGAGATGACCAATGAATGTTTGCCATTGCAAGCATTAAGATGGGTATTCATGCCAGGGCTGTGTTTGGTGTACAGACTGCTAAGCTGTCAGCACAGAGCATCATTGCCACTACATGCAGAGGGGTTCGGAGGGGTGACTAAGATATTTGGAGGTAATTCACTGTTTCATTTTTTGTGAAGAGTGGAACTTACCCTGTAAGCTATGAAGATACCGTCACAAAAGATAGAAGAAGCCTACAATTGATTCTGCTCTTCAGTATCCACCCAAGTATCCACCCGAGACTAATTTATCTCTTTTCAGTGGACTTGTCCTTCAAGTACTCATCTTGCTGCTGCATTCACTGAATTAGTTCCAAAAATGTGTCTGAGTAGTTCTCTACAGGTGGAGAACAGGAGCTGAAGTCATCTTTTACCTATCTCATTCACATTTATGCAACAGGGAGTCAGTGGCTGTGTTCAGATGGTCGCCATTTTGCTGAAGTCCACTAAATTAGTGGACTATATTTGTTTGTACTGATGCAACAGTATTTCATTGGTATATGTGAAATAACCAGCAATCAGAATCTGGACTGAGACTAAGTGGATCCTGGTTAATCCCATATCAGAAATGAACATTATGACCTGTTTTAGTTTGCATTATTAGAACATTTATCCATGTGCAGTAGAATATTTACTAATCTCTGATATCCTTAATCTGAAGTCAGTGCAATCCCCTGCAGAGCAAACACACACAGCTTTATAGAGGGTTAGTAGGAGCAATTGTAAAAGTGTATTTCCTGGAGCCTGTGCTTTGTATCTTCATCTGTCTCTCCCTCCTGCATCACCAATCACATTCAAACTTCTTAAAGCGTTACTAAACCCACAACAGTAAAATCGGGTGTATATGCAGTAAAGCATCCTTGTTATACGCACTATGAAACCTAAGGGGTTAATAATTTGCATTGTGTAAAAATGCTGTTCAATCCTGTTTTCTCTGTTCCTCCCCTTCTTCCACAGTTCCCAATCTATCTCCTGATAAGACAGAGGCTAGGGGACAAACTGCACATGCTCAGTTTAGTGTGTTTTGCTAGAGAGTTTTGTTTTCCTGGAAGAGTGCATGTGATCAGCATAGGACCAATTAGCACTGTCCAGGCAGAGGGTCAGGGGTCCTGCAGCCTTATAGGACAGTCAATGCAAAATGAAAACTCCTTTTACAAGCGTTAACCAGACACTGATAGAAGTCCCAAGACTGCTATATACTGCTGATTAGAAAAGGTATTTAGCACTTGTTCTGTGTACTGTGTGAGACCAGATATAGTGAATGCAGGCTCCTGGGTTTAATAACACTTTAAGACATTTCTAAAACTCATTGATGGCTTTTTATTACTGGCATTTGGGTTGTGTTAGAGGCAGCAATTTGGGTGTTCCAACAGCACCAGCAAGTGTGCTCTGAGATTACCAAATTACAGGCAAACGGGAGAGGGTTAGTCTGCTGCATTACAGCAATGTCTGAATGAACAACTGAACTAATTGGCAAATAAGCTCAAACTCAACTCCAAGCTGGAAGAAAGGAAAACCTTGCAGTTGGCCTCCCCCTAAACTACAAGGGTTCAATGTTCATTACATCTAGGGGGTTTATGAGAAAGCTAAATTCCTTCCCTTACCTCTGCTATGGTCAGCTCTGGTGCTGTCCTCTTTTTCCTCTGGTGCTCCAGACTGTGGGTGTTCCTTCAGTGTCATCACTCACAATGCAGGGCTAGAAACCTTTCATTATATATTGTGGAGGCAGATGTGTGATTGCAGCCAGGAGCAGCTTATAGAGGATGCTGTAGAGAACCTCTCACACCACTGAAGGGACCCTGGCTGAGTGAGGAATAAGCTGAGTATTACACCTTATTCCTCTACCCCTAAGCATTAAGGAGCATTAACTCATGCATCCTGGGGAGGTTGGGTGCGGCAGTGCAAGGGTTGTTTTTTCTTGTGACCAAAGTTGTGGGGAAGAGTTAAAATGTGGGCTATGTGCATTCAGGTCATATGTTCCTGTTTG
The DNA here is from genome assembly GCA_029206835.1 of Rana muscosa. Classification (NCBI taxonomy): domain Eukaryota; kingdom Metazoa; phylum Chordata; class Amphibia; order Anura; family Ranidae; genus Rana; species Rana muscosa. Next base: position 440,905,151 of record CM055127.1, on the reverse strand, counting down.
GTACAGCCCCGTACACAAGTACCACTCAGATGTGCCTACAGCTGCATAGACCCAAATCATATTTCAGCCTGTCATTGATTTTAATAGGCTGCTGGTAGCAGGCTGTACACATCACCAGCGCCTCTTGGGTGCCAAAATATGCCCAGTTTTTAAACTGCACAGGCAAATGCTTCCATGTACGAGGCCTCAAGGGTCCAGAAAGCACATCATGCCCCAGATGATGTTCTATTGAACTAAACTTGTCGGGTAGACTAAAATAGCTCCATGTTACAGTGCTTCTTGGATATATTTTTGATCACATACCTTATCTCGTCTGTTTATATCATCACTGATGTAAGAGTTCTACCTTTTACAATAAAACCCATAGTTCATTGTTGTACACTATGTGGCGGCCTTTTTTCTTTTATGAATGGTGGAGTCCATGATTGGGTCCGGTGACAAAGTTGAACGGAAGCTGACCTCACATGTTGTTTCCTGAGAGCGACCATGTTCCCAATTCCATGCCTGTTTGACTCTGTGCCGCTGGCATTGGGTCCACTGAGTCCGGAAAGAGTATCCATTTTTTTTCATCGGTGGTGGATTCACAATCTATGGTGATTTCTTACTGGATGGTGTCCTATCCTTCAGAGGTCGAACATATCTTCAATTTCAACATTGATTTCTACCTAAACACTTGTGATTTCATTTCACCTGTTTGGACTGTTTTTTGTTTTTCCCTCATGGGTTATTTATTCACAATGCCATTTCACATATATGGATTTTTTTTAGTGTTTTAAATTTATGAATTGTATTTATATTCATTTATTGCTGTTTGCACCTAGCATTTTATTTTAATTTGCACAGTCAATGTGTTATACTTACTATTTGCATACTTTCACAATTTTCTAATATATACACACAATATGGATTAGCGCTGCACTTAATATTCCCACTAAAGGGTCCAGAGTTTTGTTTTAGGAACAACTCATCTTGCCTTCGCTGACCAAGACACTTTTACCTCTCCAGGATCTTGAATTTGGGATGCTGGACAGTGTTTTTTTTTTTTTTTTTTTTTTTATGTACCATCAATTTATCTGAGCACTCCCAAATACCATTCTATCAAAGCCATATTAGAAAAACAGAGATCGAAGGTGGATAGAACTGGCAAATCTAATATTTTTCCCTCATAAAAGATTATATTTCCTCTTCACAGTTCAAATAAATAATAAAAACAGTTAGTGCTTATCAAGCAATGAAAACCCCACAGAGTACATCGTCCTTTTATTTCCCCTTTGATAAAAACATTTCCGATGCAAAGAAAAAAAAAAGGGTAATCGAAGCATAAAAGTCATGGACGTATCCTGTCCTCAGTAGTTTACACATGAATAACTTAACTTTATCTGGAAGAGAATATACCCCCGCAAGGTCACATTCAATACACACAACACCTAGAAATAATGTGCTTTTTTTTTCTTTTAATCCATTTTCAATGGGGCTGCAGCGGCCTCATAAAAAAAAAAAAAAAAGCGCACTTGTACAGAAAGGCAAAGGTAAGCGGCCAGCAGAAAAAAAAAATCGTATTACGCTTTTTTAGTGCATCAGTACTCCATATTTCCTGAAGACTTAAAAGAGCAAAGAGCGACAGAAAAATTCGGCCTCAGCAGCTTTATGTTGCCGAATGGCGGAAAGTGACTATGTGATTTATAATGAGAAAAGGTATCTACAACACACAATTTTCTACCTAGCTGCAAATAATAATTCATAGTGATGTCCCTTGCAGATAAAAGACCTTTTGTGTGTTGGGCCTATGAGGTAAAGTGATCATGATGAATGTCAGGCGGGCGCAGGTAACAGCTTTACAAACCATTAAGATTAGCTGGGCCTTTTTTCAATGATAACAGTAGCCAAGCTGTGACTGTATGTGGTAATAATATCTCAGTACTGATAAATGCCAGAGACGGCCAGAGGTGTTTATCATCCCTGGCGCAGAAATGCTGACTAAAGTTACCACATGTTGACTTTTTTTTTTCTTTCATTCTTTTCTTGTTTTACAATAGATTAGAAATGTACAGCCAATAGATAAAAGAAGAGCAAAACTCTTGGGTTTAATAAGGAGAACCTTAGGGTTGTGTGCAATACCGCTGGCCATTTTGTATCCTGGGGCCTCAAGACCCAACTAAGGGCACACTATGGCTGCCAGTGCTTTATGGTGGTGATGAAGGCTTCTTAGAATGCCTGTGCTCTGCCTTCTGCCTGGAATGGTCTGTGTTGCTCATAATTACCAGATTTTTACTTAAAGTAGCATTAAACCCTCAGCGTTTATACTGGGACCCGTATAAACAGAAAAACACCGCTTTAAGCCCCAATGTATCAGCCTGGTGACTCCAAACACTGCCGGGTGCTAGCTTCTAGAGGGCACGTCCAGCTTTATCAAGCAATCGGTCAAAAGGAGAAATGAAATCGCACACAGGGAGATCGCTCAATCAAGTGTATGACAGATAGGCTTCAGCTTGTCTCCTCCCAAGCCATGCCCCTCTTACACATTTCACCCTCTCACAGGCTTAATCGTAGAGAAGGTTTAAAGTGGTTCTAACAGCAGAAGGTTTTTTATCTTAATGCATCTATGCATTAAGATACAAAACCTTCAGTGTGCAGAATACCCCTCCTAATACTTAACTGAGCCCCATTTAGATCCAGCGATGTTGCACGAGAGAATCAGCTGTCCGGGACTCTCCTTCCTGATTGGCTAAGACAGACATCAGGTGTCATTGGCTCCTGCTGCTGTCATTCAATGTCAGTGAGCCAATGAGAAGAGAGAGGGGGCGTCCATGTTTAAATGGACACATAGGGCAGCGGCTTGGCTCGGGTGCCCCCATTGCAAGCTGCTTGCTCTGGATTCACTCAGCAGAAGGGAGGGACCAGGAGCACCGGCAAGGGACCTGAGACCTGCCCCCATTGCAAGCTGCTTGCTGTGGATTCACTCGGCAGGAGGGAGGGGCCAGAAGCGCCGGCGACGGACCTGAGATCACTTTAAGCTTGCAAGAAGATTAAATGCGTTAGAGGCCGTGGCTTGAAAGGAGACAAGTAGAAGCCTATCTATCATGGTCAGGAGTCAGACTCAGAGAGCAGTAGCTATAGCAATAGAGAGGCTCCCACCGACCAGCAGGATGAGTACACCAGCGGGTCACCCTGGCAGCTCCTGATGGTGATTGGTTTTGCTGCCTGTTGGGACCAGGTCATGGTCCTCAGGCTCACCCCACCAGGAGGTGAGCAAGCTCGGGTCCAGTAGCAGATTTAGCAGATAGGCATCAAGGAGAAGCGTAGTCAGTAAAAAAAAGCCAAAGGTCAGTAATGAGCGGTTGCAGTTTGGGATGAAGAGGAACAAGCCAACAAATGGTAGTACAGAAAGGGACAGCTACAGGTGTGCAAAGGAGCAAGTTATTGGCTGGAGAGAGCACAATAATTTGGCAAACAGGAAGTGCAGGGACATGGCTTAAATCAGGAAATTCATGGGAGGAAAAAAGAGTTCAAGTTTCACCAGAAACAAGAAACAAGGCAAAATTTTCCTAAGAGATCATACAGGAAGCTGTCTAGCATCTCTGGTGGCACAGTGCGATCAGGTGCTGTGGTCACATCTATCTGCCAAAACACGTTAATTTTTTTTAAACCCACTATCATGTAGGCAATAAAGATGTTCATATGGATTTTGGAGTTGTGGAATCTACTCTTTGTTTTTGGCACAGTGTGAAGAGCTACAGCCAGATACCACAGAGGTAGCAGGTTCAGATCCAGACCCTAACACTATCTGTCATAAACTCGATCGGACGGTCTCCTAGTGTACACTTCTATTTCTCATTTTGACTTCGGTATTTTTAGTTTAACACTTTAATAACAGTAAAACAAACATTACCCAGTAAACTATTGTAGACCTTCCCATCCCACGGGCGTATTAGCCCAGTTAAAGGGACACACTGGGTGGAAGGGGCTTAAAGAGCTCCAGGGCATCGCTGCTATCTGACACTTCCTGGGGCTTCAAATGCAAGTTCCCCACTGGGCGCTGTGATTCTTCAGCTTCTCTTAAATTTGACCAGCAGGGACCAGCTGAAATTCAATCCATCATAGATCGATTTCTGTTGAGTAGGAATGGTAAATCGATTAAAGTGATTGTAAAGGCAGAAGATTTTTTATCTTAATGTAGTCTGTGCATTAAGATTAAAAACCTTCAGTGTACAGCAGCCCCTCTCAGCCTGCCTAATATTTACCTAAACCCTATCTCAATCCAGCGATCTGCATGAGTGGCTTGGCCGTCCAGGACTCTCACTGCTGTTTGGCTGAGAAGCAAAAGAGGCGCCATTGGCTCCCTCTGCTGTCAATCAAAGTCAGTTAGCCAATGAGAAGAGAGAGGGGGCAGGCCAAACCGCTGTTCTGTGTCTGAATGGACACAAGGAGCTGCGGCTCGGGTGCCCCCATAGCAAGCTGCTTGCTGTAGGGGTATTCAACAAGAGGGATTGGCCAAGAGCGCCCATGAGGGACCCAAGAAGAGAAGGATGCAGGCTGCTCTGTGCAAAACTACTGCACAGAGCAGGTAAGTATAACATGTTTGTTATTTTTAAAGAAAAAAAACAAGACTTTAGTATAAATTTAACTTCTGTCCAACGGGGCTGTTGGAAAACTTTTGTAGATCAGCAGCTTGCAGCCAATTGACTGCAGCTGCTGATCAGTGTATTCTGACAGCGGAGGAGTCCCGCTGTCAAAACACAATAGCTCAAGGGGGAGGATTCCTCCATCCACCTTACATGTGCGTAAGAGGGAATCTATTTGCTTTTTTTCTATCAGTCCTGCAGTGCCCTAGGGATCGGTTGCAAAAACCACAGAGCGCTGGGGGGTTTGCCTGAATCCGACACTCCCAGAAGTGTCAAATGCGGAACATTCTTCTGCAAACATAGATCTTTAATGCAGCAGCACAGGCAGCAGAATGGATAAGTATTAATTTAATTCTTTCCCGATTGCATTTTTTTTTTTGCCACCTTATGTGGTAGCAAAACATAAATAAAACAATAAGAGCCGCTCCATGTGTACGGAATATACCTTTTTTTTTTTTTTAAACACACAATAATTTCTCTACAATATTGTTCTTTCTTTCCTCGCTTCAACACAATAGCAAAAACCTGTGTCTGGAAAAGCATATGTTTGCAGAATTCCTTCCTCTGAAAAGGTATATTTATCCCTGGGCGGGATGCCTCCTGCTCGGAGGCTGATTTTACGGCACATTAGAAAATGTTATCAGATTTATGAAGTCGTTGTCACACGCAGATTCTGGCAGCGGCTCTGCACAGTGGGCTCTTGGAAGATGATTTATATGGCGCCTGTGCCAACCTGTAAGGTGTCTTGTTTAATGGTTAAACAGCATCCCTCCTAGCTGTTCTGGACGATGCGCTCCTTTTACCACGATCGCCACGGAACAATTGGCAAAGTTATGGCGATCGGCGTGGTTTGGTACAGTAAACAGAGACACAAGGACAAGTGAAGAGCATACTCGAGCAAGTGATGTTGTTTCTGTTTGGGGAGTACGGCTTAATTGCTGCTCTTAATGTCCTATTAAGTGACTGAGTACATTCCAGCTGTGAGCCTGTGATAAATCATTTTATGTTCAGCAAGTGGGACTTTCTCTGTAGAATGAAAAGAATCACCCACCATCAACCACCATCTTTTTTCCTTTTTTTTTTCTTTCATTAAATTTAAATATTTCAAAAATCTATTTCAGGATAATTTAGAGAACAAATGTAGATGGACTTAAAGTGTATTTTCACTTTTGCAGCCAAACTGGGATAACGCCTACTTTATATTTGTTACATGTCCCCATTCACATTGCACAACTTAAAAAAAAAAAAAAATTAAATTGCAGCTCCATTCTGGACCTCCAACAAGGAAAAATCCCAGGTAGTTCTCTTTATTTATGAGTGGACTGGGGAGCTGTGTTTGCCATAATTAACAATATTGGTGCAAAAAGCGCCAAAGTGATGATTAGTGCAAAAATAGTGTCCAATCAAAGAAGATTCTGATAAACAGTTCATAAAATAAAGTGCGTGTGCATAAAACAATGGAATCCAATTCATCCCAGTATTTCCACCATCCGCTGTGCGCTAATGGTTTGCCCCAGCCTCTTAATAAATGGAGTACTGATTCCACAGCAATCGATTGATATCCAGAGGTATCCAAGACCAGACAACATCAACTTAGGGATCTCCTCTGCTGCCACTTCCAGTAATGTCTCCAGCATTGGAGATCCCTAATGCCATGTACACACGATCGGTTTTACCGATGAAAACAGTCCAATGGACTTTTCTCATCGGACAAACCGATCGTGTATGGTCCCCACCGGTCTTTTTTCCATCGGTGAGAAAAAATAGAACATGTTTTAAATTTATCAGATGGGAAAAAAAAACATAGCAAATTCCGATCGTCCGTGTGGAACTCCATTGGACAAAAAACCCACGCATGCTCAGAATCAAGTCGACGCATGCTCAGAAGCATTGAACTTCATTTTTCTCGGCTTGTCGGAGTGTTTTACGTCACAGCGTTTGGGACAGTCAAATTTTTTACTGATGGTGTGTAGGCAAGACTGATGGAAGTCAGCTTCATCGGATTTCCGATGGAAAAATCCATCGGATTAGAATCCATAGGAAATCCGATCGTGTGTACAGGGCTTAAGTCAATGTTGTCTGGTCTTGGATACCTCTGGATATCAATCGATTGCTGTGACATCAGTACTCCATTTACTTAGAGGCTTGACTTGACCTGTAGGGGTCTTCGTATGAGGTGAGAGGCTGGGGCAAACCAATAGTGCACAGCGGATGGTGGAAATACTGGGATGAATTGGATTCCATTGTTTTATGCACACACACTTTATTTTATGAACTGTTTTTCTAAATCTTCTTCGATTGGACACTATTTTTGCACTAATCATCACTTTGGCGCATTTTGCACTTTATCTTTGAAGAACTTTTTTGCACATATTGCATATTTGCATGTTTTATGAAGATTTTCTTCCTTAATTATTGTACTTTATTAGACTTGTTTATTATATTGTTTATTAGCACCGATGATTTAGTATTGTTTATTAGCACTGAGTAAGCGCCACATTTTTCTGCATTTTTATTATCTTAGTGTGAGAACACCTTTTATGTTGGCAGCTACTCGTTAGCCTCCCTTTTCATTGTTAGTTTGCGCATTAGTATCCATACTTTTTAACAATATCGGTACAGTGCAGGCCAGTGCTGGGACAAGGTCATCTAGAGCCCAGGGCGATCATGCCAAACTGCGCCCCGCCACAAAGATGTATTATTATTATGTGTCAGCAAACCCCCTTCCAAATAAAGTGAGCCCTAATCTGCATGCTTACCCACTAAGCTTAAATTTCCCCTCCTCCCAGTACAAAGGCACCCCAATGCTGGAATCCCCTCTCCCAGCACAAATCTTTGCAGCCCACCCACCAAATCCCCCCATTACAAATGCCCCCCTTCCAAAAAAAAAATTACCCCTCCTAGCACAGATCCGCTACCCCTAAAATTTCCACTCCAAGTACACATCTTCTCCCCCCTACTCCAAATCCCCCCTTCCAGCACAAATCCCCCCTGATAGCACAAATCTTCTTCCTTCCATCCCTCCTTTCAACAAAAATCCCCCTAAATCACTACTTTTAGTGTACATACCCCCAAATTTCCCAATACTTTCCCACCTAGCCATCTTACTGTTATTCTGCTCTTTCCGATCTTGGATGCAATGCCACAATCCTTCCCCAAGGATTGCGGCATTGCATCCAAGATCGGAAACAGCAGAATAACAGTAAGACGGCGCTCATCACGCCGCGATTCTCTGTATTGCTTACTTCTTTTAGTTGTAATGTAAGAGTCCACCTTTTTACTCTTAATAAAAACCCTATTCTTATTCAAAATTACTACACCATTGGAGGTTTCTTGTCTGTTCCCTTTTTGGGCTCTGGGTTGGAGTCCCGATCCCCCTTCCATCTGTAGGCAGCGTGAGTGGTGGTGGCCAGACCCTCGTTGTACCAAAGTGGAGAGGATATAAAGAGAAAGACAAGACCTCATGTTATGCCAGTTACCTTTTGAAGTGAGGTGAGAATACTGGGAGACAGGTGTAGGATTCACCAGGGGTTCAATACTACAATTTGGTATTTAATATAGAAGACCCTAACTCCATGTAAGGATACCACCGATTGGAGATACCTGATTGATACCTTATGGACTTTGAGATCTCATTTATCACTGTTTTTTTTTTTTTTTTTTTAATAAATCTTTTTTATTGAATTTTTATAAAACATACACACAATTTGCCCACATCTAGGCACAACAGCTGCCCACGCATGGGCCATTACCCTGTGTCGGCATCAGACCGTCACAGGGCGACAAATAACAAAAAACTTAACTTAGTCTATACTACAACCCCAAACTTGGGGAGAGGGTTCATTCAATATACATCATGCTTCAAAGTGTTATTATTAGAGGAAGGTAGCCTGAAGACATTTTTTGGGTTAATAAATCGATATTTCGAAGATACAATATAAGTCTAGACCGTGGTCACTGTATCACTTGCCGTGCTTCTGTCATCTAACCAACAGTTCCATACCTTTTCAAATTTGTGCGGACAACCTCTAGACAAGCATGTGGCTCTATATAGGGGCAAACTGGCATTAATTAAGTTTTTCCAAAATTTAACAGAGGGGGGAGACGATTTTTTCCAATTCATTGTAATGGCTTTGCGTGCATAATACAACAACAGGGATATGAGTGTTTTTCTGGCTCTGAGTATTGGCAGTTGTTCAACCAGTCCTAGCAAACAGTGTATGGGCTCGCATGGGACGCAAGTCCCGGTGGCTTTATTGATCACCTGTATCACTTCACTCCAATACTGTACAATTGCTGGGCAAGCCCAGAAAATATGGAAGAAACCCCCTGGCCGGTAGGAGCAGCGCCAGCACTCCGGAGAATGCTCCGGTGACATCTGGTGCAGCCTGTGAGGTGTGTAGTGAGCCCTGTGGACAATTTTATATTGGACTAATTTGTCCCTTGCTGAGATCAGAGGGGAGAAGGGATAATCCCAAACCTCCCTCCAGTCGTCCGCGTCCAGCCCCGGTATGTCCTCCACCCATTTCCTGCGGAGGGAAGACAGCTCGGGGATAGCAGCAACCAGCAGGGATCCATAAATCTGAGACGCGGGTTTTTCCAGGTCTTTCACCCGGATAGTAGATTCCAACTCTGAGTATGCCAGTTCGACTGGCCTGCCCAAAAATTGGCACCTGAAGGCATGTGCAATTTGGAGATATCTAAAGCGGGCTCGGTCAGGTACGTTGAATTTAGCACATAAAGTGTGAAAGGGAGTGAGATCTCCGTTGGTGATGATATGTTTGAGGGTCAGTATTTTATACTTGGCCCAGGCCTGCGGATCGGGGATAGTGTGGAATTGTGACAGGTTGGGATTCAGCCACAGGGGGGTGTGAGGAGACCAAGAGTTCGGCTGGGGTGCCCTTAGTGCCTCACCCGCCCTCCATGCCCGCATAGTGGTACGCATGGAAGGGGTGAGATTGTGGGGCGTTTTTTGCCCCCTGAATAGCAGTCCCTCCAGTGCCTCCAGGGACCCCACTATGGCTGCCTCCAGTACCGTCACGGAATTGGTCAGGTCCGGTCTCAGCCACCAGTGGGCGGTCACAAGCTGAGTGGCCAAATAGTACTTGTAACAATCAGGGAGAGCCAAGCCGCCACTGTCCACAGGCCTGGTCAAGGTGGAATATTTGAATCTAGGTGGCCTGCCCCCCCAAATAAAGGAGAGGAAGAGTTGCCTGAGGGAATTAAAGAAGACTTTAGTCAGCCAGTGAGGGGAATTCCGAAAAATATACGTGAGTTTAGGAAGGACTTTCATTTTAATCAGGTTAATACGCCCAATGAGAGAAAGGGGGAGGTTACTCCACGCCTTAAATTTGGCTTTAATGGTCACCAGGACAGGGTCGAGATTTAGCCGCACAAAATCCCCAGTCTCCTTTGAGATAACAATTCCTAAGTAGGTGAACTGCTCAACCCACTGAAGCGGGAGAGAGGAGGGCGAGGAGGACCGGGCCCCCGCATCCACTGGGAACAATTGCGACTTGTGCCAGTTCACCCTCAGCCCCGTGAAGGCGGCGAAGGTATCCATGATACCAAGTGCGCCCCGCAGAGAGTCACCTCATTTATCACTGTTTAATTGCAATATTGAACCCTGTTTGTATGTACTATATTATATATATATTTTCACGTTTACTGTGGTATTATAGTTTTGCACTTGAGTAGCACATTGGTGTATTTTTTAGCATGGATAGGCTATATATTCACTATTGATTTATATCTGGCAGTCACTCATATGTTATATACTCACCATTGATTGATTATATCTGGCAGTGGTATTATGTTCACTTGATATTTACTGCATCATCACTTTGTCACATATTTAGCTGTGGGTTAAAGTATTACACATTAGCGCAAAATCCCCCCCCCCCACCTTTTGGTTTATGACATTTAGTTTATGTGTAGAGTGAACACAGATTGATTTTGCAGCCATTGATTTATACCTCAGTTCCTATCACCTTTATTCTTGAGTAGCACGAAAGACACACATTTATTCAGCTTCAACAACTACTATGGAGTCTGAGGATGATTCCCCGAGTCCCGATTCTTGTGAGTTGGTGCAGCCACAGTTAGATTTCCCTGTGCAACCAGGGGTCAAGTCAAACTGCAGAGGACCAGTCATTAAAAGTGTTGAGCCGGCAATTCCTCCAGTGCCCCTGAGTAGCCATATATTCAATTAAACTGGAGACGCTCCTGACATGATTCCAGTTTACTGCTGAACCAGAGTATACTTAGCATGGAGAGATTATGACTGTGGTTGCAGATACCCCCAGTGTTAAGGAGGAACCTGTTGTTAAGAACCCTATCACTAGTCCAGTTCCTACTGTTCTGGTGTCTTCACTTGTTCCTATTTCTTTGGGTTGAACCACTGTCCCCCATGTATTCCAATGATGAGGCACCAGAGCCTCCTAACCAGAAAACCTGTAGTGAAAAAGGGTCACCTACTATACCAGCCCAGAGCTCAGGTCGGTACTTTTTTGCGTCGGAATGGCGGTATTCCACTGGGAACTACCAAAGGTAGGAACAGACCACGTTACCGCCTGGAAGAAAGAAGATGCAGTAGTTCTGTATGGGTGTGCTATGGTAACTGTATTAGGGCCTCCAGCTCTCTGGAAATAAGTGCTCACTAGGAAATTATTTAGAGTGAATTGATCCTCCAGTGCTACTAGGTGACAATACTCCTATAGTTCCTCCCAACAAAGTGATAGTAAATACAGATGTATCAGTGTTATCAGTATATCTTTTCTTTGAAAATTACTTAATTAATGAAGTGGAGTGTGATTACAGAAATATTGGAGCTGCTACTGCTGATTTGGTTTTAGAGATGCATGCTCTGTGACTGTCATTTGCACACTGTCTAAGAAGCCTCTGCCCTGGAACAAGCATGCATGTAGTGGGTGATTACTTACAGGTGCAGATTATAGACAAGGAAGCAATACCAGTAAACCTTTAAGATGGATTTATCCAAGTTAAACTACCAGAACAGTAACAGACTGGTCCAAAGCTAGCCACACACTGGTAGGAAAATGTATACAAAAATTCTCAGTACATTCAATGACTTGCCGAATGTCGTTCAAAGGTACTTCTGAATTTCATTTGCTTTTAACATTCGATTTTGGAATGAATGAACTTTACCAAACAAAAAACACATACGGTGTTAGTAATTTGTTCGAGAAAATGTTCCCATTCTGTTCCCTTTAAAAATTTTCATCACTGCAATTGAAAACGAACATCGATTAGACCCACGAATGATTAGAAAATCAAACGAACGTTCCTAAAACCAGCAAATTTTACAATGTGGTGTTTAGCCACATTTGATTGCAGCAACCTATCCACCCTCATTTGCACGTCTGAAGAAGGCCTACAAATAAAAGCATCCTTTAGTGTTCAGCAAGTGCTGTCAAGTGGAGAGTTCAATACCGGTTGTAATATACTGCAGATCTGGGAAGTTGCGGTTTTCTCCCAGTCCATCCAGGTTTTATCCTGTGTTTAGCCCTGATGAAGAAAGATGGTGTTGCCCCTGAAACACGTTGGATGTTTTTATATTACTTTTTTATGAACAATGAAAACTATCTTAGAGTCTCTTATCTCATTTTGGTCTGGGGCTGCTTTCTGTATTTCTATGGTTTGAGCTACTGTTGGGTGCCCATTGTGGGAAGCCTTACTGTGTGGGAACCAAATCACCAAAGCTATTGAGCATGTTTCAAGTTTTCCTTCATCTGACTACAAGTGCAAGTCTAAAAGTTCCCATCTCCTCTTCAAGCATGTTGTTCTTGCCTAAAAAATACATTGGACAGAACTAAAAAATTCAATTTGTGGTTGTACCGTGTGTGGTATAAATTACTTTTTTTTGTCATCATGTTACAGCATGGGGAAACAATTCATTTGAATGAACAATTTAATTATTTTTTATTTGAATCATGTCAATTGTAATTTGGATCAAGTCCTATGAAAACAGCACAAATGTGTGCTGCACCATTAAAAATTGCAAATATTATTCATAGTTTTGATTGAGTGCAAATATTAAAAAAACAAACCTAATGGCCATCTTAATACCCAGTAGGCTTGTGCACAACGGAAAAATTTGGTTAGTTTCGGTTCGTTTCTTTTCGGTCCTGTTGATTCGTAATCATTCGTAATTTTGCTAGACGGGATTTTTCGTGTTCGGACTAATTCGTATTTTCGCAAGCGACATATTTCGTTGAATTTTTAGTTGATTTATAATTCGTACTTTCGGTAGAGTACATTGTTTTTCGTTGATTCTGGACACAACTCCTACTTTCGTAACTTTTTTTGGGTTCGTTGATTCGTAATTTTCTGTGTCTCTCTCACGACGACGCTGCCTATTATGCCTAATGTGCTTCGAATGGATTTGTACTTTTCTAAATACATAGCGGTTATTTGTAACGATTCGAAATCTCGTATTTTACTTTCGTTTTTTACATGCGGCTATAGCCTCCGCCCCTGTACACCATTTTGAGAGGGTTCAGCACGGTGAGGGAGAAGCAGAGAGCAGAGCAGAGTGTTATTGTGCTTCGAATGGATTCAAAATCTCGTATTTTACTTTCATTTTTTACATGCGTCTATAGCCTCCGCCCCTGTACACCATTTTGAGAGGGAGTTCAGCACGGTGTGGGAGAAGCAGAGAGCAGAGCAGAGTGAGTGTTATTGTGCTTCGTATGGATTCGTACATTCGTAACTTTTTCATAACGAATTATGCCGAAGACATTCGGGCATTCACTATTTGCGGTATAATTTATTTCGGATTCGGTCTTATTCGTAATTGCTTTGTTCAGAAATTCGAATGCTTCCGAATGTCCGAAAGTTGCTAAATTCGGACGAATTTCAATTCGTTACGAAACGAATTGCACAAGCCTAATACCCAGTCATACTAGCTGCTGTTTATTGGCCAGAACTGGGCATTAAGAGATAAAATAAGGATTACAGTCAGAATGCCAGGCTGAGGAACACAAGGGAAGGTACTTAAATGACCACAGAGGCAGCCAAAGCATAGGGTAGGTGCAGGGCAAAATTTTGAAATTAGGGGGCCTGGGGCACTTTAGGTTAAGTGTCCCCCCCTCCCTCCCCCCAATTCACAGAAATTAAAATACACAGCCAATCACCAAATTCACACATCAAAGTCTGTTTATTGCATTGTATTATTGCATAAGATTATTAGGTAGGACAAATTAGAAAGAACATAGCATACTTTAGTTTCCATAGATAACGATGGCTGACCCAACGATGTAATCAACAAAATTAAACTCGGAATCTGTTGATGCAAAAGTTTTAGGTTTACCTAAATCTAAGTGCATTGGAGTTAATTTACTAAAGGCAAACACTCCCAATTGTCCCTGATTTTGAGGCACTGTCCTTCATTCGGAACAAAGTCCCTCTGTCCCTCTTTCCTCTTCATTTGTCCCTCATTTTGGTCTGATCTATATAGTTGTATATAAAATGCACTATTTATATATCAAAAAGTGTTTCCCAGTGTTAAACCTTTCATCCAATTTCTAAATTGCTGCATTTGTAAATTCCAAATGTCAATATAAATGAATAGTAGTGTCAAAAAAGCACTTGTGGGTTTAACCAATTATAATTTTTTTGTACAATTTTCCTATAAGGGGGAGTGGCAGTGGTGTGTCCTAGGTCTACATCCTTTTGCTAATAGGTGTCCCTCATTTCCATCTCAGAAAGTTGGGAGATATGCAAATAGACTGTGCAAAGCTTAGTAAATGTAGTAAAGCTCTACTGATTTCCATCATCCCTTCATGTGCAAGCAAACATTTTTTTTTTTACTTTTTAAGTTTCCTTGCACCTGATTGGGTATTCTTTACAAAGTGAAGCTTTAGCACATTGATGTTTACTAAGGAAAATGAGTGCAACTGCAGAGTACAGAGTCTATTTGCCTTTAGTAAATCAACCCCAATATGCTTTACCGGCTTACAGCTATATACATCACACTATAATATCTACAATATCTCTGAACCTCCAAAGTTTGTTTAAAACTAATACAATATACCAATAAAAACCTTACAGATGATTGCAGGCAAAATATTTCCAAGGTATATTTCAATAAGAAACACATTTTTTAATTATAATATTTTTGTATACAGGGGGCCCTTTCTGGCAGGGGGCCCAGGGAAAAAAAAAACCTTTATAAATCTGGCACTGCGCAAGCGTATAAAGTGGGGTGATGTTCAGTAGTAGTCTAAGAATAGACCAGAAATAGGGAAAAATCAAGGCATCTACAGAAATATGAGGAGAATATTGTTCCGCTGCAGGATTTACCTTCCTTTCCAGCCACCTGTCATCAGAAGAAGGCTTTCCATGGTTGTGAACCACTCCACATCCAATACCTCAGTCTCCAAAAGAAAGATGGAAATAGCCGTTCACTGTAAAATCCAAGGTTAACTTTATTGAAGCAAATCAATGCACAAACAAGTCCACCTGGTGCAAACAACACACTAACGCATTTCATTCCTAAAGACGATTAAAGTGGGAGCACACTCCCATGGATGATTTTTACCTATAGGTAAGACTATAATAAGGCTTATCTTTAGGTACAGTAAAAATCTCCTAAACATGCACCGTTCAGAAAATATTTACTTGTGAAGCTGCCGGTGATGTCAGCGGTGTATGCGCTCTGAAGGAACGGCATACCCGTGAACAGCGGCTCCCACGTGGGAGTGATGTCATCATGGCTCATCCAATCAAAGGACCGGAGCCCGCCAACCCAGAAGGAAGACCAGGTGAAGATCGAAGCCCTGTCAGTGGTGAAATCATGCCGCTGGAGGGCTTTGGTTTTTCGATGCATACTAGCACATTAGAACTTTGCTTTGCAGGTTTAAAAAAAAAAAAAAGCTGGTGGTTTACTACCGTTTTAAGCTCCAGTTAGGGGCAAAATGCATTAGAGTTGGTTGCACCTGGTGGAATTGTCTGTGCATTGATTTGCTTTAATAAAATTAACTTTGGCTTTTATAGTGAAGGAACCTACAGAAATGTACTTTCTGAAGAGTGTTGTCATTGTCCTTATTTTATGCATTCACATAGCCCAGTGGTCAATGGTGGACCCCAAAACTTCTGGAAAGCTAAAACATTTCTGTGCATGTTTCAAATGTGTATGTTTAGCTATCGAGATTACCTTGTAAATTCAAGGGTCACGTTTTTGTTTTTTTTCTGATGTTTTTTTTCTGAATTTGAAACATAACTCTGTTGCCATTCGGTGGCACATTGTGCAGTGCTGTACAAGGGGACAATATTACATCACAAATAAAAAGTGACATTAGAATTCCTCCCTACGTTAGGGGTGTCAGTGTGGATTATTATCATCAGCACTTGTGTCTCTCCCTAAGCCTGTCCTGACTGCCCCGAGCCATGTAACGTTAATCTCAGCACAGAAGTGATATATTGGCCTGCCCCTGGGTATACTGGCAATTTATGCCCCAGGGCCAGTCACACAGCATGTAAGTGACCCAGAGCACTGAACCTCAAGCTAAATATTTAGAATAACTATTTACAGCATAAAAGATAAATGAGGGATCCTGTACATGGACCTGGTAGATGATTCCTATAGGAGCTGTGTAAATGTTATTTTCTAATGCAAAATTTGCCATATATTGCTGCAGCTACAGAGTTAGCCGGATGTCCCTGAGGTGCAAGAGGATGGTACCCCACCCTGCTTTCCCTGGCATTAGATTCCAGGTTTTATTTTCAGAAAGAAAAACTCCTTCCTGATTACAGCTGGAATAATTTCATAGACTAAAACATTTACATTCTTCTTTCATAACTAAGGATGCCAATTAAAGTAGAAGTCTAGTTATATCATTATTCTTTTTTTTCAGGTATTAAAGTAGAAGTCCAGTCCAATACTATCTAAGCCTAAACCTGTTTCTACCCCCAGTCTAAGCCCTATAACAATTAACCTGTAAAGGAAAGACGTCTATACTTACACATTCTGAGGGCATTCTGGTCCGGTCACATGATCGGCTCAGAGCACTGGCTTCAGTAAAGAAGATGGACAGCTGACAATGGATGCCCCATAGTAAGCCTATGAGTAATGTCACTAATGTCACTACCCGACTCTGCAGCCATTGTCGATGCCTCTCCTATACAGTGGATCCTCGGTTTAAGAGTAACGCGGTTAACAAGCATTACTCTTTCGTCCATGGACCGACACAGCTTCTCTATTGACAAAGTGGGTATTATCCGTTAATTAGGAGTGACTAGGCAGAAAAACTTGTAAAAAGTGTTGCATCACACCTTCTACAGTACCGCCCAGGGGGCGGACCCTCTGGGTATACCCTCTCAGTCTGCACATCGCAGATCAGTTTTTTTCTGTCTAGCAAGGAGTAGGACATGGCTCCCTTCGGGCTCATTGGTCCGGGGAAAAAAGATATATATATTTTTATTTTTTTGCTACATTTGTTGTTTCCTGCGATCTTCGATCAACTGCCGACTGGGTGACAGGCTGGATCCTCGATCCTTGTAGTCTCCCCAGTTTCGGCCATCGAGCGTGTGCCGACCCTAGCTACGCGCTGGGTTTTCCACGACATGCCCGTCGCTCCACGGGTGGCCGGTGAGCCTACGCTCCAGGGCCTGCATCGGACCGCTCAGCTTCGGCTGACCTTACGGCCGAGTCGCAGCAGCCTGGCCGGTGAGCTTACGCTCCAAGGCTTGCATCGGACCGCTCAGCTTCGGCTGACCTTACGGCCGAGTCGCAGCAGCCTGTCCGGTGAGCGTCATGCTCCAGGGCATACATATGATCGTCCCTTCTGGGTCCAATCACAGCATGCCTGGCCAACAGTCACCTTCCGTGCGCGGACGATGATCTGTTTGGAATGTCTTCCAGCAGAATACATGCAGGATAGGTAAGTAAAACTCCCCTGCCTCGGCTGGGTGATTTAGCTGGACATTCCTGGAGAGATCAAGTAAGTGGTTGTGGCCCCTTTCTTCCCTCTCTCCCTGCCTTTCCCTCCTCCCTGGGCTTCTAGCTAAAGGTTGCTGGGTGCTGGGGGTCACCTAGGGGGTCCCACTGGAGCGGGGCTGGCTGTAACTAACATTTAAAAGAAATGTCATTTTTGCTTACCTGTGTTTCTGTGTCTCCATGCTGTCGGCGGCCATTTTGAGGTGGTCCATGCCAAGTTTGGCCTCTTGTAACTGCCTGGCGGCCATCTTCCTGTAGTTCGGCCACACCCACTGGCCCCTATCAGGTGATCGGCGGCCATGTTTGTCCACCCTGTATGCAGATATTGCCGTTCGGCGGCCATCTTTTTTGTGGGCTATGGCTGCCTGACCTCTATCTTCTGTCGGCGGCCATTTTCTTAGAGCCCACATTATCTTCCATACAGACGGTTTTGGCAACCATTTTGCGAGAGCCTCCGGCCTCTAGGGTGCATTACACTGGCGCGAAAATTCACACAGGAAGTGCTGATAAAAGAAGCAGACTGACACAGCAGCAAGGGGACAGCATCATAGGCGCAGCATAGCAGTACCTATCCAGGGTGGTGAGTCCTCTGGGTGACCCAGCATCTCTGCAGCGCAGGAGGGTGGCCTATTGATATCTTGCCTGGAGCCCTGTGAGTGTCAGCGTGTGGTCAGCATGGCATCTGAGCCAGATGTCTTCTCCCCTGAAACACCAGATTTAGCAGCTGGTGTCCCTGAGGTGTCTATGGACGCTATGTCGGCAATCCTAGAGGCGTTTGCTGCCAGGGTGGAAGCAGCACACGGGAATACAGGGGGTAGTAAACGCCCCATCCCCTGCAAGCTTCTGGGGATAATTCTGGTGCAGAACCAGGTCCAGCTATGGCTCGGGGCCCAGATTCTGACGCACCAGAGACTGCAGACCGTGACCGGACAGTGAGAATGACTCAAAGTCCAGGTCAGTACGCGAGACGGCTTTGGTATCTGACCTTATTACTGCAGTGCGGGATATGCTAAAATTGGAAAATACTGCAGAAGCAGCAGAGACTCCGGTCCACTTGGGTTTCATAGACCTGCCCGCACTGCTAAGGTGTTCCCTTGTGTGTCTTTTGATAAACTCTTATACAAGGAATGGGAGAACCCACTGAGGGTCTTTACAGCCCCAAAGAGGTTTGCGGTACGGTACCCCTTTTGAGGAGAGTTTTCTGAAGAAATGGACCTCTCCCCCCTATAGTGGACCCTCCGGTGTCCAGACTTAATAGAGCCACCACAATTCCTGTAGAAGGGGCTCCTGTTTTCTAGGAACCTGTGGATAAGAAGGCTGAAGCACTCGCTTGCTACCTATACTCAGTGGTAGGCTCGGCAGTACGCCCGGCATTGGCGGGGGCCCTAGTGTCTCACACACTTACTGAATGGGCAAGATTGCTACTCCAGGGGTTAAGGAGCGAGATGCTCCTCCTGATGAGATAACATTGGCCGACCTGTTGGTCCAGGGCCTTAGGTTTGTCTGCGAGTCAGACATGAATACTATTCCCCTGCTGTCTAAAACTTCGGTTTATGCAGTAGCAATACGCCACCTGATCTGGCTAAAAGGCTGGTCTGCGGACCAGACTTCCAAGAAAGCCCTGTTGGATCTGCCTTTTAAGGGCGACAGACTTTTTGGGGCTTCTCTGGATGACATCATCAAGGATGCCACAGGAAGTAAAAGCACTTTGCTTCCCCAAATTAGCAAGGGTAAGGGGCCACGCCAAGGGCAAGGGCCCTCCTTTACTGCACACAAGTGGTTTTTTCGTCCCCCTAGGGCGACAGGGAAAAGACCCCAGGCCGATAAAGCGCCTGCCCAAGGACAAAAGCGTCCCTGGTCCCGCATACCCAATAAGCCTGCGGACAAATTTGCGTCCGCATGAAGGTCCACCCCCACCCAGCTCTCGGGTGGGGAGACGTCTTCGCAAATTTGCGACTCAGTGGACAGCACTAATCTCCGACAGGTGTGTTTGCGAAGTAATCTCCTCAGGCTACAAGATAGTTTCTCTCTTGTCCACCGGACAGATTCAACACCTCCAATCTCCAGCTACTACCGACCCGTCGGGAGGCCCTGTATGGGGCGGTCCAGGGTCTACTGGAACGCGGGGTAGTTATTCCAGTTCCAGAACTGGAACGGGGTTTTTACTCAAATCTGTTCATTGTGCCGAAGAAGGAGGGGGTTCGTCCAAGCTTGGATCTCAGAGCCCTCAATTGCTTTGTGAAGGTACAAAGTTTTCGGATGGAGTCGGTTCGATCTGTAGTCACGGCTCTCCATCCGGGGGACTTTCTGGCCTCCTTGGACATCAAGGACGCATACCTGCATAACCCCATATACTCCAGACACCAGAGGTTTCTGCGATTTGCTATCGGGAAGAACCACTACCAGTTTGTGGCCCTCCCGTTTGGCCTTGCCTCAGCACCCAGGACGTTCACCAAGGTGCTCGCTCCGATTCTGGCACTTCTAAGACAGCGGGGTATCGCTATCACAGGTTACTTGGACGACCTTCTGCTGAAGGGCCCTTCAAGCTCAGAATTAGAGGTAAGCGTGTCCATTACCTGTCAGACTCTTCGAGACTGTGGTTGGATACTAAACACGCAAAAGTCAGTATTGGTGCCCACTCAACGCCTAGTGTACCTGGGGTTGATTCTGGATTCCTCAGAGGCAAAGGTATTCCTCCCTGTGGAGAAGTTGCAGACCCTCCGGGCTGCAGTACGGCAGCTGACTTCCAGGAATTGGTCGTCACTCCGTTTTTGCATGCGAGTGTTGGGCCTCATGGTAGCCTCCTTCGAGGCGGTCCCATATGCTCAATACCACACTCGAGTGTTACAGAGGGAAGTTCTGTCCAGATGGAACAGATGCCCTTCATCTCTGGATTATCAAATCCGAGTGAGCCACCTAGTCAGGAGATCCCTGGTATGGTGGCTGACAGCACCGGCTCTAATGGCCGGGAAGTCATTTCTTCCGGTTTACTGGATAGTGATCACGACGGACGCCAGCCTTACAGGTTGGGGGGGGAGTCTGGGGTGTCCAGTCGGCGCAAGGTCGCTGGACCCCAGAGGAAGCCCTCCTGCCGATCAATGTCCTGGAGATCCGGGCGATCAAGCTGTGCCTCTTCAAATGGTCTCAGAGACTGCAAGGGCGTCCAGTCAGGATCCAGTCAGACAACGCCACAGCAGTGGCATATGTCAATCATCAAGGAGGAACAAGAAGCTCAGCTGCAGCATCGGAGATCGCTCGCATCCTGAAGTGGGCAGAGAGGAGCGTACCGGCACTGTCGGCCGTGTACATTCCGGGTGTGGAAAACTGGCAGGCGGACTACCTGAGCCGCCAGATGCTGGACCAGGGAGAATGGTCCTTACACCCGGAGGTGTTCCAACTCCTCTGCCAAAGATGGGGCACACCAGACGTAGATCTTCTGGCTTCCCGACTCAATCGGAAGGTATTGAGGTTTGTGGCCCGGTCAAGAGACCCATGGGCAGACGCAACGGACGCGTTGGTAGCATCGTGGGGCCAGTATCGGCTAATCTATGCCTTCCCTCCCTTAAGGCTTCTTCCTCTTCTGCTCCGCAGAGTGGAGGCAGAGGGAATTCCAATGATCCTAATCGCTCCAGATTGGCCTCAGCGTCCTTGGTACGCCGATCTAGTACGTCTGGTAGCAGACGTCCCCTGGCGCCTACCACTACGGAAGGACCTGCTGTCGCAAGGTCCCATATTCCATCCTGCTTTACAGTCATTGGCTTTAACGGCATGGCTGTTGAGAACCAGGTACTGAGAGACCGGGGCCTGTCAGACTCAGTAATTTCTACTATGAGAAGTGCTCGGAAACCGTCCTCTAGGAAGGTCTATCACCGCACTTGGAGGGCCTACATCTCCATGTGTGAGGAAATGAAATGGCATCCGCGTACCTATTTGGTTTCCAGAATCCTGCTGTTTTTACAGCATGGGGTAGACCAAAGGCTTGCCCTAAGTACGATTAAGGGACAGATATCTGCCCTGGCTGTCTTTTTTCAGCGACCCCTGGCGACTCACTCTCTCGTGAGTACATTTGTGCAGGGGGTTCGACATGTGGCCCCTCCGGTCTGCCCCCCGTTACCTCCGTGGGACTTGAACCTGGTCCTCTCGGTGCTTCAGAAGGCACCGTTTGAGAATATTAGAGATATTCCCCTGTTGACACTTTCTCAGAAGGTGGTCTTTTTGGTGGCTGTTAGGTCAGTTAGACGAGTCTCTGAGCTGGCAGCCTTGTCCTGCAAGGCTCCCTATTTGATTTTCCACAAGGATAAGGTGGTGCTGCGGCCGCAGCCTTCCTTTCTTCCGAAGGTCGTTTCGGCTTTTCATCTCAACGAAGACATTGTACTTCCATCCTTGTGTCCTCAGCCGTCGAATCCTAAGGAGTCGGCGTTGCATTCCTTGGACGTTGTCCGAGCTTTGAGAGTATACATATCTGCTACTTCCCTGTTCCGGAAGTCAGACTCACTGTTTGTTTCGGTGGCTGGTCCCAAGAAGGGCCAAGCAGTCTCATCGGCCACCATCTCTAGGTGGATCCGACAGATAGTAATCCAGGCTTACGCCTTAAAGGGTCAGGCGCCCCCCTTTCCTGTCACGGCGCATTCGACCAGGGCAATAGGTGCCTCTTGGGCTTTCTGACAGCAAGCGTCTGTTTCCCAACTATGTAAAGCGGCGACTTGGTCGTCCGCTCACACTTTCACAAAATTCTACAAAGTTGATGTAGGTGCATCTTCGGATGCCTCTTTCGGCCGCAAGGTTTTGCAGGCGGCTGTTTAGAGTTGCAACTCCTCCGTTGGAGGAGTGCTGTTTTGTGTTTTGGGGTGAAGTTTGTTTTTATGCTGTTACCACCCCTCGTTTTTTTCTCTGACACTGCTTTGGGACGTCCCACTTTGTCAATAGAGAAGCTGTGTCGGTCCATGGACGAAAGAGTAAATAGGATTTTTTACTCACCGTAAAATCCTTTTCTCTGAGTCCATGGACCGACACAGCACCCACCCCTCCTTTTAAGTTTGTACTGCTTTTTGACGAACTGATCTGCGATGTGCAGACTGAGAGGGTATACCCAGAGGGTCCGCCCCCTGGGCGGTACTGTAGAAGGTGTGATGCAACACTTTTTACAAGTTTTTCTGCCTAGTCACTCCTAATTAACGGATAATACCCACTTTGTCAATAGAGAAGCTGTGTCGGTCCATGGACTCAGAGAAAAGGATTTTACGGTGAGTAAAAAATCCTATTTTTCATTTACGAGCAACTTTTTTTTTTAAATTCTGAATCGGTTTGCGAGTGTTGTCTCGCAAGACGGGCAGAATTCAACCTAATGGGGCCTGCAGTACTGCATTTGGCCTGAGGTGCGGGGGAGCTGAGCAGAGCCGAACAGCGACGATCGCAGCCGTTTGTCGCTGTTCGGCAATGCTCGTAAAGACACGTAAATACACGAAAATACTCAGTTTCCGAACCTTTCCGACGTTTGCCAACGTCAACCGACGTGTCCTCGTGCCTTTCTGGCCATTTCCGAGGCTCTCCAGCGCCCCACCACCTCTGGCCACATGCGGTATTGCATCTCATTGAAGTCAATGCGGAACAAATTATTTTCATTTCCATTGACTTAAATGGGGAAACTCGCATTGATATGCGAGTTCTTTGTATTACGAGCATTCTCCTGGAACAGATTATGCTCGTAATCCGAGGTTCAACTGTACACTGAAGCCAGCCACTGGAGAGATAATGTGACTGGACTGGAATGCCCTCAAAATAGGTAACTTTACAGGGTAGTTAGACTTGTCTTAGAATAGGAAGGGGGGGTGGCAGTTTTATGTTTAGTCAGATAGTATTTAACTGGACTTCTACTTTAATATCCAAAAAAGAAACATAAATAAGTAGCCCCCTGGAAAAGAATAAAGATTATATTCATACCTGTCCCACAGCCCATTCGTGAAATCATTTGAACAATAGTGCTTTTAGTGCTTATTCATTTTTATGAATGTCAGAGTCACTTTAGCCGATTCCAGGATTTCGTCCTTCTGGGTAGATGTCACATGACATCCTCCCAGACTTGCAGCTTGTGTGTGCCCCCAGGGGCGCACAGCATGGCATTCGGCGGTGAACTCTGTCCCTTGGATACAGTGCATCACAAATCAGGGTAAAGAGCCAATGACAGTGGCTCTTTACCATTGATTGCTTTGTTCAAGTGGTTGTAAACCCGTTACAACCACTTTTACCTACAGGTAAGCCTAGATTAAGGCTTACCTGTAGGTGCTCGAAATATCTCCCAAACCTCCACGGTTTAGGAGATATTTACAAATGAGACGGGCTCAGATGTCTACGGCACTTGCGCCGTAGACAACGGCGCAGGCGAACTTTAGAAATCTTTAGAAACGGCAAATTAGTCCTTCCAAAAAAGGTATAAGATACTCTGATAACCAGGCAACCAAAAGCAGCGTCATACACCGAAATGGTAAATCGACAAACACCAACAGCGCTAGATCCCTGGATGAAAGACCCAGCGCTAGTACTGGAGTATCACATCAGACCCCAGGAATTAGGGCCTATACATATCTCTCAGACGAATTTGCGAACCCATTACTGTATGGCTGCTTTCCAACTCAGGATCAGCTACAATCCTCCCTTTTACCGCACAGCCAGGCCAACGCTGTATTATAATTTTTTTTATTTACCTTTCACTAACAATTTATTTCAGTTGATTGTGGACCCGACCAATCTTTTTGCCCAGCAAAATTTAGCAAATAGATCTACCGTATTTTTTGCTCCATAAGACGCACCTGACCATAAGACGCACCTATGTTTTAGAGGAGTAAAATATGAAAAAATGGTGTACTAAAATATTTAATAAACTATAACAGAATAATATTTCTACACTGACAACCAATGTAAGGGGGCACCCTAAACTGATCCCCAATGTAACTGGGACATTTACATGACCTCAACACAACAGGAGTATTTACATCAACCACCAATGTATTGAGACATTTGCACTGACCAGTGATGTAACAGATCAGATGTAACCCCCCATCTCTCTACTCATCTCTGCATTCTTATCTCCCTCTCAGTACAACTCTGTCCCCTAAACCCCTCATCTACTAACCTCTGCACTCCAATCCCTCCTTCCCATTCAACTCTGCACACCTCTGCTCACCTCTGCACCTCAAACCCCCCTCTTTGATTACCTCTACATGCCCCCTATACTCACCTGTATGCTGTTCACACCTTCTAGGAGGGGGTGTAATTTACATATGAATCGTGGTGGCCAACCAAATTTGCATAACAATGCCCACACAATTTACATATGAATGCCGATCCTGTGGGGTTAACTAAAGAACAATACCTTTTGTTTCTCTCCCTCTAGCAGCTGAAGGGGAGAAACAGGATTTAGCATAGGACATCGTTCTGCCGCCAAAACGATCCCCCTATCAGCGGCTCTGCTGGTCAGTATTCGCTCCATAAGACGCACAGACGTTTCCCCCTGTTTTTTGAAGGGGAAAAAAGTGCGTCTTATGGAGCGAAAAATCTGGTAATTCAGCCTATGCCAGTCTGTTTGAATTGAGATGTCTCATAGTGAAGGAGCTCAAATTTTTGGTTCTCACAATTAACATGGAGCTTACAAAAAAAATGAAGGGCAGGCTTACTGGTCCACCGACCCCATTCATCACATGAAAATATTTAGATGTGATGGTCCAGCTATGATCATTCGCTTCCTCCATTTCAGCAATAATTCACAGTGCCCTCCCCAAAATCAGCCTAGCTATATTAAGCTCTACAAAATTTGCCCACTAATTTTTTTTTTTCCCAGAGACTCACTAAATTCCATGTCCCTGACCAAAACATATGTGTGGATAAGTCCCTTTTCCACTTTACTGGCCAGCTGGGAATCAAGCAGTCTATTCCCAGTAAAAGGGCCAGACATGAAATGAAGCTTTACAAGAGCTGTGAAAGAGTCACATGATGTGTGTATGTCTTCCGCGTATACAAAGGCAAAGATTCCTCGGTCCAGCCCCCTGTGAGCCCAACCTACTTGGCACAAGTGGAAAAAATTCTGAGACCTGGCATTTCCACAAAAGTGGTATCACATCTACCTGGATAACTTCTACACTAGTCTGCCCCTTTTCCACCAACTGTAACTCCAGAAAACCTCGGCCTGCAGTACTACCCGAACAAAAAGAAAGGGCTTCCCACAAAGTCTGGTGACCACAAGGCTTTAAAGGAGGGAATCAGTGAGTTTGAGGAAGGACAAAGTGTTGGCCACGAAGTGGATGGATAAGAGATGTATACGTCCTGTCCACCATCCACAATGAAACCTCTGAAATTCACAGGAAGACAAGGTCCTATCCAAAAGCCTGCGTGCATCCAGGATTATAGCTTGTACTGAGAGGGGGGATGGATTTAAACAATCAGATGTTTCAGCCTTATTTATCAACAAGAAGGTCCTTCTACGGGTAAAAAAAGTTTCAATTTACCTTTTTCATTTTGCCATTTATAATGTGTATGTCACCTATCACAGGTCAACGGAAAGACCCACCACCTTTCTCAAATTTATATAAGCTATCGTCACAGTATTCGCTCTGATTCTGTGAGCAGACTTCATGGGCGACATTTTCCAGAGAACATTTCACCCACAGAAGCAGGCCAAAGATGCCAAAAAAAATGTTGGGTAGGCAGCAGAGAGGGAGTTAGGAGAGACACCAGTTTTTATTGTCCTCAATGTGACTCCCAACTGGGCATATGCATTGGAGACTGCTTCTAACATTATCACACGTCACAAAAAAAAAATTGTGAAGGTATAGTACCCATATTTCTAACAGCCTGCCATTTCCCCGTTTCTAATATCTGTGCTGATCATTTTCCTGCTGCCTCAACTGACCATGCCTTTGCCTTGCACCTTAGCCGACCCTGGCCTTTTTATTCACGATGCCTCTGGCTGCCATCTGGATTGTTTATCAACTACATTTCTGCCTTCCACCTGAACTGACCTAGGCCTGTTATCGACCATGTTTTTTGCCTGCCACTTGGACTGATCTTTTGCTCTGCTACTGTAGTAGTGGGATTCAAGATAACACAGGGGTCCCACATAAGTAAGGGGCTCCAGAGTAGTTTTCTGAGAAAAGAAAAACAGTTTTTGGTTTCTCTGGGTTTTGTAATTCCTGGATTATGGTGTGGAATCCAGAGGCTTTAAAGAGATTTGGGTAGGAAGAAGCCTCTACCCCTGTGCCCAGGTCTTACCTGACCGAGGCCCTAAGCCCTAATATTCCTGCCTACTGCCTGAACCAATACTTTGGCTGTGGTGACCATATCTCTGCCTGCTGCCTGCACTGACCCAGGACATTTTAGGCATGCCATCTGCCTGGACTAATACTTTGGCTGTGCTGACCATTTTTCTGCCTGCTGCCTGTACTGACCCTGAAATATTTATTGACCATGTTCCTACCTGCTGCTTGTACTGACCCTGGCCTGTGTCTTGACCACATTCCTGCCTGCTGCCTGGATGATTCCTTTCGGCTGTTGCTGACCACATCTATGCCTGCTTCCTGGACTGTTCTCCTTTACAGACAACTGCTCTACTAAAATCACAGGAAATCTTTTTTTTTACCCTGTGTTCAGCTAGGCTGTGAAAAGTCTCACACATGTGGTATTGCCATAATCAGAAGAAGTCGCAGAATGTTTTTTGGGGTGTAATTCTTGGTATGTCCATGCTATTTGTTAAAAATATCTTCTAAATTGATATCTTTGTAAAAAAAATATATATATATATGTTTTCATTTTCTTTCCGCATTTTCCCAAAAAATGACCTGTTCAAAAGACTCACTATGCCTCATCAAAAATATGTTGGGATGTTTGCTTTTCAAAATGTGGTAATTTTGTGGGTGTTACCATTGTCTTGGTGCTCCGGGACCTTCAAAAATGTGATAGGTAGTCAGGAAATTAGATGTGTAATTTATGACACTAGAAGGCCAGAAAGTGCTCCGTGTATGTGGCCAGGCTGTGAAAAAGTCTCACGCATGTGGTATTGCCATACTCCTCCTGAGTAGCAGAATGTATTTTGCGGTGTAATTGCAAGTATACCTATGTCGAGTGAAAGACATAACTTGTTAATATTATACTTTTGTGGGAAAAAAAACATTTTTATATAAATTCTTCAGTTCCTGAAGAATTGTGTGAAAAAAATACAGCTTCAAAATGCCTCTTACTAATAAGCTTGGACTGCCTACTTTCCAAAAAGGGGTAATTTGGGGGGGTATCTGTACTTTCCTGTCATTTTAGGGCCTCAAGAAATGAGATAGGTCATCAGTACATCAGGATTGATGAATTTTCAATGATACGTACCATATCTTGAAGACTCTAAAACTTTCACACAGACCAAATAATATACACTGATTTGGGTTATTTTTACCAATGGAATGTAGTAGTATACATTTTGGCCTACAGTTATGAAGAAAAATTACTTATTTGATAAATTTTATAATAGAAACTAAGAAAAACATGTTTTTTCCCAAATTTTTGTTACTTTTTCGCTTATATTGCAAAAAAAAAACAATAGTGAAAAAATACCACTAAAAGAAAGCTCTATCTGCCTCATAACATGGTAAAAAATTTACTTTGGACAGTGTTTCATGACTGAGTAATTATCACTGGTATGACATCCAAGATGGTGCCCCCCCCCCCCCCCCCAGCAGCAGTCCCAGGATTTTTGGATATCTACACAAGGACAGCTTCTAAATAAAAAGCATAAAGAGTGTTACATTCACATACTGTATAATCTTATGAGAAGATTTTTGTTATAATGTGCAATATACTGTAAAAAAAAATTGCTTTGGGGTTTAATGTAGCTTTAAAGAGGAAGTAAACCCTGAAGGGTTTTACTTCCTCTTTATTCCCTGCAAAATGTATTCCTCTTTATTTCCTCTTTATTCCCCTGCAAAAATCATAATGGGCTAGCATGCATTGCATGCTAGCCCATTATGTTGAACTTACCTGGAAACAAAGTCTGCGATGTCCCAGAGGTCCCCGCTGGTGGCCACATCCATCTTTACCCCTCTTCCTTCCAGGGCCGTGGACTCCGGTTGTGCCCTTTCTTTAGTGCACATGCGCCGAGTCGGCACAAACATATATGGTAAATATCTCCTAAACTGTGCAGGTTTAGGAGATATTTCCAGTACCTACAGGTAAGCCTTATTACAGGCTTACCTGTAGGTAAAAGTGGTGTGTAAGGGTTTACAACCACTTTAATGCAGTGGGAATGTGTCCTAAATGTTTATATTTGGTTATATTTTCCATATTAAAGCTGCACGTTTCACATAGTAACTTTATAACTTGCTTTCTCATTCAGTATCTTTATTTTATGTAACTCAGGGATCCAGGACAGCGATCTACAAGTGAAAACCATGCGGAATCTGGTGAAGCAGCTGCCTTCCCCTAACCGAGACACCATGAAAACTCTCTTTGAACACCTTCGAAAGTAAGTCAGAGTTGGCTCCGTTTCCTGATGTCTTCATTTGTCGGTCCGTGAAAAAAATACCTAAAATATGCTCTGGAGAGGGGGGACGCCATTCCTATACCAAAACATATCCTCGTCATCTATCGATTGCTCCAGCACTGAGAGTATACACAGCAGCATGTTCCAATCAAAGTGTGGCTCGGCTCCATTACCTCACAGGGCCACGCTCTAATTGGACCCTGCTGTGGGCCACTTTGAAGGGAAATGAAAAAATCAACACACGATTCAAGTAATGATTTTTGTCCCCTCTAAACATCTTGGTGAAATTGATGTAACTGCTTCACTGCTGGAAAAGTTTGGAAAAAAATAAAGCCCCACCCCAGAAAGTTTAAAAAAATTTAAAATCTTTAGATGCTTCTTCTATGTTTGCACAACATACTTAGATATGATCTTTATTTATAACAACCATTTATCATTTAACTAATGGCAAAACTTTTTGGGGGTTTTGGATAGAGTGGAGGTGGATTGGAATGCTTGCCAGTTTTTATTGCTGTCTGGTAAGGAGATTCATCATCTCTATAGTATTTGTAGGTTACATGGTAGGTAAGGTTGAAAAAAGACACAAGTCCATAAAGTCTAACCTATGTGTGTGATTACATGTCAGTATTACATTGTATATCCCTGTATGTTGTGGTCGTTCAGATGCTTATCTAATAGTTTTTTTTTAAATATCGATGCCCCCCGCTGAGAACACCTCATGTGGAAGGGAATTCCACATCCTTGTCGCTCTTACAGTAAAGAACCCTCTATATAGTTTAAGGTTAAACCTCTTTTCTTCTAATTTTAATGAGTGGCCATGTGTCTTGTTAAACTCCCTTCCGCAAAAAAGCTTTATCCCTATTGTGGGGTCACCAGTATGGTATTTGTAAATTGAAATCATATCCCCTCCCAAGCGTCTCTTTTCCAGAGAGAATAAGTTCAGTGCTCGCAACCTTTCCTCATAACTAATATCCTCCAGAGCCTTTATTAGCTTTGTTGCCCTTCTTTGTAATTGCTCCATTTCCCATACATCCTTCCTGACGACTGGTGCCTAGAACTGGACAGCATACTCTAGGTGCGGCCGGACCAGAGTCTTGTAGAAGGGGAAAATTATAATTTTATCTCTGGAGTTAATCCCCTTTTTAATGCATGCCAATATTCTGTTTGTTTTGTTAGCAGCAGCTTAGCATTGCATGCCATTGCTGAGCCTATCATCTACTAGGACCCCCAGGTCCTTTTCCATCTTTGATTCCCCCAGAGGTTCTCCCCCTAGTGAGTAGATTGTATTCATATTTTTGCCACCCAAATGAATTATTTTACATTTTCTACATTAAACCTCATTTGCCATGTAGTTGCCCACCCCATTAATTTGTTCAGATCTTTTTGCAAGGTTTCCACATCCTGCCGAGAAGTTATTGCCCTGCTTAGCTTAGTATCGTCCACAAATACAGAGATATTGCCCTGCTTAGCTTAGTATCATCTGCAAATACAGAGATTTATCTGTTTCCCCCATCCTCCAGGTCGTTTATGAACAAATTAAACAGGATTGGTCCCAGCACAGAACCCTGGGGGACCCCACTATCCACCCCTGACCATTCCAAGTACTCCCCATTTATCACCACCCTCTGAACTCCCCCTTGTAGACAATTTTCAATCCATGTACTCCATGCCAACGGACCTTATTTTGTACAGTAAACGTTTAACATTTAACGTTTTATATTGTATATCATTTGTTAATCATTGAAAGTGAAAGGAAAAGAAAACCACAAATTTTGGGTTGTCCCCAGAAAAGTAATAGAGGGGAAATCTTCCAATGGGGGCACTAGTTCCTATTGATCTCTGGCTCCCCAAGAAATTCCCTTAATTTGTAGGGATTTCCTATTACTTCCTGTTTGGTTATGGGACAGGAAGTGAAGGGGAATCTCCACAGTGGGACACCGAACGGCGAATAAAAAAAACATGACATGGATTATACTCCTCTCTTACTCTATCCAAAATGAAAAAAAAATGTTTTTGACCATAGTTCTGCATCTAATTCTTTCTAAGATAGTCTATATATAGTTTTCTCTGAGAATAAAATTTGCCTATGTGCCCTATTTTTTTTTGTGCTGAATACATTTAGAACCCATTTACTCTGACCGTATGTTCAAACGGTCCGTTTTAGTGTCCAGTCTGATGTCTATTTTTCTGGGTGTGAGGGGGTGGTGTGATGTGCTGTTTCTGCCCATCACACTGTTTAAAATTTGTTTTACATTTATTCAGAGTATACAAATGTACACTGCATTTACGGTAGGTCTATGCAAAGCAGCATGGTGTGATGCTCTGATGGGGTTAGGGTTGCCACCTAAACTCAATTAGCACCTTATCTGCATTAAATCAGCCTCAGAACCTGTGTTATTAATATGTGTTCGGGTTTAAAGGGATGAGGTGGCAACCCTAGATGGGGTCCCCATCAGACCGCCCCCTTACATCAGGGTCGTCATCAGAGTCAACCTTACAGTACATCAGGATCCACATAAGGGTCTTTCCTTGCATCAGAGTCTTCCTTATATCAGAAGTAATACTCCATATTCCCATTGCAGACCTACCTGGAGAAAGCTCTAGAGTTTTGGGTGCTGTAGCAATCACCAGCTGGAGACTGGATCAGAGAGCCACAATGAAGATATTTGCCAGCACACCACGAATCATCAAGTTGAATCCAATCGGTTTTTATTGAAGCATGATCACATCACAGTATAGACGTTTTGGAGTCATGCAGGACCCCTTCGTCAGGCATAAAATGAGTTTGGACTTGATGATCCGTGGTGTGCTGGCAAACATTTTCATTATTCCTTATATTAGAGTCCCTCCTTACATCAGGGTCACCATCAGCGTAGCTGTAGCAGCAAGATGGGAGGCTGAGCAGGTCTGGACTTAGGAAGTTCCATTCTCCTGTGAATACCGGAGCAAGCAAGTGACTGCGCTTTTGTTATCTCCATCATTGATTGCTAGGACCACCTGTGTCCTACCAACCAATGACAGGGAGGATCCTAGTTCAGCAGGGGGAACCTGTGCTGAAAGCAGAAAAGTGAGGGTTGGAAATGGACCTCTGTTGACCTGAAGTGAGACGTCTGTGAGAGTGCTATGGGCCCTGGGAATATTCCGTTGACCCTATCTTTGGGCTGAATAAAATCCGGTAGAGCGCTAGATTTGGTCCATGGGCCATAGTTTGGGGACCCCTGGCATAAGCAACAGGCTAAGATCTGTAAAAGACAAGGTAGCCCAGAGCAGGTAGATTTTAGGGGGCTGCTGAAGGCCTCTTGTGTGCATCTTCATAAATGTCTTCAGAGAGAAAGTATTAGGAAATGAATGTTTCACCACACATGAAATTCATTTATATATGGAGCTTGGTGTCCACAAAGCTGAGCGGTTACAGGGGAAGCACAATAAAAGTTACCTAGGGGAACAGATCATTGAAATATAGCCAGGAGCAGGAATAATTCATACCCTTCTGTATAATCTGTCCTTAGCATGATATTAATCCATGCCTTCTAAGTATTTCAAAAGACACTTCCAGTAAATTCAGTGAATAAGCATTGATTACTTCCCATTTCTAATTGTATTGGATCTTTGTCAACTACAATCTGTATTAGGCAATATTTAAAGTATTGATTATGTCGTCATTGAGTTTCTATCCATTACTGTTGGTATAGGATATCTTTCAGATGTCAACTTTATTGCTAACCCTATTGTACACACCAATGACTCATAATAACAAGGCGATACATAGATATGCATACATTCTGGTATGAGCTAATGTTTGATTTTTTAATTTTATTAATTAACATAGCACCAATAAATTCTGCAATGCTTTGCAAAGTGTGCTGAACCATCCACAGGAATCCCTAACAATCCAATAAGCTTACAATCTGATGTGCCTACCATAGTGATACCATAATAAGTTTGATTCAAGCCTTTTTTCCTCACTAGTCCTCCGTTCTTATGATTTTTGGAAATATTTGCTGGGAAAGGCCTTATAATTGTTTTGTTTCTCTTAGTGGAAATGTGCTTCCCTCCCTCTCACCCCAGTGCTCTATAGTGGCCTAGATGAGTAATGGCCACACCTTTCATCATGGGTGTCCACACACAGATTTAAAGTGGTTGTTAAGCCACTACAGTATATTCATAAAATATGTAAATATAGGGGGCGCTAATAATTCTAATTAGCTGTGCTAAACCAATTTAAAGTGCAAAATGCTAGTTTGACAAATAAATCACATAATTAATTGGAAGCACAGTAATAAAGTGCATAATATTAGTCAGTGCAAAAAAATCTTATAGAATACGATGGTGAACAATAAGTGAATATTTCATCAGAAAAAATCCATAAATAGATTGTGATTCGACTTCAGTTCTGTGCACCTTCATAGATGAATAAAGCTTCACATATATAACCCAGTAGAAAGTGAGTGAAATGCCTACTCACCAGACCACCATGACCTCTTTAATTAAAAAGCAGGTCAGTATGCGCAGTAAAAAATTCAGGATTCTTGCTGCTGTATTGATATGGCTGGGAATCCCATATGTCTCCACCAATGTAGCCCATACTGAGCATCTATGGCAAGGAATAGAAAGGTCTAAAACTCTATAAAAGGTACATAGATGATGTCGTACTACTATGGGAAGGTTCCCAGAAGAGTTTAGAATCATTTATGATCGCCATGAATCTGAATAGGTATAGTCTAAAATTTACAGCCACATGGAATAGGGAAACGGTAAACTATCTGAAGGTACACAGAACTGAAGTTGAATCACAATCTATTTATGGCCTTTTTTCTGATGAAATATTCACTTATTGTTCACCATTGTATTATATAAGATTTTTTTACACTGACTAATATTATGCACTTTATTACTGTACTTCCAATTAATTATGAGATGTATTTGTCAAACTAGCATTTTGCACTTTACATTGGTTTAGGACAGCTAATTTAATTTATTAGCGCCCCCTATATATACATATTTCACTAGTTAAAGTCAGCACGTTGCACTTTTCTGGGGAGCAGCTTTTCTTTGTATTATATATTTCAATTTTTATTCCAAAAGCGCAAAGTTCTTTTTTTGTATAGTATATTCATGCCATCCCTCTGTTAAATAAAAATATGTGTTCCAGTGTCTGTGCTAAATTAAAAAGATGCCAATTTCTACCTTATGTCGTCTCCTGGCGCTCATATGACTCCACCTCTCTCCTCTCCCATGCTGACAGCTGACTAGCGGGAGGGGCCGAGAACTCCCCCTGAAGTCAGCCAGGGAGGAGAGATCCGCATCCAATTCGCAAAGGCAGGAGATTTTGACCGGCTCTCTATGGAGGCGGTTCACATATCTCCGCTGCGGCTATGGTGCGAATTTTGGTTAATTTCAGGTCTGAATTGAGCCAAAAATTCGGCCTGAAATCAGATCTGAACAGGTAAACCAGGATGCACCGAACCCCTGCTGGGAGCCGTGTGCGGTGATGGTGTGAACCCAGCCTAAAACTATTTCCCCAGGTAAAAGTAACAGTTTTTTTTTGCCATATATGTCAATCTGGACATTCAGTCTCTATTCTTATGATCCAATTCACTCATTTCCATCAGCACATAACAAGCAACATAGACATAGGTCCCACACATCTTGAGTAGTTTAAAAAGTCCCTGTAAAGGAAAAAAAATAGTATTTTCCCTGGCTATTGCCAAATCCCTGGCAGCTCTGATAAGGCAAGTATGATATGATCCTTGCTTCCCAATGTTGCAGATATATTCCTTTAAATGTCTGAATTTTTTACTTACTAATGGTTCTTCGCTTTTTTTCTTGGTAAAGGGTCACCTTAAATACCCATATTTCAGATGTTCATTCACATGTAGATGAAAGAGAGCTTCCACCCAGCCTCCAATGACTTCCTTTGTGCAGTTACTCGTTCTCTTGGTAGCCAGAATGATCATTATATATAAAAGTATTTCAACAGCTAAATCAGTTTATAAGTGAGATCTATGCCTTTTGCTTGCTATTTCTATGCTGATGTTATAAAAGTTATATACTGTATGTGATCCCTGTGATCCCAGTTATATACTGTATGTGATCACCTGGCTAAAAGTAGCTGCCTTAGGTGCCATATACAATCACCTGTACCTTCATTTAAATAAGTGCTGTCCTTATTTATTTATTTCTAGTATATTGAAGAATTAACTCATTTATATGTACTATTTCTGAAAAAGGTGGTTTGTTCACAGTTGATAAGCATCCCATGTAATTCCTTATATAAACTAGCACTATACAAATAATTACCTTAATTACTGCAGCAAAATTTAGATTTATTTTATCAAAACTCTTGGAATTACATATGGTATGAATTAAATATTCATGTTATCGATAGTGAGACTAATGCTAATTGCACAACTGCATTAAGTGATGAAAAATAAACAGCTCCAGGATGTAGTAAACACTTCACACCTCTCCTAATAATAGTGTAAATGTGTTAGTTCTTCCTCTTACCTCTGCGGCAGGTAAATATGAATTCTGCGACGGTAAATATACCACTTTTGGCTTGATTAAAAGGCTTTAGAAAACACTCTGTTGCCACTCTGTTAACATGTGAAGTCACGCTGTGACACTACTTATCAAAAGTAACATTACCTGAAGGGATTGGGACTTGTCTGCTTTCAACACAGGAGTGTTGTGCTAATCTGCAGTGCCTACATTATTAACGGGATATAGAAGCTATATAACCGTGAGGCTGGGGTTTTATTTTCCACTAAAAATACAATTCTATGCTTCAAAGGGAAATACCGTTTTTTTAGCATGCATTTTGAATTAGTACTGTAAAATCGACCATTAAAATGTATGTATAACCAATAACTTTTTGGGGGTTTTAGATGGAGTGTGGGTGTGGAGGGTTAGAATCTTGGTCAATGTCTTATTGGTCTAATGCCGCGTACACACGACCAGTTTTCCTGATGAGAAAACTGTCATTTTTTTTCTTGGTCGGGAAAACCGGACGTGTGTATGCTCTCCAGCAGTTTTCCCGACGTGAAAACCGCTGAGATTCAAGACGGGAAAAAATTAAAACATGTTTTATTTTTCACGTTGCGAAACGCAGAGGTTTTTTGCACGGCAGTTTTCCCATAGGGAAACACTGCTGCGGAGCATACACACGGCCGGTTTTCTCGACCAAGAAAAAACATGTCAAGAAACCCGGCCGTGTGTACACGGGGAGAAGGGACCAAGCCGGAGCTCAATCTTCCCCTCGGTTTTCTTGCCGGTCTTTTGACCGACGAGCAAAGCGATAGTGTGTACTCGGCATTATGCTTGCATATGTGGAGACCCTACCCTAAAGAAGAGTGTCCTTAGCCTAAAATTAGTGCTGCTGGGCTGTAGTCAGCCTTAGCATGGATTGATAGTTCTGCCTTCCTCTGGTTCTCCCTCAGCTCAGTCCCTGTAGGGCTTGCTGAGTGTTGACTTCATAGGCCTCTCTCTGGTTACCTGCAGCTGATTGCTACTAGTTCCCACTTGGTTGCTGAGTGTTCCCACTTGGTTGCTGAGGATTTCCCACTTGGGTGCTAGGGGTTCCCACTTGGTTGCTAGGGGTCCCGCTTGTTTGCTAGGAGCTCCCACTTGCCCCATCCTTACTCACGCTTGCTCATTACTCAATGACCAGTCCAAGGTATTTGTGTTTTTGTATTTTATTTTGGAACTTGGATGGGAGAAGGGATGAGTGGGATACTCCAACTGGAACTATTCACAATGGATAAGGACAACTCTCACTTGACCTCTCCGGATTATTAGCAGAAGCAGTCACACTGCTTTAACCATACAGCCACATGTATGGAGTAGTTAAGTCTTCTTGCTCTCACTAGCAGCAGACTTGATGCGCTACATTATCTTCAGGACACTCTCTAGCATCCCCTTTACTGACACCCATCCACTGACTCTTCTGAAGGGGGTGGCCCTCACTCAACAGGCCCCAAAGACACAGATCTGTACTCGCAGTAGGCAGAATCAGATCCTTCCTGGTGTCTCCCTTCCAATCAGCTCTGCAGAACCTCTGGGTTCAGCTTCTCTAGGCCCCTGGGTCGACCACCCAGGGCCGCATGGCCTCCTCCATTGAGGAGAGGGCAGTCGCCCTCTCCCTCCTGGACTCTGTTTCCCGGCTCAACTCATTGAGCACATGTGCTCTGGCTTTATATACAGTATCCCAACATGCAATGCAGCCCTTTTCCTCTGCCAATTGTGAGGGCTGTAACAAAGCCTGTGAACTCACTTGTCAGGTCCCCTCCCACTGTCCAATATGCCTCCCTATTGCACCAGCGAGGGACAGTCAGAACAAGCCGAGCTGCACCTGAGTACAATGATCTGATCTAACCAATAGATCCTGCTCCCTGGTAGGCAGAGAGCACTGTAAGTTTTACCTGACCATCTTCCTGGTAAACAGAAAGACCGAAAACTATACTCTCTTCTAGCACCTACCTAGAAGGGTGCTACACTTGCTTCTGCCTACAACTACCTCATTGGATTACCTTTACATGCTATCCACCCTTCCGTCCATCATAAATGCTGCTGCCAGACTCATTCACCTTACCAACCGTTCAGTGTCTGATACTCCTCTCTGCTTATCCCTCCATTGGCTTTCACTCACCCAACATATTAAATTAAAAATACTAACAACAGCTTACAAAGCCATCCATAACTCGGCAACCAGCTAACCTAGTCTCAAAATACCAACCTTCTGTTCATTCTCCTAATACCTCCTGCTCTCCCCCAATGCTCACCTCAACGACTTCTTCAGAGCCTCTCCCATCCTCTGGAACTCCCTATCCCAATCTGTCCGACTGTCTTCTACTCTGTCTACTTTTAGATAATCACTGAAATCCCCTCTCTTTAGATAAGCCTATCCTGCCTCCACCTAACAACGGTGCTTTTATTTTCTCCATCGGCTCATCCATTCACAGTTATTACCTTTTGTATCACTTGATCCTCCCTCTTAGATTGTAAACTCTAATGAGCACTGGCAGGGCCCCCATAATTCCTCCTGCATTGAATTGTATTGTAACTGTACTGTCTGCACTCATGTTGTATATCGCTTAGCAATTTTTTTTTACAGGGAGACCCGCCTCTCAAAATCTAATTATATATGCTTAATGTTTGTTATGATTGTGTATATGTCCGATGTTTTGTTATTGTAAATGTTATGGTAAAGAAAAATAAAGATCAATTAATACAAAAAAAAATCGCTTAGCAAACCTTTAGTGATTTATAAATCCTGTATTAGTAATATTAATAATGAATTCCTCCCTGGCCAAACACTTTGGGATGACTTTGCAAAGCTCCCTTGCCTCTTAGGCTACAGAGAAGCCCAAGTCTGGGCCCTGGAGATTCCTGCTATACTGCTGGGGGGGGGGGGGGGGGGTTATATTCAAGGGAAGTGGAACAGGAAGGTGATTGCCTGGGTTGGAGCATGTGGTTAAACTAAATAGATCACCAATCCACTAGGGTTGTAAAGACTTAATGTCTCCAAAGTCTCCCAGCAAGTCTTCTAATGTATGTGGCTAATTCTGCCAATTTGCTCAAAAAATGCTTGTGCTTAAGATCATAAGCGAAACGTCTTCAGGTTCAGACCATAGGCCTGTACCCTCCTAGGTTAATTTCATATAGATACATCTCTGTGTTACAGATATTGCGATGGGGACTTTTGCTGAATAACCACAGCAAGCATGTCAGCGAAGTCTTGAAGAAAGATTATTGTTTTCAGTGAGCATTGTGTGCATTGAATGAAAATAACCATTAACATTAAGGGGTTGATTTACTAAGACTGGAGAGTGCAAAATCTGGTGCAGCTGTGCATGGTATCCAATCAGCTTCCAACTGTAGATTGTTCAATTAGGCTTTGACAAAAAGAAAAACTGGAAGCTGATTGGTTTCTATGCAGAGCTGCACCAGATTTTGCACTCTCCAGTAAATAAACCCCTTAGTGACAGATGTCACTAAGGGGATGTACAAGGTAGGCACCAACTAACCCAACCCAAGATAATTTTGGTGGTGCTGCAATATTTCTCTCCCCATATAACCAAATGTTAAGGTTGATTATAGCCATAAAAGTAACTTTGACTCTACACATAGAAAAGAAACGTTGATCTAGCAGCAGCCTGTAAAAGACAAAAATTACTGATACTTCCTTGCTGGCAGGCCGTACCTTATAGCTTTGCTCTTTTCCAGAGCTACAGTTGCTACTAGTACCCCCCCCCCCCAGATGTGTGCTATGGTTCCATTCGCTGGCCTCAAGTTACTACTGGCATATGTGAATTGTGATCAAGGCAAGTGAGGAGGAGTGTCTTATGTCTGCCATAGTGGAGGTGTAGTATTATATGTTTAAAGTAAAAGAAAATTGTATTATGTTCACATCCAGTGGTCAGGTCATGGTGGAAGTGTTGTGTTATATGTAGAGAGTGTACCAAAAACAGATTTATGGTTGCATTCAATATTCACACCTGTTGGTTGTGCAAAGTGCTACAAAGTGCAATGGAACTTAATTATGAACACGCCTAGAGTCAGGTCCTATTGGAAGTGTAGTTTCTACAATTACAGAGTGTAACAAAATTGTAGTATCAAAAGGACAGTGCCTAGGTCATATTGGAGGTGACACATGTCCATCAAGTTCAACCAACAGAAAATAAAACACATCCACACAACCCTGTACCCACAGTTGTATGAGAGGAAGGCAAAAAACAATGAGATTATATTGTACAATTTATATTGTACTGTAGCGACCTCACCCCTCTCACCCCTTCTCATTCACGGCTTGTCTGTCTCGTCTAGGGGTTAACACTGGGGGGAGGGATGAGATACACCACGGCCCATGTCCTCCAATGTGTAGAGGTGAAAGCCAGAACTATCGGGTTTTGTGTATGTGTCCCAGAGTCAAATCCTCTCCTCGGATTGACTCCCCTTTGCTC
Source organism: Rana muscosa (assembly GCA_029206835.1). Lineage (NCBI taxonomy): Eukaryota > Metazoa > Chordata > Amphibia > Anura > Ranidae > Rana > Rana muscosa. Next base: position 440,865,098 of record CM055127.1, on the reverse strand, counting down.
CTAGTAACCAGAGTTCCACACACTGAAAGGGTCCAACTCGTATTTATTCTTCTCAATAAATAGTCATAAGCACAGACAGGTTGAGAACCATATACCACTTCAGTATTTGTGGGGAGTAGGCCAAGGCACAATTCTTCTAGATAGAGCTAACCACTGTAGTGTCACCAGTGGCGAATAGTCATTGCCACTGACTATATTGAACAGAACATGAATTACCTTCGCTATCGTAGCCCCTATCAGGGGAAGGACATCCGCCCAAGACAGTTACCGGAGGCCTCTCCGTCACCAGCAATGCTGCGCTGGACTCTCCAGAGAAGTTCCGCTCACCGGCCTCCTCGTCTCAGACACGGGCACCCAAGGAGTTAGGGCCCCCTCGGATTCCTCCACCCTCGCAGAACTCAGTCGAAGGTACTGAGCTCCAGGCTTCCGCCATAGTACCTCACCCCAGGCTAAAGGTGCCTGAGATGGACTCCATCTCTCGCTCTGGCCAGGTCAAGGGCACCTGGGCCCGGAACGCCAGCACCCAAGCTGAAGGTGCCTGGGTGTGGCTGCGTCCTCCGACTCTGAACCCCAAGGTCAGGGTGTCTGCCCCTTTTATCTCCTCTCCCTTTGCGTCACAGCGGGTTCACCGCCCCGCTGTACCAGCGCCAGGACAGGACAAAAAGGGAAGCAGTCTTGCAGTGAGTGTTCAACTCCAGCCAGGGCGACAGTGCCACCTGCAGGCCGCAGGGAACCTCACACCACCAGAGTCCTCCAAGAACCATAAAAGGGTCTCAGATTCCCTAACAATCAATGCATCTGGGTTACACTACCACCCAAATGCCTCCCCTAAAATCAAACACCCGCTACAGTATTATGATCAGGTCTAGGAATGAGGTTTGGGTTTGCTGCTACCATGAGTTTTCTTTGACTTCCCAGGATTTGTGAAGTTCATCGCCAGAAATAAGTAACAGCCTATAATGCAATGCATAGCCTTTCCCCTGGTCAGCCAAGTCACACAATCCAATAGTTTGAACAAATTGATAACCCAGCCTCCTTTTCTTTTTTTTTTAATAAAAGGGTGGGCTCACAGTAGTCATATTGTCAGTGTTTGTAGGAGCTGTTATGGAGAACTGAAAATTCTGTGTTTAAGGGGAGAGGCTGTTTTTTATTTATATTTTTTATTTAAAAAAAATTAATATAGCATTGGCACATACTTACCCTTGACAGTGCTTTGCTTCTCGTACCTTTTGTTTGGCAATAGCATGTTAGCCCCACAAATTTTCAGAATCGAAAAACAAGATTCACCCTCTATACACATCAATAGGGTTTGCTGCATGGTTTGCAAACGTTGAGCAAGATCTGTGAAACTGATCACAAACCAAGCACAGGCAGATTTGGTCATCCCTAGTCAGGCCATTGTGAAGGTGTAATTATCTATGGCTTATGGAAGGAAAACTGCGCTAGGACTAGTATAACAAATACACAAATATAGGCAGCAGCAATAATGTGATAAAAATAAATCAAATAATTATAAACAAAAAACTGCGCCAGAGATTGAAAATATCCTAATATGGGATATAAAGGTCCAATGATGTATCCTCCAGATGGAGAGAATCCAAAGAAGAAAAAACAATGGGCTGTAGTAGGTCCAACAGTCCTGTATGTTACCACATCCTGCTAGACATCAACACCATAAAGAGTGGCTGCTTACCAGATAAAAGCCAAATAAACACAGTCGGCTATGACCCAGCCGCGGCCTTTAAATAGAAGGGGGATCCAGAGATTATCACAGACACTCCTCCAAATAGTAAGGACCTCTTGATGGCTCGGTAATACAGATGGAAAAAATATATAGGATAATATCATTTTGACAGATTATAATAGTCAAGCACCACCACTGTGAATGAGGAAAAACAATCGTGAATAGCACCCTGGTAGTAATGGCTCCTTACCAGACGCAAGGAAGGGGCTCACGATCAGCTATGACCTGGCCACGGCCTTATCCCACAGGAATTTACCCAACTCAAAATCACGGAACTCACGGAACTCTCCTCAAAAGTAACCAAGCGTCACCGATACTCCATATACGATAACAAGAAGAAGGAGTGGGGAGACCATAGAGTAATATCCTCAAAGCATTTATTGAAATAAAAAGTAGCGTACTTACAAAAATATAGTAGTAATAAGCATTAAAACCGGCCGGCATTAGACAGAAGCCCTTCCTCGGCTGCGTGGTGACGTCACTGCGTGTCTCCCAGACGCGGTTCGTCACATATGACGTTCTCAATGGGATAGGGCACGCACTGACTCACCACAATAAATAGACAAAACCACGCCTCACTCTGAGATGCCAGTACTAGGTTCAACGAACGCCATCTTGATTATGGGCACCATGCCACTACTCCTCGCAACTGACAAGTAGAGGCATAATATTAGTTTTCACTAAAATATATTTAATCATAATTATACCAAAAATCGGGCAGAGCAACCATATTATTAAAAAACAATTTATTAAAAAAGACTACATAGGAACAAGGAAAACGGCGCCAGCGTCGTAAATCCTCATTCACCTATTGCTTAGCACAAAAAAGGAAAAGGAAAACATTGATACCTATGTGCTGATTCGTGAATAGATCTAATCTAATCCAAAAAATATATTAGTACCAATGCCCTTGTTGACCATAGGTGCACCATGTGTATTTCATGTGTACAAAAACGTGATTGTAATGAACTCTGAGTAAACAAAGTGAATTATAAGTGAAAAAAACACCAAAAACACACAAAGTACAATGGAGGCATATTGAAAACCATGCCTCAAAAATCCCTATAAGAATAAACTTATTATAAGTTAGTGTACTAATGTGAAAAATAAGTCTTAATGAGTGAACATTAAAATTAAAATTAAAATTAAAATAAATCAAAAAAAATATAAACATATAAAAATAAATATAAAAAATAAATAATAAAATAAACAAAAAACAACAAAAATGGACAAAGCCAAAAACGAAAATATGGAATAGAATAAAATAAAATAAAAAATAATCACAATAAAACCAATATATAAAATTTAGACACTATGGTAGACCAATTTAAAAAACATCAACATGAGGTCAGAGGGGAGATGGCCCCCCTTCACAGGAGAAGGCTCTACCCCTCTGCCCCACCTTGCCCTAAGTCAATTCAAACAAAAAAGGAGAACCACTACTGGCATCCCACATTGAGTTTACATGAACCATAGGCACACACCACATCACGCATTATTAATAAAGGCGTTGACGTCAGTCTCAATGTTGAGCCCATAGGGGCATAAGTCTTAAGTCTATGTATCCACCCCATTTCAATCTTAGAGATCTCTCTAGTCAGAAGGCTCCCCCTCCAGTGTGGTTTATACTTATCAATCCCTAAGTAAAGGGTTTTTGAGGGGTCTCTATTATGTACCAATCGATAGTGATTAGACACTGAGTGGTTTTTAAACCCAGTTATTATATTAGTTACATGTTTGTTGAGGCGCACTTTCAAAGGTCGTTTGGTCCGCCCCACATATTGCAGGCCACAAGGGCTCTGCAACATGTAAACCACCCCTGTAGTGTCACAAGTGATACAAGGCTTAATACTGACTGTTGGACCTACTACAGCCCATTTTTTTTTCTTCTTTGGATTCTCTCCGTCTGGAGGATACATCATTGGACCTTTATATCCCATATTAGGGTATTTTCAATCTCTGGCGCAGTTTTTTCTTTATAAATGTTCTATGACTGTATATAGTGTAATAGAATTGCATTGTGTGTAGCACTCACACCCAGAGGGGCCGCTGAGAATATGTCCAGGTCTCCCTTACTATCACAGTCCCAGGCACAGTTTCATGTACACAGATAATACAGGCTCAGTCTTTTTAGAACTTATTGCTGAGTAACTTTAAACAGGAGAGGGGTTCAGGATACTCCAAATGATCAACAGGGGGGCAACTTCTAGCCCAAATTCCTTATAGCTGCACACACACGTAAAAGTCCCAGTGTAGATCTTCCTCACACTGTCCCAGGCGCTGACTGCCACCCAGTTTCTACAGGTGAGTGAGGGAGAGAAAAGATCCTTCTCCAGACCAGGACTTCAGGACAGTGCCCTTCAGCAAAAATCCATAGTAATCTTCTCCAGGCCCTCAGCTCAGCACCTGCTGAGGGCCAGGCTACAATGCTTAAGCACACTCTAGCTGCCTCTCTGGTGCAGAAACGCCCCAAGAGAACTGGAGTCCTCTTGGCATAGGAACAAAACAAATGCCCACAACCCCCCAAAACATTTATCACCGCCCCAGCCACCTCTTGGATGCCCTCTTCCAGAGATTGCATAATAAATATTCATAACTGAGAAGAAGCAGGTAGGAGAAATCAAATACCCAGCTCCGAAGCCCTGACAGAAACTATAGATCACTGCTCCACAGTGAGACCAAAAATGAAATTTAGCCTAACGGCCTAACTAGAGAATGGTGCTACATATGCTTATGTCATGTTGGGGGTGTAGTGGTCTGTGTAGTGTGTGTAATAGAACTGTATCGTGCTCAGAATCAGTGGTTGGTCATGGTGGGTGTGCTGTTCCCTGTGAAGAAAAATGTAATAGAATTGTGTTATGATCATATCCAGTGTTCAGGCTATATTGGTTGCGTAGTGTGCTATGCATAGACTGTAATCAGATTGTACTATGGACATGTCAGGTAATTTTGGAGTAATAGTGTTGTATGCAGAGAGTGTAACCAAATAGTAATATGAACTGATCTAAAGCTCATGTCATATTGGAGGTGTAGTGTTTTACACAACTGTATTATGACCATGTCCAGTTGTCATACCATGGAGAAGGTGCAGAATTCTATGTCTGTGTATATGTCTGTCTAGAGCAGGGGTCTTCAAACTGCAGCTCTGGGGCAAGATGCGGCCCTTTTCTTGCCTTAATCCAGCCCTTGGGGCACTGTTCCATCCACTGGCACCAGCAATGGGGCATCATTCTTGTTGCTGACACCAACAATGGGGCACTATTCCTCCAACTGACACCATCAAAGGGGCACTGTTCCTTCCATTGACACCAATGATGGGGCACAATTCTTTCCATTGATACCAGTGATGGGGCACTAGTCCTCCCACTGATACCAATGATGTGGAATTGTTTATGCCCACTGGACACCTAGATATTTTCTACTCCCAATGGCCCTAGACCGCCCACCCCCTAAAATCTGAAGGACAGTAAACTGGCCCTTTATTTAGGACGTTTGGAGACCCCCTGGTCTAGAGCATAATAAAATGGTGTTATAGTCATCTCTCCCATGATGGAGATTTAATGATTTGTGTTTGTACAGAGATCAGTATAAACTGTAACAATTCAATTCTTATCATGTTCAGTGGACAGATCTTGTTGGTGGTAGTGCTTTATGTCTGTGTATAAAGTGTAATCAAATTGTATTAATATCATGGCTATTGATAAGGTTTTGTTGGCTTTATATTGTTTTGGTTTTTTTTTTCTCATGTGCAAAGTAGTCCTGCCCAGTTTTTTTTTTCTTTCAATTTTACAAATATAATCAGAGATTTAGAAAACATAAATGAGAAAAACGGTGGTGTTTTAAGTTACAAATATTTGTAATAAATCAATTATTTTTTCAGCTTAGATGAATTGTGTAACAAGCAAGCTTTATTTATTACAATAATCAATATGCATAATACATCCTCCTGCCATTACCAATGTACAGACATTTCCAATTGTTCTTCTGGCCATATTTGTGATTGTTCTTCTGGCCATATTCAGAAAACATGTCATTTGGAGTTACAGAATTTGCCCTCATTCATGTTACAGCAACAGGGTATTAACCATCTGTGTCCACCCGAGGGCCATCTCATATTACTTTCCAAAATAAATTAAAATAGGAAGGAAAAAAAACGAATTTGGAATAGTCATTAAATTGAAAAAAAAGCATAGTACACTACTTTCTTTAAAAAAAAATAAAAAATATGCTTGGTCTTTTTCCAAACAAATTATAGGTTTCCTTCAGCCATTAGGCATCTATTTTTCATTCTTTACAATTAGAAGAAGAGAGTGGTAAGGAAGGTGGCTCACACATTGATCCCCGTCAGCTTCTTTTTTGAATGAGAATTGCTGAACCCAGATGTCTACTTGTCTACTTTTGCATACACACATGCAAAAAAAGACTCCTTGAACTGCAGCATCTGGCTCATTGGCTTGTTCAAGTTGTAAAATTTTGCATCTACTTGGTCAGCTGATTCAAATAAAATAAACCCCTCTCTCTACATCTTTTTACATTTCTTGTGATTCATCTCATCTGAACTTAATTTTTTTTTTTTTGCTATTGGCTGGCAACATGTAGCCATCTCATTTGGGGATTATTTAAACATTTTTTAACGTAATTTGTTTTTGCTTAGAGTTTAATCGCTCTTTGCAGTTTTATTACGCATTGTTCTAAGTGATTTAAATGCCACAAGCCTGTTATAACACTTGTTTCCTTGCACACACAGATTTTTCTTTTGAAGTCTTTTTTACAAATTTATGATAATTATGAAATAACATTGAACCATCTTAGTATACTTATTTTTAGCAACAATTATTGTAATGCTTTTATCTGATTATTTTACCTAAATATTTTATGACTATGGCAAACTACAATTATTAAAAAATAACAATGTAGTTGAAAAAGTTACAAGCACAGGAGGGATTTTTTGGGCCATATGACTATATTATCTTCATTTTTTTTTGTTTTATATAAATAAATCAGTGGTAACAGCGTAAAAAAAAAATAACTGTAGAAACAATCATTTTCATTCTTGTTGAATTATTGTTGATTTCTACGTTTCATGTAAGCCCTGTTTAGTATATCCATTTCTCAGTTGCACAAACTATTATATGCTACAAAAAAAAGCCTGTATTGTTGTACAATTTGCATTTTGCCATTTAAGAAAAAAAATTCTGTTTACATTTTGGTGTACCAGATAGTAAACACAAAAAAAAAAAACATGAAAAAAGCATGCCTAGTCCCGAGAAGGACCTAAAAACTTCATCATCTGTGCAAAGCAAACAATGTACAATTTCATCTGGCAATTTTTTATTACCGTATTTTTCGCACCATAAGACGCACCTGACCATAAGACGCACCTAGGTTTTAGAGGAGGAAAACAAGAAAAAAAATATTCTGAACCAAATGGTGTACTAAAATATTTTCCAGTGCCCATGAAATGCAGCCTGACCATTGCCATAGTAAACGCAGAGTGACCATTGTCATAGTAAACGTAGAGTGACCATGCCATCAGTGGTGGGACACCCTGGGAAGAGGACAGAGGGGACGCCGTGGGAAGAGGACAGAGAGGGACGTTGTGGGAAGAGGACAGAGAGGGACGTTGTGGGAAGAGGACAGAGAGGGACGTTGTGGCAGTCAATAAGGCCTAGAGGATATCAGGTTAGGCACTTCCTAATGGCTCAGACCCTGGGAATAGTAATGGATAATGGCCAACAGGCCCTCTTACCAGACCCAGCGAAATCGCAACAGTGATCCCTCTGGCTGGACGTTCGCTCACTCTGGGTTGCCCGGGGTGACTCTAGTCAGTAGTGTAGCATGTCTGTATCCTGGCAGCGGCTCGGTCTTTCTCCCTCTCTGGTGATGCGGGTACAATGTGGCTCCCTCTCTGGTGGTGCGGGAACAGTGTGGCTCCCTCTCTGGTGGTGCGGGTACAGCGTGGCTCTCTGGCGATGCGGGGTACAGCGTGGCTCTCTGGTGGTGCGGGGTACAGCGTGGCTCTCTGGCGGTGCGGGGTACAGCGTGGCTCTCTGGTGGTGCGGGGTACAGTGTGGCTCCCTGGTGGTGTGGGGTACAGCGTGGCTCTCTGGCGGTGCGGGGTACAGCGTGGCTCTCTGGCGGTGCGGGGTACAGCATGGCTCTCTGGCGGTGCAGGGGTACAGCGTGGCTCTCTGGTGGTGCGGGGTACAGCGTGGCTCCCTGGTGGTGTGGGGTACAGCATGGCTCTCTGGTGGTGCGGGGTACAGCGTGGCTCTCTGGTGGTGTGGGGTACAGCGTGGCTCTCTGGTGGTGCGGGGTACAGCGTGGCTCTCTGGTGGTGCGGGGTACAGCGTGGCTCTCTGGTGGTGCGGGGTACAGCGTGTCCCCCAGCAGAGTATACTCTTTTGCTCCTCTTCTAACACCCCTTCCCCCCCCTCCAGCAGAGTGTTTGCATGCTGGAGGAACTGGTGCCAGAACTCTGCAGGGACTTTATTTCCCATGATGCCCCCAGTGTCTTCTGATTGGCCCTCTGCTGTGGCCAATCATGGGGAGGGAAACAGTGGGCAGTAAGCTGGGTGGCGGCCAGCAAATCCAATTAGAGCGGCTCTCTCTTTCTCTTCGGCTTACAGAAAGGGAAGGGGGCGGCGGGGGAAGTACAGACAGCCCGCAGCTCTCCTCTCCCTGTCACAGCGCCGCTGCTCTATTTGCCAGAGAACTTGGCAGCGGCGCTGTGACAGGGAGAGGAGAGCTGCGGGCTGTCTGTACATCCCCCGCCGCCCCCCTTCCCTTTCTGTAACCCGAAGGGAGAAAAGAAAGAGAGAGCGGCTCTAATTGGATTCGCCGCAATGCAAGCAATGTGTAAGGGGCGGTGCCACCGGCGGCGGGGGGCGGAGCCAGTGGCGGTGGTCAGGGGATTCCAGTGACTACGGGAGCAATGAGAGTGGATGACGGGCGGTGCCAGCGGTGGCGGGGGCGGAGCCAGTGGCAGTGGTCAGGGGATTTCAGCGGCTACAGGAGCAATGAGAGCAGATGGCAGGGGCGGTGCCAGCGACGGCGGGGGGCGGGGCCTGTCATGTATTCGGACTATAAGACGCAGGGACATTTTCCCCCATATTTCTGGGGGAAAAAAGTGCGTCTTATAGTCCGAAAAATACGGTACATCTCTTGAGATGCAAACTTCATAATTATTATTGTGACAGTATATTGGCTAGCACCAAAGAAAAATAAATAAAAAATTTGTGAATCTTTATAAACAAATACCACTTGGAAAAATGAAGGAGCAGATCATAGACTGGAACGCACCCCACTTCTAATAGGAACAAAAATTTGGCAGCCAAATACAAGAAACTGCTAACTCACAACAGAGTGACCTACTTGGAGCCACTTGCCAAAGAGACAGCATTTTATGTCGTTCTTCTGAAGTAGCGTCGTTCTGTCTGTACCATCTGCAGATTTATTATTGTGCTTTCAAAAAAAAAAACGCTGCCTGAACAATATTGAACAGTACCCAAAATTGTGGGCGCCACACCCACACCTACTGATGTGGTCCAATTTTTTTTTCTTTTTTTTTTTCTCTCTCTCTGAAAGCACCTAATTAAGAAATCCTGACTCATTTACATGAATCTTTTTGATCTAAATTACACTCCAAACCACACCAAATTAGGAGCATCTGTGAATATGAAATGTTTGTTCCCTGTTTCTGCTCGAGAAGGGTTGGTTCTGGACAGCACATGTTGAAGTGACGAAAAATTATTTAATAATGCTTACCTCCAAGATGTATTTTTTTTCCACTAATAACTGACATGGAGGATACCATGCATCTAAATGTCTGTTATTAGTTCTGTCTGTGACACAATATGTCATTGACTTGAGATTTACAAAAGAGATCAGACCACCTACTCTGCTTCTATAGTTTGCTATGAAAACAATATGGGTCTATACAGCCCCAGATGTATATTACATTGACAGTGTAGTACACCAGATTAATATACTTAAACCAATATATATGTAATCTTTTAAAAACATAGCTTGTTCCATAAATGTAGAGTGGGATAAACTGCTTCAGTTCCTGATCTGCCATTTTTTTTTTTGGGGTTGCCTATCTTGTCTTTTTTTAATCTATAAATGGTGGTGAGTCCACCTTCAAAGATACATTGTTGACTTGCCCATTCTAGGTAAAGTGATGATGTCTGTATAAAACCCATCCCTTGAGCACTTTATACTCACCCTTCCAGTGCTCCCCTGCCACTTCTTCTTCTGCTGCAGCCATTGCCAAAATATGCGGTGTCCTCTGGTGTCAGAACTCAGAGGAAGTGGTAAAGTCGCCTCTCCATCAGGTGAAAGTAACTGGGCCAAGCAATTGGCTGCTACACCAGAGCAATGCATCATGGAAGGTGGTCACATGTTTCCCAAGATCCGGAAGCTCCAGATATGTTGCAGTGGTAAACACTCCTTCTGTGGCCACCAGTGTAAAATATCTGGTGCTTTTGGATATAGTGGAGGACATGACCTCCTCCCATGGTGTAGTGCTTGTGCTTGGGAGGAGTAGATGGAACTTGCGTGAAGTGTCAATGATGTCACTGATGATGTCACTGCAATTACCCTTTAAGATAGTGTGGAAGCATTGTGTTCTGCCACAGAGATTTCTTATGAAGCTCATAAGGATCATGCAAGGTTCAGTTTCATAAAGGTGTCATGATGGGGGGGGGGGGGGTTGTGGTTCTCAGCCAGACAATGTTAGTGTTGCTGGTAAAACAAGTCAGGGAATAACTAATGCCGTCTACATAGTTACATAGTAGGTGAGGTTGAAAAAAGACACAAGTCCATCAAGTCCAACCTATGTGTGTGATTATATGTCAGTATTACCTTGTATATCCCTGTATATTGTGGTCGTTCAGGTGCTTATCTAATAGTTTCTTGAAACCATTGATGCCCCCCGCTGAGACCACCGCCTGTGGAAGGGAATTCCACATCCTTGCCGCTCTTACAGTAAAGAATCCTCTACATAGTTTAAGGTTAAACCTCTTTTCTTCTAATTTTATCGAGTGGCCAAGTGTTTTGTTGAACTCCCTTCCGCGAAAAAGTTTTATCCCTATTGTGGGGTCACCAGTATGGTATTTGTAAATTGAAGTCATATCCCCTCTCAAGCGTATCTTCTCCAGAGAGAATAAGTTCAGTGCTCGCAACCTTTCCTCATTACTAATATCCTCCAGACCCTTTATTAGCTTAGTTGCCCTTCTTTGTACTCTCTCCATTTCCAGTACATCCTTCCTGAGGACTGGTGCCCAGAACTGGACAGCATACTCCAGGTGCGGCTGGACCAGAGTCTTGTAGAGCGGAAGAATTATCATTTCATCTCTGGAGTTAATCCCCTTTTTGCCGCTCTTACAGTAAAGAACCCTCTATGTATTTTAACAATGACTGCACCTGTGCTTAAAGTGTTGCTAAACCCACAACAGTAAAATCAGTCAGTTTGGTGTGTATTGCTATTTTATTTATTTTTATCTTAGGAGGGTGCATGTGATCAGCACAGGGCCAATCAGCACTGTCCAGACAGAGGGTCAGGGGACCTGCAGCCTCATAGTACAGTCAGAGGAGAATGAAAACTCCTACTACAAGCTTTAACCAGACACTGATAAAAGTCATAAGACTGCTATATACTGCTGATGAGAAAAGATATTTAGCAGTTTATGTTTTCTAAAAGAATTGCATTTCCATGTACTGTGTACTGTGGGAGGCCAGATATGGTGAATGCAGGCTCCTGGGTTTAGTAACACTTTAAGTCAGAAGGGCTCCAGCAGTAGGGATGAGCCGAACACCCCCGGGTTCGGTTCGCACCAGAACCTTCGAACGGACCGAAAGTTCGCGCGAATTTTCGAACCCTATTCGTTATAATGGACGCGAACGTTCGAAATCAAAATTGCTAATTACAACGGCCAATATGCATGTTAATGTTATAAAACAGGTTTGGGGACCCGGGTCCTGCCCCAGGGGACATATATCAATGCAAAAAGAAATTTTAAAAACTAAAGTTTTTTCGGGAGCAGTCATTTTAATGATGCATAAAGTGAAAAAAAAAAAAGTGAAATTTTCCTTTAAATACGGTACCTGGGGGTGTCTAAAGTATGCCTGTGAAGTGGCATGTGTTTCCCGTGTTTAGAACTGTCCTTGCACAAAATGACATTTGTAAAGGAAAAAAAGAAGCCATTTAAAACCACTTGCGGCTTCAATGTCATGTCTTGTCCTGGCCGCCATATGGCTGAAAATCCTTGAGAAAAATGGCATGGCTACCCCATCACCCCCCCCCCACCCCAGCCCCTTTGGGTCTTGTATGGATACTAAGGGGGACCCCGCACCCAAAATAAAACCCTATACCTACAACCCTATATACTCTGAACAGCAGTATATAGGTGGTGCAAACAAGACATGGACTGTAGGTTTGTTCTTAAGTAGAATCTGAACAGGTACATTATGAAGTGTAGCTACATCCCAAAAAAAACAATTTTTAAGCTTTTTGGAGAACATAGGGAGGGGTTATCACCCCTGTAACATTTGCTGTCTTTGCACATCTGTTCAGAACATGTCACCTCACTTTCCGTCCCAATGACAAATGTTTTTGGAAAAGTGGGGTTTTAATTGAAACAAGGATTGGTGATAAAGCATCAGTAGAGAGGAGATACCTTTTTCCCAAATTAAATCTAACAGGATAGAATTTTCCTTCCTAGGGGTAGATTTCCTCTCACTTCCTGTTTTCTCTTGCCGTTTGCAAGTAGGAGTCGTTTGTAAGTTGGATGTTTGAAAGTAGGGGCCTGCCGTATATACTCTGCAGAAATTTGCCCTATTAGATGTTGGTGTAGCCACAAGACTGGTGGGCACAGGAATGGGCCCTGCTGTGAGTTAATAGATCAAGATTTGTACTTGCATGCACCTGTTGAACCAGGCAGAAAAATTGGGCCTTTGGTGGTGGTGGTGGTGGTGGTGGACGGTGTTGCCACAAGACTGTAAGCCCTCACATTTACTCTTGGTGGGTGCAGGAATGGGCCCTGCTGTGAGTTATTAGATCAAGATTTGTAATTGCATGCACCTGTTGAACAGGGCAGAAAAATTGGGCCTTTGGTGGTGGTGGTGGTGGTGGACGGTGTTGCCACAAGACTGTAGGCCCTCATAGTTACTCTTGGTGGGCGCAGGAATGGGCCCTGCTGTGAACTATTAGATCAAGATTTGTAATTACACGCCCCTGTTAAACAGGGGCTGAAAAATTGTGCCTTAGGCATTGGTGCTGGTGCCACAACACTGCAACCCCTCACAGATACTGTACTTGGAGCACAGCAGTCACACCTGTTGCGAAGCATCTTTTTAAAAAATTGTAATTACACGCCCCTGTTATACAGGGGCTGAAAAATTGTGCCTTAGGCACTGGTGCTGGTGCCACAACACTGCAACCCCTCACAGATACTGTACTCTGAGCACAGCAATGAGACCTGTTGCAAAGCATTGCCTAAAAATTGTAATTACACGCCCCAACAGGGGCTGAAAAATTGTGCCTTAGGCACTGGTGCTGGTGCCACAACACTGCAACCCCTCACAGATACTGTACTCTGAGCACAGCAGTCACACCTGTTGCGAAGCATCTTTTTAAAAAATTGTAATTACACGCCCCTGTTATACAGGGGCTGAAAAATTGTGCCTTAGGCACTGGTGTGGTGGCATGGATCATTGAGGAGGAGGAAGAGGATAGTCAGTGAACATAACAGGACAGTCACTCAGCATCAGCATAGGCAGTCTTGAAGGGATGTGACATTATAAATTATTCCGTTATATCCGCTTCAGGTGTCTGGTAGCTGGTGGTGATCCAAGACTGATTCATTTTTATGAAGGTCAGTCGATCAACCGAGTCGGTGGACAGGCGCACCCTATGATCGGTGACAAATCCTCCAGCAGCACTGAATGTGCGTTCGGAAAGAACGCTGGATGCAGGACAGGCCAGTAGCTCAATTGCATACTGTGCAAGCTCTGGCCAGTGATCCATCCTCAGGACCCAGTAAGCCAGAGGATTTTCGGTGGGAAAGGTGTCCAAGTCTGACCTTGCCCCTAGGTATTCCTGCACCATGTATATCAGACGCTGGCGATGGTTGCTGGAACCGATCATACCTTGGGGCTGCGGACTAAAAAATTGTCTGAACGCATCGGTCAGACGTCCACCTTCCCCACCGCTCCTTCTGCTACTGACCGAAGCCTCAGCAACTCGTCGTCCAGGACCAGGAGTTTGTAACCTCCCAGTTTCTGGGAACGCGTTGCACAGACCTTTCTGCAAGGCCTCCCTGAGATGTCTCATCCTCTGCTCCCTCTGCGACGGCAAGATAAGGTCCGCAACCTTACCCTTGTACCGTGGATCAAGGAGAGTGGCCAGCCAGTAATGGTCACTCTCCTTGATCCGAAGAACACGAGGATCCTTCCGCAGGCTTTGCAGGATCAGGGAGGCCATGCAGCGTAGGTTAGCTGAGGCATTCGGTCCGGAGTCTTCTGGGTCACTGAGGATGACATGATCGCCAGCCACCTCCTCCCAGCCACGTACAAGTCCACTGGTTTGTTGGGACTGTACATCATCCCTAAAAGACTGCTGCTGCTGATGCTGAGTGCCAGGCTCCACCTCCATGCTCACACAATCCTCCTCCTCCTCCTCCTCCTCCTCCTCTTCCTGTGTGATGGGTGGGACAGAAGGAACATTGTCTGGATAAAGGGGGCCTTGAGAGACAAGGAAGTCCTCCTCTTCCTGCCTCTGTTCTGCCTCAAGTGCCCTGTCCATTATCCCACGCAGCGTATGCTCCAACAGGTGGACAAGAGGTACAGTGTCACTGATGCATGCACTGTCACTGCTCACCATCCTCGTGGCCTCCTCAAATGGTGAGAGGACAGTGCATGCATCCCTGATCATGCTCCACTGGCGTGGGGAAAAAAAGCCAAGCTCCCCTGACCCTGTCCTGGTGCCGTAGTCGCAAAGGTACTCATTGATGGCCCTCTGCTGCGTGTGCAGTCGCTGCAGCATGGCCAACGTTGAGTTCCACCTGGTGGGCATGTCACATATTAGGCGGTTCTTGGGCAGGTTCAGCTCCTTTTGCAGCTCAGTCAGCCGAGCACTGGCATTATAAGATCGGCGGAAATGCACACAGACTTTCCTGGCCTGCCTCAGGACATCCTGTAAGCCTGGGAACCTGCCCAAGAACCGCTGCACCACCAGGTTGAGGACGTGAGCCATACAGGGCACATGGGTGAGCTGCCCCTGTCGCAGGGCGGAGAGGAGGTTGGTGCCATTATCAGAAACGACCATTCCTAGCTTAAGCTGGCGTGGCATCAACCACCTCTCGGCCTGCCCCTGCAGAGCTGCCAGAACCTCTGGCCCAGTGTGGCTCCTGTCCCCCAAACACACCAGCGCAAGCACGGCATGGCATCTTTTTGCCTGCGTACTCGCGTAGCCCCTTGTACGCCTACGGAGCACCGCTGGTTCCGAGGACAGAGCACTCGAAGAGGACATGGAGGAAGAAGAAGAGGAGGGGGTGGAGGAGAGAGGTGTGTCACAACCAGTAGTAGCATTTTGGAGGCGTGGTGGCGGAACAACCTCCAACACTACTGCACCTTGTCCTGCATCCCTCCCAGCTACCAATAGAGTGACCCAATGGGCCGTGAAAGAAAGATAACGTCCCTGTCCATGCCTGCTGGACCATGAGTCAGCGGTAATATGCACCTTACCGCTGACCGCCCTGTCCAGCGAGGCATGGACATTGCCTTCCACATGCCAGTAGAGAGACGGAATTGCCTTCCGTGAGAAAAAGTGGCGTTTGGGAACCTGCCACTGAGGAACCGCACATTGAACAAACTCACGGAAGGGGGCCGAGTCTATCAACTGAAAAGGCAGCAGTTGAAGTGCTAGCAATTTAGCCAAGCTAGCATTCAACCGCTGGGCATGTGGATGGCTGGGAGTATACTTCTTTCGACGGTCCAGCAGCTGGGGCAGGGAAATTTGCCTGCTACAATCGGACGTCGGTGTACTGCAAGTACTTGGTTGTGACACACCTAATTCTACACCTTCAGTCCTCTCAGAGCAGCTTTCAGAGAGGACTGAAGATATAGTGGGGATGGAGATCCCAGCTGATGAGGAGCAAGGAGAGGTCCGCTTTGTTCTTTGGTGTGGGTCTTTTATGTGTGCTTGCCAACGAGCTGCATGGCAGGTCGACATATGTCTGCTCATGCTTGTGGTGCCCAAGCGGCTGATGTTTTGGCCACGCGAGATACGCTTGAGACAAATATTGCAAATAGCAGTGGTGCGATCTGATGCACTCGTCTCAAAAAAGGCCCACACCAAAGAACTTTTGTGATAACGTGCAGAGGCAGCGCCCTGCACAGGCGGAGCTCTGCGGTGTGGTACAGTTGCTGTGCTGGCCTCTAGCTGGCCTCCAGGGGGCATCCTGCCTCGTTGGACATGTGACGCTGCATCCTCCTCCTCCTCCTCCTCTCTCCCTTCAGGCACCCACGTGGAGTCAGTGACCTCATCATCCCCTCCCTCTTCACCACTAGAGCAAACCTGGCAGTAAGCTGCAGCTGGTGGAACACTACTGCCAGATTGCTGTCCTTCAGCGTCCCCTTTCTCTGCGCGCACACTACTGACTTCCTCAAGCTGGGTATCATCATCCGAGCCTTCGAATCGTTGGGCATCCTCCTGGAGCATGTACCCAACACTGTGCTCAAACAGTTCGGGGGACTCCTCAGGAGGACATGGTGGGTCTAGGGAAGGGGTGGCTGATGATGCCATTGAGTACGCGTTGGCAGCTGCTCTGCCAGTACCCTGAGCCTGGGTGAGAGAGGATGAGGAGGATGAGGAGGGCTTGGTCATCCATTCTACCAAGCCTTCGGCATGATGCGGCTCCACATGTCCAGCTGCCGAAAACAAAGACAAGCGTGTCCCATGGCCACGCGCTGATGACGATGCACGACCACGTCCACGGCCAGCACTGTTGTCTCTAGAAACAGAGCCTGCCTGCCCTGTGTTCTTGCCTCGGCACGCTCTGCCTCTCCTTGGCGGTCTTCCAGCCATTGTAGTCGGTAGTGTATATAGTATAAAAAATAGAACTCCTATGTGTGCTCACAACACACTGTAGGTCCTATGGGTGCTGACACTAACACACTATAGGTACTATGTGTGCTGCTGACAAGAAAATATAGGAGCTCTGTTTGCTGCCACTAACACACTAGAAGTCCTATGGGTGCTGCTGAGAAGAAAATATAGGAGCTCTGTGTGATGCCACTAACACACTAGAAGTCCTATGGGTGCTGCTGAGAAGAAAATATAGGAGCTCTGTGTGATGCCACTAACACACTAGAAGTCCTATGGGTGCTGCTGAGAAGAAAATATAGGAGCTCTGTTTGCTGCCACTAACACACTAGAAGTCCTATGGGTGCTGCTGAGAAGAAAATATAGGAGCTCTGTTTGCTGCCACTAACACACTAGAAGTCCTATGGGTGCTGCTGAGAAGAAAATATAGGAGCTCTGTTTGCTGCCACTAACACACTAGAAGTCCAATGGGTGCTGCTGAGAAGAAAATATAGGAGCTCTGTGTGATGCCACTAACACACTAGAAGTCCTATGGGTGCTGCTGAGAAGAAAATATAGGAGCTCTGTTTGCTGCCACTAACACACTAGAAGTCCTATGGGTGCTGCTGAGAAGAAAATATAGGAGCTCTGTTTGCTGCCACTAACACACTAGAAGTCCTATGGGTGCTGCTGAGAAGAAAATATAGGAGCTCTGTGTGATGCCACTAACACACTAGAAGTCCTATGGGTGCTGCTGAGAAGAAAATATAGGAGCTCTGTTTGCTGCCACTAACACACTAGAAGTCCTATGGGTGCTGCTGAGAAGAAAATATAGGAGCTCTGTTTGCTGCCACTAACACACTAGAAGTCCTATGGGTGCTGCTGAGAAGAAAATATAGGAGCTCTGTGTGATGCCACTAACACACTAGAAGTCCTATGGGTGCTGCTGAGAAGAAAATATAGGAGCTCTGTTTGCTGCCACTAACACACTAGAAGTCCTATGGGTGCTGCTGAGAAGAAAATATAGGAGCTCTGTGTGATGCCACTAACACACTAGAAGTCCTATGGGTGCTGCTGAGAAGAAAATATAGGAGCTCTGTTTGCTGCCACTAACACACTAGAAGTCCTATGGGTGCTGCTGAGAAGAAAATATAGGAGCTCTGTTTGCTGCCACTAACACACTAGAAGTCCTATGGGTGCTGCTGAGAAGAAAATATAGGAGCTCTGTGTGATGCCACTAACACACTAGAAGTCCTATGGGTGCTGCTGAGAAGAAAATATAGGAGCTCTGTTTGCTGCCACTAACACACTAGAAGTCCTATGGGTGCTGCTGAGAAGAAAATATAGGAGCTCTGTGTGATGCCACTAACACACTAGAAGTCCTATGGGTGCTGCTGAGAAGAAAATATAGGAGCTCTGTTTGCTGCCACTAACACACTAGAAGTCCTATGGGTGCTGCTGAGAAGAAAATATAGGAGCTCTGTTTGCTGCCACTAACACACTAGAAGTCCTATGGGTGCTGCTGAGAAGAAAATATAGGAGCTCTGTTTGCTGCCACTAACACACTAGAAGTCCTATGGGTGCTGCTGAGAAGAAAATATAGGAGCTCTGTGTGATGCCACTAACACACTAGAAGTCCTATGGGTGCTGCTGAGAAGAAAATATAGGAGCTCTGTTTGCTGCCACTAACACACTAGAAGTCCTATGGGTGCTGCTGAGAAGAAAATATAGGAGCTCTGTTTGCTGCCACTAACACACTAGAAGTCCTATGGGTGCTGCTGAGAAGAAAATATAGGAGCTCTGTTTGCTGCCACTAACACACTAGAAGTCCTATGGGTGCTGCTGAGAAGAAAATATAGGAGCTCTGTGTGATGCCACTAACACACTAGAAGTCCTATGGGTGCTGCTGAGAAGAAAATATAGGAGCTCTGTTTGCTGCCACTAACACACTAGAAGTCCTATGGGTGCTGTTGGGGTGCAATGCTGTGCTAACAGCACTGCGGTTGGTACTACTGCAATACTGTACTAACAGTAAGCACGCACCAGACTAATCCCCAGCAGCAGCTAATAACACACTAACTGTGCAATCAGCAGCAATGAACGATCAATGACTTAGGTAGCAATGGTTTAGCAAAGAAATAGCCAATGGTTTAGCAAAGAAGAGCAAATCTTTCAGTATCAAGCAAAGACAGAATCAGCAGACTAATCTCTCCTAAAGCCGGAACTCATGTGACCGGGGCCGATGGCGTGGCGGCCTTTTAAATGGTGGGGCGTGTACTAAAGCCCCTGAGCTGTAATTGGCTACAGGCGTCCTGCCTGTAGCCAATTATTGCTCTCCGAGTTTCGGGCGCTGTGATTGGCCAAGCATGCGGGGTCACAGTGCATGCTTGGCCAATCATCAGCCAGCAATGCACTGCGCCGGCCGCGCCGGCCGCAATGCATTGCGGGGCCGCTCGCATCACACGAATGTGATGCGAACGGCCCAAATAGTTCTGGGCTCGACGAGCGAGCGAACGCCCGATGCTCGATTCGAACATGGGTTCGAATCGAGCACCGGGCCCATCCCTATCCAGCAGTCATGCTCTAGAAAACATTTCATGTGTAGGATGGGTTGGTCTTCTTCCTGATACTTGTGCCATGGTCCTTCATCTCCCTCCCTGTTGGGTGTATCACTAACTAGAGTCAAAATTTCACTGCTGCCCATTGGGAAGCAGCATTACTGAATTTAGAACGGACACATCCATAGACTTTCTGTATGTGAGAGACAACCAAGAGTCTGCAGTGATTTGATTTTAGGAATAAATTTCAAACAGGTAAGCAAAATAATTTCTCCAAACTTCAGACAAATGGCAGTGGGTGACTGGTGCACTGTATATATGCTTGGATGAAAAACTATAGCCATGACCCAGAAGGCTGGATTCCCATTACCCAGGAGGCTGGGTTCCCAGTGTACATTTACAATGTTTATTTCCAGTTTTGACTTGAGTGCACCCTAGAACTGCAGATGGCAAAATCAATGAACTGCTATTGTTACTTGGGAATCCCTGCAGTTTTGTTAAATTTGAAGTTATGTCATATCTAGGGGATGTTTGTCATTTACATAATAGAGCATTGTTAGTGGATGCTGTTCATTATTTTTTCCGAATAAAATTAATTATTGGTAGTTAGAGAGGGACCGAGCTGTGAAATTGTATTCTTAAGTCCATGGATTTAGCCCTTCAAAGGGTCAAGTATTTGCAACATTCCAGCTGTTTTCTTTTTCCTTAAACATTTTTGAATTAAAGTAGCACCACACAAGATGCATTTTTCTATCATTATTTATGTTGTTATATAATTATGTAATTTTACTCTATAAGAACCCATACTCTTTCCTTATGGGATTAAAATAGATCCACTCCCATATAATATACTTTTGAGATAGACAAAAGTATTCATTTTTGTGGGGATCTTGTAGAAATCAGGTGATATCAGTGAAGTCAATGGGGATTGAGAAATTAAGTTGTTTTTGGTAGTTTTTAGAGGTACAATTGGCTTTAAATTTCTTCTAAGGTTTGGGGAAGCTTACTTATTACAAGTACTTATATAGCACTGTCAATTTACGATTCATTCAACTTTCCTGGACATGTTCTTGTGCCAGAAAAAATTGTAAAACTCGTTACTTTATTTTCATTTTTTGATAAAAAAAATAGACAGCAAAAAAACTACATTTAAAAAAATGGACATTACACAAATATCAGTCAAATAGACACACAGGAAAGAAAAGAACAGACAAATACAAACCACCATTAGAAAGAAGTATATACCTATGTCACCTAAGCAACCCAATGTTCAAAATTGAGAGCTCCTGTAAAATTTTGTTCTAATTACTATGCTCATCCCTGCTAAACTCTCAATACTTAACATGTTAATATAAATAGATTATTAAGTCATTTTCAATCTTTTCAGTCTAGCTTTTATTAAAATAATACCTGGTGGCCCTCCCTTAAAGGAAGTTTAAACACTTCCTGTTATGAGGCGATGACAGTGTCCTCATCTCCGAGTTGCTCTCATGCATTGTTACCCTGTCACAAGCACTTCCATAAGAGACTACCATGGCCATGCTGATACACATATTACTTGGGCATATTCCATCATTGCCATTATTAGTAATTGGTTCAGATCAGTAATGTGCAACTGCCATTGGAGTACATGCATGTGCACAGGAAGAGGCCAAAATAGCCTGGGGGGGGGGGGGACAGCAGCATCGAAATAGAAAAAAAAAGAATGATAGAAAGTTAACTACTGTATTTATCGGCGTATAACACGCACAGGCGTATAACACGCGCCCCAATTTTAAGAGGGAAGTTTAAGGGAAAAAAAATTCACAGCCCCCTTTGCAGTACACAGTCCCCCTCCCCCTGCAAAGTACACAGCCCCCTCCCCAGTACACAGTACCCCTCCCCCTGCACAGTACACAGCCCCCTCCCCAGTACACAGCACCCCTCCCCATGCACATTACACAGCCCCCCATCTATTATACTGCCCCCCTCCCCAGTACACAGCCCCCAATCCAGTATACAGCCCCCCTCCCCAGTACAGAGCCCCCCATCCAGTACACAGCCCCCCATCCAGTATACAGCCCCCATCCAGTACACATCCCCCCATCCATTATACATCCCCCAATCCATTATACATCCCCCCATCCAGTACACAGCCCCTCTGCACTCCCAGGAGACCCCCAGTCTCCTGGGACAGTGCTGCCAGCATTCTCTACAGTTAAGAAAAACAATCACTGTCAGCCCCTTCCATACTGCTCCTCCTGTGTCACTCCTATTGCAAAACAAAGCTTCCATATACCTCAATAGCTCTGTTTTTTTTCACTAACCTGGTCACATGACTGCTCTCCTCTGATGTTACACAGATGATCATGTGACCGCTCTCCTCCTCCAATCAAAGCTACACAGCCTCGGAGGAGAGCAGTCAGAAAAAACTGAGCTATTGAGATATTTACAAGCTTCGTATTACAATGACACTGACACAGGAGGAGCGGTGTAGAAGGGGCTGGCAAGTGACTTTTTCTTCTCAACTTCAGACTATGCAGGGAGCGCTGTCCCAGGACCAGGAGAGGCGGGACGGCCGGCCGGCCTGACACCCCCCCAATGGGTGGCTCCTGGGGCGGACCGCCCGATCCCCGCCCCCTGTTGGTAAAACATGATATTGGCGTATAACGCGCAGGCACTGTTTACCCTCTGTTTTCAGGGGGAAAAAGTGCGTATTATACGCCGATAAATACGGTATATATCTCTTCTTAGAAATGTACTTTTAAAAGATATGTAATACAAAACATATTGGTAAACTCAGTGTCATCCATTTTTATTTACTACAATTACATCAAAGTAGACAAGAAGACAGAATCCCCATTGGTTTCCTTTGTCTCTAAAAGTAAGGCTTTTATTGGAATCATCATTATCAAAAACTTTTGACCTAATGGACGGTGATGATAACAGCCAGGGCCGGGACAATGGGTGGGCAGAAGGGGAAGCTGCCCTGGGCTCAGCGGAGCAATGGGCAGAGAATGGACACATGGCAGTAAACCCATTCTACGGCATGCATTAACAGTGGGGGTGGAGGCGCAGTTCTGAATACTTGCCCTGGGAGCTGGACAAATCTGTCCCGGAACTGATAACAGACTGTGCTATACATGCCTGTGCAGAGAGCAGAGCTGTGGGAGGGATCCAGCAGGCTCCACCCACTACAGGCTGCCTGCAGAAAAAAGGACAACAAGATTTCAGTAGAAATACACATGCCTCTAATTTAGCCGTTATTCGCTTATCCGTGAGAATGTGGGAAGGCTGAACAGATTAATGCTACTGGCAGATCAGGAAGTATTATGGTACCCAACAATTTCCCCAACCCAGGTTGAATCTAAGTTCACGTTAAGCAATTTGTTCATCTGTGCTGTAGATTATCAATACTGATTGGCGCACTGCCCTAAATACAGTTATTCTTTGTTAAAATGTACCGTATTTATCGGCGTATAACACGCACTTTTTTCCCCTTAAAATCAGGGGAAAATCGTGGGTGCGTGTTATACGCCGATACTCCGTTGAATTCCCCTGCTGAAAACGAGCGAGAGGAGCGAGCGGAGCCGAAGCCGAAGTACAATCGGCTTTACTCGGCTCCTCTCGCAGTCCCGCCCATCTCTGACTGCGCCGCTGACGGAGAAAGCCGAGTGTACTTCGCCTAGTCTCGGCTCCTCTCGCAGTCCTGCCTGTGACTGTGAGCAGACACGAGTCTAGGCGAAGTACACTCGGCTTTCTCCGTCAGCGGCGCAGTCAGTGGAGATGGGCGGAACTGCGAGAGGAGCCGAGTCCAGCCGAAGTACACTCGGCCCCGCTCGCTCCTCTCCACAGAAATCGGCGCCAAATTTTAAAAACCGCCGGGACTGACACGATCGCAAAGGCACTGGGCACGGCTGCAGATGGACAGATGAACACTGGGCACGGCTGCAGATGGACAGATGGACACTGGGCACGGCTGCAGATGGACAGATGGACACTGGGCAAGGCTACAGATGGACACTGGGCACGGCTGCAGATGGACAGATGGACACTGGGCAAGGCTACAGATGGACAGATGGACACTGGGCACGGCTGCAGATGGACAGATGGACACTGGGCACAGCTGCAGATGGACAGATGGACACTGGGCAAGGCTGCAGATGGACACTGGGCAAGGCTGCATGCTGCATTTAAATGTAAGTTTTTTTTCCTTGAATTTCCCTCCTAAAAGTTTTTTTCCTTAAAATTCCCTCCTAAACTTGGGGTGCGTGTTATACGCCGGTGCGTGTTATACGCCGATAAATACGGTATATGGAAATTATTTAAAAGGCCTTCTTCAGGCAAAATCAAAATCCCGCCCCTATTCACTCCCAATCAAACATCTCCTTTAGATTCACAATAAAATACAAAAACCTCTTCTGACACCCTTATTTATGTACCTAAATCCACTGTCACATGACCTTCTGCACCTCTTCCAGTAATGGGGACCGGTGAACCATTACTGCAATCTGGGTCTGCCAACTGGTGTTGTCACCACCCTTTGCATCATGGCCCTGCTGTTTGAAGTCTTCAGGACCCCAGATGTCCTCTGGGATGGAGTTTTCTAGCAGCCGATTAGAAAGCATTCCCATCACAAGGGATGTGGCTACACAAACCCAAAGGAAGACGTCTTGCAACAAAACTTGTCCAGTAACAATGGATTCAGACAAATATTTGGGCATTTAGGTTTTTAGTTTTTTTTAATGCAGGGTTTTCGTAAGCTATTTTTCTTTTTCCTCTGTCTGGAAATCTGATTTAAATTTAAAAAAATTTAAAAAAACGTAATTTCCCTAAACTTTTCTGAACTGTAACTAATCCACAATACTTGGGTATTCAGGAAAGAAATGTAAAAAACGTGTTAAGTTTATCTGACTTTCCACAAAGTTTATTTGCACAGTTTAAGCAGAACAGGTAAAGACCAGAGTTACATGAAAATATGGAACGTCAGATGAAACAAAAGCCAATGTTTGAAATAGTCTGTCAAGAGACATGGCGAGAAAAGTGCCTTTGCTTTGTTGTGGCATTCAGTATTACTGCATGGAGCCAGCAGTCCTCCCCTTGTCTACGTCTCCTGGATTCAATAAGCACTTATGTATGCGGATTATGAGAATGCGGTCAAGCAGAGCAATTTTTTTTTCATTCTACCTTCTTATCCCGGAGAACAGAGGATCTGGTGTTTATTTTTGCTGTCCTCATCCAGCATTTTAAAATATTCTCAATTTGATTCAGGCTATGCTTGTTTGATATGATTATTATAACTACTATGCTATAGACATAAGCACAATTGAAGTCAAAGGCAGGAATTCCCCCTCCTGTAACAAAAACATCATTTGCATACGATGTTTAAATATCAGGGAGAATGGATAACAAATATCCCATCATTCATTACCACGGCGTGCGCTTTTTTCCTGATCAGATGATCTCACGTTTCGATTCCCACTCAAGTTTTAAAAATACAATTCAGTGTGATAACTCCAAAAAGTAAAAAGAGGTAAATGCAATATTTCAATTAACTGTTATGACAATCTGTCATTAAAGTAGAACTAAAGGCATTTTTTTTTTAGGGGGGGGGGGAGTTTGGATAGAGTGGCAAGAGTTTAGAACACCTGTCAGGTCTTTAAATCAGAAGAAAGTTTTTTTAAACCCGAGAAAATTTTGAAAGAGTGACCTATCGCAGAATATAACAATGACATGTTTCCATCCCTAATTAATTTGTAAAGAAAATAGAGAATAGAAATGGGACTTTGTATGAAACATGTCATTGTGGGTAGTGATAATATGTATGAATGAATTAAATAAACTTTTATTTGATTTAATGTCATTAACCCTTAAGAGTAGTCCATGATTTTTAAAGCATAAATAAATAAAATATAATCACAGAAGATTAATGTATTATTTATAATAATAATAATAAATTTGATGCAAACAAATCAAAAAACACGATTGATACTATTGTTACAAAGAAATACTTAAATCAATGAATTAATAAATCAAAAATGCATAAATCACATAATACAAGTACAGACAAAGAAGAATAATGCTGTTGAGATTCATGATTAAAACAAGCATAACTGGGCACCCTTAGTTTAAAACCTGATGTGTTTCTTGGCTTCCCGCCAGTCATCAGGGGTAAGATGCACATATTTACTAAAAAATCAAGTAATAAAGTAATTATTATAATATGTAACCTTCTAATGAAAAAGAAATATCAGAGACAATCGCTTACTAAGAAATACTTACAGAGTAACCTGTAAGTTATGCCCAATTCCAGCAATGGGATTGAATGGTGGTCTAGAACAAACTGTCTCACCCAGGGTTAAGGCAGGGTAACACCCACCCCCCGATAAATCGGAGAAAGGCCCTTTCTCCGATTTATCGGGGAGGTGGGTGTTACCCTGCCTCAAGAGGGGTAATCCAATGGGAACATGAGTTCTGGTGAGAAATAGTGATTCCCTCACTTTGGAGGGATTTCCTCCTACTTCCTGTTTTGGCTATGGGACCAGAAGTGAAGGGAAATCTCCCCAGTGGGATACAGATGGCAAAAGAAAAACTGATGGGGGTTATAAGCGGTCCCTTACTATATCCAATGTGAAGAAAAGTGTTTGCCTTTATTTCTACATTAAAGTGTATGTATGGACTATTTTTTATTTATTTATTATTTGTTTTGAAAAGTGTAGGGAAGGGTTTGACTGGGGGTTCGGCAAGCCATCGATCCCGATCTACCATGGCCCTGCATCGCTGATTCTTCCCCGCTCAGCCTCCTCTGCCCCCATTACTGCAGAGTGGAACATATCAGTGTGCTGGATGGAGGGAGGGAGCTGCCAGAGTTAACTGTTCACATTATCCAGCAGATGATTGGTTGCTAGGAAGCTGGGTGGTCCTAGCAACCAATCACCAACTTGTTTATGTGAAAGGTTAACTCCCGCACCCGTCCTCCATCCAGTACTGTGACACCTCTTACTCTTCGCTCTGCTGCACAGTGTACACCAGTTTAAGGTAAAAGACTGCCACCTACACTGTGTTTGTGCACGGACGGGGGCGGGATGAGGGTACAGAGGAAACTACAGTGGGTGGCAGTGTGAAGGGGACAGATGACACTGGTTAGGAGGGGGTGGGGCTAAGGACACTCCCATGGGGGGCAGAGGACACGACATGAAGGGGTGATGTGAAGGGGGCAGGGGGCATAGGACACTACAGTGTGGGGGAATGTCATGTGAAATGGACAGAGGGGAAGAAGACACTACAATTGAGGGGGGGGTGATGAGGTGTTGTGAAAGGTGACAAAGAACACTGCGTTGGGGGGCACAGGACACTGCTATCTGGGAAGGGGCAGGCAGAGGACGCTACATTGGGGGGGCTGATGTGAAGGTAGCAGAGGACACTGCACTTTAAGGGGGTACAGGACATTTTAATGGGGGGAAGATGACACTACAGTTTGAGTGATGTGAAGGGGGCAGAGGACACTGCTATGGGGGGCAGAGGACACTACAGTAGGGGGGGGTGATGTGAATGAGGCAGAAGACACTGCTATGAGGGGAGGGAGAAGCAGAGGACATCATAGTTTGGGGTTATGTGAAGGGGGGCAGGACACTGGTATGTAGAGGAAGAAGACACTACTATATTAGGGGGGGCAGAGGACACTACTGTGTGAGGGATGATGTGACGGGGAGCAGAGGACAGTACTGTGAGTGGGGGCACAGGACTCTATGCAGTGTTTTTATTGGGGCTAGATAGTTTTTTTTTTAAAGGGCGTTTCTCCCCTTTACCTGGGGATCTTTGATTTCCTCCATGTTGTCCGGGTATATCTAAACCTCTGAAAGGTTACCTACCCCTGGGCTAGACCCTTTTTGAAGTTTTTATTGCTGTTGTTGTCTCTGCTGGGGAGCTTTACCCCACTATTCAACCTGGTGATCATTATCACCAAAACAAAAAGTCAGGGTAATCTGCACAGATTAAGTTGACATCAGCGCAAGAGGTTAGGAAAAACCCTCCAATCTGGATGCATGGTAATTCCATTCTTTTTGAAGAGATTTTCTCTCATGCCCTGTTGTGTATTCAGGGCAGGAAATAAAGAGAACTCTCCCTAGTGGGACACAGGCCACAATCAGCAACCTGATATAACACTTTCCTACTCAAACTAAATATAATACATTTGTGGCTTTATATACACTTTAAAGCTGAACTTCAGGCATTTTTTTCATCTTTCCATCTATTAACCACTTCAGTCCTGGACCATTTGGCTACCAAATGACCTGGCCACTTTTTGCGATTCGGCACTGCGTCGGTTTAACTGACAATTGCGCGGTCGTGCGACGTTATACCCAAACAAAATTGACGCCCTTTCTTTCCCACAAATAGAGCTTTCTTTTGGTGGTATTTGATCATCTCTTTGATTTTTATTTTTTGCGCTATAAACAAAACAAGAGTGACAATTTTGAAAAAATAACACATCTTTTACTTTTTGCTATAATAAACATCCCATTTTTTTTTTTTTTTTTAATTTTTTTCCTCAGTTTAGGCCGATATGTATTCTTCTACATATTCTTCTACATATTTTTGGTAAAAAAAATCGCAATAAGAGTATATTGATTGGTTGATTGGTTTGCGCAAAAGTTATAGCGTCTACAAAATATGGGGTAGTTTTATGGCATTTTTATTATTATTATTTTTTTTACTAGTAATAGTGTCTGTGATTTTTATCATGACTGTGACTTTATGTCGGACACATCGGACACTTTTCATACATTTTTGGGACCATTGTCATTTATACAGCGATCAGTGCTATAAAAATGCACTGATTAATGTGAAAATGACACTGGCAGGGAAGGGGTTAACCACTAGGGGGCGCTGAAAGGGTTAAGTGTGTCCTAGGGAGTGATTCTAACTGTGAGGGGGCGTGGCTACGAGTGACACATCAGTGATCTCTGCTCCCGATCACAGGGAGCAGAGATCACTGTCCTGTCACTAGGAAGAACAGGGAAATGTTGTGTTTACATCGGCATCTCCCCATTCTTCCTCTCCCGACCGCAATCGCGGGCCGCCCGGGAACATCGAATTCCCGGGATTACTCACGAGGCACGCAGCGAAATTTCAAAGGGATGTACAGGTACGCCCATTTACCTGCCCGTGCCATTCTGCCGATGTGTATCGCGTGCGGCGGTCGGGAAGCAGTTAAATCTTCTGCCCTTGTTGTTTTAACTTTGGATAGTAAAACATTTTTTTTTTCTGCCAGTAAATACCTTATACAGCCCACTTCCTGTTTCTTGTCTGGTAAAAAGCCTAGACTTATGACATCATGCACAGCTTTCTCTCTATCTCTCCTGAGAGTTTGCCAGGAAAGGAGGGGGGTGAGTCATAGGAGGGCCAATGAGAGCTTAAGAGCTGGAGGTGTGCCTCAGTGTGTCTGTGTAAATCCAGGAAGTGAACAGGCAGCAGCTTCAGCTGCCCACAGTTAAAATGGCTGGAGCCAGACTCAGTGGAGGGAGATTTCTGCAGTTTATTTAGCTCAGAATCAGAGTATATATAAAATAATATTAAAATGTAAACAAGAGAAACGGCGCCAACTTCAAACTAGTGCAATCATGTATGCCAGTGCTTCTCCGAAAATTTATGTCTACTAAAAAATAATGAAAAAGGATCAAAAGGGCGCGCTAACTGGACAATTAAGTAAAATGTGAACCAAATTAATTTAAGAAAAAAATAACTTAATTAAATTGATACGAATAATTACATAATAAATAAATTAAAACATCTGATATATGATCAAAATCATACAATAAAATGTGCACAATAATCACATTTCCAACCAATACAATGTGTAATAAATTATCATTGATTAAAGTTCATGATTTCTGTGTGTGATCACTCCGTAATTAATTCTCCAACACTGTGATCCTAAAAAAGTGCTCCAATGCTCCAAAACAACAGTGCTTCACCTGAAGTGAGATATGACATTGTAGTATTGTTTTTTATTGTTGTTTATCCCAATAGAACACCTTTGGGATAAATTAGAACGGAGACTGCGAGACAGGTCTTCTCATCCACATCAGTGCCTGACCTCACAAATGCACTTCTGGAAGAATGGTCAAACATTCCCATAGGCACACTCCTAAACCTTGTGGACAGCCTTCCAGGAAGAGTATAAGCTGTTGTAGCTGCAAAGAGAGGGCCAACTCAATATTGAACCCTACAGATTAAGACTGGAACGCCATTAACCTCCCTGGCGGTATGATTATTTACGATTTTAGGTGCTGAAAGCGGTACCATTATTTTGCATGGAAATTTGGCGTTTTATATTGTAGGCCTGTAATTCTTAGGAATAACTCACTTAACTCTGTCCAAACAAGAGACTAGTAGACATCCCGGGTATGATAAAGTTCAAAAAACAAAATCATAAATCATAAATTATAATATAATAAATAACTATAAAATAATTATAACAAATAATAATATAATAATAATAAAAGTGTTTTTCAGTGTTTGATGACGAATTTCCCCACAAATCGCTATCGCTCAATTCTGCGAGTGATTCTAATTTATTATTGCTGTTTTCTAGCCGGACTAAAACCACTTTTGATATAAAGGGACACTTTTTGGTTGCTATGGACAATCTCCAGTTTCTAGGCAGAAAGAACAGTTTTTATAATATAAAAGTGCATGCAGGACACTGGACAGACCACTAGGGACAAAGGGGATGTGTTATTATTTTATACAGTACTGTAATCAGTAAGATTACAGTATACTATATGTATACTGTGTGTTTCACTTTTTGAATTTGGCGCTGAACTCCGTCCTCGTGCGTCGCAACGCTCAGGAACCATAGGTATGCGCAGCCTATTGCATTGGGGTGTGCACCCCAAAGCCCAAATGCACACTACCGATCACTCACGATGTTCATTCAGAAATGGAAGCTGCCGGTAAATTACATATTTACTGGCCCCTCCCCCACTCCTAAAACATCCCAGCAGCAACAGCCAATAGGAGAGGAGGGAAGCTGCAGCACTGCAGGGGGGAAAGATGGGAGCCAGGGCAGTAGGGGGAATCTGTGCTGCACAGGGTGATTAGGGTGTGCCTGGGCACACCTGGCACACCCTGTGCGCACGCCTATGTCAGGAACGGAGCTCGGCACTTGGCAGTGTGGATCGAGCAAGATGACGGCTCGCACACACAGCGGGGACACATCGCAGGATCCAGGGAACAAGGTAAGTAACTTCCCCTGTATCCTGCGATGCGATCCCAAGTCTGGCTTGGGGTTACCGCTTTAGGTACTGAAATCTTACCCTGAGCCAGACTCGGGGATACCGCTAGGGGGGTTAAAATGTCATGTGCGTAAAAAGGCAGGTGTCCCAATACTTTTGGTAATATAGTGTATAACTGGTGCAGGGACTACTTTAAAGAGGGAACTACACTCTCAATCAACATGGACTCTTTTTAATCCTTGTGTTGCTAGTGTTAGTAAATAGATAGAAAGGTATATTATTTTTACCTCTTTTAAACTCACTGGTAACCTAGATCAAAATTAGGTCATACATCCCAGGAGTCTTCATGAGCTTTTGTTTTTCTTTCATCTAGAGGAGAGTCTTTCTCAGCTAAGCACACCCTCCTGTCTGCATACCGGAGCTAAGGGCAGATGGATTTCAGGAAGTAAATACTACATAAAAAATCTGCCCTTACTCAAGATGGCCGCTGCTATAAATGCTAGGGTGGGTGTTTATCAAAGTGATTTCTTTCCATAGGTGTGTGCACAGGGTCTGCTGGGTGTGCCTGGGCACACCCTAATCACCCCATGTGGATTAGCATTATACAGGAGTGGCAGGTGGGTGGTTGGGGGTGCCAGTGGCCAGTATAAATGACCCCAATATATTAAAGTCTAGGTTCAACCTTAGGAACACGTTACACCCGTATTTAGGATGTACCGTAATATGCTCCCAATCAACTGTCTGCCACCACCAGAGCCCCCTTGCTGTGACAGCAGGTGGTGTTCATGTCAGTTTGTGCTTTGGTGGCAACATCCTAAGGCAATGGGCTGAGCACACCTATGTTTCTTACCATAACAAAGCATGGAGATATTGATGGATGAGTGAGTTTGCTTTTCATAATAAAGTTTGTGGTGTTCAGATACAGTTTAGTTCTGCATTAAACACAGGTAATATCAGGGCCGTCTTTAAGGCAGGGAAAAAGGGGCAGCTGCCCTGGGCCCTGTCATTGTTGTGGGGCCCAAAGCAGCTGCCTCATACTTGCCAACTATCCCAGTTTAAATTCCATTGTCCCTTGAAGTTTTAGTCCTGTGCTGTGTCCCGATATCTCAGTGTGAAGTTATGTTGCTGCTGCCCAGCTCTGCCCTATTGTTGTGTACAGATGACTCACCTGCAGACCCTGTGTTTACATGTAAATAACCGTCATTCATATGTAAATAACTGGAGCATTCATATGTAAATAGCGGCAGCATTCATATGTAAATAAAGGCGGCATTCATATGTATATCATGCCCCTCTGTAGTGAAGAGATGATGTGCTGTAACCTCTAGC
This sequence comes from Rana muscosa, assembly GCA_029206835.1. Classification (NCBI taxonomy): domain Eukaryota; kingdom Metazoa; phylum Chordata; class Amphibia; order Anura; family Ranidae; genus Rana; species Rana muscosa. The sequence goes on along the minus strand of CM055127.1, from coordinate 440,833,163 downwards.
AACCAATCTGTGAGCAGTGTTACTGTACAGTAATCTCTAGCAAGCAATCAACAAGAAGAAATCATGTGCTGTAACCCCTAGCAACTAATCAGTGAGCCATAATGTGTGCTGTAACCTCTAGCAACCAGTCAGTAAGTGGTAATGATATGCTGTAACCTCAATGACTGCCTGATCTGATACAGTAAACTGATCTTAAGTCTAGCTGATATTTATTGTGTGTCTCAGAGCAGGTGGAAAGCAAAATTGCATGGGGGGGGCCCCAAGAAATTTTTTGCCCAGGGTCCTATCAACATTAAATACGGCCCTGAGTAATATTACTTTCCCGCTAAGTAATTTTCATCAGCAATTTTAAATGTAACCCTAAGCCCTAACCCTAACCATACAGATAGAAATAAGCCCAGGGTGGTTGAAATAAGTCCTTTTTTTATCTCTAAAGTTTACCTTCACCAAAAGGGCATTGGAACTGGCCCATTTTTGCTGGTGTGGGGTGAACGGAGGGTAAGAAAATACGTAGTGTTTATAGCAACAGTACTTAATCCAGATCAAAGCCAGCGATCTTGCTCTACTTCGTTCCTAGGTGTCATAAAATCTATATAAACATATAAATGCAGCTTGTTCAACTTGGCTATAACATGCCCGGGTGCCTTGTGAAATGAAAAGTGTCTCTTGATGCTTTTGGAATGTAGCGTAGACAAGTCTGCCTTGTGACAAGTGAGTGCTACGCAAGTTGAACTCCTACCTCCGCCGAATCACTCAAGAACCTAATGTACAATTCTCCAGCAAAAGAAGAAGAAGGAAAAAAATAAAATAAAAAAAGAAAAGAATTGCGTTCTCATTCTCGATCCAGGCAGCGAATGCCAGAGGCAGTTAGGCGGGTGAAGGATATGTATCACGGAACGTCCAGTGTCATGGCACGCTGCCAATTGATTTGCTGACCTTCAACACGACAGACATAGTCCTGACCCTCATAACACAAAGCCTAAGGGGAAATGGCACGGAATACTGATTCCTATATCCTGTTGTTCTGCCGTCTAAATTACGTGCTAATTAATTACCAGTGGCATCTTTGGCATTGCCTGTCAAATTGGATTAAATGTATCCATCCCTTCAGTGTGCAAAAAAAAAAAAAAAAAAAATCTGGTTTTCCCAGCCAGTCCTAAGTGTTGATAGGTCTTGTACAGATCAATGGCTTTGCTGGAGAGTAGGTAGTGGCTTTTAAATAAAGAAAAACAAGACTCAGGAACGTCATAGTTGATTTATAGACTTTCATTAGCTGTTCGCCACCTGCATCTTCTGGTCCCTGCCTGGAATCAATTAGACAATTTAATGTCATTTATTTTACAAATGATTTTCTTTTTTTTTTTTTTTCTTTTTTTTTCAGTCTCGTATGTATTGGTTTTCGAGGTATGAATCACGGCAATATAGGCCCGCCACATATTTCTGTATCGAAGGAGCCTTAAAACAAACATAATATTTCCCTTAGTAAATCAACAGAAGTTTTAATTTAAAGCGGAGGTTCACCCAAACTTACAACTTTATTTTAAAACAATTATTGTCCAACGCACATGCTGGGAATGGCAAACCTTTTTTTTTTTTTTTTTCTTTTATTAATTACCGTATTTCTGCCATCCAAAATGTGGCTTCCTGTATCCCTCTCCCGCAAGAGTAGGCGTAGCCGAATTGTTCCCCGACACCACAATGCATTGTGGGACTTTTTTTGCAATGATTTCTGGGAGTGTCGTGCTACCCAAAATGATTTGTGGAGCGCCGTGCCTTGAAATCTCGAGAGATTTCACACATGAAGTGACGTGCGACGTCGGTCACGTGACGAGGGCGGCTCTAATGGCGCCATTTTATAAACTGGCATGCAGGCATTCTCCGCAATCACGAGGTAGTTGCTTGTGGGCTTCTAAATGCCCATAAGCAAAATGGGAACGTCCCTCGGATGTTTTTATAAGTTATCCTTGTGTCGGATAACGGAATGCTGGCGTTATGGACATTAAGAACAGTGAGTAAGCAATAATAATGTTTATAATAATTCAATGGGCAAAAAAAAAAGAAACGCCGCGGAACCTCTGCTTTAAAGAAGTAACAAATATTACGTGAAAGCTTGTTATTTATTTATTTATTTTTCTTGTTCAATTTCTTCTATTTAGAAACATTTGCAGATTGCAAAATAATGCATGTAGCAATAATGGTATGTAAAATTAACTGATATTCTATGTTAAGGATTTACAATTTGGTACTGAACGTACTTGTTCCTGAAAAACCTTAAGGCCCGATTCACACTGATGCGAGTTCATAACGATGTGATGTGTCAAAAACATTGTAAATTTGCGTGTCATCCATAAAGTCATTGTTTTCAATGATGGTCGTTCACATACATGCGTTGCAATTTCTCTTCGAATGCGATGCGATAAAAAAAAGGGTCTTGTGCGAGTTTACTGCGTTGCGTTGCGAATTTAGTCTCCATAGACATCAATGTAAATCGTTCTGGAATCGCATTGATGGTTCACATATGTGCAAATTCCACCACACTATTCTCCACAAATACCAGGAAGTACACAGGAAGTTAACACCTTTTTTTTTTTTTTACATTATGATTCCATTGGCTAGAACATCAATAGCAGCTATGTCCAACTCCTGAAATTTGCGGTAAAATTGTGGTAAATTCCCGGTAAATTCACACAGGACACAAATTCACAGCGCAGCAGTGTGAACCGAGCCTCAAGCCTCGTACTCATGGCCGAAAATCTCGTCAAGAAAAAACACGTCGTTTTTCTTGACGAGATTCTTGGACAAGAAACTTGTCCCGGCCGAGTGTACACACACTCGATTCAAAGAACCCGCGGTTCTTTGAATGGAGCGAACGCGGTGACGTCATCGACTACGACGAGCGTGCGCTTGTGACATTCGATGCCGTCGCCGCCATCTTGGTATACCCTATCTATGCCTAGGAAGCTACAGCGCATGCGTCGAAGTCATTTCGAGCATGCGCGGGCTTCCCGGAGGACAGGTAAGTGTACACACACACAATTTTCTCGTTGAGAAACAGGCTGACGAGAATCTCGACGAGAAAATAGAGAGCAGGTTCTCTATATTTCTCGTCGAGATTCTTGTTGGTTTTCTTGACGAGAAACCATACACACGAACGATTTTCTCGGCAAGAAAGCTATCTCGGCAGTTTTCTTGTCGTTTCTTGCCGAGAAACTCGTTCGTGTGTACGAGGCTTCAGACTGGGGGTATCAGAGAAGAAGAAGGACTGGTGAGGAGTCGGTGGGGATAAGTAAGAAGGGGTGGGGGGTATGGAGGAATCCTGGGGATACAGAATATATGTTAGGTACTGATGAGGACAGTTTTACTTACAGTGTTACTAAACCCAGGAGGAGCCTGCACTCACTATATCTGGTCTCCCATAGTACACGGAACATGGAAATGCAATTATTTTAGTAAAAATAAACTGCTAAATACCTTTTCTCATCAGCAGTATATAGCAATCTTGTGACTTTTATCAGTGTCTGGTTAAAGCTTGTAGAGTTCTCATTCTACTCTGACAGTCCTATGAGGCTGCAGGACCCCTGACCCTCTGTCTGGACAGTGCTGATTGGCCCTGTGCTGATTACATGCACTCTCCCAAGGAAAAAATAAACTCTCTAGTAATACACACCAAACTGAGCATGTGCAGAGTGACTCCAAAGGCTCCATCTTATCAGGAGATGGATTGGGGACAGTGGAAGAAGGGAGGATCAGAGAAGACAGGATCAAAAAGCCTTTTTACATAATGCAGAGAATTAACCCCTTAGGTTCCACAGTGAGTATAACAAGCATGCTTTACTGCATATACAGACTGCTTTTATTGTTGTGGATTTAGTAACACTTTAATTTGTGATATGTTCATGGCTCTAAAAGGGAGGAGTTGAAGCCTGGTGGAAGATATTTGTCAATCCTGGGTTGCCATACATTTGTATATTTAAAGATCCTATCTTATAAAGTGGCCCCAATTTTTTCATGTATCATGTCTTGAGTGATTCTATTTTTGGTTTTCGTAAGGCTGGATCTAGCTGATTTTGGAAAGCTTGTTTTTTTTTTAAACAAAAGTCCAACTACAGTCTAAGGTGGACCTTCACTCCAATTTTATTATTTAATTTCATCCATCCACCCCCCTCCCTCTTCTGCAGGAAATCGCTATTTTTTTGGTTACTTTTTTGCATATTTTGTGTGCAAACACTGTTTCTAGTGGAGCAAGCCCTGTACTTCCATCTTTTTCGACTAGGTGAGAATGACATACCCCTTGCGTAAAGCCTACTGGAGTACCCACATCATGTATCTGTAGTGCCCCCCCCCCATTTAGGGGGCGCTATGTTCAAATTTAGGGGTTAGTCTGAGCCCATAGTTGGGCTCAGACTATTAATTTCCTAAAAACTTGCTTCTGCTCTGGTGTGATATTGCCTGGCTGCAGTGTTCCCTGTTGCCTATAGGTGACACTGTCTTCTCCGGCTCAGGTGGAACCACAGGGGGTATCGCAACACCATTGGGTGTCCTCTCTCGGCAGCTGTGCAGTGGGCGTGGTCAACCCGCTGTCCATGCTGGGAGAGGGTACTTAAGGGGCAGACGCGTTTAGGCTAGAAGAGATCCAGGGGACCCCTTGGTCCTGTTCAGCACGTACCCCACCTTCGATGGCCCTCATGGCCGGGGGTGCGTGTGTTTTGGTCTCGGGCACCTTTAGCCCAAGGCTGCATCGCTGCAGATAGGCCCAGCACCCGAAGAGGAGTCCCAGGGTACCCAAGTGAAGGGTTTCCCGCTCTGAAGGAGAGGAAGCCAGGGGAGGATCGGTCCCAAGGGGATTAGTCAATGATTTGCTGTCTTGGGAGAGGCCTGGCTACCTGACAGAGGGAAGGATTCCTATCCACCAAAAGCCTGGTAACGTGCCCCATTGGCACCTAAAGTCTTATTGTTACTAGGCCGGGAAGTTCGGGACTTGAGGATTCTGAGGTAGAGGATCTCCTGATCGTATCCCTTGGAAATTGCAAGTAGTTGTTTTGTGCTCCACACCGGCTGCTAGGACCACTGTAAGAGGGACTATCCGGGTGAGCAAAAACCCACTCAGGCTTGAGTGGCGACGAGTGTTGCTTAAGTGTTGCGTGCCTGAACCTACCTCCCTGTTCATATTCTCTCATTCTAACTTTCCTGTCAAGTCCCCCAAGCAACGTATAAAAATAAACCTTTTTTATTGTGGTTTAACCTACTGTGTTGACATTGGCCTTCTTAGAGTAAAGAAAGAAAATAGACTTCTTCCTACACACTAGGGTGAAGACTCCAACGGAGAGAGGTAACTCGCTACAGGACCCAAGAGAAAGAAATCAGCGGCCCATACTGTCTAAGGAGAGACATAGAGGTATCGCTTCATATCTAATGAGGCTTCTGGGCTATGTACGTAGAATACATTGTGCATGTGCAGTGGAGCATCATCAGGGGGCTGGCTGCTAGGACCCAGGACAGGAGAGACAGCCAGCTCCCTGGTGGCATCAGCAAAGAAGATGACGGCACGGGGCCCGGCATGTGGCTGCCTTTGGTGGATTACTACAGGATAACGCTGGATTTGCTGGGTATATTATTTGTGCTTAACCTAGCAGACAAAAGCGACAAAAAACAAACAAATACAGCCACCACATTTAAGTATTGTAAGATGCAATTTATTACATTTTTGTTTTTGGGCTTAAACTATAACTAAAGGTGAAACTTATTTTTAGTGTTGGATAAGGGGGAGAGGGATTAGAATGCCTGTCAGTTTTTATTTCTGTCTGTGCTCCCGGTAAGGAGATTCACCCTCTCTATATGTCCTGTTTACCATTATCATAGAAAGTGAACAGTGATAGCGGGGAAATCTTCCAATGGCGACACTAGTTCTGGTGACCTGGGGGTCCCCAAAGAATTCCCTTAATTTGCAGGGATTTCCTCTCACTTCCTGTTTGGCTATGGGACAGGGAGTGAAGGGAAATCTCCGCAATGAGACACAAATGAAAAAAAAAAACTGACAAGGGTTGTATCTGCTCTATCCAAAATAAAATAAAAAAAAAGGTTTGCCTATAGGTCTACTTTAATGCGACTTTAGGATGGAAGTGTATTTTTACTAAAAAATAATTTCTATATGTTCCAGTTTTTGTATGGATGTCACAAGTGCCCAATCTTCTCCAAAGACGTGATAACAACATATGTAGTGATGTAAAATCAGAGGATTTTTATTTATTTTTTTACAGATAGGAGCGTTTGTTGGCCAATCAGACTGTGCCGTAATCCTCATTGTGTTAACCTAGTTGGTTTCAGCTTTTTGGCTTAATCCATCACACTTTATTTCATTTGGTTTTTCACACTTCTCATTTTGTCATGACAGGATTCAATTGTGTTTTGACTGTAATTCCATCAGTCAGTTTTAGACTGGATGGCGATGTTCCTCCCTGGCTGGGGTGGAAGTGCTTCGCACATGCACGGCGAGTGACTTCTACAATATGACAGCGTCTGTTTTCCCCTATTTGCGCTTAAATCAAAATTATATCAGCATTAGCCTTACGCTGATTTGAAATGCCGTCCGTCACATCTCCACTTTACAGTCGCTGTGAACAATGTGGTTTTAAACCGTGAGTGACATTTCATTTCAACATTCAATGTGACCTTTTATTTTTTGGTTTATTCCAAACATGAATAATATCATGTTTATGCAAGTGTAGAGAGTGTCAGAATCATTGGCGAGGAGGCCTGACCTATTTAAAAGGGATATTGTATAAAATGGCATAAAATTCAACCAATTAACACTTTTATTGTAATGCCAAAACAGTTGGTGTGCAGCCCAATACCCGACACCCTCACATACTATGGAGAACACTTGGAAAACTTGTCCGGCGAAGGCCGGGTTCTTCACACTAGCTTGCAGCAGGGGTCCGGTGCATCCCTGTTCTCTGTTTTAGGTGCGAATCAGGTCCGAATTTTTGCCTGAACCTGAAACAGAGCCAAAAACGCACAGGACCCTTTTCCAGTGCGGGCCGCGGCTGCCCCAGGGCTGTGTGAAGCGGCTCCATTGAGAGCCGGGCACAATCTCCTGTCATGCGAATTAGATGGAGGGAAACCCACATTTAATTCACAAGTGTGAATCCAGCCTAAATCATAATTTTCTTTCATTTTGTATTTTTTTTTTTTACCTCTATACCCTTACATAACTAAACAACGCAAAATCTCATCATATTAGCTCTCAGGTTATAGGCTTACTTACTAAAGCAGGCCATAGATTATGCACTTGCAGAAGGGAAGAAAATAGCTTGATTCCCCCAACAGTACAGTCAGTGTTGATGGGGGAATCCCTCCTGCAGCACTATTGTGTTCTTGTGATCCATGTATAGCCAGCTTTAGTCTTAGTTCCTCCCACACAATTTATCGCATTGGGCAGTAACTGCTTTCCATCAAATGTTTTCAGCTACGGTAGGTTCAGTCTCACCCTTTGGGACCTCAATGACTTTCCGGTTTGTTTAAAAGGTGGACTGCCAGGTTGTAGATAGTCATCCTGATTTCCACTTTCTTCTAGGTGGTGGCATCCAATACATTGTGATTGTTACACTTTTGGTTTAATATTCCTTATCCTTGTAGGTTTAATAAGTTCTTTATCTTTGTAGTTTACTATACTTTGGTCAGGACCAATCACAGGGGATTACCTGAGGGTAAGGGGTGCATTTGTTTTCTATGAGCCCTTTCAACAGAGAAGAGCAGGATAAATGAATCCTTGCCAAAGGTTAATGGGAGCCATTGCTTTGCAAACTCAGTATGGTTGGCTATTGCTTTTTTCGTGCTTAGATACACCAACTATCCAGACTAGAGATGGCCTTGCGGTTCGCCCCGCGGTCGGTTCGCGGCGAATTTTGCTCATTCGCGGTTCGCGAAACCGGCGGACATATGGCGCTATTCGCGGCCGGTTCGCGGCTACCATATTCTTTTACATTGTGGAACTTTGACCTATGACACATCCATCATGTGGTACAGGACAGCCAATGAGACATTTCAGCAGATGGACATACCCCCTACCTTATAAATAGATCTGATCTGGCTGCCATTTTACATTCTGTTATTTGTCAGCGTAGGGACAGGTTGCTGTGTGGAGCAGGGACAGACTGTAATCCTAGCTATTAGGTCCACAAAAGTCCTTTTAAGGACTGGTATAGGTGTACAATTGTTTTGTGTGCAGTATATAGGGGTGTAATACACTTTTAGTTCATTTCAATTGTGCAGCATTGGGACTGCAGTGCTGAGCGGTTCTGCAGCTGTCTTTAGTCAGTGTAGGAAGGTTGCTTCTAAGGACTGGTATAGGTGTAAAGTCCACAAAAGTCCTTTTACGGACTGGTATAGGTGTACTATTTTGTGTGCAGTAAATAGGGGTGTACTACACGCATAAAATACTCTAGGAAGAATAGTATAGTGCGGTTCTGCAGCTGTCTTTAGTCAGTGTAGGAAGGTTGCTGTGTGTGTACTAGCAGGGACAGACTCTACTAAAACAAAAGTCCTTCTAAGGACTGGTATAGGTGTACAGTCCACAAAAGTCCTTTTACGGACTGGTATAGGTGTACTATTTTGTGTGCAGTAAATAGGGGTGTACTACACGCATAAAATACTCTAGGAAGAATAGTATAGTGCATTTCTACTGTGCAGCTTCTGAGCGGTTCTGCTGCAGCTCTTTTCTCGGTTTAGGTAGAAGTTGCAGCTGTGTGTCGCAGGCACAGACTATTGACTAAAATCGCTAACCAATAAAGCTCCACAAAAGTTCATTTTAAGGACTGGTATAGGTGTACTATTTGGTGTGCAGTATATAGGGGTCTAATACACGCATAAAAAACTTTCAAACATACTATATAATATATACTATATACTATACTATATAATATATAGTGCATTTCAACTGTGCAGCATTTCTACTGTGCAGCTTCTGAGCAGTTCTGCTGCAGCTCTTTTCTCAGTTTAGGTACAAGTTGCCGCTGTGTGTCGCAGGCACAGACTAGCGACTAAAATCGCTAACCAATAAAGCTCCACAAAAGTTCATTTTAAGGACTGGTATAGGTGTACTATTTGGTGTGCAGTATATAGGGGTCTAATACACGCATACAAAACTTTCAAACATACTATATACTATACTATATAATATATAGTGCATTTCAACTGTGCAGCATTTCTACTGTGCAGCTTCTGAGCGGTTCTGCTGCAGCTCTTTTCTCGGTTTAGGTAGAAGTTGCCGCTGTTTGTCGCAGGCACAGACTAGCGACTAAAATCGCTAACCAATAAAGCTCCACAAAAGTACATTTTAAGGACTGGTATAGGTGTACTATTTGGTGTGCAGTATATAGGGGTCTAATACACGCATAAAAAACTTTCAAACATACTATATAATATATACTATATACTATACTATATAATATATAGTGCATTTCAACTGTGCAGCATTTCTACTGTGCAGCTTCTGAGCGGTTCTGCTGCAGCTCTTTTCTCGGTTTAGGTACAAGTTGCCGCTGTGTGTCGCAGGCACAGACTAGCGACTAAAATCGCTAACCAATAAAGCTCCACAAAAGTTCATTTTAAGGACTGGTATAGGTGTACTATTTGGTGTGCAGTATATAGGGGTCTAATACACGCATAAAAAAACTTTCACATATAGGAAGAATAGTATAGTGCATTTCTACTGTGCAGCATTGTGACTGCTGAGAGGTTCTGCAGCGATACTACAAAGAGTGACAAACGCAATTAGAAAAAAGTATTATAACTGCTGTGATAGACCAGTGGCCCCCGAAAACGACAGTATGAAGCGGGGTGTTATATACCTTCTTCCACATATACTGCCCTTCTCTACAGCCTTTTGTCACAGGGTCATTTAAAAAGATGACAGGCAGAGGAAGAGGCAGGCCCTTCCGCAGGGGTGGTAGGGGTAGGGCAGGAGCACCAGGCCAGAGCCAAAGTGGAAAGTTGCAGAAGGTGCGTTCGATTACGTCAAAGGACGCACCAGACTTGGTTAAGTGGCTCACTCAGCCTTACTCTTCTGCACCCTCCTCATCCTCTCTATCTGCACCCTCTTCACTCTCTGCTGTGTGCACCCCCAAAGACACTACCACCAACACCACCGCCACCATATACCTTCCGCTTGAGTCACAGGAATTATTTTCCGATCCATCACAAGACTTCTCTGATGCGCAGGCATTCTTGACATTGGATCAGGAAGAGGAGGTAGCAACAACCGCCACTCAGCAGTCTGACGACAGTACCCAGATCAGCCCAAGGATGTTGGTCCCCGCTGTTGCTGCCTACTCTGAGATCTCTAATGTTAGTGGTGGGGAAGGTGACGTAGATGATGATGTGTCTATGGACGTCACGTGGGTGCCCACAAGAGAGGACCAGGAGGGGAGTTCAGAGGGAGAGATGGACCAGCAGATAGGGAGGAGAGGCAGGCGGAACTTACATTGCACAGGAGGGACAAACAAGACTGCTAATGCATCAGGACTCAGAGCGAGCCATCAACCATGTACGGTCACATCTGGCGCTCCCAGGACGCCGGCACATGGCTCCGCAGTTTGGGCTTTTTTTAACGTGTCCGCTGCTGACAATAGTGTTGCCATCTGCAGCCTTTGCAGTCAACGCATAAGTCGTGGTAAGCCTAACACTCACCTAGGGACGACTGCCTTAAGAAGGCACATGAACTCCCATCACCGAGCCCAGTGGGAGCAACGCCGTCAGAACCCACAAAGCCAAACTCCAGGCTCTCACCATCCAGCCTCTTCTACTACTTCTCCTCTCTCTTCACAGTTGTCCTCCACTCCACCTTCCATCATCAAGTCCCCAAGTTTATCTGGAAAAAGGCAGGCTTCCGTGGGCCAAATGTTCGAGCGTAAAAGAATGATGACGCCGGATAACCCTCTTGCCCAACGGTTGACCGCTGGCTTGTCAGAACTCCTAGCCCGCCAACTACTGCCATATAAACTGGTGGACTCGGAGGCCTTTCGAAAATTTGTGGCCATTGGAACACCACAATGGAAGGTCCCAGGAAGGAAATATTTCTCCCAGAAGGGCATCCCAGAGCTATATGGCCATGTTCAGCGGCAAGTAAATGTATCTCTGGCACACAGTGTCGGTGCCAAGATACATCTGACCACAGACACGTGGTCTAGCAAACATGGGCAGGGAAGGTATATTACTTTTACTGCCCACTGGGTGAACCTTCTGACGGCCGTCAAGCATGTAACCCGTGGCACCCGTGTAGATTTGGTTTTACCGCCACGGATTGCATGCAGGCCTGCCTCTTCTTCTCTTTCTCCTCCTACTCCATCCTCCCTCTCCTCCTTGGCTGACTCCTCCTCTTCCGCTGCTACCATCTCTTCCGCTGCGCCACGCAAGATCCCCAGAACCTATTCGACATGCCAGGTGAGACGTTGCCATGCTGTGCTGCGTCTGTTGTGCCTGGAAGCCAAGAGCCACACTGGCCCTGCACTCCTTTCAGCTTTGCGTTCACAGGCAGATCAGTGGCTAACACCGCTCAATTTGACAGTTGGTAAAGTGGTGTGCGACAACGGTGCCAATCTGCTGAGCACATGGAAACAGGGCAAAATTATACACGTGCCATGCATGGCACACGTCTTGAACTTGGTCGTGCAGCGATTCGTTGTCAAATACCCTGGGGTCCAGGACGTCTTGCGGCAGGCAAGGAAAATCTCGGCCCATTTCAGAAGATCTTACACGGCCATGGCTCGCCTTGCTGACATTCAGTGGCGACACAATCTGCCGGTCAGACGTCTTATTTGTGACTGCCCGACGCGATGGAACTCAACCTTGTATATGCTTGATAGGCTGCTCCAGCAGAAACGTGCAGTTAACGACTACCTGTACGAACTCTGCGCCAGAACAGGTTCTGGGGATCTTGTTTTTTTTTCACCGCGTCAGTGGCTGCTCATGCGCGACGCATGCAGACTTTTGTGGCCATTTGATGAGATCACCAAACTGGTCAGTCGCAGCCATGGTGCCATCAGTGACATCGTACCTTATGCCTTCTTTATGGAGCGTGCATTGCGTCGTGTCATTGATCAAGCCGTCGAGGAGCAGGAGCAGGAAGATGAGGAAGTCGCAATGCTGGATGAATTCCCAGGGGGGGCTACTCTATCTGAGACAAGTCAACAACAGGAGTCTGAAGAGGAGTCAGAGGAGGATGGTGCCGGGGCGGATGAGGAGGAGCAAGAAGAGCATGCTTTAAACCTTTCTGGGATCCCTGCTGTTGTTGTTCGTGGATGGGGGGAGGAGATCGAGGACGACATTATCCTGGATGATGACGAGCAGGAGCCAGGCCACCACACTGCTTCCAGTTTAGTGCAAATGGGGGCCTTCATGCTCCAGTGTTTTAAGAGGGACCCCCGTATAAAAAGCATAAAGGGCAAGGACCATTACTGGGTGGCAACGTACTTGGACCCCCGGTACAAACAAAAAATGGCAGAAATGTTACCACCATAACAGAGGGCTGTCAGAATGGAGCACTTCCAGGCCTTGCTTCGAGAAATGCTGCATTCTGCTTTTGCGTGCGCTGGCAGAGGAATTTCCACTCCCAGAGGAACAGTTGTGGATACCAATCCAACAGAGCCTGCAAGAAGAGGGCGGTTTGAAGATGTCTTGGTCACTTATGATATGAGATCATTCTTTCAGCCGACCCATCGTCAGGTCTCATCCGGATCCAGCATCAGGGAACGCCTAGACCGGCAGGTGTCCGACTACATCGGATTAACGGCCGATGTGGATGCTCTGAGAAGTGATGAACCCCTGGACTACTGGGTGGGCAGGCTTGACCTCTGGCCAGAGCTTGCACAATTTGCAATGGAACTGTTGGCTTGCCCCTCGTCCAGTGTCCTGTCCGAAAGGACGTTCAGCACAGCAGGGGGGATCGTGACCGATAAGCACACTCGCCTAGCTCACGACAGTGTTGACTACCTCACATTTATAAAAATGAATGAGGCATGGATCTCTGAGGAATTTAACACATGTGACCAGTAGACCATGTTTCATTCAAATTCCTCATGACAGGCCACAAATATCCACCACCACCACCTATAACAATTATTCATGGTCCCTGTCTTCTTGGGTAAATACAGCGGCATAAAAGGCCTTTTATGTCCGTTGAATGCCTAATTTTTGGGGCCTGTAGTGCCCGAAACGTATTTATCCTCCAGCCACAGAATACAAAGTTCTTTGCTGTCAGATGAATGACTGTTGGCTAATTTTTGGGGCCTGTACTGGCTGACACTTACTTCTTTATCCAGGCTGTGAATGCCTAATTTTTCAGACTGGAATTGAAAATCAATTCCGCTAAATTGTGGAACGGATGCGGACCCATTTTACAGACGTGTGAATGGACCCTATATGTATTTGACATGTATTTACCGGCTGCTGTCAGTTCTGGCTATTCCTAATAAAACCGAGCAATATTACAAAAAAAACGAAATAAACGTTATAACTGTATAAACGATTTATATAACGTATAAAAAAAAAAACATTTATGGCAACTTTTCCAATAGCAGGATCATCTCCTGCACCCCCTTCATAGCCTGGCCTTGCATCTCTTCCATGGCCTTCATGCGCTCCTGAATTGACAAAAAATGTCAGATAAAAAAAGAATGCTTGTCGTTGTCGATCTCAAATTTGCTTAATACTTCTGTTATGTCATTGTCCATGTTGTGGGACTATGTGTGCACAGCTAGTAATTATTTTGTGGCTGCAAATATGACCTGGAGGTTTTTAATGTTCGCCTCCCATTGAAATGAATGGGGCCCGCCGCGAACCCGCGGTTCGCGAACATTTACCCGCGTTCGCGCGATCGCGTTCGCGAACCGTCCCTGGAGATGTTCGTCCATCCCTAATCCAGACATTGTTTTGTCTCATTTGGTTCTCCAAATCTTTACTCTTCAGGGTATTAGCTTTAGCGAGCTGAACTGCAAAAGAGGAATATCTTGCAATGGCCTTATAATCTCCTTAAGGTTTCTTAACTTCTCTGGATCTTCTCCACCATCAGCAGCAGGAAGAGCACAGTTGATGACGTGAGCAGGATCATTGGCTGGTGCGTGAGAAAATTGCTCTAATCTAACATCTTTTCCTTTCTCCACCTTTCAATTGTTGCATGACTGAGCACTTGAAGAGGTTCCATCTTGACTTTCAGCTGTGACTGCTGCATCCTCTCAGCCCCTGTGAGTCATGGCAGCGGAGACTGTGGTGCAGACAAACAGCACAGCCTCTAGGGAACTGACCTACAGGTTTCAGGGACAGCCATGTGAAATAAAACTACCAGGAACAGGATCAATGGTGGGATTTTCCACGGGAACTCCATGATGGACCTCTGCTCACATACTGTACCCTTCCTAATCACACCTCCCAATGGTTTAGCCACCTTCTCTTGCTTTCTCCCGAAATGGAGTATGGACTATGGGATATGCAGTGTGCAGAGAGCAGCCCACATGACCGCAACTAACGTGCACTGCTCATTCCGAATAAATGAAAGTGCAGAAGAAAAAGGAGAAGTTTGAGGGTTCATGGAGGATATTACAAGGAGGCAGAAAAGCCAAGTAAGAAATGGTTTAATGAAAAATAGATTACTGGGCTATTGAGTAGTGGAAGTGTATGAATGATTTTTGGAGAATAAGGATGTTTTCCTTAGAGTTACTTTAAAGGAGCACTAAAGCTTCCCTTTTTTTTGCCTAAAAATAACAAACATGTTATACTTACCTCCACTGTGCAGCTCGTTTTGCACACAGTGGCCCCGATCCTGGTCTTCTGGGGTCCCTCGGCGGCTGTCTTGGCTCCTCCCCGCAAGGACTCCACACCATAATGCGAGTGAGCTCGCATGGTGTGGAGTGATTGCGGGCGCGCTCCCGTGATACAGCGGCGGCCATAGCCGCCGACTGTATCACTCGGCCCGCCCCCCGCGCGCCGCGTCATTGGATGTGATTGACAGCAGCGCCAGCCAATGGCTGCGCTGCTTTCAATCCATCCAGTGTAGCCAATCGGCGGCCAGGCTGAAAAACGAAGAGGATGACGGGGACGAGCATGGGACTTTCGAGGGGCCAGGTAAGAAAAACGGGGGCTCGGGGGGGGGGGGGGGGGCGGTATTGTCGAATGTTTTTTCACCTTAATGCATAGGATGCATTAAGGTGAAAAAACATGTAACTTTACTACTCCTTTAAGCTGATCCAGAACAATGATATGCAGATGATGCTGGAGTAAGTGCACATAGACATGAAGCTGCTAAAATAGGCTGAAGGAGACCAGCAATACTAAAATGGAAGAAAGGATCTAAAAGAAAAGGTGAAAATAGTATTTAATTAAAAAAAACATGAGAAGTATTTATGAAACCCAGTGTTTTTTCAAACTTAATGACGTGTAAGTGGTCCTGCAGCCTTCTGGGACATATGACGTGTCCTAGAAGGTTGCAGGCAGGAAGAAAAATTTCCAGTGGATCCAACACCGCAATCCAATTGGAAGTGGGAGTGGGTACCTGTCAAAAGTAGGTACCCGCTCCCCCTCCCACCAAAAAAAAAAAAAGTGTATTCCAAATGTGGCAGAAAAAGAGGGAACAAGGAGGAAGACCCAAACTCTCCCTTTTGGGTAAAGTTCCACTTTAACATTGGTACTGAAAAAGCAGGCATGTCTACGCATTCAGCAGACCTCCCTAATGCCATTGAGTGAGTGAGTGAGTGAGAACTTGTATAGCGCTGCAATTGCGAACTAAATCGCCTCAAGGCGCTTGGCATCCAGTGTCGTTGAGATCGTTAGAAGAGATGGGTCTTTAGTTTTTTCCGGAAGGCCCGATGGTTTTCTTCCATGCGGATGTTCGTGGGTAGTGCATTCCATAGCCTTGGTCCTTGGACAGCAAACCTTCGTTCTCCCTTGGCTTTGTAGCGCGTCTTGGGGATGTGGAGGAGGTTTTGGTTGGTTGATCGAAGGTCGCGAGTAGTGGTGTAGTGTTTTATTTTTTTCGCATAGATATTGAGGTGCCTTTCTTTGTGCACATTTGTGGGTGAGGCAAAGGGTCTTGAATGTGACCTGATCCTTTATGGATAGCCAGTGGAGGCTTCTCAGGGATGATGTGATTGATTCCCAGGGTTTTTTCCCTGTTACCAGTCTGGCCGCTGTGTTTTGGATGACTTGTAGACGTGCCATCTGGTATTTGGGTAGTCCTAGGTAGAGGGAGTTAGCGTAGTCAAGTCGGGAATTGATGATGGTTCCGACTACTACCGCTCTGTCTTTTTCTGGGATGAAGGGGATAAGTCTTCGTAGCAGGCGGAGATGGTGGTGCGATCCGCTGACTACTGATCCTATTTGTGCGTCCATAGTCATATCTGAGTTAAAGGTGACTCCCAGGCTTTTAACTTTGGTGCTTGGGGTTATGTTTTGTCCAAGGATGGTGGGTGGCGTCCATGTGGTCCTGGCGTTTTCCTTTCGGTTAGCGTGGAAAATGAACAATTCTGTTTTGGATGCATTAAGCTTGAGGGAGCTCTCTGTCATCCAATTGTTGATTAATGTAAGGCATTTTTCCAGTCCGTAATATTGATCTTTTTTGTTGTTGATGCGAAAGTAAAGTTGAGTGTCGTCTGTATAGGAGTGATAACGTAGGTCCTGTTCACTGATGATTTTGAGGAGTGGCCGGAGGTAGATAAAAGAACAATAGTAATTTCATGGTGCAATGGTTAGTGGTCTGAAGGTACAGATGCTGGCAGCATGAAGCAAGAATTGGTTAATATAATACAAGAACCAGAAGCAGCTTCAGATCTCAGTGGGATGACCGCATTTGCTCCCCAATGTTCTTCATGTTCTTTATCTAGAGATCTTCAGCTACAACGTCAGGGTACCTGCACACTTTAAATTTTTACAATCTTTACAATATAGCAGTTGTTGAATACACAGTTGTCTGACAAGTTGTGTGCAGACGGTGAAAAAATGCTGGGACCAATATCCTACAATTTACAAACCTCTGAAAAATCTCTATGCTGTGAAAAGCATATTATTACACTTAACTCAATCTAGAGTCATGTAATCTTAGACCTATTTTGAGTAGCATCACTCTGTTGTCCAAAAGGCAAAGCAAAAGACATATATAATAAAAACATTTAAGGGTGTATGTAAAAAAAAAATACCTAGAAATTCACCGAGTGAAAGCGCATGTACAGTACATTCACTCTGTGTAAATTAGGCAAAATATGAATGTTACTAGGCTATTTTCTTTGCTGGCCAAATGTTTTCATTTAAAACAGAAAATACTTCACATGGCCACTAGGTGGTTCTCAAATATTTTTCTGGCATTATTTTTATACCTTAAATTTGTGCTTGTTTCTTATTTCTAGGACTTGCATGTTTTTGCAAAGATAGGAGAGCTTGATATTTTTTAGATAATTTTATTAGTTGATATTTGTGGATGATAATAAAGTCCTTAGGCTTAAAGTAACCAAAACAAGTCATTAAAAGCCTTTATTTTCTTACTGCCTCTAAACAACAGCTGGATTAGAACCAGCGATCACTGAATGTTTTGCCGTTATACAATAAAAACAGTTCTATTAAAATAATATGACGCAAAATTTATTAGTAATGAACTCGCAACAAAAACTGATCTGCTAGTTTACACATTTGGATCAAGTGATTCAATTTTTTTTTATTATTATTTAGAAGAAAAAAAATAGACCCATTTCAGCCCATCCTCATTCTTGGGGAACATTTTTCCTTCAGAGTAGCACTTTTATCTATTGCCCGCATATGATTAGAAGTTTGAAAAACTGAGGATAATTTCACTTCACTCCAAGCAAATAGCTAAATATGCAGCTGATATAGTAGTCCTGTTCAGTCAGTCTTGAGCTCAAGGTACAATATAACCAGGTCTAAGACGACCTCCAGTGCAGTTAGGTAGTTCAGACTGGTCAAAGACACACCCCCAGTCTGTGATACGCTAACGAAGAAGCAGCTGCACACTGATGGAGTCATTCTTCTGTTCCCACCTCCTCCAAGCGTGTTCACAGTATCGAACTGACTGCATTTTGCAAAGCAATAGAGTCCCGATCAGAACAGAGTGCTACCCATTTCTCTCTGTAAGGAATGTTTACATAGTTTGGCCTCATTTCTACCACATAGTAAAGCAACAGAGGTTTTGGTTCATGATTAATTTAAATCTTCCTCTAATCGGGAGAATGGGCGCAAGTTGCTGGGTGAAGAAGGTCATTTTTTGGAGACACTCATGAGAGTGAGACCTTCCTCTGTGTGTGGAGACACCAAGGGTGGCCATGTGATTGCTCAACACAGCTTACCAGATGGGAACAGGGGGCAGGCAACATGTTTCCCCCATGGAATATCTATACATGTGGCTGTTAAAGTGGTTGTAAACCCTTACACACCACTTTTACCTACAAGTAAGCTTATAATAAGGCTTATCTGTAGGTACTGGAAATATCTCCTAAACCTGCACGGTTTAGGAAATATTTACCATATACGCTTGCGCCAACATCATCGGCGCATGCACACTAAAGAAAGGGCACGATCGTGCTGTTTCTATATTGCCCGTGCCATGACCGTCGGCACGTCACGCGACTCCAGCCAGTCACAGAGCCGGAGTTCACGGCCCCGGAAGGAAGAGGGGTGAAGATGGACGCGGCCACCAGCAGGGACTTCTGGGACATCGCAGGCTTTCTTTGCAGGTAAGTGCAACATAATGGGCTAGTATGCAATGCATACTAGCCCATTATGCTTTTACTTTGCAGGGGAATAAAGAGGAAGCAAAACCCATCAGGGTTTACTTCCTCTTTAAAGAGGCTACTGTGAAAAATTACTGCTAGACAGCACAAGATGCATCAACAAACTGTCTAAAACTACACCATACATTAGTAGATTTTCAAACATTTGCATGGAAATTTATATGGAAATGCTCAGTACATTTGATGAATTGACCCTGTATGGAGGGAATATGTAGTCTGCCAATGCTGACCCCTGATCTTTTTGAAAATGTCTGTTGCCTAATGTTTATGCGGATCTGACATCTTCAGCGCTTTGAGACATGGACTGTAGCTTGAAGAATATGCTTCACTCTGTTCCCCTTCCTTATTTTCCTATAAACTTTCCCCACCTCCTCTGCCCTAGACTTTAACCAAGCTCGGAGTTGAAGTAGAACTTTAGGCAAAACCTTTTTTTTTTTTAATTCGGATAGAGCAAAGGAGGGTTATAATCCCTGAAGATTTTCTTTTTTGCCATCTGTGTCCCATTGCAGAGATTTGCCTTCACTTCTGTCCCATAGTCAAACAGGAAGGGAGAGGAAATCCCTGAAAATTAAAGGAATTCCTTGGGAAACTCCAGGCCACTAGAACCAATGTCCCTATTGGAAGATTTCCCCTCTATTACTTCTCTGGGGACAACCCAAAATTTGGGATTTTCATTTACTTTCACTTTCAATGATAATGGTAAACAGGAGTAATAGAGAGGATGAATCTCCTTTGCGAGGGCACAGACAGCAATAAAAACTAACAGGCTTTCTAATCCATCTCCACTCTATCCAAAACTATTTTATGGTGTGGGACATGAACACTCAAATCGGAACACCTTATCCTGTTTAGAATAAATCAAGAAAGAAGAACCTGTATCAGGGAATAGAGAAGTTGAACCAATTGGATTGAACCGCTAATGAAGTGTCAATAAGACCACAAGGTGGATATCAAGGATGGTATCCTGTAGCAATGTTAATTAAACTGATCCATGGGTATGTCATATACCCAACGTGGATGGTTTCCTATTAACTGCTTGTTATATAAATAATGTCTTTTTACCTTCTTAATAAATATGTAAACTTTTAACATTTGTGTATTTTCACGTCAATAATTGAACACCGTTTAAAAAATCCCAGGGTATATTTACCCCTTGTCCATTTCTTCTTTCCTGAACTATCCAAAATTACTCAAGCTAAAAAACTTTTTTTTTTTTTTGATATTTAAAGCATACTAACCCCCAAAACAAAATTGTAATACATTGCAGCTTACCAATCCAGTTAGATGTAGAGGCTGCATTCGTTATCTTTTCTATACTTTTTTCCTTTTATTTTCACCTGGTAATTGAGTCAGTAAATGTTATTTTTCAGCTTCTTTTCATAGACTTATGCGGCGTAAACACAATCGTTTTTCATGCCATTTTTGAAACCGAAGTTTTTCTCGTCGTTTTTTTTCATGTTTCCTCTCAAGCCTGTCTTGCGTACACACGATCATTTTAAAAAACGTTCAAGCAAAGCGCAGTGATGTACAACACGTACGACGGCACTATAAAGGGGAAGTTCTGTTCGGATGGCGCCACCCTTCATGTTAGTAAAGTTTGTTGAGCGACGATTCGCTCTTTTCAGCCTCCTGCTTTTCAGTCCGTTACAGCGTGACGAATGTGCTATCTCCATTACAAATGCTAGTTTTACCAGAACGTGCGCTCCCGTCTCATACTTGATTCTGAGCATGTGCGGTTTTTTTCACCTCGTCAAAGCCCACACACCATCATTTTTCACGTCGTTAAAAAAAACGACGTGAAAAAATAGAGCATGTTCGAAATTTTTAATGCCCGTTTTTCACGTCGTTAAAAATGCTCTGGAGCATACACACAATTGGTTTTAATGCCCATTTTTAAAAATGGCATTTTTAACGGCATGAAAAACGATCGTGTGTATGGGGCATTAGGCCCCTTTCACACAACCCATTTGTTGCAGCTTCCAGGACTGCAGACTCCTGCTGCAGGAATGACCGGGTTATGCGATTAGCATCTTCCGCTCAGCCCATTTAAATTAATGGCAGGCTGAAAGCGGTCGCTGCTGATCGCACGTAGCCACACACAGAGAGATTAGCTGTGACAGATGTCCAAGCCTTAAAAGTTGCTGAAACGCCTTAAAAAGTGTTAGCTAGAGTTATGCTTTATTTGAAATGAAGCAAATAAAAGGAGACATTACCCCTGATAGTCTTCAGGGAGAAAAGAGAAAATGGACTATCTTGCTACCCTAAGCAAACATACGAATAAGATAAAAATACAGTTTTTTATTTATATAAAAAAGTAAAAAAAAAGGCAAAGTATTCACATACAGAAAAAACAACGATTTCAATTGAGATATAAAAATAGGTCTATAGTTACATATGTTGCACTGACACTTTGTAACCTCCAAGGTGGATATCATATAGGAGATACTATAGGTCCTCAGTGAAACACAAAACAGCTCCTCTACATGTTTCATCTACTACTTCTTCAGGAGGAATACGTTTAATATCAAGGTAATACAAGAGAGAAATATAATGTACACAGAAAGTAGGAAAGGGGAAAGGGGAACAGAGGCTTACCAGTGTAAGCCAATATACATGGGAAGACCAGGAAAGACATTGTCCAAATTTTCCCCACGGCGAGCATGGGGGACAAATATTGGTGTGTGGATTGATGCTTAGTAGCAACTATAAAGACAAATTGGTAAATAGTATATACATACATCATGGATGTCGAGGTAAAAGACTCTCAAACAGATGGGATAGAGAAATAGGAAAGGGAGGGAGAGCGGGAAAAAAGGGGGTGGGGAAAGAGGGGGAAAGGGGAAAGGAAAAAAGGTAGAAGGGGGGAAGGGGTAAAGGGGATGGGGGGAAGTAGAAAGGGGAGGGAGGAGGGGGGGGAAGAAAAACCAGGGGAGAGAGAGGAAAGGGAGGGGGAAAGAGAGAGGGAGGAAAGAAAAGGGGGTGAGCCAAGGGAGGGTGGGGGGAAAGGAAAGGGCGGTTAGAGAAGGGAAGGAAAAAAGGCATAGTTCAAAAGATGACTAACCTCAAATGACGTAAAGGTATCTTACAATGCCAGGGGGGATAAAGGAAGCACAGCTGCAGAGGTACCAATTGGGGTACACTGCCCCCACATTGCCTCCAAAGAGAGAGAAAACCAGGTATGTCTGGATGCAGAGAGTGATGCCCCAGCTGGGGCTGCTGCACGTCCACCTAGGGATCTAAAATGAAAGGATCCCAATCAGGCTAGGATAAATGGATAGAAGGTAACACATGGGCCCATGACAAGTGGTAAAGCAGTGTACCCCAATTGGTACCTCTGCACTGTGCTTTCTTTCTTTCTGCTCCCCTGGCATTGTAAGATACCTTTATTTCATTTGAGGTTAGTCATCTTTTGAACCTTGTCTTTTTTCTTCCCTTCTCCCCCCACCTCCCTCAGCTCATCTCCCCCCCCCCCCATATTTCCCCCTCCCTTACTTCTCTCTCCCCTGGTTTTTTTCTCACCCCCTCACTCCCCTTTCTTCTTCCCCATCTCCTTTCCCCCTTCTCCCCCCCTCCCCACCCTGTCTCTCCCTCTACTTTTCTTCCACCCCCTCCTTTTACCCCCCTTTTTTCCCACTCTCCCTCCCTTTCCTCTTTCTCTATCCCATCTGTTTGAGAGTCTTTTACCTCGACACCCATGATGTATGCATATACTGTATACCATTTTTTCTTTATAGTTGCTACTCACAGTGGGGTAAATTTGGGCGACGTCTTTCCTGGTCCTCCCATGTATGTTGGCTTACACTGGTAAGCATCTGTTCCCCTTTCCCCTTTCCTACTTTCTGTGTACATTATATGTCTTTGTTGTATTACCTTGATATTATGCACAAACTGTTATCTTTTCCAGACCTTCTGTAAACTCATTCCTCCTGAAGAATAGGTAGATTTCCACGAAAAATGTAGAGAACCTGTTTTGTGTTTCACTGAGGGCCTATAGTATCTCCTATATCCACCTTGGAGTTTACCAAGTGTCAGTGCAACATATGTATAGAACCACTATATTTTCATATGTCAATTTAAATCGTCCTTTTTTCTGTATGTGGATACCTTCCCTTTTTTGTATAAATAAAAACCTGTATTTTTATCTTATGCGTATGTTTGCTTAGGGTAGCAAGATAGTCCATTTTCTCTTTTCTCCCTGGAGACTATTAGGGGTAATGTCACCTTTTATTTGCTTCATAACTATTAGGTCGAAGGTACCCCCTACTGCATATGATCCCAATTCTACTAGAGGCTTTGCCCTTTCTTATTTTACTTTATTTGTAAGTCCCTTATGTAAAGTCCATCTAACTCTACTAGTCCATCTAACTCTACCCTCTCAAAGGTGATGCTGTCAAAGAGTGTCTGTTGCACCTTCATAGATACAGTGGAGGAGTGAGTGTAGCCACCCCTAGACAGGAAGTGTATTACCAGGTGTATCACTAGATGAAAAAATTCATATAGGTGGATCATATAGGTGCAGTATATCACATTTTTGCTTTTGGATTTAGATACACTTTAACTGGGCCTGTTGCTTTGCCACGCATGTGAATCTAGCCTGGCATAAATCACCTTCTCTGAATTTAGTGTACCTGCCATTTTTCCTAGACAATAGTTCCCTTATTGTTTGCTCTTGTTCCACTTTAAATTACATATAGATT
The DNA here is from genome assembly GCA_029206835.1 of Rana muscosa. NCBI lineage: Eukaryota > Metazoa > Chordata > Amphibia > Anura > Ranidae > Rana > Rana muscosa. Next base: position 440,809,684 of record CM055127.1, on the reverse strand, counting down.
TTCCTCAGTTTTCGAATCACAGCTCCATATAGATCATCCAACAGCTGCATCGAGCCCAAAGCAGGAGTGCGCTGCTCTTTATCAAACTGTCCTTCCTACATAAGATTACCATGCATTTCATCACATTTAACAAACTAGAGATGCGGCACTAGTTGTCCAGCCATTTACAGATAAAGGACGCTGAACGTTATTGGCACAATCTACTCACAGCAATTTATCTCTCTACCCAGGGTGTAATTCCCGTACAATTTGGTTCTTCATCCGGTAACATCTGTATCTTTACACAACCTGTCTGAGTGGATTTGACAAATCTGTGTTCGGGGAGAGATATGAATGTTGAGGCGTGAGGCATTCTGGATGTACAGGAATATTTCATGGTAAAGATGTCCCGGCTACATATTTGAAAATTCATGAGAAATGTATTGATGCAGGCAGAGTTAAAGGGCTCAGGAATATACACAGAGAAGGATAAAAGGTGGAAGGCTAATCTCTTGCTTGCCAAAGGTTAAAAACAACACCAGGCAGTTAGTAATATCAATCCATGGAATGCTAACTCTAATTAGGAACCACTGCTGGTGTGCAAATTCAGTAAGCCCTCTCAATTCAATATAAGTGTAGTGCCTACTCCCCAATGAGCCGCAGTTTCTCGGGTCCCCAGTTCCTTAGCCCAGGACTCTGCAAAATAGTGGCACACACTCTAACACGCCTTGCTGGGGAATTATTATTGCAGAGGTACTGTATATGCGTACCCCAGTAGAAAGAGAGATATAAATAACAGTAACCGCACAGCAAATAGTTAAACAATAGCAAACAATATTGTATACTGCAATGGGTGAACAGTAGCAGGAAATATACTGAGAAACAAACAAATGGAGTAAACGGCAAACTTTCCTAACCCCTATACTGGGGCAATTTTAAATAAGCAGAGTTAAGCCACCATAACAGTTCAGTAATCTGTAATATAATCTCTCTCTTCTGCTGGCCAGCTCGTTGGAGCCCAGCTCTCATGTCAGAACACTCAGTATAATGTCTTTTTATGCACTGATAAAGGTAGTAGCTCTGTGATACTTGTAGGCAACACTGTTCCACTTTTCCCTAAGTGTAGTGGGATCTGACCAACAGCCTCTCACCAGCTCCTGTGATAGCAGGTGATATCTTTCCACCTCCTGTTGGCAGCACAACCGGTCAGTGTCTGCAGTGTCTTTCCCCTTAATTTGGCAGAAAACTCTGTCAGCATGCTTGGTGCTCTCAGGTGTTCCAGAATGTCTGGCACTGCTCCTCTCTCCTTCTCAGGTGTGGTGGTGAATGGTCTGCTGGAAGCCTTAAGCATGCTCATTCCATCTAAACATCCTCCACGCTCTCCTTTTTCTCCTCAGCCCAGGAACAAGAACACATCACCCCTTGTTCAGAACTCTAAACAAAATGGGATCTGTAAATAATTTGCTCAGTCTACCAAGCCATCTCAGTCTATGTGGAATTACACCTCTCACAGTCCTCCATTCCTCCCACAATTCTCTTCTTCTTTGTGTAGAAGGCTGGCTTAACAGGCCACACAAGTTGTGTAATCACAGCAGCAGTGTTCTGTCCCCACTACGCGTTTGCCTGTGGGTAGCCCGACATGCAGCTAAACCCTTCTATTCTGCAATAAGCCAGACTGAGTGTCATTTTAAAGCTTTATTATCAAAACAGGGTGGGGTGAAACTATTGAGAAAAAACAAATACAGATACATATAATCAGTATATGAAGTATACAGAAATACAATGAACAAGCTAGGCTGTAGTTGGCGATAAGTAATTCTCACCAACGATACTGCGTTTAGGGGATTTAAGTGGATGCAAGTTTTAGTCCAACATGTGCTCTGATAGCTGGTTCCTTCTTTCAGTCTCTAAGATGAAGTCTGAGTTCCCAGGATGCACCTGCTTCTCTTCCTTAGACTGAAGAATGATGGGAAGTTTTATTAAAGGTGAACAGTTTCTAGTTTCTGAAAAAAACAGTACATTTCCAACTGGCTCCATCTTGTGGTCAAATCTGATATTGCAGGCAAAACAACTTAATTAATATCATGCTGTAGGTATAACAAGCAGACACAATGAAACTGCAGCTGCTCATCTCTCTGTCAGCTGCAGACCGGGACAACATAAGGTTTATGTAAACCTCTGAAACTAGATTCTGGAGAGTCCCCATGGTGGGGCAGTTGAGTCTTGTTACATAATCCTTTTTTGCACAAACATCTTCTACTTTTATTGTGCATTGTCAAGTTTAGGCAAGGTGTCAGAGACATTCAAACACTAGCCTGCATTCTCATATTTAGGGATTTTTGTATTGGTAATTTGTTCACATACTTGAAAATTTGTGTCACTCGTGTATTGTATGGTCCCTGAATCTGTTTTAAATGTTCATGTTGGAGTCATTGGAGGACTATGCTGGGGGCATCTACACCTTCCTCCCGGGGGCCAGTAAAAGAAATACACGTTGGGTTGGACTTAGACCTCAATCAAAGCAGGATCATCAATCGGTGACAGGTTCAGGACATCTATGTCGTATATTTTACTGCTCCCGTTTGAAATCTATTAATGTGCCTGCATGGAGAACAGCTAGCAATACTAGTGTCCAGCATGGATGGCCAGGTGGAGAATCTTTCCACCATTGTTCCCTGATTATGAAACTCTTAGTAATCTCTTAAGGAACCCCATGGAACCCTGGTTGAGACAGACTGTTCTACATTATCAACTACTGCAATATCTTCAGAGCGGGTCTTTATTACTAAATTGTTTGTTCTCATGTTTATACAAAATTGGCCTAGTTATGTCGCCCTTGTTTCTCTGTCAAAACAAAGTGATAAACACAATTCCAGAGAATAAAAACATACGGGAAACACATTGCAGATATAGCTATCTTCCAAATGTAATAAACCCAGTCAAGACTGAGGACGATTGCTCCATTTTATAAAAAAAAAAAAAAAATGAATAACTGAATCAGATTATATCAATGTAGTTGTCATGTATACTTTGGTCCTTTATGCGTACATAGGGATAGTAATATTTACTGTACTTAAATGCCCTTCTTATATTAGTACAATACTTTATAGGTCACCCTATCCTCATCCTGATTCTTTGAATGCAAACAATTTTAACCACTTAAGGTCCGGAAAATGTACCCCCCCCCCCCCCTTCGTGACCAGGCCATTTTTGCGCATTCGTGCAACGCTGTACCCAAATACAATTTATGTTCTTTTTTTTCCCACAAATAGACCTTTCTTTTGGTGGTATTTGATCACGTCTGCTGTTTTTATTTTTTGTGCTATAAACAAAAAAAGACCGACAATTTTGAAATAAAAACTATATTTTTTACTTTTTGCTATAAAACATATACAATAAAAAATGTAAAATATCGAATTTCTTCATCAATTTAGGCCAATATGTATTCTGCTACATATTTTTGGTAAAAAAAATCCCAATAAGCGTATATATTCATTGGTTTGCGCAAAAGTTATAGCGTCTACAAACTAAGGGATATATTTATGGAATTTGTATTTATTTAATTTTTTTTACTAGTAATGGCTGCGATCAGCGAATTAGAGTGGGACTGCGATATTGCGAGGGACAAATTGGACACTGATTGACACTTTTGACACTTTTTGGGGACCAGTGACACTAATACAGTGATCAGGGCTAAAATTATGCACTGCCAATGTATTAATGATACTGGGTAGGAAGAGGTTAACATCAGGGGCGATCAAAGGGTTAACTTTGTGCCTAGACAGTGTTTGTGTACTGTGCGGGAGGTGCTTTTACCAGGTGAAGGCATTGATCCGTGTCCCTGCTTTGCAGGAACACAGGATCCATGCCTTCTGTACTGACAGAACGGCAGTCTGCCTGTGTAATGAATGATCAGCGGCTGCCGGTGGACATCGAGTCTGCGGTATTGACTGATTGGCTCCCGCTGTGTAAAATCACAGCAGGAGGGAGCCGCTGGCGACGTGCATTCGCGCCCGCTACCTTGAAGTGCGGGATCACACACACACATATATATATATATATATATATATATATATATATATATATATATATAAAAAATATATACACGCGATCCGTTACAAAGCCACCGCCCTGTTGCAGTAAAACTGCTATAGGGCGGATGGCAAGTGGTTAATGTTGCTTATGTTGTAATTTAGTTTATTGGAGCCATCATTTATCAAGGATGCTGATTGCACTTTCCAAACTTTCTAAACAAAGAGCAAGTTTACTGTCCCTCAGACAGGGCCAGATTATGATCAGTAAGAGTAGAAAATGTTCCGACACCAGTGGAAGCAAACAATGCCTCAAGCTTGGTGGTCAGTGACAGCAAAACATCATTGGTATTAGTTGGAATAACAGTGCCCCAATCATTGGTATCAAAGGGAGGGATAGCACCCCATCATTGATAAATTATGCCCCACTGTTGGTGTCCAATGGGAGTTATAGTACCTCATAGTAGAAGGAGGAATAGTGCCCCAAGGGCAGGATAAAGACAAGCAAAGGGCCACGTCTGGCCCATGGGAAGTGGTTTGGAAGCCATTGCGCTACATGGCGCACCATTAAATCTTTTTTGTAAAATACAAAAACAGAACGGACATAGAATTTTAGGCATTATATATAGATTGATTGCATTCTTAGCCAACATTTATTAATCTGTTTTGGCACTAGGGAAAGATCATCCCATTTCAGCAAAACAGTGCTTCAGTTTTGGGAAATAACTAGATAAGGGTGTGTTAAGGGTTTAGTCATAGTCTGGTTTAGGGTCAGGATTCAGGGGGTTAAAATTAAATTCCAGGGTGTAGATGACTTCTGTAGCAAAAGACAGAAATGGGTTGATTTACTAAAGGCAAATAGACTGTTCACTTTGCAAGTACATTTGCACTGCAAGATCTACTGACTTCCATCATCCAATCATGTGCAGGCAAAAATGCTGTATTTTTATTTTCCTTGCATGTGATTGGGTATTCTTTGCAAAGTGAAGTTTCACCTGATTTACTAAGCTCCGGAGCAACTGCACTTGAAAAGCGTACAGTCTATTTGCCTTCAGTAAATCAACCCCAAAGTGTTCTCAGTTCTGTATAAATCCTTGGAACCAGATTTCACATTCAATGTAACAGAATCAGTAGGAGGGCAGTGTAATTAGAGTACTTCTTGAAGTCTGTCCTGCCTTCTGCATTACTAATCGCATTTAAACTTTTAAAACCCAGTTGAATCCCATTGGTGGTTACAACACACTTCCTGCACTAGCATTTATTTTTATAGCAGGCTTTCTGCGTACAAAAGTGACCATACACTGGGTAGATTTAAACAAATGTTTGCATAAAAAACTCCCATCAGTACATTCTATGCAGAGACTCAATGTTATTCAAAAGCGCCTCAAATTTTTATTTGCTTTTATTTAAAATGTAAAAGCGAAAAAAACTAAAATATTCAAGTTCACATATAGACAGGGAAAAAGGGAGCTGGTGCAAGGTGGGTGGAGGTGGTGTCTCAATCTCAATTAGTATACATATGTAGTGCCCTCCCAAATATTTGGGACGCTATGCATACATTTAGGGGTAGTCTGAGCTAGTAGTTGGGCTCAGACCAATTGATTGTTCTAAATTCGCTTCTGCTCTGGGTGTGATACTGCCTGGCAGTAGTGTTCCCTGTTCGCCTGTAGGTGGCACTGCCACCGCTGGCCAAGGTTGAACTACAGGGGGTATCACAGCATTTTGGGTGTCCTTTCTCGGCAGCCGTGCAGTGGGCGTGGTTAGCCCGCTGTACATGCTGGGAGAGGGTACATAAGGAGCAGACGACATTGGTTCTAGGTCCGTTCTTGTGGTGCACCTCATGGCCCGCATGGCACGGGGCACGTGTGTGTGTTTTAGCCCCGGGCACCTTCAGCCCGAGGCTACATCGCTATCCGGTAGGCTCAACTCTGCTGGCTGGGGCCTACGCCTTTGGAAGGGATCCCAGGCTACCCACCTGCGGGAAGCTCACTCTTAGGAAAGGAGGCCAGGGGAGGATCTGCCCCAGAGGAGACTGTCAACGGTACTGCTGTCTCAGGAGGAGGCCTGGAGACTCACCTAAGGAGGGATCCATTGCTACAAGCCCTGCAATACGCCGATCTGGCTTAAAGGTTCTCCATTATTGCTTGGCTGGGAGGTTCGGGACTTTGATAATCCTGTGGCAGAGGATTCCTGATCGCATCCATACGTTTTTCAGATATCCGTGCTTCATCCCGGCTGCTAGTACCAGTGAGAAGGACTATCCGGGTGAGCAATACCCACTCAGGCTTGAGTGGCGACGTTGTGCCTTTAGTGCTGCGTGCCTGAGCCTTCTCCATGTTCTTCTCACATTTCCTACTCTCCTCTCATGTTCCCTCAGCAAAAATCAATAAAGCCTGACTGTTTAGGTTTTACGTCTGTGTGGACATTGGCCTTTCTAAAGACTTCTCTATACCCTGACAACGGAAGCCTTGGAGGTAGTTTGCAAGACCCAACAAAACCAGCCAGTCCCTTAAATGGGGGTAAGTGCTACGCATACAACCAAAAAATTGGGCCCATTGGACTTTTAATGAGTCACACCTCAGACATAATACATACAAAATCTAAAAAAAGAAAAAAAAAAACGAAGCAAAAATACAGCCATATAGGAGTCAGAGTGCAACGAAGGGGGGGAAAAAGTTGGGACTTTACATGAGGCTCTTGGTAACAAATTGATAGAGTGGTGGGTGGTAAAGCATTTATTAGTACAAGGATGCATGTTAGAATACATTGATTACATATACATAAAACGCACATTCGATAGTGCCAATTCCTGAAACGGTAATTTAAGGTAGTAACGCATTACAGACTTAGAATACATTACATATACATAAAACGCACATTCAATAGTGCCAATTCCTGAAATGGTAATTTCAGGTAGTAACGCATTACAGACATCAATCACACTGTAGGTTAAGAGGGTTCCACCACTATTCATAATAAGGTATGCATGATTAGCAATTGTGGTCTGCACGATCTGGCGATCTGGGGTCTTTGTGGTCCCTGTAAAATGATAAGTGATAGGCACATAACTAGGGAAGCGTGTAAAGTATACATGGCAGGTAATAGCTCTACGCGTTTCGCGGCTTTAAGCCGCTCGTCAGGAGCATGTATATGAAGGATCTGCAATAAGAAAAATAATGAATGGTAAAAAATCTTGGTAGACTAACTAGTCTGTTACAAGAAAATATAAATGACAATATAGCCATCCCTGAAACAGAGAGGGGTCACTTACAATTGTATGTGCACTTGGGGGTACACTAGCGGGGACCGTGAGCCGATGGTAACAGGACCGATAGTTGAGAGGGCATGACCAGCGGCAGCGCCCCCCACACAGGCAGCGCCCCAGCAGGATCCGGACGCACCAGGCACTCCTATGTGAACAATGCAAAATAAAATGTGTATGATTGGGGCAATGATAGAAATGAAACTATGTGAGGCGATAGTGTGAGTGTCTATGAAAGGGGTGTGAAGGTGCTGGACGAAGGTGCAGGTGAAAGACCACAAACAAGGTCGACACCAAAACACCCATTACCTGGAAAAAGGGAAGTGAGGAAGATAAAAGAATGGGAAGGGGGGGGGGAAACAAAGGGGGAAAAAGAAAAGGAAAAGTAGGAGAAAAGGGGAAGGAAGGGGAGTGTGTGGAGGGGTATAGTGATACCTGGTGTTTGGGAAGCAAAGAAATCCAGTCCAAACGAAGAGACATGAGGTAGGTGTGAGAGAGAGCCAGAAACATCCAGACCCCACCACGGCAGCTGTCCATATAAGCACGCCGCCGCCCACCAGCCCCCAACACCACACCCGCAGGCAACGATGGGGAGGGGGCGGGGCCACTGACAACCGGGCGATGATTCGTCCGACAGGCAGCACTACCCCACCCCCACCCCCTAGCATGTGGAGATGTACAAAAAACACCGGTATACCAGCATCAGAGGGACGCCGCATGTCCGGCGCATGTGTGTGATGTCAATGCGCAGTGACGGCGCACCCAACCCCCCAGGGAAGGGGGGGAAGGGAAACACCTGCAGTGCGCATTGCAGCTCCCGACCATGCAAAACAGGGCAATTCATCATGTCCCCTATGTGGCCAAGGCACAGTGTTACAAGATGTACTAGTATAAAGAAAAAGGCTGATGATTGGATAAATCTATTTATTTTTCAGATTTTTTATATATTATGTCTGAGGGGTGAATCATTAAAAGTCCAGTGGGCCCAATTTTTTTGTTGTAAGTCAAGTTCACATATCTCCTTTCTCCTTCCTTCTCCCTCCCTGATAGGCAGTGTTGGCTATGTAATTATTCCATATTATTCAAAAACATTCATTCTGGTTAACAGATAATATTTACACCCTAGAAGAAAATTAATAATATATATGACTGGTGGGTCTGTTCGGCTCAGGGCTTTCAAAAAATTATCAGTTGCCAAGAGAAGAAAAGAAGGAGAAAAAAATTAAATGAACAAATAAATGAAAAATGCTTTGTACAAACTTAGATATCTAAAGCTTGCGGGGATGCACTGCAGGGCCCCACTAATTTTTCTTACCTCACCCCCCCAAAAAAAATTAAAAAAAATAATAATAAATAAATATGTTGAAATGTTTTGATATACTGTTATATTCCTCAGTGTTGTTGCCTACATAAACACAAGTAAGAGACCTGTAAGTATCTGGTATCTTGTTGTTAGAGTGAAATTGATCCATTGTGACCATGTTTTACGGAAGCGCGCTTCCTACCTATTCAGTGATGCCGAAGGTTCCTCCATTATCATTATTTAATTTATTGTTCTGATCCAGTGGCCTGTGGTCGGAGGGGATGAAGATTTCCAATGTGCTGGCACACAAGCCATAGCCGCATTTCAGAGATGTCTCACCACTAATTGCTGATATTTACTTTTAGAGAGAGCTAAGGTGTAATAGACAAGCTGCTGGATTCTGATCAAGGGAAAGAACAGTAAGGTCCCATCATTTCCAGTCTTGAAATACCACAATGTTAGGCTCTTAGAATGCCTGAAGACTCCTGGGATCAATGACGCCGATATCCTAGGAGTCTTTGGGCATCCTAAGAACCTAACATCATAGTATTTCAAGACTGGAAATTACAGCAACCTGTAAACGACAACAAGCGTCGTGCAGCTTCATTACAGGAGCGAGACTGGGAAGTGCATGCTGGGTAGCCAGCTGCACATAATCCCGGTGTTCTGCCAAAAACTCCAACTCGCCAAAATATCCAACCAAGTCACTTCCGGTGACTTTCCAGCAGCAATAACTGGAGATTTCTGGAGAACACTGGCAGCGTGTACATTACGGTAGACAATATAATGTGTGGACATTGTTAGTCTGCCCACTAGTAACCAACAACATGGCCGCCTCCAAGGCGGCGTCAACTTTTTTCCTCCTCTGTCAAAACAGCCAACTTGTCATGTACCGTAGTGTATAAGCTGCCGGTGTTCTGTGAAAACAGCCACCTCATGGAAATTTCCAAATATTGCTGCTGAAGGGTCACCGGAAGTGACATGGTTGGAGATTTTGGAGGGTTGGAGTTTTTGGCAGAACAGGAAGTGAATGGGCTCCAGCTTCAGATGCCCACAGCCGCAATGGTCGCCGCCGCCAGAATTGCTGAAGGCGAAAATAACAGACACATTTGGCAAGTACTGATTATACGGACTTATAACACATTATCCAAAGCAGATGCAGTGGTTCAGAAGCATAACAGGGATGTTTTTATTAAAATTTAAGTTAGGAGACCGTAGCTCCTCTTTAAGTTTTATTTTAAGTTTTTGTAAAATGTAAAAATATTTTTTTTAAAGTTCCTTTATCATGTACTGTATATAAAAAGCCGTTACAACCTCAGGACCTGGAGCGGCAGAAAACTATTTGCATGTAATTACATTGTAGCATACAGCTACCCCTGTTTGCTTTCCATTTAATCTTCACCTCTACTATATTTGTATAACAAACCACACTACATAAGAATAGAGCTAGTGAACCTTATTGTATATTATCAAAGCAAAAATATGTCACTTTTCATTTTACTGATGATAAATATCCCCAGTATGAACTAAAATACACACATTAACTCGGTTCTCGCAAAGGATATTTAAAGGGAAGAGCCCAAGGGTGTGCTGGTTTTAATGGCCCACCCAATGTTTCTATTTGAAGCCACTGGCTGGTGGTCTGCACTGTGCTGATTATAATGATGGTAAGCCAATATATATATTAGTCAAATAACAAGGCTACAAAGATTTTTCTAAATTTAAATCAGATTGGTTGCATTTAAAGAGGAAGTCCAGGCAAATATGTATCTCGAAATACAAATATCTGTATACATTTTCATCCCTTTTTAAATGATATCTATGTTAAACTAGATAGCCAGATGGTGTCACCATTATAGGAAGCCCGAGGCTTTGCGGTATCCAGGGCTTTTAATTTTATTAGCGGGAACGCGGTTCCGGCACCTCCAGTACTGAATGTATGTAATAGCAAGAGGTGTGCTGGAGGGTCGATTGGTGCTAGCTGCTGGGGATCTATTGTCACTGGTGGGGATCTGTTTTTGTGAGGATCTATTGTTGCTGGTGGGTTTTATGTTGCTGGTAGGGATCTACTATTAAGTCTAATGATACTGGTTGCTGGGAGATCTGTTGTTGCTGCTGGGGGGTATAATGTTGCTGGGGTGGATCTTTTGTTGCTGGGGTGGTATGTTGTTGTGGGTAGTCCATTGTTGCTGTGTGGGGGGGGTCTATTGGTGTGTGGGGGAATTATTGTTTCTGTGGGGGAACTGATTTTGCTTGGGGGGACCTATTGTTGTTGGGGTGGAGTCTATTGTTGCTGGGGGAGTCTATTGTTGTGTAAGAGATCTATTGTTGCTTGGGGGGATCTGTTGTTGCTGGCTCCGGGGATCTATGTTACTGCTTTTCTAGTTATTAGTCAAGTACAAGGGGTAGGGCGCAGAGGCAAGGGGGGACTTAGAAGGGGGGAGTTCCTGCACCTATTCTCTGAGAAAAAAAGCCCTGGCAGTATCCTATGTTCTAAGCTCTTGCCTGTTTATTAGACTTCAGAGCATTAGAGAATAGGTAAGGTCTCATTGTACTTTTCACCTTATGCAATGGCACATAGATAAGCCCTTTTGTTATTCCAAAACTGAAAACATGTAAAGATTTGTTCAAACAAGCAGCTGCGTTATACCATGGCTGCCACCAGTGGGCACTGTGAATAAAGTATTGCCAATCTGTCATTACTTTCTTTTTGCAGCTTTATTGAAATCCCCAAAAATGACATTTAACCACCTCCCTACTGTGCACGAAAACACCCTTCCTGCCCAAGCCATTTTTCAGCTTTCAGCGCTGTCACACTTTGAATGACAATTGCGCGGTCGTGCGACGTGGCTCCCAAACGAAATTTGCGTCCTTTTTTTCCCACAAATAGAGCTTTCTTTTGGTGGTATTTGATCACCCCTGTGGTTTTTATTTTTTGCGCTATAAACAAAAGAAGAGCGTCCAGTTTGGAAAAAAAACACTATTTTTTACTTTTTGCTATAATAAATACCCATTTTTTTTTTCAAATAAAATTTTCCTCAGTTTAGGCCGATACGTATTCTTCTACATATTTTTGGTAAAAAAAAAAAATCGCAATAAGCGCGTATTGATTGGTTTGCGCAAAAGTTATAGCGTCTACAAAATAGGGGATAGATTTATAGCATTTTTATTTTTTTTATTTTTTATTAGTAATGGCGGCGATCTGCGATTTTTATTGTGGCTGCGATATTGCGGCGGACACATCGGACACTTTTGACACATTTTTGGGACCATGCACATTTATACAGCGATCCCTGCTATAAAAATGCATTGATTACTGTATAAATGTGATTGGCAGGGAAGGGGTTAACCACTAGGGGGCGGGAAGGGGTTAAATATGTTCCCTCAATGTGTTCTAACTGTGGGGGGAGGTGACTGACTGGGGGAGGTGACCGATGGTTGTCCCTATGTACAAGGGACACTCCATCGGTCTCCTCTCCCTCACAGGACGTGGATCTCTGTGTTTACACACAGAGATCCACTTTCCTGCTCGTTTCCTGGGCAATCGCGACCGCCGGGCACGCGCATCGGGGCCTTGGGAACGCGGCGGCGCGCGCGCGCCCCCTAGCTCGTTTTAAAGGGAGGACGTCATATGACGTCCTCTCAGAACGAGAGTGTCCTCCGCCCGCCGTCAATTGACAGTGTGCGGGGGACAAGTGGTTAATTTATCTTCATTCACCGCAGCAGGCAGCGTTGCGGTGTACTGCATCTCAGTATGCATCACAGAAAAATTAGAGCATACCCTACTTTTTTCATTGAACTAAACTCATAGGACTTAAGGAAATTTCCTCATGTGTGTTGTCCGGCTCAGCCTATTGTATACGGTGTCAATGGGCCCTTAGACTGACAGTGTGATAGCATACAGGTCCTTGTTTCTTATTCCTGGTAACTGAATCCCACGCAGGCACAATCACTGTGCTTTTTGTTATATAAGGGATTATTGGAAGCTAAAACAAAGATAGATTTTGGGAAAGTATACTGGTCAAATTTAAAAATGCAATTAAAGCCCCAATTCTAAGATAAAAAGTTAAAAAAACAAATTTAAAGCTGGACTTTAAATGCATGCTTAAATTCTACCTGCATATTTGATATACATACCCTTTTTCCAGAGGTCTCCTGTCCGGTTACTTGACAATCTGGGTCCTCTTCCTCTCGCAGTAAATGTTCCTGAATAATGGAATAAAAGGAGCATCTTGTGTGCCCAGGTTGATGTGGCAGCATGCCCACAACCCCCTGAGCTCACAGGAAGTGGGTTCAATGATGCTGGATGCATTGGATTTCATTTTTTTATTGTTTTACTGTAATATGTATTTTTAATTTTATATATATATATATATACATACAGTGCCTTGAAAAAGTATTCATACCCCTGGAAATTTTACACATGTTGACAAAAACGTAAATGTATTTTATTTGGATTTTTTGTGATAGACCAACACAAAGTGGCACATAATTGTGAAGTGGAAGGAAAATAATAAATGGTTTTCAATTTTTTTTACAAATTAATATCTGAAAAGTGTGGCGTGCATTTGTATTCAGCCTCCTTTACTCTGATAACCCTAACTAAATTCTAATGGATTCAATTGCCTTCAGAAGTCACCTAATTAGTAAATAGAGTCTGTGTGTAATTTAATCTCAGTATAAATACAGCTGTTCTGTGAAGCCCTCACAGGTTTGTTAGAGAACCTTAGTGAACAAACAGCATCGTGGAAGCCAAGGAACACACCAGACAGATCAGGGATAAAGTTGTGGAGAAGTTTAAAGCAGGGTTAAGTTATAAAAAAATATCCCAAGCTTTGAACATCTCACAGAGCCCTGTCCAATACATCATCTGAAAATGGAAAGAGTATGGCACAACTGCAAACCTACCAAGACATGGCCGTCCACCTAAACTGACAGGCCCGGGCAAGGAGAGCATTAATAAGAGAAGTAGCCAAGAGGCCCATGGTAACTCTGGAGGAGCTGCAGAGATCCACAGCTCAGGTGTGCACTCCACAAATCTGCCCTTTATGGAAGAGTGGCAAGAAGAAAGCCATTGTTGAAAGAAAGCCCTAAGAAGTCCCATTTGCAGTTTGCAAGAAGCCATGTGGGGGACACAGCAAACATGTGGGGGACACAGCAAACATGTGGAAGAAGTTGGTTTCGTCAGATGAGACCAAAATTAAACTTTTTGGCCTAAAAGCAAAACGCTATGTGTGGCGGAAACTCACACTGCACATCACCCTGAACACACCAGCCCCACCGTGAAACATGTTGGTGGCAGCATCATGTTGTGAGGATGCTTTTCTTCAGCAGGGACAGGGAAGCTGATCAGAGTTGATGGGAAGATGGATGGAGCCAAATACAGGGCGATCTTAGAAGAAAACCTGTTAGAGTCTGCAAAAGACTTGAGACTTGGGCAGAGGTTCACCTTCCAGCAGGACAACGACCCTAAACATACAGCCAGAGCTACAATAGAATGATTTAGATCAAAGCATATTTATGTGTTAGAATGGCCCAGTCAAAGTCCAGACCTAAATCCAACTGAGAATCTGTGGCAAGACTTGAAAATTTACGTTCACAGAGGCTCTTCGTCCAATCTGACAGAGCTTGAGCTATTTTGCAAAGAAGAATAGGCAAAAATGTCACTCTCTAGATGTGCAAAGCTACTAGAGACATCCCCAAAAAGACTTGCAACTGTAATTGCCGTGAAAGGTGGTTCTACAAAGTAGTGACTCAGGGGGCCGAATACAAATGCACTCGACACTTTTCACATATTTATTTGTAAAATAATTTTAAAACTATTTATAATTTTCCTTCCACTTCACAATTATGTGCCACTTTGTGTTGATCTATCACATAAAATCCCAATAGAATACATTTATGTTTTTGGTTGTAACATGACAAAATGTGGAAAATCCAAGGGGTATGAATACTTTTCAAGGCACTGTGTGTATATATATATATATATATAGTTTGAAAATGACTTGCTAAGCTATTGCTAGACTTGCCAAGCTTCACAAGTTTGCTGCACAATTGCAGCAAGTCAGCATTGCATGACTCCGGATCAACTTTCTTTGCAAATATTCTGCTGCAAGTTCTTGTTCAGTTATGTTTTGTAATAGTCATCCCACCACAGGGGGCACTGTGACTTGCAGAGCTCTTACTGTAGACTCACCACTACAACTTTGCTCTTGCTAGAGACTTGCCGCGCAAGTTTGCTACAAATTAGAAAAGTGTCAACTAGGACTTGTGGTTCAAGTACTCTGCAAGCGTACAACTTACCGGTGAAAATGTGCAGCAGGTTAACAGACGTGCAATTCAACACTGCCACAAATTTGTGGCATGGTATCCTTGCTATTTCGGATATATATAGATAGATATACTGTGTGTATATATATATATATATATATATATATATATATATATATACAGGTATATATTGTATGTATATATATATATATATATATATATATTTATTTTTTTGCATTTTTTACATAATATATATTTTTCTGTGCACGTGTATTTATAAGTGCACCATGTTTAAAGTCAAGAAGCATGTGTTATTTATTAACTCTCACAGTTTCATCTTTTAACTGTATTAGTTTTGCAATGTGCGTGTATGTATGTATTATTAAGAATATCATTCGTATATGCTTGATAAACGTTAGTAGACCGTTGTGGGAAGGAAAAGATTGTGGATATTGTCATTGCATCTCTGTTTTTTTTTTTTTTAAAGATAAGGTTAGGGGGAACTTTATTGCAGTTTATAATGTATGTTTTATCAGTGTGTGTGAAAGATATGAGCCACCTGGAGTAGAACATGTGAGCATGACTATGAAATCAAAAATATAGTTTTTTAATGAAGAGACTTAGAGCAATTCCATGTGACTTTCAGGATAATCGGCTTTCCATATATACAAAAGAACAGCTTCTAAGTAGTTAAGTGTATCAAAGCCAAAACTTAAAGAGTAATTCCACTTTAGTTGAGAAAAAAACATTCCCCTCTGGAAAATCAATGCACTTTGCAGGGATTTTAACCAACTTTGTTGCAGATTCCTACCTTTTGTTATTCTGAAGGAATAGCTGTTTGTTTGTCTGTATCCATGTGTGGAGTGAATCGGTATGGTAGTGGTTTAACAATTATCAATCAGCTGCTCCATCTGCAGGGCTCTAAAAGGAAAGTGGCAGGGTCTGCATCCCTTTAGTCATGATTTCCCTTTGAGAGTATCTGATCAAAAATGAAATTTTTGTTGCAGGGGATACCCAAAATCTGACTTGTATCTTAGTGTAGACTTCTGGGAAAATCAGCGAGTCAATCACACAAGCAGGAAATTACATTTCTGGGGGCTGTTCTGTACACCATCTGTGTACAGAATGCCTCCAGGTAGCCATATTGCATTGCATTTTACAGAAGATTACAGCAGATTGAAAAGGAAAGGTCATTTTTAATAACATTCAATTACAATATGACTTGTGGAGCAATTGTATATACTATATCATTTTTATTTATTTGATCATTTTTTTTCCCACGAAAGTGGAGTTATCCTTTAAGGGTAGAGTGGACAATGGCTAAAACCTCAATTTTTTTTTGTTTTTTTTTGGCTGTGTCTCATTGGGGAGAATTCCCTTCAGTTCCTGTCCTACAGACACAAAAAGAAGTGAGAGGTAAATCTATCCATAATATTAGGAAATCACAGATTTCCCCACTGGACAATTTCAATTTCCTCTCTGTGTCAGTTTAATGACAATTGTAAAATGCTGGATTGCTCATTACATTCTGTATTGTAAAAATGTTCAGGACAAACATAAAAAGGGTGACTCTTTCCAGTGGGGCCCAGATAGCAATTAAACCCCAACAGGCATTTCAATATTTCCAAACAAATAAAATGTATTTGTAATATGCCTGGTCACTGCTTTCTAATGGGAGGCCACGTAATATATTTCCAATGTGAGTGCCAAACAATCATCCAAAAGTCCAAGGTAATTTACTTCGAGAATTGATTCAAAGCGAATTAAAGCCAACATGTTTTGGAACCAAACATTCTCCCTTGATCAGGGCTTAAACATTTTGACTGTGGGACTCATATGAGCAGATACCAAAAGCAGCTCCTTTGCTGCATACAAAGTGTTTGACCCCTGAAACGCGTTGGCTTTATCCTGCTTTGTATCAATTTTATCAATCAATTTGCTTGGACATTTAGATGTTTATTTTGGAGCTCTCATTAGATTGTACGTATGTGGATTTTTAAATCTGGGTCCTTTCCTGTGGGCCCCATTTTGTGAAGTGTTGTCAAATCAGAGCCAGTGTACCAAGTGACAGTTTCAGTGACACTTGGAAAATCTGAATCCAGCGCAACATTTGTTCTTATGTTTTGTCTTAATAGGAGGGACTGAAATTGGGAAAACTGACATCACAATGGGTACCATGTGGGATAGGCTAGGGGGCACAATACACTGCCCATTTTGCAGATAGTGGAGTGTCTTGATGTACATAAAAGGGGCACAGAAAAGTCATGGCCTCTATGCTAGGCAGCTAGAGCTGGTCAAGGCGGACGTCTTAGAGCTTCCAGGGTCCTGATGCTGCACCTGCACACAGTCACCCCCACAAGGAAGATACTTTTGCAAGTATGAATTGTTTTTCCAGCAATTATGCAATGAATGCATGTATAAATGGTGAGATTAAAGTTCTGCATCAACACAAATCAGTATCTGCACTAACTCCCAAATAAAAGTGATACCATCTAAATACTCCTAAGTGAAAATTGAAACAAGCAAATTAACAATAAAAAACAATACTGTAGTCTGTGAAGGCAAAAGTTCAATAGAATAAAGTCCCTATATCTTCTACCAAGTGTTCAATGTGTCCACAAAACCGGGAGGCTCGCCAAAATCTATTGACCACTTAATTACAAGTAGGTCAAAAACACTGTTCTCCAAAGAGATAAGTATCACAGATCTAATGTCCACCTCCTCTTTCCAACTCGTATAGATATTTTGTCGGGTTTCCACTAAACTTACTCTCCTCCTAAATCCTTTGGCTTTGGGTACATATTAGAAAGAGAAAGATATCTTCGTAGTGTAGTATCTTTTACAGCAATAATCCAAAATTTTGTTGGTATTGTACTTTCTTTACACTAAATACATTTCTTTAAATTTAAAGAAATTAGGGGGCTCACCAGATAGAGAAGACTCGTTATCATCTCTCAAAATGAACATCCTACATAGATGCCCCAGATCCAGCCTTGTTTTATTTTAAGTAAAATATTGTCTGTAAATCAGAGAAAGGAGGATTAAGTGAAGGACCTGATTGAAATTGGATTTGGTAATAGTAATAGTTTTTTTGACTCAATTTATAAGAGAAGGGGTCAAAAATTCTCTGATATGCCTTTAATGTACACTATTTGTGGTTGGCTTAAAAACACAGCATTTGTGAAAATGCTTTACTTTGTAAAAGAAGGGGGTCCGTTTTTACTGGGGAGACTTTTATATATACCATTGGTGGTGGGTTTAAAGACACAGGACTCTTAAGTAGAATGCCATTTTGACTAACTTATCTTTTAAGTGGGTTATATACAGTACATCTGTTTATTCGTGGATCCACATAAAATTAAGAAAAGTGAAGAGGTCCTTCATTGGACACAAAAGGACCAGTGGAGGGGCATCTATGTAGGATGCTTGTTTTGACTTGGAGATACTAAAGAGTCTTTTCTACCTGATGAGCCCCTTATGATCATTGCTGTAAGAGATACTGCACTATGGAGATATCGTTCTCTTTCTAATATGAACTCTGAGCCTAAGAATTAAAGAGGAGAGTAAAGCTGGCCATACATCATACAATTTTCTTATTCAATTTCCTTTAGATGTACCTTCAATTACAGGGCCTGATTGCATACAAATTTAAAGTGTTTAGGTTTGACATCATTTTATATATTTTTTTGGTAAATCTAAAGGAAAATTTTATAAGAAAATTGTATAATGTATGGCCAGCCTAAGTGGAGTAAAAACCCAACACAATATCCATTCAAGCTAAAATATAGTGGACATCTAGTAGATATGGCATACTCATCCTTTGGGGGGAAATGTTTTTGACCTTTTTCTAAGTGTTAAAAAATTCCGGCAAGCCTCAAAGTATTATGGACACATTAAAAATTTGGTAGAAGATTTGGGGACTTTATTCTATTGAACATTTGCCCTCATAAACTGCACTATTGGTTTGTAATTTATATTTACTTGTATTAATTTTCATCTCTGAGTATTTTTATTCTATCACCTTCATTGGGCATTTTATAGGCGTTAGTGCTGATACTGATTTGTGGTGTTTAGGAGCACCAGGGATTGTGATTTTTATTAGCACCTGGCCATATTAGTTATTAGATATTGTTAGTTTTGGGGTAATCACAGCACATTTCTTTTAGTAATTTGTACAGTTCTGCATTAAATGCCATAGCAGGACCCAACAAAGGGCCAAACCAAAACACGGGATAAATCTCTGAACTTGGAAGTCAATCTTTTTGGCTAAACCCTAAGCCTGGACATTAACTGCTATTGGCCATTGCCACAGTAGCAAGGACAGGTTTCTGACAAGTTTTTTTGGTGCCGTAGCTGGCCTAAGCTTAATAGCATAGCCATCATTATTGTGGCACCAACTTCTTGCTTATTCTTCAGTTTAGTTACACATCTAAAACATGTTCTCTTGAGGATCCAATTCATTTAATTTCTTTTATCTAACAAAGACTATTTTTGCTCATAAGAAAAACATCAGTTCTGCCTAAAATTAACTATGCAGTGAGCATGTTATGCGGCCTAAAATGGAATAATGATTAGTTACTTGTAAATCTCGTGAAACAATGCTTTATTTTAGGAAAGGACTGAGTGTCTTCTGATTGTGGTTATTCGGATGTAGCCATTCAAGAAAATATCAAATTGATTTAGCCATTTTCTGAAAAAGAAAATTGTCAAAAATTAGATTTTCCAAGCCAAAATACTTTCAAGGAAACTCCAGCCAGCACAGACTCTGCCAGAAACCCTACATAATATCTGCATTTTTAACTTCCCTAAGTTCCTCTTATTGACAGATAAACGTCCATCTAAATAGTTTTCAAGTTTAAATAGAATAGGAAACTGGCACATTGTGGAAAAGGGCTGTAAGGGCAAATCCTTCCAAGAACTCTGTGTTTAACTTGGGTCTACAGCTGTGGACATCTTTGATCTGTGCTGGAGATACTTTTCATTCCTTTTAGTGCCAAGCTCTATTGGACAATGATGTGTTATGTGACTGTCACACCCTACAGTCACTATGAAATGCCAAGATTCCCAAAGTGACCTTGCCAGAAATGCCACAATTACCCCAGGAACCTAATACAATGACCAATTGACCAATGCACAGAAACACAAGGAGAGACTCAAACAGAGGAGGGGGGGGGGACACTGTACCCCTTCAACAACTGCCTTTTTATTTGGGTACTGTAGGTTGTTGACCTTCAAGCTGAGGTAGAAGAGTACATTCCCTGGTAAGCAGTGCATAGACATAAGATGATAGCTGCAATGATCTCTTCTGATGATGACAGGCAGATGCAAATTGACTGACAGCCAGACAAGTAAGAAAACCTGCCCCAATGTCCACCAAGGCAAGTGAAGGTTATGTCTTCCTGAAGTTTCCCCCTGCTTCTCATTCCTTATGCATTGACTTGAACCTGGTTGATCAGCAGAGCCAACCCTGTAGGTTTATGGAGGGCTTTGAAAATGTGCTGCCCTCTACAGACTATGGGAAATCTTACTTTCTGCAGATATGGTGCTGATCATGAAAATAGCAAATACTGTAGGTATTCAAACCATAATAAAAGATTGCAGTTTAAAAATTCACTTCAATAGCCAAATCAATTGGGCAATTGGGCAGCAGATAGTCAATTGGGAAAAGTGTTTTGTGATTTGTCCTTGGAGCTCCAAAACACTGCCCCTTGCATCAAAAATCCTGTAACATTCCTAGTAAAATCCCATCTATTAAAAATATATCAAATAGTAAAAAGAAATAGAAATATTTACATTTGCACAAGTAAAGAATTTCACTAACGTGCTTATGATTATTTAACGTAGTACGAAATAAATGTAATAAGCAATGGACAGCGCTGTGGCTCCATTCTTTCCAGATTTGTAGTCGGGACTTATAACCTACATGGCCCTCTAATCTTATACCTTCTTGTGCCTACAAAAGCCCAAATCCCATATTTATTGTTCACAGAGAAAAACACAAAAGCCTCCATATTAGAGACTTCCAGAGAAGGACTATCAAAGTCAATAACATGGCCCAGTGCAGGGACCACCTGCTGAAGCATTACTTTTCTGACTGAATTGTGCATAATCACCAACAGCAATTAATATCATCCGTGAACCATACAGCAACAGTTTTGACTTGTAAAGCCCTGTACACACGATCGGATTTCCTATGGTTTTTTAACCGATGGATTTTTCCATCGGAAAACCAATGAAGCTGACTTTCATCGGTTTTGCCTACACACCATCAGTCCAAAAACCGACCGTTCCAAATGCGGTGACGTAAAACACTCCGATGAGTTGAGAAAAATGAAGTTCAATGCTTCTGAGCATGCGTCGACTTGATTCTGAGCATGCGTGGGTTTTTTTATCCGATGGAGTTCCCCACAGACGATAGTAATTTGCTATCGTTTTTTTAACCATCGGATAAATTGAAAACATGTTCTATTTTTAAACACCGATGGAAAAAAGACCGATGGGGCCCATACACGAACGATTTGTCCGATGAAAAAAGTCCATCGGACTGTTTTCATCTGTAAAACCTATCGTGTGTACAGGGCTTAACTCTCCCACAGCCCGATCTGTTTGTATTTAACCTGCCCAAACCTGCAGCAGATGTTTTGTACTTCATGGGATCATGGACTGGTGAGCACCTTTGTGGACCCGTTCTTAAACTAAAAATGGCTCCTCATAAGCCCCATATTTTTTTATTTATTTTATACACAGAAAGAAAAAAAGAAAGTGAAAAAATAGTAAAATTCAAAAATCAAAAGCAACAGAATACAAATGACAAATAAATATGAACAAAAAAATACAAAAAATATCCTAAATGCACCCAAAAAAATCACATCCTCTAAATAAAGAAGTAGAATTTTTTTTTCAAGCAAATTTCACCTAAGTAGCTCAATGAACAAAATTGAGAGTTTCCGCTTCGGTGAAATTTTGCCACAGGCAAAATCGGCAATTTCACGGCAAAATCAATTTTGCCGAAATTACTCCACTCATCCCTAATTATTATGGTAATGAGGCTGCTGAAATGCCATTGGCTAAAATCTCTTCACAAGGCATGACAGGAAGGGAGGGAAAGCACCAGAAAGGTATAAACGAAAGTTTGTTTTATCACTGTGGATGGACACTGTAGACCATATTTTCTTTTCACAGTCAATTATGGTCTTCTGAATTTTTTGATGTTTAGATCAGATCTAAATTCTTTGCAGTCAATTTGCTCATCATTATCTCTGGATGTTTTGTGACATGATTAGAGTTTTCCTTTAAATGGATTCAATTTGTTTGTGTCATTGAACATATATAACACCGTTGTGTGATCAAGAAATTTTATTTTACCGTTAAAGGGCCAGTCCACCCAGGGTGATAGTATAGCTATAGGGGGTGCCTGGTGGGCTGGGTAAGCCCCTAGATTCATATACTGTATGTCTTGGACATTTTAACAGTATATCTCATTGCTATAATTCGTAACTGTGCTTCTGTCCATCTGGGAGTTTCCTGTCTCCTATTATGTGTTCAAGCATCTTCTATTGAATTCTCTATTATATAAAATAATAAAAATAAAAACAGGATGGATGGAAATCTCTGATAATGGCTATAACAGATCCAAGAACTGAAGTGCAAATATCACTCCATTTGAGACCATTTAGGTATAGAAAATTGTGGCTACATCAGGAAGTGTTGGATAGCAGAAGCTTGTATCTCTCAAAAAGAACAAACATTTCTCTTACTGTCTACAGGACAGGTTAATGTTCAGTAAACTCTTTTACAGAATGCCTCTTACTGAATTTGATTATCGTAACAACAGGGTAATTTTAATCTTTTTTTCCCCAAGTTGTTGAGCCTACATTTTTTTGTGAAATGTTTACTAATTGTTGTTCTCTTACAGGATTGTTATCAACGCATCTACAAACCTTATGTCCACGCAGAGTTTGGGAATTGTATTTGGGCCAACTCTTCTGAGACCAGAAAGTGATACAGGAAGCATGGCCGTCTGCATGGTGTATCAAAACCAAATTGTAGAACTTATGATAATTAAATTTGAAGACATTTTCTGCTAAGTTTTTGCTCTTAAAGCTCAATCCTGGTCATAGAAAATATATATATATATATATATATATATATATATATATATATATATATATATATACATGCACACACATTCCCTTTAAATTCCACCCACCTCCAGCTAATCTCTAGTTGTGCTTTGCAGAAGTTCAGATTTCTTTCCTGAAACCATGTTCACTTGACAGTCGGGATCCCAATTCTTTTTTCTTCTGTTCTATAACGTGGAAGAGTCCTTTTTGCAGTGAATGTCATGGTTGCTGTCCATTGGCTGTCATAAATGTCCATAAAATGGTCCTAATGGAGTCCTCAGAAGGTCTTCTAGTCCTAGAGTGACACTAAACACAAATTTTTTAATTTACATTTATTATCCCTTCCATTTCTATATGTGGATGATAAAACTGTATCTATTTTAATAAAAAAAAATCTAAGTACCTTTTTCCTAATCGATATATAGCTGTCACATGACCTAGATCTTTCCCAGCCTGTCTGCAGGTAAACATAAGCAGGAGGAGCTTCTAGTCCTCTGCTAATGGTCACATAATCAAAATAAATAAAAAAAAACAGCCTTTGGGATACAGAGTAAAAATAAATATATAATATTAATATTCTGTTTTAAATTGTCATACACATATATATTTGAAATCAAATCTTTATTATTTTGTGGAAATAACATGGTGTGGGTGGATTTCTGCCAGTCACAGGCTGTGTCACACCCCTCCAGCCTGTGTCTTAGAATAAGTGGGAGGTGAAGCCACTATTAATCTACATGTAATATCCTGCCCCCCTTATGTTTACCTGGTTAGTGAGCACGGAGGAGGAAGGAGGGAGTGGGCTGTCATTTACCACTGTGTATACGCCCACATGTGTGACTCTATAGTCTCATGGGCTGCTCAGATATGATAAGGAGGAAATGCTCAACATAGAAACTCACTGAAAACTGAGCATGTGTAGAGTTGCCACCACAGCTGCAAAATCCCTAGCTGAATTGGGGACATGGACAGAAGGGGGAGATAGAGAGCAGCAGGATCAATCAGGTTTTTTGTAGAATACAGAAAACGAATCTCATAGTGACTGAGTGAGTATGAACAGCATGTAATACACTATTTATTATTAGTTTTTAATGATGTTGATTTAGTGACACTTTAAAGGGAATGCACCATGATAGCACAACATGAGGGGCAGCAACAATATCAGTTGCAGAACAGCTATGGGTCACTAATCTGGAGCTGCAGAGTCATGTGAAAGTGCATTCAGGTAAATGATTCTGAGTATTTGAAGCTCTTTTTTGTTAATGCAGAGTGGCTAGGTGGGTTGGAAAAATATTTTTTTTCTTCTTTTTGACCAGAGTTCAATTTTAACAGATGTATATTTCATCTTTGTGTATAATTACATCTTTAAAAAAATAAATAAATGAAATGACATACATATTATAGTTTGTAAATGTTTTGTCATTTTTTGAAACTTGCATTTGTTTTTGTGTTTGAATTAATTTGGTTATGTTTCCTATTTTTTCTTATAAGGTAAACTCAAGACAATGTTCAGAAAATATACAGTAGCTTGAATTTTAATTAGGAAGCGATGTTTTCTATACACAGAACATTTATATGTCCCCCAAGTGTTTCCTTTATGAGTACAATGTTCAATAAAACATTCTGGATATTTCAACAAAAGTTTAATTACTTTAGACTTTCATTATTTTACAGTTGATAAGAATACGTAAAAAAAGAATCAAAAAGCAGATTAAAATAATTTTTATTTCAGACTGAAGTTGAAATCCATAATATTCAAACTCTACTAAACTTAAAATAAAGTATAATATGTATTAACCACTTAAGGACCGGATGATTTGCCCCCTTAACGACCAGGCGATTTTTTCGCGATACGGCGACGCTGTACCCAAACAAAATTGATGTAATTTTTTCCCACAAATAGAGCTTTCTTTTGGTGGTATTTGATCACCTCTGCGGTTTTACATTTTTGAGCTATAAACAAAGAAAAAGTAAAAATTTTGAAAAAAAAAAACCCAATATTTTTTTCTATAATAAATATTCCAAAAAAACATTAAAAAAACGAATTTCTTCATCAGTTTAGGCCAATATGTATTCTTCTACATATTTTTGGCAAAAAAAATCGCAATAAGGGAATGTTGATTGGTGTGCGCAAAAGTTATAGCGTCTACAAAATTGGGGAAATATTTATGGCATTTTTATTTTTTCATTTTTTTTACTAGTAATGACGGTGATCTGCGATTTTTAGTGGGACTGCGACATTACTGCATACAGATCGGACACTTTTGACACTTTTTTGGGACCACTGACATTAATACAGCGATCAGAGCTAAAAATAGCCACTGATTACTGTATAAATATCACTGGCAGGGAAGGGGTTAACACTAGACATGTGCACACTGAAATATTTTGTTTCGGAATTTCGTTTTCGTCCGACAAATAAATTTATTTAGTTACTCCCGAAATTCGTTTTTATTTATTTCGTTTTTCGTTAGAAATTGCATTCGTCCGAAAATCTGAATTAATTAAGGTCGAATCTGTCATTGAAGGCTTATGGTGTCTGTCGAATGTTCAAAGAAGATTCGACGGAGCAGTGAAACTGTACGACGCTGCAATCATACATTTCCGGTCGAATGTTCCGCCCACAAGCTATAGAAGAATTCTAATGTTGTATGACTAGTAATAATTATATTTATTCATTACTATTACTAGTCAACCAACATTAGAATTCTTCTATAGCCTATGGGCGGATGCATTTGACCGGAAATGTACGATTGCAGCGTCGTACAGTTTTGCTGCACCGTCGAATCTTCTAACTTTCGATGCTTTGTCGAATCTTCGTCATTCTAGCTATTTTACTGCTCCTCCTCTTTGGTTACAATCAGCCAATAACATTCATCAACTTTATTTTTATTTTACTTCCCCCACCCAATTCCAGCAGTGATCTTTTCTCTCTATGTCGAATCTTTTCTCTCTATAATAACAAATCTTTTCTCTCCTATGTCGAATCTTTTCTCTCCTATGTCGAATATTTTCTCTCTATAATGTCGAATCTTTTCTCTCCTATGTCGAATCTTTTCTCTCCTATGTCGAATCTTTTCTCTCCTATGTCGAATCTTTTCTCTCTATAATGTCGAATCTTTTCTCTCCTATGTAGAATAATCTTGGACTAATAGAGTTAAGGTTAGGCACATTCGACCACAGGTTCGATAGACACAGATTGTTATTGTCAGCGTCACGTCGAATCTCCTATCTATATTGAACTGTTGTAGCAACGAAAACGAAAATAAAGCATTTGTTTATGTCGGATCTTTCGGTTTTCGGATTCTGTGCTTTCGTTTTCGTTTGTTAAAACGATAACGAAAATAGCTGAAATTCGGACGAAAATGCATTCGGACAAAAACGAATGCACATGTCTAGTTAACACTAGGGGGCGATCAAGGGGTTAAGTCTTCCCGAGGTGTTGCTAACTGTATGGGGGCTGGGAGGAGGAGAGAGATCGCTGTTCCTAATCACTAGGAACAATGTCTCTCTCCTCCCCTGACAGAACGGGGATCTGTTTGTTTACACTGACAGATCCCCGTTCTGTCTGTCTCTGGAGCAATCGCGGGTGGCCGGCAGATCGCTGGTTGGCTCCCCCGCTCTTAAATGGGTACGCGTGCCCACAAATCACCATCTACACGCCCGACGTACAATGACGGCGATTCGCACAGGGGGCCAACTTGCCGCTGTACAACTGTGGCAGGCAGTCCGTAACTAGTTAAAGAGATGCACATTAAAATGGGTTATGGGGAAAATAAAGTTCTTTCTTTTTTTATAATTATTTTGCAAGAAATTACAAAGTAATATAATCAAACAGAAAGTAAAATAAAATATAATAAAATTACAAAGGAGAAGCTATAATAATAATATAAGTTTCTTTTAATGTTTCAAAAATGTTTGGGTAGCGAAATAATATCTGATTTTGGAGATATTAACATGTTTATTCTCAAAGCATGGAAGAATAGTGTATTAAGGTAAT
This sequence comes from Rana muscosa, assembly GCA_029206835.1. Lineage (NCBI taxonomy): Eukaryota > Metazoa > Chordata > Amphibia > Anura > Ranidae > Rana > Rana muscosa. Next base: position 440,782,716 of record CM055127.1, on the reverse strand, counting down.
GCACTATAGTATTAAAGAGGTTGTATACCCTTTTAACTTTTACCTACAGGTAAGCCTATAATAAGGCTTACCTGTAGGTAAAAAGAATATCTCCTAAACCTGTACGGTTTAGGAGATATTCTCCTTGCAATGAGCGTACTTCAGCGGCGCATGCGCTCCGGGGATTCTTGGCTGAAAGTCCGGCAGACGCCGGACCTTGCCGGAAAGAAGTCTCCCGCGCACATGCGCGGGAGTGACGACATTGCAGCTCTGGCCAGAGCCGGAGCCGCGATACACAGAAGACACGCCGTGGCAAAATGTTAGCTTCCTCGGCGTGGACCGGGATCACCTGCGATGCCTCGTTCTAATGTAAGTATTTTATAATGAGCTAGTATGCGGTGCATTTTGCCTTACAGGCTAGAGAAAAAAAATTGGCGGGTATACAACCGCTTTAAGATTGATTTAGTAAGGCATTTAAAGCAGAATGATTTTGAATGAGTTGGAGAAAATAAATCTGTACTTCTATTTCTTAGCTAGTGAGAGCGATAGACAGTCAACTAGAGTGCTGGGCTTTCTTGATAAAGAACCCAGTATGCTCTACAAACAAATTGTAATTGAAGCATCCTGCATTAAAGTGGATCTAAACTATAAAAAAATTATGTATTTTTATAAGGAACATACATATGTGTTAATGGTGGCTAAGCAGCACCCAGAAATCATATATTTTTTTTGAATTCTTCCTGAAAAATAGGAGTGAACTTCCTGTACCTATGGACACTTGTGCCTTGTGTCTCATAGATGTATATCTGCAGTGTGAGATCATCAAAGTCACTGCTGGTCTCTTGGGTTTATTGCTATTGTGCTTTGGTCATAAGGGGGCATCTCTGACATACAATTTCCTTCTCCTCTACCAAAATGGATGCCCCCACGCAGAGACACAATGCACAACAAGGCCTGGTAAGTCAGTAATGAGAAAAAGATCAGCTGCAGGCAATGCTAGTGACTAGTTCTTTGTTCTCCGCTTAGATTTTTGGGCATAGTATCAACATTTTAGGTCCCTTTTAAATGTTTATTTGTAAAATATAGATTTTGTTTTTGTTTTTACACAAAAATGAAAAAAAAAATGTTATACACGGCCAATCTATAAGCTTGTAAACATTCAAACCCATTAAAATAAAATTGACCAAAAAAACATTAAAGCTTCTCTTTATCTTGGTCTTTAAAAAACTGCAAGTACAACCTTCAAACATTAACTTGCAATCGGTAATCTAAAAATATGTCTTTATTGCCAGCTTTTGATAGTGAAACTTGAGAAAAACATTTCCAAAAAATGTCCCTTAATTCCACCTTTATACAAAAACAAACATAAAGCTTATTTCAGCTGTGATATGTTTCTCATATTTCCCTGTCTAATTGTGCCATTATTAAGGCTAATTACGTGTGGCTAATTCTTGTCATTGGGTTCCTAATATGTGTAGTGTAATTAAGGATATTGCAGTAAGAGTGAAGCACATCTCTGAATTGCCCTTCCCATTGAAAGAGTTAATTGAATTACAGTCCCTTCTTAGTTTATTTTACACACCTTGACTGAGTGATCAATAGAAAATTGCATCATTTTAAAGCCCAAGTCCGGGCAATTATGAAAAAGGCTCCTCAGCCAGTGTTTGAAATAAAAAACGCCTCTGGCTATAATATACACCTCTTCTTTAACACTGTTCTCTGCAGTACCTCCTCTCTGCCACAAGATGTCCTCTGACTTCTAGAATGAATGATGTCCAGTGTTAATCAACCCAGAGGACATACTGGGAGTGCAGGGCATAATGGACCTGGCCCTTAAGGGGTGTCACCACAGTGCCCTGCGCTCAGATTGTAATGGGATCATTAACTTTTGCCAAGGCACCCCTGAAGAAACCTCAAGGTACCCTGGTTGAAAAAAGCTGCTCTAAATGGTTATCAGATGAAGAAATGCAATGAATTAATTTAATGTAGAGGGAGATGAGAAGACGCCATCATTGGCTTTAGTTGGAGATTAGGGGTAGAGCAAATCAATGTGAGGGAGCCATAAGTGTCAACAACTTATAACTAAAATGCAGCGCTAAAAACTGAATCGCACCAAGTGAAATGTGTCATAAAGTGCTCAGTGTAAAAAATAATTGAATAAGTCCACATAAAGTCTGTTCAAAGACCGTGGAATGTGATGTTCAGAACCAGACGTGTGACAATATCGGTCATCTCATAAACCTTCAGACAAAGGAGTAAGGGAGAATACTCTTACCGGAACTGATGGATCTACTTATTAGGCAGATCGTTAAAGCGTATGAAATCCCAATGGCAAGTCGCATCAGCTGGCAGGAAGACTCTGGATGTACCACACGAATCGCAGATGGTCGTTCGTTGCAAGGGAATCCCAACGTCAAAGAAACTCTGGATTCACTGGATATCCCTGTGGTCTTCAGGTGATGACAAATTGGAAAACCGACAAAATTTTAAAAGTGATCACAGTACAAAAAATATAAAAGGGCAATAAGTGGGCTTGGTTCACCACTCCACTTATTGCCATTTTTTATTTTTTGTACTGTGATCACTTTTAAAATGTTGTCGGTTTTCCAATAAACCCACATTTACCCGAACCATTGGAGCTCCTCTTTATTTTCCCTTTCTTTCATGATTGTGGGTGATTGAGTTGCTGCTTGGAGGTTTTTTCCATCATACCATCCTTCAGTCTTGAAAAGGATTCCTAGATTGGAGGTCATTTTGTCATCACTTGAAGACCACAGGGATATCCAGTGAATCCAGAGTTTCTTCGACGTTGGGATTCCCTTGCAACGAACGACCATCTGCGATTCGTGTGGTACATCCAGAGTCTTCCTGCCAGCTGATGCGACTTGCCATTGGGATTTCATACGCTTTAACGATCTGCCTAATAAGTAGATCCATCAGTTCCGGTAAGAGTATTCTCCCTTACTTCTTTGTCTGAAGGTTTATGAGATGACCGATATTGTCACACGTCTGGTTCTGAACATCACATTCCACGGTCTTTGAATGGACTTTATGTGGACTTATTCAATTATTTTTTACACTGAGCACTTTATGACACCTTTCACTTGGTGCGATTCAGTTTTTAGCGCTGCATTTTAGTTATAAGTTGTATTTGAATTTTGGTCACGTTTTGTGCAGACGCTTTTGTTTTATTTCCACTTGTTGTTTTTCACCTTTGGTTTAGTCATAGGACTAGCGCAATATTCTTCTTATTTCCATAAGTGTCAAAAAAACTAGATACAGTAATTAATGACATTTCGACAAGAAAAGTTGGCATGTTTCCTTGCCCTACCTGATTCACTCAAGGAGCTTACTAAATGGTCCAAAGCACCACTTAACACTTTACTATGGAGCACAATGGCAGCAGGCTCCTCGACTTGATCTCCAATTTGTGAACTTTGTGTTTTGTTTGCAAAGTAATTTTTTACACCATTTTTCACTAGGTACCCATTAAAGTTGTGACAATCAAAAATGCCCAAGGTGGTGCAAAGTTGGAGTCCACCCTCTCAGTCATAGCCAGAGAAGATTTTCCAGTAGTTGCCAATCGCTCAACAGTGGCTGGCTATATTCCCAGCATGACCTACTGGCACCCATAGATAAAAGATCTATTGTTCAATATGGGCAATTGGTCATATTTGCTGAAAGCTTTAGGTGGCAGAGAGGTTTTTGAAGGATGGAGTTGGGAGTCTGTGGTTTGCAGATTGTCTGTCAGACTCTGAATTCTGTATTCTTGTAATTAAAGTAGCTTACCAGTGTCCAGAGATTTGTAAACAGCAGATATGCTTGGTGTACTGCTCAGGAAACTTCCGGTACAAAAACAAAATTCTTAACAGTTGCGTTAAACTCAGTGTATTTCCATGCTAAATGTGAGAGTTTTATAGGAGAGAACCTTTTAAACCATACAAATATAAACTTAGCTCCTAACTTGAAAATACACATCAGGATAAAGATTCCAGCACCTAAAAGTTCACAGTACAGTACCGTGAAATACAGTTTATTATTTTCCTGATTCCTTTAAGAACTTTGCTTTGAAGCTGCTGTCGAAAATCCTTTTGAAAATGTGCTAGGTCTTCCAACGCCACTTAATACATATCTATCTGCCAGAAAGTCCAGGTGAGAACAATCGCTGGGGTGAAAATGATGTATTTGAAATGCAAAAAGGATGCAGGCTTAACATTTTTTCGAGCTATCAGTTCTAAGGTCACAGTCAGCACAAGTGGAAACTTCAAAATGACTTAAAAAAAAGCAAACGCTAACTAAATTTCACAGTAGATTTCACTTTATTTGGCATTACAGAAAGAATGCAGGTATTAAATAGACTGTTTCCGGCGTACTGTAAGGTTAATTAGCAGCATGGGAGAGAAATTGCTGCAGATATAACTCTTTTGGACAGGTATCAAAAATAAGCCTTGGATGCTTGCATAATTGGCTTGCGAAAATAAAAAAGTGCATTGATAAGGTGAGCTCTCAAAAAAAAAAACTTTAAAAAGTAAAATTATTTATTTACCAGGTGCATTGGATATGCTTAAAGAGAAAATAAAGCAAAATATATTTCCAAGAACACTTGTAAGCTAGCCAGCATTAAAAAAATGAAAATAAAAAATACACTAATGCCCTGTATACACGATCGGTTTTTCCCGATGAAAAAAGTCCGATGGACTTTTTTCATCGGAAAAAACGATCGTGTGTGGGCCCCATCGGACTTTTTTCCATTGGTATAAAAAAATAGAACATGTTTTAAATTTTTCCGATGGAAAAAAAAACTATCGGAAATTCCGATCGTCTGTGTGGAACTCCATCGGAGAAAAATCCACGCATGCTCAGACTGAATTAGGAGACGGAAGCGCTCGTTCTGGTAAAACTAGCGTTCCTAATGGAGATAGCACATTCGTCATGCTGTAACGGACTGAAAAGCACGGAGACTGAAAAGCGCAAATCGGCTAACACCAAACTTTTACTAACACGCAGTAACACGAAATTAGCAAAAGCAGCCCAAAGGGTGGCGCCATCCGAATGGAACTTCCCCTTTATAGTGCCGTCGTACGTGTTGTACGTCACGGCATTTTGGACAGTCGAAATTTTGTCTGATGGTGTGTAGGCAAGACTGATGGAAGGCAGCTTCATCGGAAATTCCGACTGAAAAATCCATCGGATTTTAGACCATCTAAATTCCGATCGTGTGTACAGGGCATTACAGTTTGCATTAAAAACAGAGGTTTTAGTTGCACACCATTTGCTACTATACGTGGAAGCCGCACTGCCTCGTAAAGTTCCCTCTGATTTGTCTAAACCAGCCTTTATCAACTTTTTTATCACAGGGGAGCCCTTGAAATTATGTTCCAGTCTTTAGGACTCCCTACAAAAACAAATTCATTGGTGGTTATTGGGGAAAATGCCCCTAATTTTTGTGGCTAGTGTGAAGAATGCTCCTTACATTGGTGATCAAAATACCACCCTTACAGACAGATAAAAAGACCCTTGGATTCATGTAGCTGGCACCGCCAAGTGGCATTGTCCCCAGAATAATGCAGGCAATAAGATTAGGGGTCAATCAGCTCTGGGAACCCCTAGTAACCTCTGGAGGAACCCTGGCTGAGAATAGCTAGCCCAATTTTTGCCCATGAGAGCCTCCATGTTGGAGCATATATAGCAATGGATAAGCTAAGACAGGAATGTCTGGGAGCAGCCCAGTCCTTCTTTAAAGTGCAGGGACACACCAGAAGCTCAGCATAGCACAGTGGGAGCTGCAAACATCCAGTGGATTCCTGCAACATTTCTTTTTAGCATACTTAAAAAAAAACAATATTTATTCCCCCCACTGGTCCTCATCAACCTCTAGCTGTCTTTTTAAAAATAAATGTTCTAACATTGAGCAATACTGTCCTTAATCTAGGGTCCTTCGACAGTTGGTGTACCCCAGTCACCTGTTCTTCACAGCTTCTACCAGTACCTACATACCTTCCTTATAATGTGGATGCTTGTCTTTCACTGTTTGAGGTGCAGATGTATTGATGTCAATGAGAGGGGCAGCAACAAGACACATCAGAGATGGACATCTAAGTTGTTTAATATAGCCCCAGCTCCAGCCTCAATTTCTCTCCCCCGGCATTTAGCTGCATAGAGAACCTTGCTCTTTTTGTAAGCCGTGGTCTCTCTGCAGAAGTTTGACACCCCCCCTGTTAGTTAAAGATTGAGCAACATGTGTTTTATATGTCCCATGCTTGAAGCAGACCTCTCCACTATTTTAATAAAATTCACATAAGCGCATGTATCTCTGCATGCTGATGTAAAATCCTCTAACACCATTTCTTTTTTTAAGTTTTTTTGATTTACTTACCTTTCTTGTGTATACTTCTTGGTTTTCCTGAAGGCACCAATGACACAGCCACGGACACATTGATGCCCCCTGAGAAGGCAGCATCATCAGTGTCTTCCTTCAGGGAGATCTCGTACCTAATCTGCAAGATCTCATAAGATCTTGTAGTATTGTTGTACTGCACATGCTTGTGATGCAACGCATGACGTAATGTGGATCATCTCGCGCATGCGTCGTACAACATTACATTTATCTCACAAGATCTTGGGGGAAGGCCTTTTTTTTAAACAGAAGAATGAGTGCATGCATGAGATAAGCTGCATGACGTCATTGTGAGCTGACCCCAGGCATACATTTTCAAAATGAAAAGGACTAAAGGAGAAGGAGAGGCAGCATGGACGTTATAGAGTGTAGTTGTTTAGGTACACTGTTTCAGATATTTATGTATTTTAAAAAAAAAGGGGGAGGTCTAATTGAAAGTCGAAATTTTGAAAACAATTCAATGGTATATTTTGAATCTCTACTTTTTGCTGCCCAATTGATTATAGAACAGCTTTACTGAACATTGTCTTCCTCTGTGCACACCACCTTGTGAAAGAGAAGATTTTACAAAATGTTTGTTGCGGTGAGAAAAGCAGCATGTTTTAAAACCCCACTTATCCTTTCATTCTGCAGAATACTTGGTGAGAAGTTCAGTACATGAACCATGAATGGTTTTTGTTACAAAATATCTGAGACGTCAAGACGGAATCTAAGCGAGTCTATTTTGTGCATGCAAGGAACCCTTAATCTCCTTACCAATAAGGTTAATAAGGGTCTTTGCAATTTACCAATCACTGCGTAGCCTGTCACATAGGTAGACAATAATGTTTAAACTGATACTTAGGCTTTCTCTCTAACTGATAACATTTAAGTAATTTTTTCCCAGTATCGCCTTAAACTCTCTTCATTTACTAGCTGTCCTCAGATCTGAACTGCTACCTGCCCTGGTTAAGCAGATTAATGGCTTTTTGTATCTTTTCATCCAATAGAGTCTTAATTTAAGAAGAGGCTTAGATGTATTTAAAATGTATTTCTAAAAAACCTTCAATCTCTTCCAGATTCATTTTGTTATCCGGTCTGTATGTTTGATATGAAAATGCAAAACTTCTCTGTATTAGAGCAGAGGAAGAAGAAAAAAAATTGCGCGCCTATCGAAAAGGTGACAAGGAGTGGGAAGTAATTAGTGACTTTCGCTGAGTTCAGTGGAAAAGTTAAAATGAAGTAACGCATTACTTTTTTTTATGTTGAGATTTCACAAGACGAATCTTGCCTGTGTTTTAATTGCATGTGACCCTCGTTGTCCCACTCTGAAATGAAGTGCCGTAAAATTGGAGATGACAGAAGGCTCAAAACAAGTCTTGTGATCTTGATTAAACTACAAAGACCCCACTTTCTCTCTGCTGCAATTCAGATATGATGGTCTGTTTTATTTGGGGAATTGCTTCATTAATGTTCCTTTGACTCAACATGTTTATCATAAAATATGGTGAATATAGTGAGATTGTGGATGGCTAAATAAAGAATAAAGGCAAGTTCTAAACAGAGAGTCTTAATCGCCTAAGACCATTTTTTTTCCTTTTCATGTGTGACTCTATTTGATGACAGTAAAGGCATTCAGTGCAGCTGTTTACGACAGTTAGAGGAGGGAGTCCTTTCATAGGTGCCAACAGTCATCAATTTCCAGGGAAAGTTTCTGGTCCTGTTGTCCCTGGACATGTCTCTGGTTCTCAGGCTAGGTAATCACACCATTCTCCCTTGGTCAGCATTTCGTAGAGTCCATTTGCCAAATAAGGTCTAGTCAAGAAAATACGTTTTAAGGAAAGAAGCCCCTTCTGGAGCCCTAGGGTCCCTGGTTTGAACCCCAGTAAGGATTCTATTTGCATGGAGTTTGCATGCTCTCTGTGTGTTTGTCTGGGTTTTCTCCCACACTACAAAGACATGCTGGTCGTTTAGTTGGCTCCTGTCTAAATTGACCCTAGTATGTGCATGTCTGCATGTGAGGTGGGGATCTTAGATTGTAAGCCCCTCGAGGGTAAGGACTGGTGTGAATGTACATAATGTAAAGCACTTTAATAAAAATATGGATTAAAGCTATACAGCCATGGTCAAAAGTTTTGAGAATGACACAAATATTAGTTTTCACAAAGTCTGCTGCCTCAGTTTTTATGCATATACTCCAGAATGTTATGAAGAGTGATCGGATGAATTGGAATTAATTGCCAAGTCCCTCTTTGCCATGAAAATGAATTTAATCCCTTAAAAAATATTTCCATTGCATTTGCGAAGGTGGCTTCAGGGCACCCAATAAAGTCCAGCAAGTGCCAGGACTGTCTCCTACAGTTGATTCAGCTGCAGGGTCGGGGCATTACCAGTGCAGAGCTTGCTCAGGAATGGCAGCAGGTAGATGTGAGTGCATCTGCACACACTAAGTGAGGAAAAGACTTTTGGAGGATGGCCTGGTGTCAAGAAGGGCAGCAAAGAAGCCACTTTTCTCCAGGAAAAACATAAGGGACAGACTGATATTCTGCAAAAGGTACAGGGATGGGAATGCTGAGGACTGGGGTAAATTAATTTTCTCAGATGAATCCCCCATCCAGAAAAAAACATTGTCCGGAGAAGAAACGGTTAGCGCTACCATCAGTCATGTGTCATGCCAACAGTAAAGCATCCTGAGACCATTCATGTGTGGGGTTGCTTCTCAGCCAAGGGGGTGGGCTCACTCACAATCTTGCCTAAGAACACAGCCATGAATAAAGAATGGTACAAAGACATCCTCCGAGAGCAACTTCTACCAACCATCCAAGAACAGTTTGGTGATGAACAATGCCTTTTCCAGCATGATGGAGCATCTTGCCATAATCAAAAGTGATAACTAAGTGGCTTGGGGAACAAAACATTGAAATTTTGGGTCCATGGCCAAGGAAACTCCCCCCACCTTAATCCCATTGAGAACTTGTGGTCAATCCTCAAGAGGCGGGTGAACAAAAAAACTCCACAAATTTTGACAAACTCCAAGCATTGATTATGCAAGAATGGGCTTCCATCAGAAGTTGATTGTCAGCATTAGGGATGAGCTTCGTGCTCGAGTTGAACCCATGTTCGACTCGAACATCGTCTGTTCGCCGAATTGCGAACATTATGGGCCGTTCGCGCCAAATTTGAGTGGCGCGTCACGGCCCATAATTCACTGCGGCATCACAGTGCATTGCTGGCTGATGATTGGCCAAGCATGCACTATGACCCGCATGCTTTTGCCAATCACAGCGTGCAAAAAACGGAGAGCCGTAATTGGCCAAAGCCAGGGTGGCTTTGGTCAATCATGGCTCAGAGGAGTAGGTACACGCCCCAAACTATATAAGGCCGCCAGCTTGGCGGCCTTGTGTAGTGTGTTGGCGTTGGTTAAAGAGAGAGCTTACAGAGAGAGAGACAGTGTCATTTATATTGAGTTAGATAGAGCAGGCAGGCGAGTCAGTTAGCTGCAGTTACAGTGTGTAGAGGATATATATGCATCCTAGGTGTTGTATATATATATTTATACACTGTATTCAGTTTAGCTAGATCCGTTCCTGTTATTCTCTATACTGTGACAGGCAGGCATGTGATTGTGCTAGCTGCAGTCAGTGTTTCACTTAGTGTACTGTGTGCTTTGCATAGCGTTCACCTAAAGCTTACCTGAATACAGTTAGTGGTGTTCTCATAATAAAACCACAGGCAGGGAGCTGCATTAATTTCATTTAGTGTACTGCAGTACTTCTGTCCTTTGCACAGCGTTCACTTAAAGGAACCTGAATACAATTTGTGGTGTTCTCATAATAAAACCACAGGCAGAGAGCTGCAAGTATTTTCAGTTAGTGTACTGTGTCCTCTGCACAGTGTTCACCTAAAACTAACTGAAGACAATTGCTGCTTTTCTCATTCTAATACCACAGCAGGCAGTTGATTCTGATAGCTGCATTATCAGTACAGATATATATATATATATATATATATATATATATATATATATATACACATCCCACCGCTACATCTCACTGCAGGCCATTAGTATGTCTGGAAGGCAAACAAGGAGAGGCAGACAGTCACGAGGCAATAAAAGAATAAAAATAAAAGAGGGCAAGCAGGCTCTGTGTCTAGAGGCAACAGTTCTGGTCATGGACATGGTGCATCCTCATCAGCACGTGGCCATGGGACACACTTGTCCTTCTTTTTGGCAGCTGGCCATGTTGAGCCGCAACATGCCCAAGACTTGGTAGAGTGGATGACCAAGCCGTCCTCATCCTCCTTATCCTCTCTCACCCAGGCTCAGGGTACTTTGTCTGACAAAGCAGCTGCCAAAGCGGCCTCTTCCCTCGGCTCAATGGCACCAGTCACTCCTTCCCTAGCCCCACCATGTCCTTCCTAGGAGTCCCCCAAACTGTTTGACCACAGTGTTGAGTACATGCTCCAGGAGGATGCCCAGCGTTTTGAAGGCTCCGATGATGGAACCCAGCTAGAGGAAGGCAGTAACGTGAGCTCAGAGAGAGGGGGTATTAACTTGAGCCCAGAGAGAGGCGGTGCCCAACAAGGACAGCTATTTGGCAGTCATGTTCCCCCAGCTGCAGCATACTGCCAGATTTGCTCCAGTGATGAGGAGGGAGGGGATGATGAGGTCACTGACTCCACATGGGTGACTGATAGGAGAGAGGAGGAGGAGGCACATCTCCAATGAGGCAGGATGCCCTCCAGGGGCCAGCTTAAGGGCAGCACACCAACTGCATCACACCGCAGAGCTCCGCATGTGCAGGGCGCTGCTGTCTCTGCGCAATATTCCAAAAGTTCTTTGGTGTGGGCCTTTTTTCAGACGTGTGCAGCAGATCGCACCATTGCCATTTGCAACATATGTCTAAAGCGTATCTCGTGTGGCCAAAGCATCAGCCGCTTGGGCACCACGTGCTTGACCAGACATATGTCGACCTGCCATGCAGTCCATTGGCAAGCGTACCTAAAAGACCCACACCAAAGAACAAAGCGGACCTCTACTTGCTCCTCATCAGCTGGGATCTCCAACCCCACTATACCTTCAGTCCTCTCTGAAACCTGCACTGAGAGGAATGAAGGTGTAGAATTAGGTCACAGCCAAGTACTTGCGGGCAATCTGCTATCGGTACACCGACGTCCGATTGTACCAGGCAAATTTCCCTGCCCCAGCTGCTGCAACGCCAAAAGAAGTTCGCTCCCAGCCATCCACATGCCCAGCTGTTGAATGCTAGCTTGGCTAAATTGCTAGCACTTCAACTTCTGCCTTTTCAGTTGGTAGACTCTGCCCCCTTCCGTGAGTTTGTGGAATGTGCCGTTCCTCAGTGGCAGGTTCCCAAACGCCACTTTTTCTCACAGAAGGCGATTCTGGCTCTCTACCGGCATGTGGAAGGCAATGTCTTGGCCTCGCTGGACAGGGCGGTCAGCGGTAAGGTGCATATTACCGCTGACTCATGGTCCAGTAGGCATGGACAGGGACGTTATCTTTCACGGCGCATTGGGTGACTCTGCTGGCAGCTGGGAAGGATGCAGGACAAGGTGCAGTAGTGTTGGAGGTTGTTCCGCCACCACGCCTCCAAAATGTTACTACTGGTGATTCTGACACACCTCTCTCTTCCACCCCCTCCTCTTCTTCTTCCTCCATGGCCTCTACCTGTGCCTTGTCCTTGGAACCAGCGGTGCTCCGTAGGCGTTCAAGGGGCTACGCAAGTACGCAGGCAAAAATATGCCATGCAGTGCTTGAGCTGGTGTGCTTGGGGGACAGGAGCCACACTGGGGCAGAGATTCTGTCAGCTCTGCAGGGACAGGCTCAGAGGTGGTTGATGCCACGCCAGCTTAAGCCAGGAAAGGTGGTTTGCGACAATGGCACCAACCTCCTCTCCGCCCTCCGACAGGAACAACTGACCCATGTGTCCTGTTTGGCTCACGTCCTTAACTTGGTGGTGCAGCGGTTCTTGGGCATGTACCCCGGCTTATAGGAGGTCCTGAAGCAGGCCCGGAAACTCTGTGGGCATTTCCGCCGGTCATATAATGCCAGTGCTTGGCTGGCTGACCTGCAAAAGGATTACAACCTGCCCAAGAACCGCCTAATCTGTGACATGCCCACCAGGTGGAACTCTACGTTGGCCATGCTGCAGCAGCTGCACACGCAGCAGAGGGCCATCAATGAGTATCTGTTGCAATATGGCACCTGGACAGGGTCAGGGGAGCTTGGATTTTTTTCCCACGCCAGTCGGCCATGATGCACTGTTCTGGCACCATTTGAGGAGGCCACGAGGATGGTGAGCAGTGACAGTGCATGCATCAGTGATACTGTCCCTCTTGTCCACCTGTTGGAGCACACGCTGCGTGGAATAATGGACAGGGCACTTGAGGCAGAACAGAGGCCGGAAGAGGAGGACTTTCTTACCTCTCAAGGCCCCCTTTATCCAGACAGTGTTCCTGCTGGTCCACCTATCACACAGGAAGAGGAGGAGGAGGAGGATTGTGTCAGCATGCAGGTGGAGACTAGCACTCAGCATCAGCAGCAGCCTTCAAGAAATCAATTACAATCCCAAGACACCCGTGGACTTGTACGTGGCTGGGAGGAGGTGGCTGCGGATCATGTATTCCTCAGTGACCCAGAGGACTCCGCACCGAATGCCTCAGCAAACCTACGCTGCATGGCCTCCCTTATCCTGCAAAGCCTGCGGAAGGATCCTCGTATTCGTGCGATCAAGGAGAGGGATCATTTCTGGCTGGCAACCCTCCTTGATCCACGTTACAAGGGTAAGGTTGCGGACCTTATCTTGCCGTCGCAGAGGGAGCAGAGGATGAAGCATCTTCGGGAGGCCTTGCAGAAAGGTCTGTGCAACGCGTTCCCAGAGACTGGGAGGTTACAAATTCCTGGTCCTGGACAACGTGTTGCTGAGGCTTCAGCCAGTCAAAGAAGGAGCGGTGGAGAAGGTGGCCGTCTGACCGATGCGTTCAGACAATTTTTTAGTACGCAGCCCCAAGGTATGGTCGGTTCCAGCAACCATCGACAGTATCTGGTTTACATGGTGCAGGAATACCTAGGGGCAAGATCAGACTTGGACACCTTACCCACCGAAAATCCTCTGGGTTACTGGGTCTTGAGGATGGATCACTGGCCAGAGCTTGCACAGTATGCAATTGAGCTACTGGCCTGTCCTGCATCCAGCATTCTTTCGGAACGCACATTCAGTGCTGCTGGAGGCTTTGTAACCAATCACAAGGTGCCCCTGTCCACCGACTCGGTCAATCGACTGACCTTCATAAAAATTAATCAGTCTTGGATCACCACCAGCTACCAAGCACCTGATGCTGATGTAACCGAATATTTTTTTTTTAAATGTCAGATCCCTTCAAGACTGCCTATGCTGATGCTGAGTGACTATCCTCTTCCTCCTCAATGATCATGCTGATAGCTTGTAAGAACATTTTTGGTTCTGGGCACCGCCACCAGTGGCTAAGGCCCAATTTTTCAGCCCCTGTTTAACGGGGGCGTGTATTTACAATTTTTGATGCAATTCTTTGCAGCAGGGCTCATTGCTGCGCTCCAACTACAGTATCTGTGAGGGGTTGCAGTGTTGCGGCACCAGCACCAGTGCCTAAGGCCCAATTTTTCAGCCCCTGTTTAACAGAGGCGTGTATTTACAATTTTTGATGCAATGCTTTGCAGCAGGGCTCATTGCTGCGCTCCAATTACAGTATCTGTGAGTGGTTGCAGTGTTGTGGCACCAGCAACAGTGCCTAAGGTCCAATTTTTCAGCCCCTGTTTAACAGGGGCATGTAATTACAATTTTTGATGCAGTACTTTGCAGCAGGGCTCATTGCTGCGCTCCAAGTACAGTATCTGTGAGGGGTTGCAGTGTTGTGGCACCAGTGCCTAAGGCCCAATTTTGATGCCCCTGTTTAACAGGGGCGTGTAATTAAAATTTTTGATGCAATACTTTGCAGCAGGGCTCATTGCTGCGCTCCAAGTACAGTATCTGTGAAGGGTTGCAGTGTGGTGGCACCAGTGCCTAAGGCCCAATTTGTATGCCCCTGTTCAACAGGGGAATGTAATTACAATTCTTGATCTAATAATTCACAGCAGGGCCCATTCCTGCGCCCACCAAGAGTAACTGTGAGGGCTTACAGTGTTGTGGCACCACCACCAAAGGCCCAATTTTTCCTACCACTATTCAACAATGACATGTAATTACAATTCTTGATATAATAGTTCACAGCAGGGCGTTCCTGCGCCCGCCAAGAGTAACTGTGAGGGCTTACAGTGTTGTGGCAACACCAACACCTAAGGGCCAAATTTCTGCAGAGTACTGTATATACGGTAGGCCCCTACTTTCAAACGTCCAACTTACAAACGACTCCTACTTGCAAACGGAAAGAGACAACAGGAAGTGAGAGGAAATCTACCCCTAGGAAGGGAAATTCTCTCCTGTAAGAGTTAATATGGGAAAAATGTGTCTCCTCTCCACTGATGCTTTATCACCAATCTTTGTTTCAATAAAAAACAAACATTTTCAAAAAACATTTGTCATTGGGACGGAAAGTGAGGTGAAATGTTCTGAACAGGTGCACAGACAGCAAAACAAATGTTACAGGGGTGATAACCCTTCCCTATGTTTTCCAAAAAGCTTAAAACATTTTTGGGCTGGAGCTACACTTAAAAAATGTACCTGTTCCAAATTACAAACAGATTCTACTTAAAAACAAACCTAGAGTCCCTGTCTTGTTTGCACCGCCTGTATACTGCTGTTCAGAGTTTATGGGGTCTTTTTTTAATTTGGGTGCGGGGTTCCCCTAATATCCATACAAGACCCAAAGGGGCTGGTAGTGGGCTGGGGGGGGGGGGGTACCCATGCCATTTTTCTCAATGATTTTCAACCATATTGCCGAGACCACACATTACATTAAAGCCGCAAGCAGTTTTAAATTACTTTTTTTTCCTTTAGAAATGTCATTTTGTGCAAGGACAGTTCTAAACACGGGAAACACGTGCCACTTCACAGGCATACTTTAGACACCCCCCAGGTACGACATTTAAAGGAATATTTCACATTTTTTTCACTTTAAGCATCATTAAAATCACTGCTACCGAAAAAAAAAGGCAGTTTTTAAAACTTTTTTTGCTTTGATACATGTCCCCTGGGGCAGGACCCGGGTCCCCAAACCCTTTTTAGGACAATAACTTGCATATTAGACTTTATAATTATCACTTTTGATTTCGACCGTTCTAGTCCATTGTATTTAATAGGGTTCTAAAGTTTGTGCAAACTTTCGGTCCATTTGCAGGTTCTGGTGCAAACCGAACCGGGGGGTGTTCGGCTCATCCCTAGTCAGCATGCAAGGGCGAATTGCAGAGGTCTTGAAAATGAAAGGTCAACACTGCAAATATTGACTCTTTGCATGACTAGAGGAGTGCCAGTAAAGATAACACATATGAATGGTACATATGTCCTAACTAGGGTTGAGCGGACCCGAACTGTAAAGTTCGGGTCCGTACCGAACTTTTGTGTTTTTTGGTCCCGGACCCGAACCCGAACAATTGACTGTATGTTTGGGTTCGGGTCCGGTGTTCGGCAATATGCATGTAAAGTCGCGCTTGTTTCCCGTGCTTAAAACTGTCCCTGCACAAAGTGTCATTTCTGAAGGAAAAAAAGTTATTTAAAACTCACTCGTGGCTATAATGAATTGTCGGCTCCCGGCAATACATAGAAAAGTCATTGATAAAAAAAAAAAAAGCGTGGGAGTTCCCCCAAATTCAATTACCTGGCCCTTCAGGTCTGGTATGAATATTAAGGGGAACCCTGCCGCAAATTAAAAAAAAAATATGCGTGCGGTTCCCCCAAATATCCATACCAGGCCCTTCATGGCATGCTACAACCAAAAAATAGAAAACATTAATCATAACATCACTAAATATTGAAAATAATAAATCATTATATACATAAAATGTATGGTGGTGTCCCCTACACGCTGTCTTACCCAGGACATGAATATGTGCACAAACTTATTGAAAAGATTCACCCCAGCGGGTGTGGCGACCCCCACATTGGAGACACAGGGCATGTAGTCTGGTGGAAAAATTTATAATAATCATAAACTTGGTTCATATGTAAACTGCTATGAAGCAGTAATAATTAAATCAAATTCAGAGAATATATTCTTAAAACACACCGTAACAACAGATGCGGTAATCTGAGGCAAGTCCTCTCAAAAATAAAGCTGGGAAATCATTTGAAAAGTTTTTACAGCAGCCGCAACACACTGCAAAAAGGAAATGGTTATCACACTAAGATCCAAGCTACTCAGAAAATACCTAAATAGGAAAAACTCAACATACAGAGGTATATCTATACTTTACCTTCTAAAACCGATAAACCGTAGAGACATCTATGGATAGTTGTCTGTATGTATATGAGTTTCCTTAAAAGGTATTTCTATCGCCAGATAAATCTAGGATACATAAGGGGGAAAACATATAATACTCTGGGGACATGGTGCATAATGCATCAGTCAGTATACACAAGACATCACTTGACAGTAGCATTAACAATGTATATACTCTCAATGCTCACCTTCAGAAGATAGTAAGCATGTAAACAATGGGCTAGTCAGGCGGATTTCTACTATATTCCCCACAAGAGCTCCCCTAAGATAAAAAGCATATAATGAAATCCAAGTTTGGCCATATTGGTATAGTGAGATTAGCAAGCTAAGAAGGAATCCATGTATAACCTACCATCCGAGGAGGCTGAACCCAGGACCGCAGTAGCAGAAAGGCTGTGTTACATAACCCCCCTATATATGTGTAGGGCTCCTATACAGCGCTGCCCGCACCGCCATAATGGCGTGTGACGTCACTGGGCCCGTCCCCGCAGTGTGCATGCGTGAGATTCGCTCATGCGCGATGTCCCCATTCGAGCATTCACACAAACACAGACTATTTGCATAAACTTAATGTAAACGTCAATAAAAGCCTTTGACACTTATACAATTCTTGTAATTATATTTCAGAATACCATAGTAACATCTGGCAAAAAGATCTAAAAAAACTGAGAGACGGTTCACACAGGGGCGACTCGGGATCTGACTTCAAGTCGCCCCAAGTTGCCCCAAGTCACGCTGTTTTTAAACGAATGGAAGTGAATGGAGCCGTCTTAATGTACACGACTGCAGTCGCTCCGACTTCAAAAAAGGTTCCTGTACGACTTCAATCTGACTTCTAGGCGACTTGTACCCATTGATTTCAATGGAAGTTGCCTCAGAAGTCGGATCACTGTCTTTACTGCAGCCACTTTTCAGGAATTGAAAATAGATTTTAGGGCAAACCCCTCCCTCACCCATCCCTCCCACAGAGCTGATTCAAGGTTGATTGGCCACTGGAATGCCTCCTGTCCTGGAAGCGACTTGTATGTCGCCCCATGTCACGCTGTGGTGCAGGCTCAGGTCACTTCCAGGTCGCCTCCAAAGAGTCGCGTTTCCCCTGTGTGAACCGGCTCTGAAGCTGCAGACTTTGTGAAAATTAATATTTGTGTTATTCTCAAAACTTTTGGCCATGGCTGTAAATTCTGACAATAGTATACAGAGCCTCATCATATCAACCAGGCAATGGAGTTTTACTAAATGAGTTGAGCACGATTTTCTCTTTTTTGCTGAGTAAATATTCACTTACCTTAATGAATGAAGTGTTCTGACTTTATTCAGCCTATTATGTGCAAGCAAAATATTTTTTTTCCATGTATTTAATGATTGTGTATCCTTCAAAAAGTGAATTTGCACTTTGTTTCAACCTATTCACCAAGTTTAAGAGCTCATTCCCACCAGTTGAATTGAACTGCGTTGATCTAAACAAATGAACGTCCTCTTCCCTCCAATCCCTTCCTCCCTTCCTCCTGCCACCATATCAGCCATTTGCCCACTGTTATAAGAAGAATTTTCTTTAGAAGCCTCTTTTATGCGCAACGTGTCCATGACCCCAGTCAGCTTCTAGGAGCAACACCTGAGCAGTTCAGTGCTGTTGTCTTCAGGAGACGCTGGCGCTGGACAGCCAACAGGAAGTGCTCACATCCCAAGTAGTGATGTGGACACCAGAAG
The DNA here is from genome assembly GCA_029206835.1 of Rana muscosa. NCBI lineage: Eukaryota > Metazoa > Chordata > Amphibia > Anura > Ranidae > Rana > Rana muscosa. The sequence goes on along the minus strand of CM055127.1, from coordinate 440,764,223 downwards.
AAGAACCCATCTCCAGTGCAAAACTTGGAACTCACAGAATGACGTTATGAATCCAGGTGGGTATATTGTCAATCTGAATATTTTGATATTTTTATAATATAACTCAGGGGTTGCAAGGGGGAGGGGGAGCACCCGGATTTTAACTTTACTTCCAATACATTTTTATTGAATACAAGAAAAGGTACAATAGACAACTTTGAATAAGATATCAAGCAAATCAATAAAAAAAAATAAAAAAAATATCTGACTGGTAGAGGCAAAACCAAGACATGTATGTCAAAAGAAAAGGTGTTATCATCATAGCAAACACTATCAGACTCTGCCTACTTGAGAGCAAATAGACCATGGAGGAGGAGGTATAGAGAATGCAGTAACTAGCTACTAAAACAATGCATGCAAATCTTAGAAGGGATGCAGATGAAAAATTATCCAAAAACGTGAGGTCCTTCTTGAAAAGACTTTGGGGTTTATTTAACGAAAGGCAAATCCACTATGCACTACAAGTACAAACTACAAGTTCAAAGTGCACTTGAAATTGTACTGAAAGTGCACTTGGAAGTGCAGTCGCTGTAGATCCGAGGGGGACATGCAAGGAAAAAAAAACATCATTTTAGCTTGCACATGATTAGATAATAAAATCAACAGAGCTTCCCCTCATTTCAGATCTACCCCTCAGATTTACAGCGACTGCACTTCCAAGTGCACTTTCAGTACAATTTCAAGTGCACTTTGCACTTGTAGTTTGCACTTGTAGTGCAAAGTGGATTTGCCTTTCGTAAATAACCCCCTTTGTGTTGATTGCCTCGCTAATTCCTGAAGACTCAACACAAATAGACCTAACATTATAGGATCTAGCAAGATAAAACTCCCCAAGATCGTCAAAGTCCCTGGAGGAAAGCCCTGCTGGGATTTAAGGATCAACACCCTTAACAGTGCCAGATAGGAGGAGAAAAAAAGAAAGGAGAACATGTAGAAAGATAGGAAAGGCAGCTTAAAGAAGAAGAGCCAAGAGTCATCCAACCCCTACTGGAGTCACCCACATCCCTCTAGGTAGTAAGGATGTTAAAGTATTAGGGATATATTCATGTGATTTGCCCATGGTTCCTGGATTTTAACTTTAATGACTATTATGCTGTCAACTCTCACATTGCCTCTCCTAAATGCATACTTTGCCTTTCTCCTGTTCACTACTTCTCAGGCACTAAAGCTGGCAACAGATGTGGAGGTCTGATCATTTGATTTTCCATTGTAATTGAAAACAAATCAAATTAGTTATTTACTATTTTCACCTCTAGGCATGAGGCACAGACTGCAAAGTTAGGTGAGTAAAAGAAGAGCTGCAGAAGACGTTCTTTTCATTTTATACTGCTGAATGAACGGAGGTGGGGATGGTGTGAGGGGGTCCTCCTTTTTCCAAGGATGGGTTTTAATTAGCGTAACAGAGAGCCTGTTGCTTTAGTCACTCTAAATATGACCCTGAAGGTACCAAGAGACATGGGGTGACAGTTACTCAATCCAGCCATTCTGAAAATGTCAGGACTGTAAATGTCACTGCATACCACCAACCAGCCAGCACCTATAACAGGCAGCTGAGTTGAAGAAACCCCAATGAAATATGGCAGAAAGGCTAATCTTTTTAGATCAGATTGCATAATGGGGTTCCTATTTTCAATTGATTTCTGTTTGATGACAATTATTCTTTCAATGTATTAAATCTATTTCACTCTATAAAACGAATCAAACGTTGCTGTGTCAAACTAATCAAACTTTTGATTGTATTATTGGTCAAAAGCTGGTTGAAGGTGATTGAAAATGGCTGAAAATTGCTACATATATGTATAATATACATATAAAACAATAGAAAAGGTTGGTGATAGATTAATTTGATTAATACGTCTTTCATTCAGTAAAAATTACATTTAAGACCTTTAATACATTAAGGTTTTTGGAGTTGCATGTAAATTGTTGAGCCAGCCTTAGAGCTAGATTCACCACTTTTTTATTAATAGTTCACTGCTTCTCTTTACTTCTTGAGGTGAACAAACATGTGACAATTTAATGTAGCAAACATAATTTCTACTTCTTTTAATCACTAAGCAATCAAAGTAATAAAATGGGGATTTTGATCAACCACAAAAAAAGAGATCAAAAGTGCCCCATCTTTTTTGTCACACATTTTTGTTTCATATTTTTTCATTTCTTTGAGGGCAGCTCATGGGAGCTTTATTGAGATGTGATGGGCTTGATTATTAAATGATCTTCTGCTCAATTCAGTATGCTTTGGGTTTGCTTGCTTGGTTTGCCATATCTAAGTCTTGGATAGGGATGAGCTTCGTGTTCGAGTCGAACATACGTTCGACTCGAACATTGGCTGTTCGATCGTTCGACGAAGATCGAACGATTTGGGCCGTTCGCGCCAAATTCGAGTGACGCGAACGGCCCACAATGCACTACGCCATCGCAGTGTCATCCAGGCGCTGTGATTGGCCAAGCATGCACTGTGACCCCGCATGCTTGGCCAATCACAGCGCCGGCAGCGAGGAGAGCAATGATTGGCCACAGGCAGGATGCCTGTGGCCAATTATTGCTGAGGGTGTTTAGTACACGCCCCACACTATAAAAGGCCGCCAGCACGGCGGCCTAGTGTAGTGTGTTCCGGAGCAGGGATAGAGTAGCATAGGCAGGGACAGTGACTGTTATTTCTTTCTTGCTTAACCTGGATTCCTTTAGTTTAGGGAAAGAGAAGGATAGGTAGGGAGAGTGTCAGTGTGTTTTGTGCTTCTGCTATAGTGTGCTTAAAAAAAACATTTATTCTAGGGACAGAAAACTCTAGGTAGGGACAGTGTCAGTTTCTTTCACTCTGCAAGTCCTTGTTTCCAGGGACCTGTAAGGACAGTGAGTTAATTGTCCTTGTGCTATATTGTGCTTAAAAAAAACATTTATTCTAGGGACAGAAAACTCTAGGTAGGGACAGTGTCAGTTTCTTTCACTCTGCAAGTCCTTGTTTCCAGGGACCTGTAAGGACAGTGAGTTAATTGTCCTTGTGCTATATTGTGATTAAAAAAAACATTTATTCTAGGGACAGAAAACTCTAGGTAGGGACAGTGTCAGTTTCTTTCACTCTGCAAGTCCTTGTTTCCAGGGACCTGTAAGGACAGTGAGTTAATTTTCCTTGTGCTATATTGTGATTAAAAAAAACATTTTTTCTAGGGACAGAAAACTGTAGGTAGGGAGAGTGTTTTTTTTCTTTCACTCTGCAAGTCCTTGTTTCCAGGGACCTGTAAGGACAGTGAGTTAATTGTCCTTGTGCTATATTGTGCTTAAAAAAAACATTTATTCTAGGGACAGAAAACTCTAGGTAGGGACAGTGTCAGTTTCTTTCACTCTGCAAGTCCTTGTTTCCAGGGACCTGTAAGGACAGTGAGTTAATTGTCCTTGTGCTATATTGTGATTAAAAAAAACATTTATTCTAGGGACAGAAAACTCTAGGTAGGGACAGTGTCAGTTTCTTTCACTCTGCAAGTCCTTGTTTCCAGGGACCTGTAAGGACAGTGAGTTAATTTTCCTTGTGCTATATTGTGATTAAAAAAAACATTTTTTCTAGGGACAGAAAACTGTAGGTAGGGAGAGTGTTTTTTTTCTTTCACTCTGCAAGTCCTTGTTTCCAGGGACCTGTAAGGACAGTGAGTTAATTGTCCTTGTGCTATATTGTGCTTAAAAAAAACATTTATTCTAGGGACAGAAAACTCTAGGTAGGGACAGTGTCAGTTTCTTTCACTCTGCAAGTCCTTGTTTCCAGGGACCTGTAAGGACAGTGAGTTAATTGTCCTTGTGCTATATTGTGATTAAAAAAAACATTTATTCTAGGGACAGAAAACTCTAGGTAGGGACAGTGTCAGTTTCTTTCACTCTGCAAGTCCTTGTTTCCAGGGACCTGTAAGGACAGTGAGTTAATTTTCCTTGTGCTATATTGTGATTAAAAAAAACATTTTTTCTAGGGACAGAAAACTGTAGGTAGGGAGAGTGTTTTTTTTCTTTCACTCTGCAAGTCCTTGTTTCCAGGGACCTGTAAGGACAGTGAGTTAATTGTCCTTGTGCTATATTGTGCTTAAAAAAAACATTTATTCTAGGGACAGAAAACTCTAGGTAGGGACAGTGTCAGTTTCTTTCACTCTGCAAGTCCTTGTTTCCAGGGACCTGTAAGGACAGTGAGTTAATTTTCCTTGTGCTATATTGTGATTAAAAAAAACATTTATTCTAGGGACAGAAAACTCTAGGTAGGGACAGTGTCAGTTTCTTTCACTCTGCAAGTCCTTGTTTCCAGGGACCTGTAAGGACAGTGAGTTAATTTTCCTTGTGCTATATTGTGATTAAAAAAAACATTTATTCTAGGGACAGAAAACTCTAGGTAGGGACAGTGTCAGTTTCTTTCACTCTGCAAGTCCTTGTTTCCAGGGACCTGTAAGGACAGTGAGTTAATTGTCCTTGTGCTATATTGTGCTTAAAAAAAACATTTATTCTAGGGACAGAAAACTCTAGGTAGGGACAGTGTCAGTTTCTTTCACTCTGCAAGTCCTTGTTTCCAGGGACCTGTAAGGACAGTGAGTTAATTGTCCTTGTGCTATATTGTGATTAAAAAAAACATTTATTCTAGGGACAGAAAACTCTAGGTAGGGACAGTGTCAGTTTCTTTCACTCTGCAAGTCCTTGTTTCCAGGGACCTGTAAGGACAGTGAGTTAATTTTCCTTGTGCTATATTGTGATTAAAAAAAACATTTTTTCTAGGGACAGAAAACTGTAGGTAGGGAGAGTGTTTTTTTTCTTTCACTCTGCAAGTCCTTGTTTCCAGGGACCTGTAAGGACAGTGAGTTAATTGTCCTTGTGCTATATTGTGCTTAAAAAAAACATTTATTCTAGGGACAGAAAACTCTAGGTAGGGACAGTGTCAGTTTCTTTCACTCTGCAAGTCCTTGTTTCCAGGGACCTGTAAGGACAGTGAGTTAATTGTCCTTGTGCTATATTGTGATTAAAAAAAACATTTATTCTAGGGACAGAAAACTCTAGGTAGGGACAGTGTCAGTTTCTTTCACTCTGCAAGTCCTTGTTTCCAGGGACCTGTAAGGACAGTGAGTTAATTTTCCTTGTGCTATATTGTGATTAAAAAAAACATTTTTTCTAGGGACAGAAAACTGTAGGTAGGGAGAGTGTTTTTTTTCTTTCACTCTGCAAGTCCTTGTTTCCAGGGACCTGTAAGGACAGTGAGTTAATTGTCCTTGTGCTATATTGTGCTTAAAAAAAACATTTATTCTAGGGACAGAAAACTCTAGGTAGGGACAGTGTCAGTTTCTTTCACTCTGCAAGTCCTTGTTTCCAGGGACCTGTAAGGACAGTGAGTTAATTGTCCTTGTGCTATATTGTGATTAAAAAAAACATTTATTCTAGGGACAGAAAACTCTAGGTAGGGACAGTGTCAGTTTCTTTCACTCTGCAAGTCCTTGTTTCCAGGGACCTGTAAGGACATTGAGTTAATTTTCCTTGTGCTATATTGTGATTAAAAAAAACATTTTTTCTAGGGACAGAAAACTGTAGGTAGGGAGAGTGTTTTTTTTCTTTCACTCTGCAAGTCCTTGTTTCCAGGGACCTGTAAGGACAGTGAGTTAATTGTCCTTGTGCTATATTGTGCTTAAAAAAAACATTTATTCTAGGGACAGAAAACTCTAGGTAGGGACAGTGTCAGTTTCTTTCACTCTGCAAGTCCTTGTTTCCAGGGACCTGTAAGGACAGTGAGTTAATTTTCCTTGTGCTATATTGTGATTAAAAAAAACATTTATTCTAGGGACAGAAAACTCTAGGTAGGGACAGTGTCAGTTTCTTTCACTCTGCAAGTCCTTGTTTCCAGGGACCTGTAAGGACAGTGAGTTAATTTTCCTTGTGCTATATTGTGATTAAAAAAAACATTTATTCTAGGGACAGAAAACTCTAGGTAGGGACAGTGTCAGTTTCTTTCACTCTGCAAGTCCTTGTTTCCAGGGACCTGTAAGGACAGTGAGTTAATTTTCCTTGTGCTATATTGTGATTAAAAAAAACATTTATTCTAGGGACAGAAAACTCTAGGTAGGGACAGTGTCAGTTTCTTTCACTCTGCAAGTCCTTGTTTCCAGGGACCTGTAAGGACAGTGAGTTAATTGTCCTTGTGCTATATTGTGCTTAAAAAAAACATTTTTTCTAGGGACAGAAAACTCTAGGTAGGGAGAGTGTTTTTTTTTTTTCACTCTGCAAGTCCTTGTTTCCAGGGACCTGTAAGGACAGTGAGTTAATTGTCCTTGTGCTATATTGTGCTTAAAAAAAACATTTATTCTAGGGACAGAAAACTCTAGGTAGGGACAGTGTCAGTTTCTTTCACTCTGCAAGTCCTTGTTTCCAGGGACCTGTAAGGACAGTGAGTTAATTTTCCTTGTGCTATATTGTGATTAAAAAAAACATTTTTTCTAGGGACAGAAAACTGTAGGTAGGGAGAGTGTTTTTTTTCTTTCACTCTGCAAGTCCTTGTTTCCAGGGACCTGTAAGGACAGTGAGTTAATTGTCCTTGTGCTATATTGTGCTTAAAAAAAACATTTATTCTAGGGACAGAAAACTCTAGGTAGGGACAGTGTCAGTTTCTTTCACTCTGCAAGTCCTTGTTTCCAGGGACCTGTAAGGACAGTGAGTTAATTTTCCTTGTGCTATATTGTGATTAAAAAAAACATTTTTTCTAGGGACAGAAAACTGTAGGTAGGGAGAGTGTTTTTTTTCTTTCACTCTGCAAGTCCTTGTTTCCAGGGACCTGTAAGGACAGTGAGTTAATTTTCCTTGTGCTATATTGTGATTAAAAAAAACATTTTTTCTAGGGACAGAAAACTGTAGGTAGGGAGAGTGTTTTTTTTCTTTCACTCTGCAAGTCCTTGTTTCCAGGGACCTGTAAGGACAGTGAGTTAATTGTCCTTGTGCTATATTGTGCTTAAAAAAAACATTTTTTCTAGGGACAGAAAACTGTAGGTAGGGAGAGTGTTTTTTTTTTTTCACTCTGCAAGTCCTTGTTTCCAGGGACCTGTAAGGACAGTGAGTTAATTGTCCTTGTGCTATATTGTGCTTAAAAAAAACATTTATTCTAGGGACAGAAAACTCTAGGTAGGGACAGTGTCAGTTTCTTTCACTCTGCAAGTCCTTGTTTCCAGGGACCTGGAGAGACATTGAGTGAATTGTCCTTGTGCTATATTGTGATTAAAAAAAACATTTATTCTAGGGACAGAAAACTCTAGGTAGGGACAGTGTCAGTTTCTTTCACTGTGAAAGTCCTTGTTTCAAGGGACAGAGAAGGACACCTGAAGGTAGCCCTTATTGCTTTTTTCCCATCTCCCTGCAGGCCATCTATTAGAATGTCTGGAAGGCAAACAAGGAGAGGCAGACAGTCAGGAGGCAATAAAAGAGGGCAAGCAGGCTCTGTGTCTGGGGGCAACAGTGCTGGTCGTGGACGCGGTGCATTGTCATCAGCACATGGCCATGGGACACGCTTGTCCTTCTTTTCGGCAGCTGGACATGTTGAGCCACATCATGCCGAAGACTTGGTAGAGTGGATGACCAAGCCCTCCTCCTCCTCCTCATCCTCTCTCACCCAGGCTCAGGGTACTGGAAAAGCAGCTGCCAAAGCGTCGTCTTCCCTGGTATCAATGTCAGACAAATCATCAGTCACTCCTTCCCTAGACCCACCATGTCCTCCTCCTGAGGAGTCCCCCGAACTGTTTCAGCACAGTGTTGGGTACATGCTCCAGGAGGATGCCCAGCGTTTCGAAGGGTCTGATGATGAAACCCAGCTAGAGGAAGGCAGTAGCGTGAGAGCAGACAGAGGGGATGCTCAAGAAGGACACCAATCTGGCAGTCATGTTCCAGCAGCTGCAGCATACTGCCAGATTGGCTCCAGTGATGAGGAGGGAGGGGATGATGAGGTCAATGACTCCACGTGGGTGCCTAATAGGAGAGAGGAGGAGGAGGAGGATGAGGAGGAGGCACATCTCCAACGAGGCAGGATGCCCTTTGGTGGCCAGCGTAAGGGCAGTACACCGACGGAATCACACCGCAGAGCTCCGCCTGTGCAGGGCGCTGCCTCTGCCCGTCATTCAAAAAGTTCTTTGGTGTGGGCCTTTTTTGAGGCTAGTGCATCAGATCGCACAGCTGCTGTTTGCAACATATGTCTCAAGCGTATATCGCGTGGCCAAAACATCAGCCGCTTGGGTACCACATGCCTGACCAGACATATGTTGACCTGCCATGCAGCTCGTTGGCAAGCCTACCTCAAAGACCCACACCAAAGAACCAAGCGGACCTCTCCTTGCACCGCATCAGCTGGGATCTCCAACCCCACTATAACTTCAGTCCTCTCTGAAACATGCACTGAGAGGAATGAAGGTGTAGAATTAGGTGTGTCACAGCCAAGTACTTGCGCCCACTCTGCTAGCAGTACACCGACGTCCGATTCTAGCAGGCAAATTTCCCTGCCCCAGCTGCTGGACCGTCGAAAGAAGTTCACTCCCAGCCATCCACATGCCCAGCGGTTGAATGCTAGCTTGGCTAAATTGCTAGCGCTTCAACTGCTGCCTTTTCAGTTGGTAGACTCGGCCCCCTTCCGTGAGTTTGTGCAATGTGCGGTTCCTCAGTGGCAGGTTCCCAAACGCCACTTTTTCTCACGGAAGGCTATTCCGGCTCTCTACCGGCATGTGGAAGGCAATGTCTTGGCCTCGCTGGACAGGGCGGTCAGCGGTAAGGTGCATATTACCGCTGACTCATGGTCCAGCAGGCATGGACAGGGACGTTACCTTTCTTTCACGGCCCATTGGGTCACTCTTTTGGCAGCTGGGAAGGATTCAGGACAAGGTGCAGTAGTGTTGGAGGTTGTCCCACCGCCACGCCTCCAAAATGCTACTACTGGTTGTGACACACCTCTCTCCTCCACCCCCTCCTCTTCTTCTTCCTCCATGGCCTCTTCCTGTGGTTTGTCCTATGAACCAGCGGTGCTCCGTAGCCGTTCACGGGGCTACGCAAGTACGCAGGCAAAAAGATGCCATGCCGTGCTTGCGCTGGTGTGTTTGGGGGACAGAAGCCACACTGGGGCAGAGGTCCTGTCTGCTCTGCAGGGCCAGGCCGAGAGGTGGTTGACGCCACGCCAGCTTAAGCCAGGAATGGTGGTTTGCGACAATGGCACCAACCTCCTCTCCGCCCTCCGACAGGGACAACTGACCCATGTGCCCTGTGTGGCTCACGTCCTTAACCTGGTGGTGCAGCGCTTCTTGGGCAGGTACCCGGGCTTACAGGATGTCCTGAGGCAGGCCAGGAAAGTCTGTGTGCATTTCCGCAGATCTTATAATGCCAGTGCTCGCCTGGCTGAGCTGCAAAAGGAGTTGAACCTGCCCAAGAACCGCCTTATATGTGACATGCCCACCAGGTGGAACTCAACGTTGGCCATGCTGCAGCGGCTGCACACGCAGCAGAGGGCCATCAATGAGTACCTGTGCGACTACGGCACCAGGACAGGGTCAGGGGAGCTTGGTTTTTTTTCTCCACGCCAGTGGGGCATGATCAGGGATGCATGCACTGTCCTGGCACCATTTGAGGAGGCCACGAGGATGGTGAGCAGTGACAGTGCATGCATCAGTGACACTGTACCTCTTGTCCACCTGTTGGAGCACACGCTGCGTGGAATAATGGACAGGGCACTTGAGGCAGAACAGAGGCAGGAAGAGGAGGACTTCCTTGCCTCTCAAGGCCCCCTTTACCCAGACAGTGTTCCTTCTGTCCCACCCATCGCACAGGAAGAGGAGGAGGAGGAGGAGGAGGAGGAGGAGGAGGATTGTGTCAGCATGGAGGTGGAGGCTGGCACTCAGCATCATCAGCAGCAGTCTTTTAGGGATGATTTACAGTCCCAAGAAACCAGTGGACTTGTACGTGGCTGGGAGGAGGTGGCTGCGGATCATGTCGTCCTTAGTGACCCAGAGGACTCCGGAGCGAATGCCTCAGCAAACCTACGCTGCATGGCCTCCCTGATCCTGCAAAGTCTGCGGAAGGATCCTCGTATTCTTCGGATCAAGGAGAGGGACCATTACTGGCTGGCCACTCTCCTTGATCCACGGTACAAGGGTAAGGTTGCGGACCTTATGTTACCGTCGCAGAGGGAGCAGAGGATGAGACAACTCCGGGAGGCCTTGCAGAAAGGTCTGTGCAACGCGTTCCCAGAGACTGGGAGGTTGCAAACTCCTGGTCCTGGACAACGAGTTGCTGAGGCTTCGGCCAGTCAAAGAAGGAGCGGTGGGGAAGGTGGCCGTCTGACCGATGCGTTCAGACAATTATTTAGTCCGCAGCCCCAAAGTATGATCGGTTCCAGCAACCATCGCCAGCGTCTGATAAACATGGTGCAGGAATATCTAGGGGCAAGGTCAGACTTGGACACCTTCCCCACCGAAAATCCTCTGGCTTACTGGGTCTTGAGGATGGATCACTGGCCAGAGCTTGCACAGTATGCAATTGAGCTACTGGCCTGTCCTGCATCCAGCGTTCTTTCGGAACGCACATTCAGTGCTGCTGGAGGATTTGTCACGGATCACAGGGTGCGCCTGTCCACCGACTCGGTTGATCGACTGACTTTCATCAAGATGAACCAGTCTTGGATCACCACCAGCTACCACACACCTGATGCTGATATAACAGACTAATTGATTTTAAAATGTCACATCCCTTCAAGACTGATGCTGATGCTGAGTGCCTGTGCTGTTATGTTGACTGGCTATCCTCCTCCTCCGAGTCCTCAATGATACGATTGATGATGATAGCTTGGAAGATCATTTTTGTTTATGGGTGCCGCCACCAGTGCCTAACGCCCAATTTTTCAGCCCCTGTTTAACAGGGGCGTGTAATTACAATTTTTGAAGCAATACTTTGCAACAGGGCTCATTGCTGTGCTCCAAGTACAGTATCTGTGAGGAGTTGCAGTGTTGTGCCACCAGTGCCTAAGGCCCAATTTTTCAGCCCCTGTTTAACAGGGGCGTGTCATTACAATTTTTGAAGCAATACTTTGCAACAGGGCTCATTGCTGTGCTCCAAGTACAGTATCTGTGAAGGGTTGCAGTGTTGTGCCACCAGTGCCTAAGGCCCAATTTTTCAGCCCCTGTTCAACAGGGGCATGTAATTACAATTCTTGATCTAATAATTCACAGCAGGGCCCATTGCTGCACCCACCAAGAGTAACTGTCAGGGCTTACAGTGTTGTGGCACCAGCACCACCATCAAAGGCCCAATTTTTACTACCACTGTTCAACAATTATATGTAATTAAAATTCCTGATATAATAGTTGACAGCAGGGCGTTCCAGCACCAACCAAGAGTAACTGTGAGTGCTTACAGTGTTGTGCCAACACCAACAACTAAGGGGCCTATTTCTGCAGAGTATATACGGCAGGTCCCTACTTTCAAACATCCAACTTACAAACGACTCCTACTTGCAAACGCAAGAAGACAACAGGAAGTGAGAGGAAATCTACCACTAGGAAGGAAAATTCTCTCCTGTAAGAATAAATATGGGAGAAAGGTGTCTCCTCTGTACTGATGCTTTATCAGCAATCCTTGTTTCAAGAAAAACACCACATTTCAAAAACAGTTGTCATTAGGACGGAAAGTGAGGTGAAATGTTCTGAACAGGGGCACAGACAGCAAAACAAATGTTACAGGGGTGATAACCCTTACCTATGTTTTCCAAAAAGTTTAAAAATAGATTTTTGGTCTGGAGCTACACTTCAACAATGTACCTGTTCAAAATTACAAACAGATTCTACATAAGAACAAACCTACAGTCCCTGTCTTGTATGCACCGCCTGTATACGGCTGTTCTGAGTATATAGGGCCTTTTTTATTTTATGTGCGGGGTTCCCCTTAATATCCATACAAGACCCAAAGGGGCTGGTAATGGGCTGGGGTAGGGGGGGGGGTCATGGGGTAGCTATGCCATTTTTCTTAAAGATTTTCATCCATATTACCGGGACCAGACATTACATTAAAGCCGCAAGCAGTTTTAAATGGCTTTTTTTTCCTTTAGAAGTGTCATTTTGTGCAGGGACAGTTCTAAACACGGGAAACACGTGGCACTTCACAGGCATACTTTAGACACCCCCCAGGTACGATATTTAAAGGAATATTTGACTTTTTTTTTTTCACTTTATGCATCATTAAAATGACTGCTCCCGGAAAACGACCGTTTTTAAAACTTATTTTTGCATTGATACATGTCCCCTGGTGCAGAACCCGGGTTCCCAAACCCTTTTTAGGACAATAACATGCATAATAGTTTTTATAATTAGCACTTTAGAATTCGAACGTTCGCATCCATTGTATTTAATAGGGTTCTAATGTTCGTTCGAACTTTCGGTCCGTTCGCGGGTTCTGGTGCGAACCGAACCCGGGGGTGTTCGGCTCATCACTAGTCTTGGATATTCGCAGCTGGCAAGGATTGGTATCATGAAGTGTGCTGCTTCTGTACCTACCAGGATAAGTGTGTTCCTTTTTAAATACTGTGACTATGTAACACACTTTGTATTATTTTTAGATTTCACTGATGACCTATAAGATAGAGGAGGCCCAAGAGTAGAGGTAGCCCAGGGGCTTCTATTAAAAATATGTTAGGTGGGGGGCATCGGTGTATGCAGCTTATTGCATTAGGGTGTTCACCCTAAAGCTCAAACACGTCTGTGTGTGTCTACATATATATGACCCCAGCACATTGATCTTCCTGCCGGCACAGTGAAAGAGAAGAGCGTAAACACTTCTCTTATGGCAGGGCCCAAAATAGGGAGATCTTTCCCATCTTCCTGCCGGCACACAGATCGATAATACTAATGCCCATGGGTTGATTAGTGTGTGCCCAGCACACCCACCACACCCTGTGTGCATGCCTATGGGTGGGGGAGTCACCTGTGACAAGTTGGTGCAACCCAGGTGCCTCCTTTGACAAGTAGGTGCAGTCACGTGCCATCAGTTCTGGGGCTATCTGTGATGAGTAGGTAAGGTGGGTGAGGAGTCATCTGTGATAAGTAGGTGAGGTGGAGGGAGTAGTGTCATTTGTAAAAAGTAGGTGGCATAGTGCATGGGCCCATCTATGACAGATAGGTGTAGCCCAGGGGTGGCCTGCTGTGATTAGTAGATTAGGTGAGCAAGAGTCATCTATGGTTAATGGTTAGTACCTGCCTCCACAATGCCATTTACTGGTTTCTACAGCATCCTATTTAAAAGTATGGCGTGTGACAAATATCTTTGATAAATATATGGAGTCCAGAGGCCATCTGTGACAAGTAGGTGTAGTCCAGGATTCATTTATGATAAATAAGTGAAGGAGGAAGTCATCTGTGACAAGTAGGTATGATCCAGGGGATGTTGTGAAACATAGATGGAGCCCAAAGACCACCCCCAGGCTGCATCTACTGTGAAAATGTAGCTATGGTCAATGAATAGTGGCATCTGTGACAAGCTGTGGTCAAAAAAGTTTGAGGCCACACGCTCTTCAGATCATCATTTCTGGAAACCAGCTCACTACTTTTTTTCAAGCTCACCAATTCACTGACATTTTATAAAGCAAAATGGATGGGTGATTACTTCAAAGAACGCCAGAATATGGTAAAGTAATACATGTTGACCATTCTTTACAAAAAAACTCCCTACATATGTTTTCATTCAAAGTGTTGTTCCACTTGAACACGTCTTTACATCATTGTACACTAAAGCCTAGTACACACAATGAAAATATTGGATAATTGATCGTCCATTATTATTATTATTATTATTATTATTATTATTATTATATAGGATTTATACAGTATAGCGCCAAGGGTAGACAGTACAAATACAATACAGTTTAATACAGTAGGAATCAGAGGGCCCTGCTCATTAGAGCTTACAATCTAAGAGGGAGGGTCAAGGGATACAAGAGGTAATAACTCTGGGGGATGTGCTGATGGAGAAAATAAATGTACAGTTGTTAGGTAGGGGCCAGATAGGCTTCTCTGAAGAGATGAGTTTTTAGGGATTGTCTGAAAGTGGACAAAGTAGGAGATAGTCAGTCAGACAGATTGGGGTAGAGCATTCCAGAGGATGGGAGAGGCTCGGGAGAAGTCCTGGAGGTGAGCATGGGAGGAGGTGACAAGGGAGCTAGAGAGCAGGAGGTCTTGGGAGGGGCGAAGTCTAGCATTCTAGTCTCATATTGAAAATGAAGAGTTTCGAAAATTCTCGTACGACAGAACACAACTTCAGAAGTGATGTGATGTGCTGTATTGTATTATAATGTATCCTTCTATTTCCGAGCATGCGTAGTCTTGCTCTTCCAATTACTCTACTGATTAAATGAAAATCGTACGATTTGGTATCGTAAGAGAAAAATTTTTCCTGTTTGTCCCTTCAGACAGTTTCAGATTAACTGTTATGATTGGCTCTTAAAAGCTGTGTACTAACGATCAAATTATCGTACAATCGATTCGAAAGCGGTATTTTTCGTCCGATTTTCTGATCGTGTGTACGAGCTTTAATGCCAACAGTAGGTTTTTGACTGACCAGTAGAAAAACTTTGCATCAGTTTGGGGAAGTCCTGTCACTTCACAATATATTTTGAGATGGGGCCCAGACAATCATATTACCTACAACTGCCCTGTTTGATCTTCTTGCATTTCTCAGTCTTTCTAACAGCAATAATCAGGCAGGGGGATGAAAAGGCTGATTTTCAAGGAATTAGCATGATAAGCAAGAACACAAAATCAATCCCGATCCTTGTGAGGCCGTCTCTGATTGCTTTGAACTGTCAAAAAATGGCAGAATCAAATGGAAAGTGCTTGAGGTTACAGTAGTGATTTGTTGAAGAAGAGATCGCTGCAGCAATTGACACAGCTCTTGAGACAATAATTGGGTTATCAAAGAGAAAACAGTCCATGTACCACAGGGGTGAAGGCTTATTTGCATTGAATTTTCATACAGCTCCGGCACACCTAGACGTAAAGAGTATTCATTTTTTATACACTTGAAGATAAAAAGGACACAAAATTGCACCATTATCTTCTGCAAGTTTAGTTCTTAAAATATTACTTTTCATTAAACCAGTAAAACTTTTAAACCATCGTACGAATTCCGAGTTCTTTTTTTTTTTTTCTTTTTTCTTTTTTATAAATAATTCATGAGCTGGATTACCGGATGACATAAAATAAAAAAAGGCAGTTCCTCCTTCATACAGAATATGTAAATTGTGTCTTACAAACTTCCAATAAATGTTTCTGCATTAAAATATTTATTACAGGCCGGATCTATTGATCATTCTGCCTGTTCTATTTATAGAGTGTGGTATATAAATCATAAATGCTTCAAGTACGGGGCACAATCTGATGCTGTAATGTAACATAAATTGTAGCACAGTGGCCTTTGGGGTCCGAACCCTTGCCTGGCAGTTCTGGGGTCCTGGGTGTGCTTTCCCTGGACATGTCTTCTAAGATTTTCCTTCAGTAATCCCAAAAAATTGAGAAAAATATACTGGTAAGGTTGATCAGTGCTTGTGATTATGACTCAGAAAAGAATATTAGATTGTAAGCAATGCGGGGAAAGGGATGATGTAAATTAGACAGTGCACTTTGTAAATATTGCTGAATATTGTAAAACTTCAATGAATTAAAAAATAAATAAATAGTCAAACAAAAGAAAAAGTTAACCAAAAATACATGGACAAGTACTGGTGTCAAATATGGTTAACAAAGATCAGCTAAAGTAGGTTTAAAGTGTTACTAAACCCACAACAGTAAAATCAGTAAAATCAGTCTATACATGCAGTAAAGCACGCTTGTTATACTCACTGTGGAGCCTAAGGGGCATTGTGCAAAAAGGCTGTTTGATCTTGTCTTCTCTGATCCTCCCCTTCTTCCACTGTCTCTAATCCATCTCCTGATAGTGCAGAGACTTGGGGGCACTCTGCACATGCTCAGTTTGGTGTGTATTGCTAGAGAGTTTTGTTTTTTTCTTAGGAGGGTGCATGTGATCAGCACAGGACCAATCAGAATTTTCCAGACAGAGGGTCAGTGGTCCTGCAGCCTCATAGGACAGTCAGAGTAGGATGAAAACTCCTCCTTCAAGCTTTAACCAGACACTGATAGAAGTCACAAGACTGCAATATACTGCTTATGAGAAAAGGTATTTAGCAGTTATTTACTAAAATAACTGCATTTCCATGTTCTGTGTACTGAAAGTGACCAGATATAGTGAATGCAGGGTCCTGGTTTAGTAACACTTTAAAGCCACAGGCCAGTTACATGTGTGCAATAGTAATTAAGTTGCAAAAAAGTGGATTTGAGACATATATGGCAGAACGTGGTACCACATCCTATGATATTGAGCAAAACCAGAAAAAAAGAAAAAAGAGGAAAAAGGACGTTAAAGGTTGCCACTATAATCCCTTTTAGGAAAGAAGATGGTCTTGTATTATAATAAAAATATGTAATTTATTTGGATCACATTAAAAACACAAATAATGGGAAAAAGGGGGTATATGTACGTATGAACATATGTGAAAAGGTACACTGTCTCATACAGGAAAACAGATAAGGAAGCTGAAACAAGGAAGTTTCATGGATGACCTATGGGACTTGGAAACCAGGTAGTCCTAGAAGATTCCTTCTGGCTTCAAGGCCAAGCATACAAAACTTCAGTATAAGGGCCCAATTTATATTGCAGTTCAACAGCATAAAGCAGGAACACAGGAAAGTATCCAGATAGTTACATAGTTAGTCAGGTTGAAAAAAGACACAAGTCCATCCAGTTCAACCATAAAAAAATTAATAAAAAAAATAAAAAATATCGTACAATCCCATATACCCAATTCTATACCCACAGTTGATCCAGAGGAAGGCAAAAGAAAACAGCAGAGCATGATCCAATTTGCTACAGCAGGGGAAAAAATTCCTTCCTGATCCCCCGAGAGGCAATCGGATTTACCCTGGATCAACTTTACCTATAAATGTTAGTACTCAGTTATATTATGTACATTTAGGAAAGTATATAGGCCTTTCTTAAAGCAAAAAGCAGATAAAGCGAAAAAAGCTAAAAGGATAAAGAAAACAGCCGCTATTGAGGAGCCTGACTCCAAGTAAATGGCAGCTTGTAGAGTTAGTACATACTGGATACTACCACTGAATAGGTATCAATAGTAATTAGGCAGTCCTGAGGTCCATAAGTGGGTACCACCTGTAGTGGTTGCTCCAATGAGTTTCCCCGGGGTGGAAGGGGAATAAGAGGAAAAAACTAGACCCTGTGTAAAATACATTTGTGCTCAAGCGCCAGTCCTGCTCTGTGTCACACGTCCTGTTGCCTGTGTGACATATAGTAATTAAGTCTCTGTGTGAAACACATGAGGTGGTCAATGCTTGCATTATGGCATATGTCTATGCCCAGTTAAGACACCCCCAAAAAAACTTAAAGCTGAACCATG
Organism: Rana muscosa; assembly: GCA_029206835.1. NCBI lineage: Eukaryota > Metazoa > Chordata > Amphibia > Anura > Ranidae > Rana > Rana muscosa. The sequence continues at coordinate 440,746,699 of CM055127.1, read as the reverse complement.
CAAAAAACTAAATGTACACATTAAATACATACAGGTGAAACTCGAAAAATTTGAATATCGTGCAAAAGTTTGTTTATTTCACTAATGCAACCTAAAAGGTGAAACTAATATATGAGATAGACTCATTACATGCAAAGCAAGATAGTTCAAGTCGTGATTTGTCATAATTGTGATGATTATGGCTTACAGCTCATGAAAACCCCAAATCCACAATCTCAGAAAATTAGAATATTGTGAAAAGGTGCAATATTCTAGGCTCAAAGTGTCCCACTCTAATCAACTAATTAAGCCATAACACCTGCAAAGGGTTCCTGAGCCTTTAAATGGTCTCTCAGTCTGGTTCAGTAGAAATCACAATCATGGGAAAGACTGGTGACCTGACAGTTGTGCAGAATAACATTATTGACACCCTCCATAAGGAGGGAAAGCCTCAAAAGGTAATTGCAAAAGAAGTTGGATGTTCCCAAAGTGCTGTATCAAAGCATATTAATAGAAAGTTATGTGGAAGGGAAAAGTGTGGAAGAAAAAGGTGCACTAGCAGCAGGGATGACCGCAGCCTGGAGAGAATTGTCAGGAAAAGGCCATTCAAAAGTGTTGGGGACTTTTACAAGGAGTGGACTGAGGCTGGGGTCAGTGCATCAGGAGCCACCACACACAGACGGATCCTGGACATGGGCTTCAAATGTTGTATTCCTCTTGTCAAGCCACTCCTGAACAACAAACAACGTCAGAAGCATCTTACCTGGGCTAAAGAAAATCAGACCTGGTCTGTTGCTCAGTGGTCCAAAGTCCTCTTTTCTGATGAGAGCAAATTTTGCATCTCATTTGGAAACCAAGGACCCAGAGTATGGAGGAAGAATGGAGAGACACACACGGCAAGATGCTTGAAGTCCAGTGTGAAGTTTCCACAGTCTGTGTTGATTTGGGGAGCCATGTCATCTGCTGGTGTTGGTCCACCGTGCTTCATTAAGTCCGGGGTCAACGCAGCCGTCTACCAGGAGATTTTGGAGCACTTCAGACGAGCTCTATGGGGATGCTGACTTCATTTTCCAGCAGGACTTGGCACCTGCCCACACTGCCAAAAGCACCAAAACCTGGTTCAATGACCATGGGATTACTGTGCTTGATTGGCCAGCAAACTCGCCTGACCTGAACCTCTATGGGGCATTGCGAGGAGAAAGATGAGAGACATGAGACTGAACAATGCAGAAGAGCTGAAGGCCGCTATTGAAGCATCCTGGTCTTCCATAACACCTCAGCAGTGCCGCAGGCTGATGGATTCCATGCCAAGCCGCATTGAGGCAGTAATTGCTGCAAAAGGGACCCAAACCAAGTACTGAGTACATATGCATGCTTATACTTTTCAGAAGTCCGATATTGTTCTATGCACAATCCTTGTTTTATTGATTGCATATAATATTCTAATTTTCTGAGATTGTGGATTTGGGGTTTTCATGAGCTGTAAGCCACAATCATCACAATTATGACAAATAACAGCTTGAACTATCTTGCTTTGCATGTAATGAGTCTTATATATTAGTTTCACCTTTTAAGTTGCATTAGTGAAATAAATGAACTTTTGTACGATATTCTAATTTTTCGAGTTTCACCTGTATATGTGAGCTTTGAGTTTTTTATTTTTTATTTTTTGAATGTATAATAATGGTATAGGTTTAATGATAGACCGGCTTATAACAACAGAACTGGATGGTTATATAGCTACATTAATATTTAATCCATTTATTTGAGCTTAGTACATATCCTCCCAGCGGCAGATATATATATAAAGAGATAGATACGCCATCTATTTGGAACAGAGTTTTGCTCATCATGCAAACAGCAGACCACAGCGAAAACCAATTCTTGGCTATTAATAATAACACATTGCCCACAAATCCTTCACAATAGCTGCTATGCCATATTCATTTACTGATAATGACTCAACATTCCCTCCGGACACTCATTTGTCTGTCTTTACCCTTTATGTTTCTTAGAGGCTCTGACTCTCCCACTGAAAAATGTTTTAGAAATATTGCCCGTTCTGACAAACCGCAATGTACTCCTAGCAGCTTTAATACAGGTTCCAGGTTTTACGAATGAATATTTATATTTGTGACTTTCTTCTGTCCTGATTGGCCTAATCAAAATGTCTTTGTGTTTTTTAGTCATCCACTCATGGATGGAACTGTAGAGAGGTTCAATCTGTATGTCCTTTAAAAGGTGCAGTGCTGATCCTAATGGCTTGAATCATTATCAGGCGTTGAATGCTAGTCAAGGTTGCAGAATGTAGGGGCTTTCCAATAATGTCAATGCCAATGCCTTGCGGCTTCACTTCCAGGTTCCCTACTGCGCATGCACGACTCGTGCTGCACGATCCCACTGGTCCCTGCTGTCTTCTGGAACCTGTGTGTCTCCCAGAAGACAGCAGGGGGGTGGAGAAGGCGCTGGAAGTGGCGTAGATACCCGCGGGTGGCTCGGTTATCTATGCCCGGAAGTGGGAGCAAAATACCTGTATTAGACAGGTATCTACTCCCCCCTCCCCCCTGAAAGGTGGCAAATGTGACACCAGAGGGGGGGACAATTCCAAAAAGCGGAACTACTATTTTTGGGTGGAACTCTGCTTTAAGATTATATAACAGATATCAATGGAAGAATCCCTTATAAAAGATGAAAGAAATATTTTTTACCCTCATTTTAAATGTACCATACACTGTATGTAAACATGGATGTACAATAGATTAAATATACCTATATATATATATATATATATATATATATATATATTAATGTATAATAGATAAAATGTACTTATACAAAAAATTTACCTGAAATCCCAAAGGGTTCTCAGCATTTTGGGGACCAAACCAATTTGATCAGAATATGTGCAATCTAGCGAAACGCGTCGACTAGTTGCTATAATTCACACACCTTCAAGTCTCGCAAACCGATATACAAGTTCATAGGAGGTGTATGTATAGGGGTCCTAAATAGGACCAATTGTATCATATTGCGGCAAGCTGTATTTTAATGGATTGTAAACGCAGTGTGCGTCATCTTTCAATACAATTGTACAATAAAGTTTTTGATATTTTTATTACAATGGATTCAGTCTCATGTGGGTGCCAGTAAAGTCCATGAGTAGTAAGACAAGGTCTTGCAATTTGTATTTATGGTTGAAGTAAACAGTTGTGACTTGTCAGTAGACCACAAGACTTCAAATTTTGAGGTACATTTTGCCTGTGATAAAAAAAATCCCAAATTAGCTCCACCAAGCACATTTTTTGAAGTATTACCTGCCGTTCAATACAGGCTGATCAGTAATCATAATGAATAGATCCATGAATAGACCTACAAACACTTATTCCACATTCTCCTTTATCGCATGGCAAAATCTAGCATTGAACAAAAAGATGTACTGGAAAGTCTGGAAAACTGTCTCCCTATTGGCTCTCTGATATCATGTGATATTTAAAATGTCAGAACTACATGTAAAATATGTAAAAGAAACACCAGGGAATGTAAGGCCCCATGCACAGAGGGTGTTTTTGCAGCTGCTAACAGCAGCGTTAGACATTTTTTTTTACAGCTGCAAAACGCCCATCCATGTTATTCTATTGTGTCATGCACACATAGAGCTTTTATGAGCTCCAAGTGGCATAGGCGTTTTCCAGCTGCAAAAAAAAACCCAATTCCAGTGCGTTCTGGAGCTCCATAGTCAAAGCAGGAATGTTAAAACTATATTTATTGGCCACGTGTGGTCCTTTTTTTTTTTTTTTTTTACAGCCCTCGGTAGTTTAGGAATTTAAGTTGAACTGTTTTCCAGTTTGAGGTTCCTTTCTTCAATAACATTGATACATAATAATAAACAAGTGTTTAACCTTTACATTTTTTGGAATTAAAGTATATGTAAACCCTCACCCTGTAAAACAACCCATTCAGTTTAAAATAGAAATAAAGACAAAACATTTGTGTATATACAAAAAACATTATTTTTCCCCCTTGGTGTACCCTCTGTTCTCAGCTGCATAAGGAGCTCAGAGAGCTAGAGGAGGACAAAAAGCAGCACCCTGGTCTTCCCAGTGAATGGCTGTATAGGGTGGGGGGGTGCATGTCAGGACAAGTCTGATCATTGGAGAAGAACAGGCTGAGATCCCAGCACAGCTAGAAAACTGACCACGATGTGCTCCTCTGCCTAGTGTGGTAAGTGGTTCATAAGAAAGGAGAGTGACTGTCAGGAACACCAGATATTTCACACAAAGAGAACAAGATACATTTTCATACAAGAATATGGTACAGCGGCATAGCTCCCAACTGTCCCTGATTTCGAGGGACTGTCCCTGATTTGGAACAAAGTCTTTTTTTGATCTGATCTATATAGTTGTATATAAAATGCACTATTTATATTTCAAGAAGTGTTTCCCAGTGCTAAACCTTTCATCCAAAATCTCAAAATTGCTGCATTTGTAAATTTTAAAAGCCAATATAAAGGAAAAGTAGTGGATAAAAATCTTTTTTTTTTTTTTTTTTTGATAATTCTCCTTTAAGGCGGCGTGGCAGAGGGTGTGTTCTATGCCTACATACTTTTGCTAATAGGTGTTCCTCGTTTCCACCTCAAAAAGTTGGGAGGTATGCAGCAGGCACATATCAGGAATATGAAATGTTGGGTTGACATATTCTTTAAGCTAGTATGGACCACAACATATTAGTGACCTCCTAAATAATTATTTCACTCATTTCAACCCCCTCTTCCATTTGAGTTTTTCATGCCTACATTATAAGATCACATTCACAAGTCAAGGACAGGCTGAGGTCTCGGCAAGCAAAGCTGGATCATAAATCAATTACATGCACTGACCCCAAAGCAGTAATGTAAAACAAACCAGGAATCAGGGGTACAAAGGTTAGAAATAATCTGGGGTCAAGCCAAAAGCTGTGGACCAGTATCCAGGCTGGTAAAGACACAGGAACATCCAACTAGTACACTGAATGTTTCATAAAATACACTTGCATGTGTGTATCAGGATGTGACCGTGACCAAATGTGCTTCTATTTCACATGTGGCCCACAGAGTCTCAAAGGGTTTATGGTTCAATGACAACCCTCAGGCCACAAAGTCATTTTACAGCAGAGCAGAGAAGGGTTACATTTACCAGACTTTGGTTGTTGTTTGTATTCCCATTGGGAAGACTTCCCTCGTTGTTTGATATTGGTATGGTGGTCATCTGGAAAGGAAGTGAGAAGGAATTATCCCAGTGGTGACACAGACTCGCTAGAGTTTTACTTTAAGCTATCTTCTGGATTTTACTGCAATCTTTCTGTTAGATATTGATCTTTATCACACAGTTTAGGTATAACCTTTCTTTATTTTTAAGTGATGTAAAGAAGCAGTGGAGGCCTCAACATACAGTACATAGCTGCAATAATACTCCCAAAGTAGTGCTCCATATCTAATACCTATAGTGGTAGTGATGGTGTTGGTCTGCCATTTCCAGCCAACTGTTGAATACTGGAATGGTTGCCAAAGATTTTACTGCCAGATAACCACCTCTGAGAGGCTGACACTTCCTGCATGACAGTATAGACATCCAGGTCACTCAGACATGGTACACTGTTTGCATTGTTTGCTATTGTAAGGGCATGTCAAATGTCAGCAAATGTAATTTTGAAGGAGATGTATAGAATGATTCCTTGCACATGATTTGTATAAGATAAGAGCATAGCTCCCAACTGTGTCTGATTTGGAGGGACTGTCCCTGATTTTAAACAAAGTCCCTCTGTCCCTCTTCCCTCCTCATTTGTCCCTCATTTTGGTATGATCTATGGAGTTGTATTTAAAATGCACTTTTTATCTTTTAAAAAGTGTTTCCCAGTGCTAAACCTTTTATCCAATTTCTAAATTGCTGCATTTGTAAATTCCAAAAGCCAGTATAAAGGAATAGTAGTGGTGAAAAATAAAATCACTTGTGGGTTTAACTAATCACTTTTTGTATAATACTCCTTTAAGGGGGTGTGGCGGGGGATGTGTCCTATGCCTACATTATATACATTGCTAATAGGTGTCCCTCATTCCCTTCTCAAAAAGTTGGGAGGTATGTAAGAATAAGGACTTTGAAAAAGCGTAGTAACACGAAACATGTCAGTCACAGCCCCTTGTTTATGCCACATTACTGCCACTGGATTTTGAGTCACACTTTTCATCATTCTTTCATTTTTCCATTGCTGGGTTACATCAACACCATTGCTGACGCCACTACCAGCGCGCCCGGGTCCCCTATTCGCTGACACACTGCTCCTCATCGCATTGGACGGCGCTGACGTCATCCGTATGCGCCCGGCTTCCCATTGGTGGATTCATCGCCCTCCGCGTTCCTGCTGAGCTGCCCATTCATCCACCGCCACGCAGCTTCCGGCGTAGGAGCGGCTATACTCATCTGTCCCCACACAGGTCGGTTCCTTGGAGCGGTCTGCCTGCCCGCAATCTGTTGTGACATCCACAATCCTTGGGACCCCAGCTCCACGCTCCACATCTAGGTGGTCAACTATGACTTCCTTCTAGCAGGTACATCTGAGCTATTACATCAGTTATCCACTCCATCTGCATCAGTGGTTACCTTGTTGCACTGTGACAGGCTGTCCCTGGGGACCAATACCAAATCATGGTTTGATGTTAACCCCTTTTATCCTAGACTCTACAGTGGCATCAGCATTGTTCCTTTCATTTACCACAATCATTGCTGATTATTTGCTGATTACCGTATTTAAATGCATATAACAAGCACTTTTTTCCCCTTAAAATCAGGGGGAAATCGTGGGTGCGTGTTATACGGCGATTCCCCGCTGAAATGAGCAAGAGGAGCCGAGATACACAAAGCCGAAGTACACTCGGCTTTACTCGGCTCCTCTCGCAGTCCTGCCCACCTCCACTGACATACAGAAAGCCGAGTGTACTTCGGCTAGTCTCGGCTCCTCTTGCAGTCCCGCCCCTGACTGTGAGCAGAGCCGAGTCTAGCCGAAGTATACTCGGCTTTCTGTATGTCAGCGGCGCAATCAGTGGAGATGGGCGGGACTGCAAGAGGAGCCGAGTCTAGCCGAAGTACACTCGGCTCCGCTCGCTCCTCTCCACAGCGGAAATCGGCGCCAAATTCAAACAATGCAGAGACTGGCACAGGGCAAGGCAAGGCTGCAAAGGCACTGGGCAAGGCAAGGCTGCAAAGGCACTGGGCAAGGCATGGCTGTAAAGGCACTGGGCAAGGCATGGCTGCAAAGGCACTGGGCAAGGCTGCAGATGGACACTGGGCAAGGCTGCAATGATGGACACTGGGCAAGGCTGCAGATGGACACTGGGCAAGGCTGCAGATGGACACTGGGCAAGGCTGCAGATGGACACTGGGCAAGGCTGCAATGATGGACAAGGCTGCATTTAAATGTATGTTTTTTGCTTGAACTTCCCTCCTAAAAGTTTTTTTCCTTAAAATTCCCTCCTAAACTTGGGGTGCGTGTTATACGCCGATAAATACGGTATGTGCTTTTAGTGTCTTTATCAATATGTGCAATATTTATGTCATTTTATCTAATACTAGACTATAAAGTTTTATGCCAGTTCCATCGAGCGCTGCTTTTGTGTTTTTTATGTAAGAGTACCTTACTGTTGCTTATGAGGGCTTTGAGAAGGATAGACCCTTCTACCTTCTAAGTGGTCACACTAAGGGTACTAAGGCAAGGTTATATCCTCCCAATTAAAGTAAAGTTAGCTACTTTGAGGTAGTTACGTATAACATACAAAGCTAACAGCAAAAACACACACCTGTGCAGAAGCAGATAAATCTGACATTCATGCAGCTTTAAAATTACTCACTCACCAGTCTTGACACAAAAGGGATGCTTGGGAGCACTTTAGCACCCCCAAAAATAATCATAGCACCCCCAATAGCAGCCACCTTGGGATGCTAATGTAAGCAATGTAAGGGGCACACTGAGAAATGACTGCCAATGCGGGGGAGCACACCGAACCCTGATCGGCAAATGTAATGGGAACACTGACCATTAATGTAAGGGGATACACTGAGTGCTGACCACCAATGTAAGGGAGCACAGGGATCACTGGCACACAAATATAAGGGGGCACTTCTAAAATTACCACCATTGTAAAGAACACTACACTGACCACCAATGTAATAGGGCACTTTTCCACTAACCACTAATGTAAGAGGACTAAGGGTTGGGACTTTGAATGAAGCAGGCAGGTGTAAGTAGTTAAAATTTATTGGAAATCAATGATAAGTTGCATGAGGGTAGTCATGGGCAAACTTAGAAAACCAATATAATTAATTGGGTGGATAACCATACAGCAATTACAATTTACCACTTAATAATACAAATCACACATTACAAGTGATCACTAAATATATAAAACCTATAGTTGGCATAAAAACACGGCATATAGTAGCTCTATGCATTTTGTGGATTCATCCACTCTTCAGGGGCATGCACGTGGAAATTGAATGCTGTAGTCAGTGCCGATCCTGACCTCCCTGGGGCCCTAAGCAAAATTCTGCTAAGGGGCCCTCTACCTGACCCGTGATGCCGTGAGCTATGTAAACCATTTGCCATTGCCACTAGGGATGAGCTCGGTGTTCGAGTCGAACATAGGTTCGACTCGAACATCGGCTGTTCGCAGCGTTCGGCGAACAACGAACGATTTGGGCCGTTCGCGCCAAATTTGAGTGACGCGAACGGCCCACAATACACTGCGCCATCGCAGTATAATCCCGGCGCTCTGATTGGCCAAGCATGCACTGTGACCCTGCATGCTTGGCCAATCACAGCGCCGGCAGCGAGGAGAGCAATGATTGGCCACAGGCAGGATGCCTGTGGCCAATTATAGCTAAGGGGGTTTAGTACACGCCCCACACTATAAAAGGCCGCCAGCGCGGCGGCCTCGTGTAGTGTGTTCCGGAGCAGGGAAAGTGAAGGATAGGCAGGGACAGTGTCAAATCTATTCTTTGCTAAACCTTGTGTGTAGGGACAGAGAAGGATAGGCAGGGAGAGTGTCAGTGTCATATTCTTTGCTAAACCTTGTGTGCAGGGAGAGAGAAGGATAGGCAGGGAGAGTGTCAGTGTCATATACATTGATAAACCTTGTGTGCAGGGAGCGAGAAGGATAGGCAGGGGACAGTGTCAGTGTCATTGTTGCTAAGCCTCCTGCACATTATACACCTGAAGTTAGCCCGTATTGCTGCTTTTTTCCTTGTGTGTTACACCAACAGGCATTTGTGGCACTTACAGCGGGCGGAGTGTGCCTCCTGATCATATTACACCTGAAGTTAGCCTGTATTGCTGCTTTTTCCTGGTGTGTTACACCAACAGGCATTTGCGGCACTTACAGCGGGCGGAGTGTGCCTCCTGATCATATTACACTGGAAGTTAGCCTGTATTGCTGCTTTTTTCTGGTGTGTTACACCAACAGGCATTTGCGGCACTTACAGCGGGCGGAGTGTGCCTCCTGATCATATTACACCTGAAGTTAGCCTGTATTGCTGCTTTTTTCTGGTGTGTTACACCAACAGGCATTTGCGGCACTTACAGCGGGCGGAGTGTGCCTCCTGCTCATATTACACCGGAAGTTAGCCTGTATTGCTGCTTTTTTCTGGTGTGTTACACCAACAGGCATTTGCGGCACTTACAGCGGGCGGAGTGTGCCTCCTGATCATATTACACCTGAAGTTAGCCTGTATTGCTGCTTTTTCCTGGTGTGTTACACCAACAGGCATTTGCGGCACTTACAGCGGGCGGAGTGTGCCTCCTGATCATATTACACCTGAAGTTAGCCTGTATTGCTGCTTTTTCCTGGTGTGTTACACCAACAGGCATTTGCGGCACTTAGAGCGGGCGGAGTGTGCCTCCTGATCATATTACACCTGAAGTTAGCCTGTATTGCTGCTTTTTCCTGGTGTGTTACACCAACAGGCATTTGCGGCACTTACAGCGGGCGGAGTGTGCCTCCTGATCATATTACACCTGAAGTTAGCCTGTATTGCTGCTTTTTCCTGGTGTGTTACACCAACAGGCATTTGCGGCACTTACAGCGGGCGGAGTGTACCTCCTGATCATATTACACCTGAAGTTAGCCTGTATTGCTGCTTTTTCCTGGTGTGTTACACCAACAGGCATTTGCGGCACTTACAGCGGGCGGAGTGTGCCTCCTGATCATATTACACCTGAAGTTAGCCCGTATTGCTGCTTTTTCCTGGTGTGTTACACCAACAGGCATTTGCAGCACTTACAGCGGGCGGAGTGTGCCTCCTAATCATATTACACCTGAAGTTAGCCTGTATTGCTGCTTTTTCCTGGTGTGTTACACCAACAGGCATTTGTGGCACTTACAGCGGGCGGAGTGTGCCTCCTGATCATATTACACCTGAAGTTAGCCTGTATTGCTGCTTTTTCCTGGTGTGTTACACCAACAGGCATTTGCGGCACTTACAGCGGGCGGAGTGTGCCTCCTGATCATATTACACCTGAAGTTAGCCTGTATTGCTGCTTTTTCCTGGTGTGTTACACCAACAGGCATTTGAGGCACTTACAGCGGGCGGAGTGTGCCTCCTGATCATATTACACCTGAAGTTAGCCTGTATTGCTGCTTTTTCCTGGTGTGTTACACCAACAGGCATTTGCGGCACTTACAGCGGGCGGAGTGTGCCTCCTGATCATATTACACCTGAAGTTAGCCTGTATTGCTGCTTTTTCCTGGTGTGTTACACCAACAGGCATTTGCGGCACTTACAGCGGGCGGAGTGTGCCTCCTGATCATATTACACCTGAAGTTAGCCTGTATTGCTGCTTTTTCCTGGTGTGTTACACCAACAGGCATTTGCGGCACTTACAGCGGGCGGAGTGTGCCTCCTGATCATATTACACCTGAAGTTAGCCTGTATTGCTGCTTTTTCCTGGTGTGTTACACCAACAGGCATTTGCGGCACTTACAGCGGGCGGAGTGTGCCTCCTGATCATATTACACCTGAAGTTAGCCTGTATTGCTGCTTTTTCCTGGTGTGTTACACCAACAGGCATTTGCGGCACTTACAGCGGGCGGAGTGTGCCTCCTGATCATATTACACCTGAAGTTAGCCTGTATTGCTGCTTTTTCCTGGTGTGTTACACCAACAGGCATTTGCGGCACTTACAGCGGGCGGAGTGTACCTCCTGATCATATTACACCTGAAGTTAGCCTGTATTGCTGCTTTTTCCTGGTGTGTTACACCAACAGGCATTTGCGGCACTTACAGCGGGCGGAGTGTGCCTCCTGATCATATTACACCTGAAGTTAGCCCGTATTGCTGCTTTTTCCTGGTGTGTTACACCAAGAGGCATTTGCGGCACTTACAGCGGGCGGAGTGTGCCTCCTAATCATATTACACCTGAAGTTAGCCTGTATTGCTGCTTTTTCCTGGTGTGTTACACCAACAGGCATTTGTGGCACTTACAGCGGGCGGAGTGTGCCTCCTGATCATATTACACCTGAAGTTAGCCTGTATTGCTGCTTTTTCCTGGTGTGTTACACCAACAGGCATTTGCGGCACTTACAGCGGGCGGAGTGTGCCTCCTGATCATATTACACCTGAAGTTAGCCTGTATTGCTGCTTTTTCCTGGTGTGTTACACCAACAGGCATTTGCGGCACTTACAGCGGGCGGAGTGTGCCTCCTGATCATATTACACCTGAAGTTAGCCTGTATTGCTGCTTTTTCCTGGTGTGTTACACCAACAGGCATTTGCGGCACTTACAGCGGGCGGAGTGTGCCTCCTGATCATATTACACCTGAAGTTAGCCTGTATTGCTGCTTTTTCCTGGTGTGTTACACCAACAGGCATTTGCGGCACTTACAGCGGGCAGAGTGTGCCTCCTGATCATATTACACCTGAAGTTAGCCTGTATTGCTGCTTTTTCCTGGTGTGTTACACCAACAGGCATTTGCGGCACTTACAGCGGGCAGAGTGTGCCTCCTGATCATATTACACCTGAAGTTAGCCTGTATTGCTGCTTTTTCCTGGTGTGTTACACCAACAGGCATTTGCGGCACTTACAGCGGGCGGAGTGTGCCTCCTGATCATATTACACCTGAAGTTAGCCCGTATTGCTGCTTTTTCCTGGTGTGTTACACCAACAGGCATTTGCGGCACTTACAGCGGGCGGAGTGTGCCTCCTAATCATATTACACCTGAAGTTAGCCTGTATTGCTGCTTTTTCCTGGTGTGTTACACCAACAGGCATTTGCGGCACTTACAGCGGGCGGAGTGTGCCTCCTGATCATATTACACCTGAAGTTAGCCTGTATTGCTGCTTTTTCCTGGTGTGTTACACCAACAGGCATTTGCGGCACTTACAGCGGGCGGAGTGTGCCTCCTGATCATATTACACCTGAAGTTAGCCTGTATTGCTGCTTTTTCCTGGTGTGTTACACCAACAGGCATTTGCGGCACTTACAGCGGGCGGAGTGTGCCTCCTGATCATATTACACCTGAAGTTAGCCTGTATTGCTGCTTTTTCCTGGTGTGTTACACCAACAGGCATTTGCAGCACCTACAGCAGGCGTAGTGTGATTCCTGCAAAATATACTCCTGAAGCTAGGCCTTATTGCTGGTTTTCCCATTTCCCTGCAGGCCATTAGAATGTCTGGAAGGCAAACAAGGAGAGGCAGACAGTCAGGAGCCAATAAAAGAGGGCAAGCAGGCTATGTGCCTAGAGACAACAGTGCTGGTCGTGGACGCGGTGCATCGCCATCAGCACGTGGCCATGGGACACGCTTGTCCTTTTCAGCAACTGGACGTGTTGAGCCGCATCATGCCGAAGACTTGGTAGAGTGGATGACCAAGCCCTCCTCATCCTCCTCATCCTCTCTCACCCATGCTCAGGGTACTGGCAAAGCAGCTGCCAAAGCGTCCTCTTCCCTGGTATCAATGTCATCATCAGTCACTCCTTCCCTAGACCAACCATGTCCTCCTGAGGAGTCCCCCGAACTGTTTGAGCACAGTGTTGGGTACATGCTCCAGGAGGATGCCCAGCATTTCGAAGGGTCTGATGATGATACCCAGCTAGAGGAAGGCAGTAGCGTGAGAGCAGAGAGAGGGGATGCTCAAGAAGGACACCTATCTGGCAGTCATGTTCCAGCAGCTGCAGCATACTGCCAGATTGGCTCCAGTGATGAGGAGGGAGGGGATGATGAGGTCACTGAATCCACGTGGGTGCCTAATAGGAGAGAGGAGGAGGAGGAGGAGGAGGCACATCTCCAATGAGGCAGGATGCCCTCGGGGGGCCAGCGTAAGGGCAGCACACCGACGGAATCACACCGCAGAGCTCCGCCTGTGCAGGGCGCTGCCCCTGCCCGTTATTCAAAAAGTTCTTTGGTGTGGCCCTTTTTTGAGTCGAGTGCATCAGATCACACAGCTGCTGTTTGCAACATATGTCTCAAGTGTACATCGCGTGGCCAAAACATCACTCGCTTGGGCACCACATGCTTGACCAGACATATGTTGACCTGCCATGCAGCTCGTTGGCAAGCCTACCTTAAAGACCCACACCAAAGAACAAAGCGGACCTCTTCTTGCACCGCATCAGCTGGGATCTCCAACCCCACTATACCTTCAGTCCTCTCTGAAACCTGCACTGAGAGGAATGAAGGTGTAGAAATAGGTGTGTCACAGCCAAGTACTTGCGGGCACTCTGCTAGCAGTACACCGACGTCCGATTCTAGCAGGCAAATTTCCCTGCCCCAGCTGCTGGACCGTCGAAAGAAGTTCACTCCCAGCCACCCACATGCCCAGCGGTTGAATGCTAGCTTGGCTAAATTGCTAGCGCTTCAACTGCTGCCTTTTCAGTTGGTAGACTCGGCCCCCTTCCGTGAGTTTGTGCAATGTGCGGTTCCTCAGTGGCAGGTTCCCAAACGCCACTTTTTCTCACGGAAGGCGATTCCGGCTCTCTACCGGCATGTGGAAGGCAATGTCTTGGCCTCGCTGGACAGGGCGGTCAGCGGTAGGGTGCATATTACTGCTGACTCATGGTCCAGCAGTCATGGACAGGGACGTTATCTTTCTTTCACGGCCCATTGGGTCACTATTTTGGCACCTGGGAAGGATGCAGGACAAGGTGCAGTAGTGTTGGAGGTTGTTCCACCGCCACGCCTCCCAAATGCTACTACTGGTTGTGACACACCTCTGTCCTCCACCCCCTCCTCTTCTTCTTCCTCCATGGCCTCTTCCTGTGCTTTGTCCTCGGAACCAGCGGTGATCCATAGGCGTTCAAGGGGCTACGCAAGTACGCAGGCAAAAAGATGCCATGCCGTGCTTGCGCTGGTGTGTTTGGGGGACAGGAGCCACACTGGGGCAGAGGTTCTGTCTGCACTGCAGGGGCAGGCCGAGAGGTGGTTGACGCCACGCCAGCTTAAGCCAGGAATGGTAGTTTGCGACAATGGCACCAACCTCCTCTCCGCTCTCCGACAGGGACAACTGACCCATGTGCCCTGTGTGGCTCACGTCCTTAACCTGGTGGTGCAGCGGTTCTTGGGCAGGTACCCGGGCTTACAGGATGTCCTGAGGCAGGCCAGGAAAGTCTGTGTGCGTTTCCGCAGATCTTATAATGCCAGTGCTCGCCTGGCTGAGCTGCAAAAGGAGTTGAACCTGCCCAAGAACCGCCTTATATGTGACATGCCCACCAGGGGGAACTCAACGTTGGCCATGCTGCAGCGGCTGCACACGCAGCAGAGGGCCATCAATGAGTACCTGTGTGACTACGGCACCAGGACAGGGTCAGGGGAGCTCGGGTTTTTTTCACCACGCCAGTGGGGCATGATCAGGGATGCATGCACTGTCCTGGCACCATTTGAGGAGGCCACGAGGATGGTGAGCAGTGACAGTGCATGCATCAGTGACACTGTACCTCTTGTCCACCTGTTGGAACATACGCTGCGTGGAATAATGGACAGGGCACTTGAGGCAGAACAGAGGCAGGAAGAGGAGGACTTCCTTGCCTCTCAAGGCCCCCTTTACCCAGACAGTTTTCCTTCTGTCCCACCCATCGCACAGGAAGAAGAGGAGGAGGAGGAGGATTGTGTCAGCATGGAGGTGGAGCCTGTCACTCAGCATCATCAGCAGCAGTCTTTTAGGGATGATTTACAGTCCCAAGAAACCAGTGGACTTGTACGGTGCTGGGAGGAGGTGGCTGCGGATCATGTCGTCCTTAGTGACCCAGAGGACTCCGGACCGAATGCCTCAGCTAACCTACGCTGCATGGCCTCCTGATCCTGCAAAGTCTGCGGAAGGATCCTCGTATTCTTCGGATCAAGGAGAGGGACCATTAATGGCTGGCCACTCTCCTTGATCCACGGTACAAGGGTAAGGTTGCGGACCTTATCTTACCGTCGCAGAGGGAGCAGAGGATGAGACAACTCCGGGAGGCCTTGCAGAAAGGTCTGTGCAACGCATTCCCAGAGACTGGGAGGTTACAAACTCCTGGTCCTGGACAACGAGTTGCTGAGGCTTCGGTCAGTCAAAGAAGGAGCGGTGGGGAAGGTGGCTGTCTGACCGATGCGTTCAGACAATTCTTTAGTCCGCAGCCCCAAGGTATGATCGGTTCCAGCAACCATCGCCAGCGTCTGATATACATGGTGCAGGAATACCTAGGGGCAAGGTCAGACTTGGACACCTTCCCCACTGAAAATCCTCTGGCTTACTGGGTCTTGAGGATGGATCACTGGCCAGAGCTTGCACAGTATGCAATTGAGCTACTGGCCTGTCCTGCATCCAGCGTTCTTTCAGAACGCACATTCAGTGCTGCTGGAGGATTTGTCACGGATCACAGAGTGCGCCTGTCCACCGACTCTGTTGATCGACTGACCTTCATAAAGATGAACCAGTCTTGGATCACCACCAGCTACCAAACACCTGAAGCTGATATAACAGACTAATTTATTTTCAAATGTCACATCCCTTCAAGACTGATGCTGATGCTGAGAGACTGTCCTGTTATGTTGACTGACTATCCTCCTCCTCCTCAATGATCCGATTGATGAAGATAGCTTGGAAGAACATTTGTTTCTGGGTGCCGCCACCAGTGGCTAAGGCCCAATTTTTCAGCCCCTGTTTAACAGGGGCATGTAATTACAATTTTTTATGCAATGCTTTGCAGCAGGGCTCATTTCTGCACTCCAACTAGAGTATCTGGGAGAGGTTGCAGTGTCGTGGCACCAGCACCAGTGGCTAAGGCCCAATTTTTCAGCCCCTGTTTAACAGGGGCGTGTAATTACAATTTTTGATGCAATACTTTGCAACAGGGCTCATTGCTGTGCTCCAAGTACAGTATCTGTGAGGGGTTGCAGTGTTGTGGCACCAGTGCCTAAGGCCCAATTTTTCTGCCCCTGTTTAACAGGGGCATGTAATTACAATTCTTGATCTAATAATTCACAGCAGGGCCCATTCCTACGCCCACCAAGAGTAACTGTGAGGCCTTACAGTGTTGTGTCAACACCACCACCACCAAAGGCCCAATTTTTCAGCCCCTGTTCAACAGGGGCATGCAATTACAATTCTTGATCTAATAATTCACAGCAGGGCCCATTCCTGCGCCCACCAAGAGTAACTGTGAGGCCTTACAGTGTTGTGTCAACACCACCACCACCACCACCAAAGGCCCAATTTTTCAGCCCCTAGAAGGCAAATTCTCTCCTGTAAGAGTTAATATGGGAAAAAAAGTGTCTCCTCTCCACTGATGCTTTATCACCAATTATTGTTTCAATAAAAACCCCAAATTTTCAAAAAAACATTTGTCATTAGGACGGAAAGTGAGGTGAACTGTTCTGAACAGGTGCACACTGCACAGACAGCAAAACAAATGTTACAGGGGTGATAACCCTTCCCTATGTTTTCCAAAAAGCTTAAAAATAGATTTTTTTGGCTGTAGCTACACTTAAACAATTGTACCTGTTCAAAATTACAAACAGATTCTACATAAGAACAAACCTACAGTCCCTGTCTTGTATGCACCGCCTGTATACGGCTGTTCAGAGTATATAGGGCCTTTTTTATTTTGTGTGCGGGGTTCCCCTTAATATCCATACAAGACCCAAAGGGGCTGGTAATGGGCTGGGGTAGGGGGGGGGGGGGGCTGTGATGGGGTAGCTATGCCATTTTTCTTAAAGATTTTCATCCATATTACCGGGACCAGACATTACATTAAAGCCGCAAGCAGTTTTAAATGGCTTTTTTTCCTTTAGAAATGTAATTTTGTGCAGGGACAGTTCTAAACACGGGAAACACGTGGCACTTCACAGGCATACTTTAGACACCCCCAGGTACGATATTTAAAGGAATATTTGACTTTTTTTTTTCACTTTATGCATCATTAAAATGACTGCTCCCGAAAAACGGCCGTTTTTAAAACTTTTTTTTTGATTGATACATGTCCCCTGGTGCAGAACCCGGGTTCCCAAACCCTTTTTAGGACAATAACATTCATAATAGTCGTTATAATTAGCACTTTAGATTTCGAACATTCGCATCCATTGTATTTAATAGGGTTCTAAAGTTTGTGCGAACTTTCAGTCCGTTCGCGGGTTCTGGTGCGAACCGAACCCGGGGGTGTTCGGCTCAACACTAATTGCCACACAGTCACCCCTGACACTTCAGTGCTCCCAATATAATCCCATATATTGTAGCCTACAGTCTGTCTGGTCTTCACATATATTTCTACTTGAAAAATGCGTGTTTCATTTCGTGCACGCGCCTAACGCATGATAACACACCCAACGCGGTTATCTTTTCCGAGCTGCAGTAAACAAACACTGTTGCACTTTGTCGTTTATCAAACTTAATAAATAATTGTATTTTACTCTCACTTTTGTCAGGCACAAAGTCACATAACACAGCCCTGGAAGTGACTGCCATTAGCAGCTAGACACAGACCAAGAGATGCACTGCCTGCCTGCCCAGCTAGGTTAGCAAGACCGAAAAAAAACACAATAGAAATGCACATAAACATAAATCTACTTTGCTGACATCAAACTTGGAGAGGAGAGAACACAAGTTTACCTGATTATTGTTCCCGCAATTCACTCTCATGGTGTTTTTTTTTCCTCTTTTCGTGACCAGAAGGATAGTTTCACTTAATTTTTTCATGGATTTTGTAAATATTAATTGACGCGCTATGACATGAGGGGGAGGCGGGGCCTCAAGTAATTTGCTGGGCCCTACGCAGCTTGCGTAGTGAGCGTATAGGGCAGATCGGCTCTGGCTGTAGTATAGTAATAACAAGAATATCTGCAAGGTCTGACCCTGTCACGGGGAGGAGATTAAAATGAGATAATTTAGAGGTAATATTGCCTAGCACTTATGGTCAGTTATGACCATTATTTTTGGGAATTTCCTTTTTTGGAAACCATCCTTGCTGAGTGTCGGTCTTTCATAACCACCTCAGCTCCCACCAGCGACACCCCTCTGTGGTTTTCTTATTCATGTCGGCACACTGCTACTGCATAGATACAGACAATGTAAGTACTGTTGAGAGTGGTTTTGGGAGGTACCTCTGAATATCTCATTTTAATTTCAATAGCTCTTTATTGGTTTTTATCATATCAAATTGCTGATACAATAGCAGCAGGCATGTGAAGTCATGGCATATCTGTAATAGTACATATCATACAGAGGGTTATACCGCCGTTACATAACAACTTACAATCACACATCCTTTAAAAAACTTGTGATAACTATCTATTGTATCAGCATACAGCTCCAATAATTCCCCTGTCTGCACAAGGGGTTGGGAATGAATAGTAAGGAACAACAAAAGGGTTGAAAGTACAATTTTGAAACACGCGCGCTTATTGGAATTTTGCGCAAACAGACAAAAACTAACTATTCATCACATTCAGCGTAAACCAGAAAATTGTTTCCTCATTGGGTAACGGAGTAGTGTCAATTCCCAGTGAATCTCTTATACCAATCCGACCATGGTTTCCAACGCAGGCCAGCTCCATGAAGTTGGCCCTGTGTGGAAGCAAACAGCAGCTCATATGTGGTGTGAGTGTGGGTAGTTATTATTACTTCTTGTATAGAAGGAGATACATGATCTTTCCAGTGGTGGGTTAGCACCAGTCTTGCGCTCAGTAGGACATGAGTGGCTACCATTCTAGCTTCTACAGGGAGTGACTCGATGGATAGTAATAAAAGAGCCAGACCTGGAGATATAGGGATTTTGATCTTTAAGATTCGTGTGAGCAGTTGAAATACTGCCGTCCAATATTTAGTTAAAGCAGGATAAGACCATAAAATATGATAAAGTGTTCCGACCTCCCCACAGTTCCTCCAGCATAGGGGAGAAGAGTGTGGGGCGAATTTTGCAATCCTATATGGGGTTAAGTACCATCTAAGTGATATTTTTTGGGTTATTTCCCTTAGGTTCACACTTTTAATAGCCGCATATGTTACTCTGAAAGCCTTTTGCCATTGGTCAGGGGTAAAAGTGATCCCTAGCTCTCTTTCCCAGGCAGACATTGCGGATGTTTTAGTAAACACGTCTTTGTTATTAAGCATCATATAAAACAGGGATATACCTTTAGTTTTAGTGTTTGGACTAGAGTAAAATTGGGTTATATTCCATGGTAAAGATATAGCAGTGATTGGGTGTGAGCGAAGGAAGTGGTTAATTTGTAGGTAAGTATAGTATTCATGGGAAGCTAGGTCAAACTCTATTTGAAGGGATTGAAAGGTTTTTGGGGCAGGCCCTATCATTATGCCCTCAACAACGTTTATCCCTTTAGTAACCCACCTCCCTATATTCAAGTCAGGTATAACAGCAGTCAAACTTTGTAATGGTAGTGACAATATAGAGTTTGTGGCGTGTTGAAAACGGAAAGTTATAAGTGTGTCCCAGGCTTGTAGGGATGCTAAAACCATGGGAGATAATGCTTTGTGCTGCAGGATGCTGTAGCAGCTTGTAAGAAGAAGATGGTAGAGGCTATGTTCATGAATTAGGGAGCTTTCTATTTCTGTCCATCTATTCTTTTTAGACGTAGGGAACCATGCCTTAAACTGAGCTAGTATAGTGGCTGTGTAATAGTCTTTCAAAATTACCATTCCTACACCACCTACTTTTCTAGTCATAACCAGTCTTGAGAAGGCACACCTCTCTTTCTTATCTTGCCATATGTATTTGTTGATTACTGACTGGGCAGTGGTGAAAAAAGAGTTAGGTACTGGTATCGGGAGAGTTCTAAATAAATAAGTTAGTTGGGGTAGGATAGTCATTTTAAAGGCCGCCAATCTACCTGACCATGAGAGTTCCACTTTAGCTAGATCTTGGAGTTTTGACCTTAGTTTGTCTACGAATGGGGTATAGTTAGCCTTGTATAGATCTTCTGTTTTTGGCGTTAGGGTGATACCAAGGTATTTAATCCCTACACTTTCCCATGAATACGGATACACTTTGGCCAGTTTCTTTTGTACTGCTTGAGGAACATTCAAACCCAGTATATAAGACTTGGATTCGTTCACTTTATAATAGGATAGGCGGCTAAACATTTGTAACATATGGTGTACCGAAGCCAGGGATTTTTCCACATCCGTGAGCATTAAGATAACAGCATCGGCAAATAGGCTGATGGTATGTGAAGAGTTATGCGTTTTAAACCCTGAGATGTGGGAATGACTACGAATGTGGCACGCCAAGGGCTCCATTAGCAAGTTAAATATTATTGGTGATAGTGGGCAGCCCTGACGTGTCCCATTCGTAATAGTAAACGGAGTTGAAAGGACTCCAGACGTGTACACCTGGGCCGTAGGGCTGGTGTAAAGGGCCATGATAGCAGAGAAAATATGACCTGTGAAGCCAAAAGCGGATAGTACCTTGGCCAGATACCCCCAGTGTATGCGGTCGAACGCCTTCTCTGCATCCAAGGCCAGGAGCAGAGAAGACGTTCCCGTCAGGTTTGCATTGTGAATGATGTTTATTAGGCGCCTAGTGACATCTGAAGTCTGGCGCCCTTTAGTGAACCCAGATTGATCAGGGTGAATAAGATCAGGGAGAACGTCTGTTAACCGTTGTGCGATGAGTTTTGCATACAATTTCAAATCGGTATTATGAAGTGAGATAGGCCAGAAGTTCTGCGGGATGGATGGGTCTTTCCCTGGCTTGGGTAGTGTTATTAACAGCGTCATTGAATAAGCAAACCAAGTGGGGTGATAGGATCTGTTTAAACGTTTTGTAATATTCCCCTATAAAAAGACTGAAGGGTAAGTTCAACTGTTGAAGTTGGCCTGTTGTTAGCTGAGGAAGGGACAGTTTGGCTAGGAACTTAGCTATCAGCTCCGGATCAGGTTGGTGAGTAAGGGGATCTTTCTCTAAGTTGTAAAGGGATCCATAGTAGTTACTGAAAGCATCCGCAATATCTTTAGGATGATAATGTTTATCATTAGTGGTAGGGTGGACTATGTAAGGGATTCTAGCTTTATACCTGCAGCCACGCAGGTGTTGGGAGAGAGACTTCCCCGCTTAATTGCCGTTGGCATAATAATAAGTCATTTTTAGGCATCTGGTAGACTTCTCAAAGTCCTCCAGAAGACAAAGTCTGAGATCATATCTGATTTGTGATAGTTTGTGGGATATGGAGGGCGAGGGATCCTGTTTGTTTTGGGTTTCCAGATCACGGATGCTGTCAGTAAGTTATTTTATGCGTCTTTGCCTCTGCCTCTTTACCCCTGCTCCTAGTTTGATAAAAATTACTCAACATTCTTTGACTCAACATTTGCGGCAAAGACATATGGTTAGCTCTTGTGTGAGCATTTGGGCTGTGCAGTGGCTCAGAAGTGTGTTTCCTGCATGCACAGGATGTCACTCTTGAATTGTAAGGCTTCAGACCACAGTGATTTGCGCTTAGCTGGGTGATTGAGATCTTTTGAGTTAATAGATAGAACAGTCATCCCCATGTGGACGGTTTAAGGATGCTATGCTGAAGTTCCTTTAAGAGGAGAGCTGGATCTTGTGGAGAGTGTTTCCCCCAGTGGTCAGAGAGAGAATGTCCTCTTGTAGTGAAAAGAGTGTGTAGAAACTTTGGCTGAGGTACTCACGTTCTGATGATGCACCGTAGATGGGCATGTGGGTAGATTGACTGTGCTTTGGTGTAGGATCTTGAAGTCAGCACTGCGTCTCTTCCGGCATGGGAATCGATAGTGTAAAAATTCCTGAATGTGACACTTAAGAAGTTGCCATTTGCTAGTTGGAGCAGACTGTGATGAATAGTAAGAAAAAATGATAAGAAAAAGCATAACAAAAAAAATTGTAGAACACAACTGCTGTTCAGATTCCTGAGAAAAATAGAACATTTTGGACCCAAGGGTTAACTGAATGGGTCAATACGATTTACTGTTCACTCGAATGCAGCTGGCTGCTGCTCAAATGTAATTAGAGGGTCAAGTTCATGGCTGAGAGGGCTACCTATCCCCCCCCACCTGGGGCTTGTAGTTCCTGGACATGCCTACCAGGTTCTGGCGTGTTTCTTAGAATTTTTTGCAGTGACCATTCTCCATTCTGACTCCACAGGTTGTGCTTTTTTTGGAGGATTGGAGTTATTGTCCAAGTCAGGGACAATGTGCCATTCCTTGAGCAAGGATAGGCCTTTTTCTAGCGATGTCACACTCACAACGTGCGTGTTCCCATATTTGGTGATAGTGATATTGGTCGGGTACTCCCACCTGTAAGATATCTGGTGGTTCCTGAGTGCCTTGGTGATGGTGAACAAGCTTCTCCTTTTTTTCAATGTATACTGCAACAAGTCTGCATAAAATTGCAGGTGCTGGTATTGGGGTGAGATGCGTTCCTTGGTACGCGTGGCCGCCATGAGCTGCTCTTTGGCGTGGTAAAAGTGTAATCTCAGAATCACATCTCTCTGTATTTGATCAGGGAGGTAGGATGGTTTGGGGAGGCGATGGATCCTATCTATAGTGACATCCAGCACGGTCAGATCAGGAAGGAGTTCTGTAAATAGGTTAGTGGCGTAGGCCCTCAGATTCCCCTATTGGACGGACTCAGGGTTACCTCTTATTTTCATGTTATTCCTCCTGCTCCTGTCCTCCATGTCTGCCATTTTTGCCTTAATACCCTCCATCTCGTCCTCATTCTCCTCCTGAGCATCCACTAAGTCATTTATAGTGGATGCAAATTCCCCCATTTTACATTCGATGTGATCCACCCTTGATTCCACCTCCTGTATGTCTGTGTGAAACTTTTGCATGCAGGACATCATGTCAGTCTGTATAGTGCTTCGTAGTGAAAGCAGCATATCTTTCAGCACAGTGTCCATGACAGGCTGATTAGTGGTGGGGAATTTCTCTATTCTGTTGGGTAATTCCCTAGTGTCCTCCCCTGAGTCAACCTCCGGCCCTGTCACCGGACTGCATCCAGAGCCATTCATCCTGAATCTAGCCTTAGCAGGGCTGGCTGATTGTGGTGTGTCTGGGCAGGATTGGGGACTCACAGGAAAAGCACAATTTTTGCAGCGAGAGGTGGATAAAGGTGGAAGGGAACGAGTGTTATGGGCTGGGGTTGATAAGGAGCTGGCGCCATCTTGCCTACCTCCTTGATGCCGATATTTGTAGAACTCGTCAGTTTTTGCGGCTTTCTGTTATCCTTCCGTGTTTTGGTCATGATCATCCGGTCGTGGAGGGAGTCTGTCACCAGGCTGGGGTGTGTGTATGTCTCCTGGGAAGCCATTCTGTGCCGCTGTGTGTCCCGTTGTAGAGGAGCTCCGCTCTTAAGCATCCATCACGGTCCACGGTTAGCCACGCCCCCTAATTATCTCATTTTAATGTCCTTCCCGTGACAGGGTCAGACCTTGCAGATATTCTTGTTATTTCTATACTACAGCATTCAATTTCTATGTGCATGCTCCTGAAGAGTGGATGAATCCACAAAATGCATAGAGCTACTATATGCCGTGTTTTTATGCCAACTATATGTTTTATCTATTTAGTGATCACTTGTATTATGTGATTTGTATTATTAAGTGGAAAATTGTAATTGCTGTATGGTTATCCATCGAATGAATTATAATGGTTTTCTATGTTTGCCCATGACTACCCTCATGTAACTTATCATTGATTTCAAATAAATGTAAACTACTTACACCTGCCTGCTTCATTCAAAGTCCCAACCCTAGTGCCCTGTACACACGATCGGATTTCCAATGGAATAAAATCCGATGGAATTTTCCGTCGGAATTCCGATTAAGCTGACTTCCATCCGTCTTGCATACACACCATCAGACAAAATTCAGACCGTCCAAAACGCTGTGACATAAAACACTCCGACGAGCAGAGAAAAATGAAGTTCAATGCTTCTGAGCATTCGTCAACTTGATTCTGAGCATGCGTGGGTTTTTTCTCCGTTGGAGTTCCACACAGACGATCGGAATTTCCTATCGGTTTTTTTTTCCATCGGAAAAATTTAAAACATGTTCTATTTTTTTACACCGATGGAAAAAAGTCAGATGGGGCTCATACACAATCGTTTTTTCCAATCTGACTTTTTTCATCGGAAAAAACGATCGTGTGTACAGGGCATTAGTCCTCTTGTTTATGTCAATTAGATAGGGATGGAGGCAACTGACCTTACCCGGTCACCGCCTCATTTAAAGTCCCCACGTTTTCTTCTAAAAAAACACTAATGTAAGCTGGCTCTGCCACTGATGATGATTGTATGGGAGTACAGAAAGGACTGACCGACAATGTAGGGGGCACACAGTTATACTGGACTGACCTCTAATATAACTGGGTACACTGAGCACTAGGCTCTAATGTAAGGGAGCACATTGAGTATTGAGTACCAATGTAAGGGAGCACACTGAGACCTGACTGCCATGTGTGGAAGCAAACCAAGCACTCACCACCATGGTAAGGTGACGCACTTAGCACTGACCACCAATATATGAGAGGCACAGTGACCACCGATGTAAGGGGGCACACTGAGCACTGACAGCTAATGTAAGAGGGTACACTAAGCACTGACCACCAGTGTAAGGGAGCACACCAAGCACTGATCACAAATGTAAGCTCCAATGTAGGATTTCACATTGACCACCGTTATAAGAGGGGGGACACAGACTACTAATATAAGGGGGCATATTGAGCACTGACCACCAATGCAAGGCAACAGGGACCACATTGAACACTGTCCGCCAGTGAAAGCAAGTGCACTGACCACCAATGTACGGGGACACACCGAGCACTGACCACTAATGTGAGTGTAGCGGGTGTTTGATTTTTGGGAAAGCATCTGGGTGGTGGTGTAACCCAGATGCATTCATTGTCAGGGAATTTGAGGCCTTTTTTGGTTCTTGGAGGACTCTGGTGGTGTGAGGTTCTCTGTGGCCTGCAGGCGGCGTTGTCACCATGGGCCGAGGTTGAACGCTCACCGCAAGACTGCTTCCTTTTTGTCCTTTTCTGGCGCAGGTACAGCAGGGAACCTGCTGTGACGCAAAAGGCGAGGGGATAAAGGGGGCGGATGCCCTGACCTTGGGGTTCAGAGTCGGAGGACGCAGCCGCACCCAGGCACCTTCAGCTTGGGTGCTGGCGTTCCGGAGTTCCGGACCCAGGTGCCCTTGACCTGGCCGGAGCGAGAGATGGAGTCCATCTCAGGCACCTTTAGCCTGGGGTGAGGTACTATGGCGGAAGCCTGGAGCTCAGTACCTTCGACTGAGTTCCGCAAGGGTGAAGGAATCCGAGGGGGCCCTAACTCCTTGGGTGCCCGTGTCTGAGGTCGAGAAGACTGGTGAGCGGAACTTCTCTGGAGAGTCCGGCGCAGCATTGCTGGTGACAGAGAGGCCCCCGGTGACTCCCTTGAACGGATTACCTTCCCCTGACAGGGGCTGTGCTAGCGAAGGTAATTCATGTTCTGTTCAATATAGTCAGCGGCAGTGACTATTCGCCACTGGTGATACTACAGTGGTTACCTCTATCTAGAAGAATTGTGCCTTGGCCTACTCCCCACAAAGACTGAAGTGGTATATGGGTCTCAACCTGTCTGTGCTGTATGACTATTTATTGAGAAGAATAAATACGAGTTGGACACTTTCAGTGTGTGGAACTCTGGTTACTAGGAGCAAAGGGGAGTCAATCCGAGGAGAGGATTTGACTCTGGGACACATACACAAGCCCGATAGTTCTGGCCTTCGCCTCTACACCTTGGAGGACATGGGCCGTGGTGTATCTCATCCCTCCCCCCAGTGTTAACCCCTAGATGAGACAGACAAGCCATGAATGAGAAGGGGCGAGAGGGGTGAGGATGCTACACTTGGGGGCATCGTGTCCGGGATGTGTATGGTGTCTGAATTTGAACTTTGCTGCTTGGAGGAGTTCTGAGTAGGTCGGCCATATTGGCCAACGCGCCACGAGGCAAACCATAGCTGCGCAGTTCGTGGGCGGGGAGAAGTGAAAGCCCGCGAACAAAGGCAGAGTGTGGGAGGAGTCTGGCCATGTGGAAGGACACACGGGGAGATTCCGGCACGAAGGGGTCAGTGCGCATTGGAGCAGCAAACAGTCAGGATGACTTCAAGTACCCCATGGATTTCTGCTTCTTCTGTCACCGAGATGACTTCGTTTGCTGCCCAGATTACGGATACGGGAATAAGACTAAGGCCCCAGGGGCGGTTGGCTCTGTATACCTGCAGAGACATAGAGGACCTCGGTGTGATCTGTCCTGGCTGTTCGGGATTGATGGTCCAGTTGAAGCCGTTCGGGCTATGTGAGGTCTGCAAAGAGTTCCTCTTCGAGGTGGAGCCATCTACAAAAAGGCCTCGCGCCTTCCACCTCAACTACCTCACAGGGACTGCCACTCCGGAGGGGGAGATTGATGCCTGAGCGTTTCCTGTGCGCACTGACCAGGGCAACGTGACAGCCCAAGCGGAGATGAAGAGAGAGAAATCCGAGGATGTTGCCTCGGTCACCACAAGCCCCCTGCTCCCACCGCCGAAGAGGAAAGTTGGCCTGGTGATGGCATCCTGTGGTCGTGGAAGAGCTTCGCCCCGTCGCTTGCCTGGCCTGGATGGATCCGGAGGAAAGAGTCCTGGACGTCCATGTTATTCAAAAGGCCCAGGTGAGCCAGGGGTCGGGACTGTGTGTGTGGTTGGAGGTGTCGGGAGCCCAGAGTCGGTGGAGCCCATCGAAGGGGGTGATTCCGCGTCTACGGGGAATTACCTGCCCGCAGAGTGTTATGACACCTCCAACCTAGAGAAGCTATCAGATGCTGGTGATGATGGGGAGATAGATGAGATCTTCCACAAGAAGGGATGGGACAAGATGAAGCTACCCACGTCCCGTGTCTTAAGGGACTCACCTGTGTCCATTGGGGATAGTACGACCCGGGTGGAGGCTTCGGAGCTTAGGGAGGAATCTGGTTCCCTGTCTGTGATCCCACTTCTTGAACCATCAAGTGTTTCACCTGCTCCTGTTGTGGGAGTGCAGCGGGTATCACTGCGGGCTCCTAGGCCCAAATCTACAGAGGTGGTGACTGTACCTCACCATCCGGAGTCCATTGTTTTACCTGGAGTGGGAGACCGTGCCACAATGCCATCTCTGGCTAGGCTGCAGCGTCCTTTTTGCCAGAAAGTTGCCCGAGAATATGGGTGGGAATACCCATATCTACCCTGAGAGTTGCTCTACGAGGTGGAAGTTTTTCGGCAGCGATGGTACAATGATTTTATCTGGACTAATCTGAAAGTACCTCATGCACAACGATACCTCTCATGCTCACCTACAGTCACCAGAAAGTTAAGTTCAAGGACTGTAAGGCAGAGTGGATGGTAGGAAGGCATATCCATGCGGACAAAGTAGTAATTTGTCGGAAGGATGGAGGGAGCATTGAGTACCATGTGGAGGCTTTTGACCAACATTTGAAGCCTTTGTGTTTGCCAGATCCCAAGTTCTATTTGTAGGAGTAAGAGACTCCTTTTCATTTTTTTCTATTGCTACTAGATGACTGGAACTGTGCTCTATTTTTTTCCTTTCGCATGTTTTTACTCTTTGGAGAAATGGGAGCTATTGTTATTTTGGTTCTTTTTTTTTTCTCTTCTCCCAGCCAGAAAAAAAAAAAAGAGAAAAGAGAAATCAGTGACTTTGGGGTTTAACCAGAGCAGGGTCACTGCACAGAAGAGCAGAAGTTCATCTGGAGCTGATAAGTGTCTTTACCACGGCATTGTCACCAGGTGACAAACGATAGTTTGTTTTTTTTGTACACTATGCAACACTCATTGGAATGAATGGGTTTCTTCTTGGATAGACCCATTCGTTCCAAGCAGACACATATGTTATGTTAGGATGTGTGTTTTCTTTCTCTTCCCTCTGCAGGAGACTCGTCTATCAAGGCTGCTGAGGATGGGGTGGTCCTTAGATAGCTATGGGGAGGGTGAGATGTAAATATGTGAAAAATTTAGAGTATTTTATTGCAAAGTTAATTGTGTTATATACCTGTTTCTTTCCCAATTTAGGTCTTGGCACAATTCATGGCAAAATTGTTGAGTTTGGTCTCTGGGCCGAATTTATGTCACCATTTTCTGGGGACATGGGTTTGCACCAGACACTGGGGACCAGTGTCAAATCACCAGGGGGAGAGTGTAGCGGGTGTTTGATTTTTGGGAAAGCATCTGGGTGGTGGTGTAACCCAGATGTATTGATTTTCAGGGAATCTGAGGCTTTTTGTGGTTCTTGGAGGACTCTGGTGGTGTGAGGTTTCCTGTGGCCTGCAGGCGGCGTTGTTGCCATGGGCCGAGGTTGAACACTCACCGCAAGACTGCTTCCTTTTTGTCCTTTCCTGGGGCAGGTACAGCAGGGCGGGGAACCTGCTGTGACGCAAAAGGCAAGGGGATAAAGGGGGGCGGACGCCCTGACCTTGGGGTTCAGAGTCGGAGGACGCAGCCGCACCCAGGCACCTTCAGCTTGGGTGCTGGCGTTCCGGAGTTCCGGGCCCAGGTGCCCTTGACCTGGCCGGAGCGAGAGATGGAGTCCATCTCAGGCACCTTTAGCCTGGGGTGAGGTACTATGGCGGAAGCCTGGAGCTCAGTACCTTCGACTGAGTTCCGCGAGGGTGAAGGAATCCGAGGGGGCCCTAACTCCTTGGGTGACCGTGTCTGAGGTCGAGAAGACTGGTGAGCGGAACTTCTCTGGAGAGTCCGGCGCAGCATTGCTGGTGACAGAGAGGCCTCCGGTGACTCCCTTGGACGGATTACCTTCCCCTCACAGGGGCTGTGCTAGCGAAGGTAATTCATGTTCTGTTCAATGTAGTCAGTGGCAGTGACTATTCGCCACTGGTGATACTACAGTTGTTAGCTCTATGTAGAAGAATTGTGCCTTGGCCTACTCCCCACAAAGACTGAAGTGGTATATGGGTCTCAACCTGTCTGTGCTGTATGACTATTTATTGAGAAGAGTAAATACGAGTTGGACCCTTTCAGTGTGTGAAACTCTGGTTACTAGGAGCAAAGGGGAGTCAATCCGAGGAGAAGATTTGACTCTGGGACACATACACAAGCCCGATAGTTCTGGCCTTCACCTCTACACCTTGGAGGACATGGGCCGTGGTGTATCTCATCCCTCCCCCCAGTGTTAACCCCTAGACGAGACAGACAAGCCGTGAATGAGAAGGGGTGAGAGGGGTGAGGACGCTACATGAGTAAGCACACAAAACAACTAATGTTGTACATAGTCGTGACCCCTACACTAATTATGCTACATTGTGCATGATAAATTCCTATAGTCCTGACTGCTGTTCTACATACACTACATTATACTTTTACATACACTTTTTCAAGATGTTTATTGTCTTAACAGTTGATGGTTGCAAAGTAGTTCCCAAATATAGTAATATATTCATATTTAACATAGGCTCAGAGAAAGTGTTGGCTCTCTGTGTTTATTCTGTGTCCAGAAAAGAACATATAATGGGAGGCTTTTCTTTTTTTTAAATGATCCTTTATGCCAAGGTTTATGTGTGTCTATTATGCAACCCCAATTCCAAAAAACTTGGGGCACTGTGTAAAATCTACATAAAAACAGAATGCAATGATTTGCAAATCTCATAAACCATATTTTATTCACAATAGAAAATAGAAAACATATCAAATGTTTAACCGCTTTAGGACTGCCCGCCCACATTGTACTGTGGACAGGCAGCTCCTAAAGGCACAGCAACATACCTCTACATAGCTAGCCTCTTCCAGGTACAGGACGCACATGTGTGTCCCCTTTCCCCACTGACTCCCGCTGTGATGAGACACAGCAGGATTTTGTTAGCAGCCCAGATCCCTGTGTTGACAAGCAACACTGTACAGAGGGAACAATCTCTTTGTTTCTTCTCCCTACAAAGCAACAACCCTGCTCCATAGTGAGAGTCTGGTATTAACATTTCCTAGCTAAAAAGCAATGGCAGTGGTCTGGAGGAACTGCAGCGTCAGCATTGGATGGAGTGCTTGACTGCTGGCTGGCCTATGTACTTTTAAGCATGTAAATCTTTAAGATGGATCTCTGGCTTCTCTTCAGCCGGTAAGTTACTATACTTATACTACTTCACTGACACCAAAGATTGCTGTTACCAGTGGCTGAGGGTTCCTATGCTGGCAAGGGGTTATTGTGCAGGGGTGGTTTGTTTACCCTGATGATTGCTGGGGGTTATTGCTGGAAGTTATCATTGCTGTCCCTGGCACTTGCTAAGGATTATCATTGCTGGCCCTGACACTTGCTGAGAATTATCATTGCTGGCCTTGACACATGCTGGGGGTTATCATTGCTGGCACTGACACTTACTGGGGGTTATTGTTAGTATTTATCATTGCTGGCCCCTATACATGCTGGGGGTTATTACTTAGGGTTATTACTGATGTTATCATTAATGGCCCTGACACGTACTGGGGGTTATTGTTGGGTTTTACCATTGCTGGCAATGAGACTTGCTGGGGGTTATTGCTGGCCGTCCCATTTTCTGGGAGTTGTTTCTGACCCTGACACATGCCAGGGGTATTATCACTTGCACTGATGCCGCTGGGGCCTATTTTACTCCCACAATCTCTCCAGTGTAGCCCCAGGCAATGTTGTGTCTAAACTATAACAAAGCAAGCAGAGAAAATTGGCACACTACAAGCCATGCACCGTAAAGCAACCACATTTTTCTTCTAAAGCCCTTTAAAGTGTCACTTCTTATTCTTTTCAAATGTTAACAACTAGGGTTTATTTTTATGCCACCATTTATACAACTGATTTTTGCCCTTGCTGACCAGCAGTGTAAGGCACACCTCTAACCTCTGCACTTTGTATGCTTAACATTGTCTAAAAGGGGCTAGACATTCTGTGTTCTTAGTACACTGTAACTGGTTGCTATATAACATTGCATCTTTCATTTTCTAATTAAGCGTTTCTCCTTGTGTTATGTCTGCGGACTTAGCTCCCCCACTTATACTCCTAGCACTGACACAGTGATTTGAAGGCACAGTGGCAGCATTTGATAGGCACAGTGGCAGCGTTTCGGCACAGTGGCTGCGTTTGATGGGCACAGTGGCGGCATTTGATGGGCACAGTGGCAGCGTTTCATGGGCACAGTGGCGGCGTTTGATGGCACAGTGGCTGCGTTTGATGGGCACAGTAGCGGCACTTGATAGGCACAGTGGCGGCAATTGATAGGCACAGTAGCTGCGTTTGATGGGCACAGTGGCTGCGTTTGATGGGCACAGTGGCTGCGTTTGATGGGCACAGTGGCTGCGTTTGATGGCACAGTGGCTGCGTTTGATGGCACGGTGGTGGCAATTGATGGGCACAGTGGCTGCGTTTGATGGCACAGTGGCTGCATTTGATGGCACAGTGAGGCTGCAATTGATGTTTTTGTTTTCAGAATTTTTCAGTTTGTTTGGCCCCCCAAAAATTTTGAGCTACAGCCGCCACTGAGTTTTTATAATATTGGTACACTATGTTTTTTCCCTTCTGAGGATAAAAGGATTAGCATCTTAAAAGTTCCAAATTTTCATGTTTTTTGATAATCTTTAACTTCTTAAGGGATGTGCTGAGGTTGTCAAATATACCCTTTACTTTTGTAAGGCTACGTTCACATATATGCGAATTGGATGCATTTTAAATTGCATCTAATTGGCATAACATGTGAATCGGACCGGCTTTCAATGATGGAGCCAGTTCACACATGTACAGGGCGGCCGGGGAGTAGTTTTAAAAAGGGTCCAGCGCAATTTTCAGTCTGGTTCAGGTGCGGTTTCAGGTAAAAATTTGCACCTGAATTGGTGAACACTGGACTGCCGCACTGAAACTGTGGCCGCATATGTGAGAATCCAGCGTTAAGAATTCCATTGCTGTTGTATGTTTTTTTTGTTTATTATTTTTTAATTCAGCTCATTGCCTCCTGGACTTTTTCCCATAATCCACCAGCACGCAGGCTAGCACTACGATTTTATTGTCTTCCTTTTATAGCACTGGCAAAGCACTGCCATTAAAAATAGTCAAGAGCTGCCCCTTCTTTTCCCTCCACTACATTGAAGATCCAAGCTTGTAGAAGTACTTTCAGTATTTGACAATTCCAGTAGTGATGGTTACTGGTGTCCTCAGCTGCCCTCTGTGATTTACTCCTCTGGCCCCTACATCACTGCAGAACAAAGTAGTGACATGGGGTTCGGTGGAGGAAACTACAGAGCACAGCAGGAGAAAAGGGATGTGCCAAACGCTAAAGATTTTTTAGAAAGCTTAGATCTTCAGTGCATCAGAGTTTGGTGGCTGCGGGACAGGCATTCATTGTTTCTTTGCAGGGTTGGTTTTATTTTTAGACATGTTGGCCAACAAGCTACACAGATATAAATGGTCTAATCTGCTAAAATGTAGTCAGTGCAAAAAGTGCAGCCAATTTTGTGACTTAGACCAGTGGTATCCAAGATGCAGCCCTTTGCTTGACGTTATTCGGCCCATGGGGCACTATTATTCCTACTGATACAAGCCACAGATACCAACAGGGGGACACAATTCCTGCCACTGAAACCAATGAAGAGGCATTATTCCTCCAACTGACACCAATGATGGGGCTCTAGCATTTACCCTGATACCAATAATGGGGCACTATTCCTCCCACTAATACCAATGACGGTGCATTGTTTACTCCCATTGACGCCAGGGCATCTTCTACTTACGCTGGCCACATTCCGCCCCCTCAACGTCTGAAGGATAGTAAACTGGCCCTTTGTTTGGAAAGTTTGAAGACCCCTGATTTAGACAATCCTGCCACAATGTATGGTCACCTCCCCACTCCTTGGCTGCTATGTGTAGAATTACAGAGCAGCAGTACACTGGTGCTGTTAACCCTGTTCTCTCTCCTCCTGTAGACACATTCCTAGTATTAGACCAACAGCACTGTAATATGCAATAACTCACACTACTGGTCTACCCCCCCCCCCCCCCCCCCGGGCAGTCTGAGCTCTAAAGTGCAAGGGTCTGTATGAAGCTAATACAAAGACAAATATACAGCATAAACATTAGTAACATTTTAAAATATATTTTTTTGTTTTTTTGAATAATAAATAACTGGCTTAAACTTTTAATATCTGCCTTGAGTTTAAGCATTATTTTCAAAGGCCCGTTAAGGCCACACTTTTTCTAATTCCAAATCATAAGTATTTATGTTTAAGGTTGCAGCTCCCACTAACATCACAAAGAAGTGACTAGAGATTAAAACGAATGTAGAACTTTTATTTAACTAACGCTAAAGAGACCGCAAGGACAGTGGAGAATTGAACTGAGATACTTATAATTAACGTTCTAACATAAAAGAGACTATTCATCCTGTGGTTTACAACTACTTTTGTGGCAGTTAGTTATATATTTTTTTCCAGATAACAAATGTTAGCAAAAGTGCAGGAGGTTATGTATATATGTGATGAATACAATTCAGCCTCCACCGGTGCATTTGCCTAAATAGTGTTAGGGGAGTAATTATATCTCCCTATTAGGAAGGAAGATCCAGCATTAAACCTCAGAGTCCTGCCGTGACATACAGAAGTGCTAACAATAGCTGAAATAAAGGTTACGCGTAAGCTTACGGTTCTCTTCCTGGGAATTACAGCGTGAAGTAAAACATAATGATACAGGTGGAGGAGGGCTGGCCAAGTAAATAGCAGAGTGCAGAACACAGTGGAACGTTACTCACCTCTTGGAAGGAAGAGGCTACACCACCAGCAATCAGCACGTCTATTTCGTGTCAGGGTGAAATGAAGAGGAAAGCCACGTATAGATTAACATAGCGGTGTTTACTCATCAGCCCAACCTACACACAAACACCAGGGAATAATTTGATCAGGGGAAGAGATGGCACATCTATTGTCTCCAGAGCATTGACCCATCCTTCCCACATAAAATCACAGTCTAAACATCCACAACAATTTTAAAGGAAGATTTTTAAGTTAGCATGTATTAAAGGTGTATGTCAGTTGTAATGTTTGCATGTAAAGTGTTCCCGTATCAGTCTTAAAGAAGGTTACTGTTAATGCTACAGCATATAAAGGCATTTTAGACAACTATGCATCTCCAACCTTGTGGGAAGAGTTTGGGGAAACATGACGGTGCCTGGGTGCACAAAACCAGCTCCAGAAAGACATGGTTTGATTAGTTCGAAGGAACTCAAAGGGCTTGCACAAAGTCCTGACCTCTATACTATTGAAAACCAGCGAGACAATTCTGAACACAGATTACAAGCTAGGGCTTCTCAACCAACATGGTGCCCATTTACTCACCATGCTCAGATGCAGGTGCTGGACACCAGGGACGGCTGGTGCTCCAGATGGGGGGGCGGACGGCAAACAAACTACCCTCCCCACTGCCCCCCCCCGGTGGGTGGTACTCATGAGGTCAGTGGCAATGCAGAGCAGAAAGATCGCTCTGATGCTCCGATGACTACAGCCATCTTCCCTTCCGGATCTCCCCATACATCCTCCCCGTTCCCTTGTACTGGCCAATACGGTCCCTTCTCCTCTTGGCCAATCGCGCTCCTCCCGCTTCCTGATCGGCCGGGAGGACAATCAGTGTGACAATAGTGAATTTTCATTTGCAATTGTCGCACAACTGGATGGGCTCAGAGCGCAGTGCTCCGCACCCCGAGCCCACCATTTGTTTAAGCCAATTAGAGCCTCAGTCTAATCACGTGCTTAAAAAATAAAAAAAATCCATTGGAATCCATGCATCCAGCGCCCCGCATGTAGATTAGGGGGCACAGATGCATGGATAGGTGGACAGCGCCCCTGCGCCCCTTATGATTGGACTGCCACTGATGGACACTTTAACTCCTTTTTTCTTGGCTTGTAAGCGGATTGATGATTCACTGCCAGTGCCTACCAAGTTGGCGAAGGACACCTTCCATCCTCTTCATTCTCAGGGATGAGATAGAGTAGGGCACACACCTACAATAGGGAGAAACTCCACCATCTTAGATACTCACATTCTCCTGGCCTGAAGCCCACCTCCAATAACAAAGGAATGTCCACCTGTACAGTTTTTTAACAGACCTTACCGTGACAACTTCAGGTCCAGCCAGGCCCGGATTTACTCCCTTAGCCGCCCAAAGGCCAGGTCCTTCAATGCCCCCCCCACACACACGCACACACTATCACATAGGGGGCTTCTCAGCCCCCCCCCCCCATGTGATAGAAATGAGGTAAAAAAATTATAAACAATTAAATTACATTAAAATCCCCCCTCCCCCGCCAAAAAAAACCTGAAAGTACTTGTGATTTGCATATTGTGTTATTGAAGACATACCTAGTGTATTTGTGCACTGTTTTTTTACAATAATAACTGTAAATATATGCATTATGCAGCATACCCAGCAAGGAATTAAATACCTTTGAGTCAAATATTCTGCTTGGCACTGTAATTTCATCCTGGAGGGGGCCCAGAGGCAGAGCAGTTGTTAAGAGAGAATCATAGCTGCCTGGAAGATGTGGAGACATTGATGGGCAGTGCTTTTCTCAAAGGGGCGGATGTGATATTGAGCAGTGCTTCCATCCTGCAAATACATAACCACTGTGTACACATCCATTACTAATATTTCTTTTTCGTACATCACGGGACACAGAGCGACTTAGTCATTACTAATGGGTTATATAGATTACCTTCAGGTGCTGGCACTGGCCACTTCCAAACCGGAAGTACCCTCCCCTATATAAGCCCCTCCCATCCGGGAGCACCTCAGTTTTTTGCCAGTGTCTAAGGTGTTGGCCAAAGAGTAACATGTGTTTTCCTGGGCTTGCGTACAGGTTCTTTTGGGCCTTAGTAAGCTGTTCCGGATCCCACCAAAAAAGCTTCATAGCTAAACGGTCGGTACCCGGGCCTTGCAGCAGAAGAGCAAGGTTTTGCCTGTAATGCCTCTCTTAGGAGGGCTGGACCCTGGGATCCAGAGCTCTGGTCATACCCACGACCAAGATGTTGTCTGTGCAGGGTGCTATACAGGTCCAGGGGAGTGGAATCCTTGGGAACCCGGTCCCTGAAGGTTTAATTACAATGCCTGCCGTGATAGGTGAAGTTTGGGCTTCTGTGGACCAAACAAAGTCCTGCGGCGGGGATCAGGTAAGTGGGGGCCCCCAGGAACTTGGTTCTATTGGGGGACCCCCAAGCCTAATTTGTCTTTCTGTCTGTTACCTAACGGTATTCCCGCTAATATCTGTGTATGCCTGTAACTACTGAAAATGTAAAATTTTAATAGTAGTCAAGAAAAAAAAAAAAAAAAGGACCGCGGTACCTGTGTTAAACCACTAGAGGCCGCTGTGGTCCATTTTTCTTGTCATGTGGATCTTTGGTTTTCTCAAGTCAAAAGATCCAGGCAGTTGGTAAGTTTCTCTGTGGGAATCCACTTCCTCTGCCCTGTTGCTGCGCTCATCCACCGCACAGGCCCTCCGGCAAAAAGGGCCCTGGCTCCTAGTCCCTGATTGATTTTCGAAAAGGGCGCCAATGGCGCACGGGCGCGTGCGCGGGCGCGTGCACGCGCCTCCTATGAAAAAAAAGGGGCGGGGTGGGTGGATGACGCTCGATGCGCGCCGCGGCGCTTCTGCGCATGTGCAGGCGTCCCAGCATGTATAAAAGACACAGTACAAGTGTCAGCTGGATGCAAACAGAGCTAGCAACAAAACGGTGGCACACAGAGGCGGTTGATGCAGGCATCCCCATAGAAAGGCACTTTAGTGGACACCAGCTGGTATATAGCAGCAACTGTGTTAGACTATTACCAGCAAAATTGGTGTATGACGACGGGAATACCTCAGCTTTGTGCTTATAGGATATGTCGTCCAGACGCTCTGGAAATAGATCTTCCAAGAAGCGAAAGGGGTCTCCGTCGGGCTCTGAGGATTTTGGGCATGCTGTACTGCGCCAATCTTCCCTGAAATTTCAGAGGTCAGTAGCCGTAGGAACCCCGCAGGAGTACCTGGTACTGCGGCTGTCCCCAGTCCACCTGCTCCTGTATATATAACAGAGGAGGTTTTATCCTCAACTCTGGGAGGATTGGAAGAGAGATTAACAGCATTGATCGCTGCTTCCCTGTCACAGGAAAAGCACGTCCGATCTCCGTCTCCTCCTGCAGAGTGCCTGTAAGTGGAGGAACAGTCCCAGAGATCGACCTACCTGAAGGGGATCAGGTGAGGTTGATAAAGTTATAGAGGAATCAACAGTGGAAGAACCTTTCTCAGCATCTCAGGCTGAAAGATAATGGGTTCAGTCTCTGACTAACATGGTCCGAGCAGCATTTTAAA
This sequence comes from Rana muscosa, assembly GCA_029206835.1. NCBI lineage: Eukaryota > Metazoa > Chordata > Amphibia > Anura > Ranidae > Rana > Rana muscosa. The sequence goes on along the minus strand of CM055127.1, from coordinate 440,708,895 downwards.
TGCCTCTGGCGGAACCATCAACCACTACTGTCTCCTCGCTGGGGTCGCTGAAAGCTCCCCAGACTGTCTGTTCCTTCCCAATCCACCCTTTATTGGAAGGGTTTATTTACCAGGATTGGGAGCATCCTGTAAAATATTTACTCCCCCCAAGAGATTTCCAGTGATCTATCCCATGGAGGATAAGTTCATAAAAAACAAAAAAAATGGAGGGTCCCTACAGTGGACACAGCCATCTCTTGTGTAAATAAATCACTGACATGTCCAGTAGATAATGTTCCAATGTTCAAGGACCCAATAGATAAAAAATTGGAGTCTTTACTAAAATCTGCTTTCTCTACAGCAAGCATGGTGACACAACCTGCAGTAGCAGCGATTGGAGTCTGCCAAGCAATGAAAGATCAGTTGAAACAAGTCTTAAGGGACTTACCAGATCAGCAGGCTCTTGCCCTAGCTGACCTACCTAGAGCCTTGTGTTGCGGTGGACGCCATAAAGGATACAATCCAACAGGCATCCCGCTTTACGCTGTCTGTAGACATATGCGTAGGCTTCTATGGCTCAAAAACTGGTCTGCTGAAGCTCCCTGTAAGAAATTGCTGATTAGCTTCCCATTTCATGGAGAACGCTTATCTGGAGATGATCTGGACAAATATATCCAGAAAACTTCTGCCGGTAAAAGTACACTCTTGCCGGTTAAGAACAAGGGTAGAAGTCCTTCTTTTAAGAGGCCTACTTCTCCAGTCCCGGGCACATCGGCTGTGAAACAGTTCCGACGGCCTCCGCGGTCAAATCCAGGGGGCAGAAATCAGGGACAATCACAGGGTAACAAGAAACCCTGGGTCAAGAGAGGTACAAAACCTCCCCCTAAGTCATGAAGGGTTGCCCCCACTCAGTCGGGTGAGGGGAAGACTTCAGTTGTTCACAGAGACCTGGCGGGACACCATCAGAGATGGGTGATCTCCGCAGTAAGTCTGGGATACAGGCTGGAGTTAAAAGACATTCCTCCTGCCCATTTTATAAGGTCAAACGTGCCAAGCGATCCCCAGAAGAGTGGATCCCTCCTTCTGGCACTAGAGCAACTATTGCCCCAAGGGTAATCATGAAGGTTCCCTTGGAAGAAAACGGGTTCGGGTTTTACTCGAACCTTGTCACAGTCCCCAAACCAAATGGGGACATGAGGCCCATATTAAATATAAAAGGGCTAAACAAGTTCCTACATATCAGGACTTTTTCGGATGGAGTCGATCCGATCGGTGGCCACCGCCCTACAAGGGCAGGAATGGTTAGCCTCGATCGACATAAGGGATGCTTATTTGCATATTCCCATCTGTCCGGCCCACCAGAAATTTCTACGCCTTGCAGTAGAAGGGCGCCATTTTCAGTTCAGAGCCTTACCTTTCGGTCTGGCCACGGCACCACGAGTGTTCACAAAAATTCTGGCCCTACGATTGGCCAAACTAGGAACACAAGGTGTAACGATAATGGCATATCTAGACGACTTGTTGCTGATAGACCACTCAGTGAAAAAAACTAGAAGTGGTCGTTCACAAGATAATCAAGTATCTGGAATCTCACGGTTGCATTATCAACCGAGACAAGTCAGCCCTAAAACCAGTCAAAAGCCTGGAATACTTGGGGGCTAAGACTGGATTCAAATCAGAGAAAGATTTTCTTACCTCCAGAGAAGGTGTCGTCTTTGAAAGATTTGACCCACTTAGTGGGTACAAAAAAGAAAAACCATCCATACGCCTGTGTATAAGGCTGCTGGGAAAAATGGTGGCTTCATTCGAAGCGGTACCCTACGGTCAATTCCATTCAAGGAACTTGCAGAGGGCCATACTGTCAGCCTGGAACAAAAAAGTTCAGGCTTTAGACTTACCAATGTCCCTGTCCCCTTCCGTTCGCAAGAGCCTCCATTGGTGGTTGGTACCAGAATCTGGAAAAAGGGAAACCCTTCAGTCCGGTTTCTTGGAAGGTGGTCACTACAGCTGCCAGCCTCATAGGCTGGGGGGCAGTACTGGAGCAATGGTCTCTCCAGGGCAAGTGGTCAGAAGCAGAGAAGGCCCTGCCCACCAATCTCTTAGAGATACGAGCAGCCCGGTATGCCCTAGTAGCATGGACATCCAAACTCCAAGGGTCACCTGTCAGAATTCAATCAGACAATGCCACAGCAGTGGCATATATCAATCACCAGGGTGGCACCAGGAGTCGTGCAGCCCAGAGGGAAGCGAATTGCATCCTGGAATGGGCAGAAAGGTATGTCACAGCCATATCCGCGGTTTTCATCCCAGGAGTGGAAAATTGGAGAGCGGACTTTTTAAGTCGCCAGCAATTATGCCCGGGGAATGGTCTCTTCACCCCGAGGTTTTCCAGGCAATATGCCAGCGGTGGGGAACACCGGATGTAGATCTGCTAGCATCCAGATTCAACGCAAAGGTGGACAGATTTGTGTCTCGCACAAAGGATCCCCTAGCTTGCGGTTCGGATGCCCTAGTGTTCCCTTGGGATCAGTTCAAGCTGATATATGCATTCCCACCGCGATTAATCCGCAGAATCAGGGTAGAAAAGAAACCAGTGATTCTGGTGGCTCCAGCGTGGCCCCGAAGGGCATGGTACGCGGAGATTGTAAAAATGTCAGTGGGAAGTCCTTGGACCCTCCCACATCGTCCGGACCTGCTTTCGCAAGGACCGATATACTACCCTTCCTTACCAGCCCTAGGTTTGACGGCCTGGCTATTGAAGCCCACATTCTAAAAAAGAGAGGGCTCTCTAATCCTGTGGTATCTACCATGATCAATGCCAGGAAGCCGGTATCCAGGCAGATCTATTATAGGATCTAGAAGGCGTACATCACGTGGTGTGAGGCCAGGAAATGGCTTCCACGTAAGTACGTAATAGGTAGGATTCTGGACTTCCTACAGTGGGCTGTACATAGGAAGCTTGCCTTGAGTACTATCAAGGGTCAGACGGCCTTGTCAATATTTTTTTCAAAGGCCCTTGGCTTTGCATTCATTAGTCAAAGCTTTCATACAAGGAGTGATGCGTATTAGCCCTCCGGTTAGTATTCCCATATGTCCATGGGACTTAAACCTGGTTCTGTCGGTTCTACAGAAACAACCATTTTAACCATTGCGGCACATTTCCTTGGTTCTTTTCACCAGGAAATTGATTTTCTTAGTAGCCATTTATTCGGCTAAAAGAGTATCGGAATTAGCCGCCTTGTCCTGTAAGGAGCCATATCTGGTTATCCATAAGGACAGAGTAGTATTACGTCCTCATTCAGCCTTCTTCCTAAGGTGGTATCGAGGTGCCATTTGAACCAAGATGTGGTTCTTCCTTCCTTTTTCCCCAAACCTAGTTCGGTAGAGGAAAAGTTATTGCATTCTTTGGATGTAGTAAAAGCAGTTAAAGCTTATCTTAAAGCCACTGCTCAGATTCGTAGAACGGATACTTTGTTTGTTCTGCCGGAAGGCCCCAGAAAGGGTCAGGCAGCATCAAAAATCTACTTTAGCCAAGTGGATTCGACAGGTCATAATACAAGCCTATGGCTTGAAAAGGAGACCGCCTCCGTTCAAAGTTAGGGTGCACTCCACAAGAGCAGTTGGAACTTCATGGGCAGTGCATCACCAAGCCTCCCTGGCTCAAGTCTGTAAGGCCACAACATGGTCCTTAGTACACACGTTTACTAGATTCTACCAGGTAGACGTCAGAAGTCAGGAGGATGTCGCCTTTGGGCGCAGTGTGTTGCAGGCCGCAAAAGAGCCTCATGCCTGATGGCGCCCAGCTTATGTATCCCTCCCCTCATTTGGCATTGCTTTGGGACGTCCCATTAGTAATGACCAAGTCGCTCTGTGTCCCGTGATGTACGAAAAAGAAAAAGGGATTTTTATAACAGCTTACCTGTAAAATCCTTTTCTTGGAGTACATCACGGGACACAGCGCTCCCACCCCTCTTTTTGGGACACTTATTGCTTTGCTACAAAACTGAGGTGCTCCCGGATGGGAGGGGATTATATAGGGGAGGGTACTTCCGGTTTGGAAGTGGCCAGTGCCAGCACCTGAAGGTAATCTATATAACCCATTAGTAATGACTAAGTCGCTCTGTGTCCCGTGATGTACTCCAAGAAAAGGATTTTACAGGTAAGCTGTTATAAAAATCCCTTTGTTTAAATGCATACCCTGTAGCCACGCTTCTCAATAACACATCCGCCCCTTTGAGAAAAGCACTGGCATCATGCAGCCTATTCCCCTTGTTGTGTTGAATGTATAACCATACATGCGAGCATTTGAGAAAAGCATCCACCCCTTTGAGAAAAGCACTGCCCATCATAAAGCACTGCCCACTATGCGGCCTCTTATAACCATATTCGCCCCTTGCTGTATTGAGAAAAGCATCCGCCCCTTGCTGTATTGAGATCTGAGCATTTGAGAAAAGCATCCGCCCCTTTCAAAAAAGCACTGCCCATCATAAAGCACTGGCTATCATGCCTCTTCTAACCATATCCGCCCCTTTGAGAAAAGCATTTGTCCCTTGCTGTATAGAGCGAGCTGAGAGTGGCGTGTATAACCAGCTCCGAGCATCGGGAGCGAGCGCCGGGTTGATTGCTCATACTCCATCTACAGCTGACGAACAGCTGTTCAGCCTCAGAGATTTCCGTCGGCTCAGATTGCGCCTGCGCAGTCCAGGCCGGACCCTATCGTTAGAACACCGGGACGACAGGATTTTTTCACCCCGCTGTTGCCGCAGTGCCGCCCCTCCACCCACTGCACCACAGTTTAAATGCACTTTGGTGCCCGTGGTTTTGATATGGGATGTTCAGCAAGCTCATACAGGTGTAATTGGCAGGTGTCCACAAATTTTGTCGATATTGTGTATATGAAGAATCAGTAATTCTATATGTACCTAAATCAAACAGACGTTAAAATGCAGTTTCCTTGGCTGAAAAGGATAGGAGAGTTCAGTTCCACTTTAAATTAAGCTGAAAGACTCCCTACAATTTGAAGACCCTATTGTTTGTAAATGTGGATAAAGTGCTGCGTAAACGGTTGACACTATATAAATCCCGTATAATAATAATAAACATTTAAGAGGGAAGAGGTGTGCATTTTAGACTCAGATATACAATGTGCTGCATTGCAAAATAAAATGCCTTTCCTAGCATGAAATTCTGGGCAAAATATGGCCCAAGAACACACAGGCTGTCTTTAAAAATTCGCATTTTTCTCAAATCTGTGCTCTGAATAAAAGTTAGTCCAACCAATGGACAAGACCTCTTCAGCCCGCCACAAAAATTAAAGAAAAGGGCAAGTAGGCTGGTGCATTTTAAGGGACAAGCCCTGTTCCTCAGAACTAGCTTGCTAACCCATGTGCTTGTCTTTAAATAGTCTTAGTTCAATATTAAGCAATTATAAGCTCCTCCCCTTGTGAGGTAGTTCTTCCAAATGTGGGTTAACTCTTTAAGAACAACATTCACAAGTAATACAGGCTGAATCAACCATGGTGAGACCGGGAGACTAGAGGGCCCAAAATTCCAAAGGTAACTTACACTTAACGTGACACAAGGGGTAATTGTGTATATGTGTTCTCTAATAGTAGCATCCAAAAGAAGTTCTTTATCTCAATTAGGTAGACTCTGGTTCTCCTTTCACTGGCTAGTCATAGGCTGGGGTGGGTCCAGAATGACCTGGGCTACTATGTAAACGGCTACTATATGTGTGCAGGCAGTGAGCCCACATTGTGTGGGGGATGGGTCAGACCGAGGGTGGCGGCAGAGGAGGAGGTCATGGTGTAGGAGGCTCGCTGCTTGTTGCTACAGCTGCCACCGCTACTGGAGGTCCTGCTAGAGATATTCTCCTGCCTGCATGGGACACAGCTAACCCTCCTGTCCCTGGTGCAGCAGGAACAGTAGGATGTGGGGGGATTGTGTGTGTGATGAAGGAGGGGGTATCTGGAGGAGCGACAAGAGTGGAGGAATCTGAGGGAATCAGAATGGAGGGATCTAGTTGTGTATATGGAGGTGTGATCAGAATGTGGGGGGGGATCTGGTGCCTGATCAGAGTGGAGGGTCTGGTGGGGGATCTGGGGGTGTGATCAGAGTGGAGGAAATCTGGGGGTGTGATCATAGGGAAGAAATCTGGGGTGGGGGAATATGGGGGTGATCAGAGTGGAGAAATCTGGGGGCATCTGGGGGTGTGAAGGGTGGGAGTATCTAAAATTCTACGGGTTAGCGGGCACAAATTAATTGCCTTGCCCTGGGCACTAACAACCCACCCTACAGCATTACTCTCACACTCTGAGTCCTATTGCACAGGGACTGCAAGAGGCTGATACCAGGACAGATTTAGGTGCTTACACTGCCTGCATTTAAAAATAGATTCAATTGTGTATTAATCTGCCTGGAGTTTAGCTATGAGCAAATAGCAACTGCATCCATTATGCATGTACTGGTCTTTTCTAGCTCTTCTCAGCTTCTTATTGCCCAGTGAAGACACCTTTCATACTTTGTGATCAATAGAGAGCCTAGAAGAGCAGGAACAGGTGGGCCACAGAGCAAGCTTGAAATATCTGGTCCATGTTTGTGTAGTAGAATGTCTCAGGTTCTAAAATTTCATTACACTATGAGCCCCTCATGTTGCTTTAAAAAAGGACTTGAACTCTGTCCAAAAACAGGGTAAAAGTCTAATCAACAGTATTGCCTGTCGCAGTTGATCTTTACCACGTTACTGCCTTACCATGTACTGTGTCTTTGTGGGCAGATGCCCATTTTGGTAGAAGACCAGGGCTTTTCTTCCTCTTTTCAAAGCTGCCTCCCTGATGACTAGTGATCTGATGATTGGTAGATGAATAATAAAGAAGCAGCAGGAAAGGTTCAAAAATCACTGATCCAAAGAAGGAATAAGCAGAAGCCGGGTGATCCTTGCACTACAGGTTATCAGGTACAGCTTTCTCTTCAGCGTGGATGTAGCACTCTCTAATGTGCTAGAAGTGTATATAGTTGTTAGAGAAGGTAAATTTGGCTTGGCTGGCAGCCAAGCCTTAGGCCTCGTACACACGGCCGGTTTTCTCGTCAAGAAACGACAAGAAAACTGCTGGGAGAGCTTTCTTGCAGAGAAAACCGGACGTGTGTACGAGGCTTTCAGGTTTCCTGTCAAGAAAACTGCCCAGAATCTCGACGAGAAAAATAGAGAACCTGCTCTCTATTTTCTCGTTGGGATTCTTGTCGGCCTGTTTCCCGACGAGAAACCTGAGCGTGTGTATACTTACCTGTCACCGTGGAAACCCGCGCATGCTCTAAATGACTTTGACGCATGCGCGGTAGCTTCCAAGGCATAGGTAGGGTGAAGCAAGATGGCGGCAACGGCATCAAATGTGACGAGCGCATGCTCGTCGTAGTCAATGATGTCACTGCGTTCGTGCCATTCAAAAGAACGGCGGTTCTTTTGAATCGTACGTGTGTACACTCGGCCGGGACAAGATTCTTGTCAAGAATCTCGTCAGGAGAAATGACAGGTTTTTTCCTGACGAGATTCTTGGCCGTGTGTACTAGGCTTTAGTCTAATCTGGGTCAAGGCTGAGTGACTCAGGGAGACTGTATGACTCAGTAGGCAGCATCTCTGGTAGGAAGAAAAGAACGGCTGCACACCACAGGGCCGTTCCAAAGATTTTATTCCAAAAATAGCAAATGACAGCCAACAAAGACAGAGTGTTCGAACCCAGGAGGTGACACGTGCTTCTTCAAACCAGATGATCGTCAATGGAGAGCCATGGCTTGCACCCAGCGCATCCAGACTGTAGCGCCTTCCTTGTTTGAATCTTCAGCATCTCTGGTAACTCTCCCTTCCAAAGAGTGGAGTTTAGGAGGAGCTGCCTGGAGTATTGATGAGGGCCCCAGCCAATCCCAAGTAAATTGGCTGGCAGAGGGTGGGTACCTCATAAATACTCATGGGTCAGACCAGCAAGGGGCAGTCAGATGAAAGATGGAGAAGGAGTGCTGAGGAGGCTGTGGGTGGCCCTTGAGGGTGCCCCCTAGTCTGGGAGGAGGATGACCTCGGGCCTGGGGCTTGAGTGCTGGAGAAACCCTCTACAACACATGGAGGATATCCTTCCTGGAGGCACGGGAGCAAGTGTGAGGACAGCAGGAGCAGGCCAGCAAGTCCAGGAGTACTCCATGGGAAGTCAGCCAGGTGGGCAGGTGAATGTGCAGCCTGAGAGGACTGTGGGAAGTAGACAGGAGGGCTAGTGAGAGAGGCAGCTGCAGTCAGACGGGCTGGCAATGCCTGAAGAGGGCGTGCTGGGATCAGTAGCCACAACAATGTAAGCTGGACACTGGACTTTGCTACACAACCGGGGTCCCTGCCTATAAAGGGTTTTTGCTTGATCTGGCTTTGTCAGATTCATTAGTGAAGTGCTGGAGAAGTGCTGGAGAAGTGAAGTCAAGTGAAGTGCGGGAGAAAAAAAAGGTGTGTAAATAGCTGTATATAGAAAGAGTTTCCCCTGAATAGGGATGAGCTTCGAGTTCGAGTCGAACTCATGTTCGACTCGAACATTGCCTGTTCGCCCGTTCGCCGAACAGCGAACAAATTGGGGTGTTCGCGGCAAATTCGAAAAATCTATGGGAGAAATCTAAAGTGCTAATTATAAAGGCTTATATGCAAGTTATTGTCCTAAAAAGTGTTTGGGGACCGGGGTCCTGCCCCAGGGGACATGTATCAATGCAAAAAGAAGTTTTAAAAACGGCAGTTTTTTCGGGAGCAGTGATTTTAATAATGCTTAAAATGAAAAAATAAAAGTGAAATATTCCTTTAAATTTCGTACCTGGGGGGTGTGTATGATATGCATGTAAAGTGGCGCATGTTTCCCATGCTTAGAACTGTCCCTGCAAAAAATGTCATTTTTGAAAGAAAAAAAGTCATTTAAAACTGATTTGCGGCTATTAATGAATTGTCGGCTCCCGGCAATACATACAAAAGTCATTGATAAAAAAAAAAAAAAAAGCGTGGGGGTTCCCCAGAATTCAATTACCAGGCCCTTCAGGTCTGGAATGGATATTAAGGGGAACCCCGCCGCAAATTTAAAAAAAAATTGACGTGGGGTTCCCCCAAATATCCATTCCAGGCCCTTCAGATCTGGCATGGATTTTAAGGGGAACTCCACCCCAAATTTAAAAAAAAATGGCGTGGAGTCCCCCTAAAAATCCATACCAGACCCCTTATCCAAGCACGCAACCTGGCCGGCCGCAGGGGAAAAGGGGGGGACGAGAGAGCGGCCCCCCCTCCCTCCTGAACCGTACCAAGCCACATGCCCTCAACATGGGGAGGATGTCCCCATGTTGATGGGGACAAGGGCCTCATCCCCACAACCCTTGCCCGGTGGTTGTGGGGGTCTGCGGGCGGGGGGCTTATCGGAATCTGGAAGACCCCTTTAACAAAGGGGACCCCCAGATCCCAGCCCCCCCCTATGTGAATTGGTAAGGGGTACATTGTACCCCTACCATTTCACGAAGAAAGCGTAAAAAAATGTTTAAAAAAAACACACAAACACCTTGAAAAAGTCCTTTATTTAAAAAAAAAAAAAACATTCCAGCGGTGAAATCCAGTGTCCCGCAGCGATCCCGATGTCCAGCGCTGTCCTTCATTGGTTGTGCCTGAGCGGACCTGATGGGGAACTCCCTCTCAGTATTTTAAATGTATAGACCCGCCCCTTCTAAAGTTCCCCATCAGGTCCGCTAAGCGGACCAGATGCGGAACATGTATTACCAAAGTGAGAGCAGTTCCCCATCAGGTCCGCCCCCTCGGTATGTCGGACCCGCCTACGTCATTGTCTTGAGCGGGGAACTTCCTTCACTGTGTAATTTAAATTTACATAGTGAAGGAAGTTCCCCGCTCAAGCCAATGACGTAGGCGGGTCCGACATACCGAGGGGGCGGACCTGATGGGGAACTGCTCTCACTTTGGTAATACATGTATAGACCCGCCCCTTCTCATGTTCCGCATCTGGTCCGCTGAGCGGACCTGATGGGGAACTTCAGAAGGGGCGGGTCTATACATTTAAAATACTGAGAGGGAGTTCCCCATCAGGTCCGCTCAGGCACAACCAATGAAGGACAGCGCTGGACATCGGGATCGCCGCGGGACACTGGATTTCACCGCTGGAATGTTTTTGTTTTTTTTAAATAAAGGACTTTTTCAAGGTGTTTGTGTGTTTTTTTTTTAAACATTTTTTTACACTTTCTTCGTGAAATGGTAGGGGTACAATGTACCCCTTACCAATTCACATAGGGGGGGCTGGGATCTGGGGGTCCCCTTTGTTAAAGGGGTCTTCCAGATTCCGATAAGCCCCCCGCCCGCAGACCCCCACAACCACCGGGCAAGGGTTGTGGGGATGAGGCCCTTGTCCCCATCAACATGGGGACATCCTCCCCATGTTGAGGGCATGTGGCTTGGTACGCTTCAGGAGGGAGGGGGGGCCGCTCTCTCGTCCCCCCCTTTTCCCCTGCGGCCGGCCAGGTTGCGTGCTCGGATAAGGGGTCTGGTATGGATTTTTAGGGGGACTCCACGCCATTTTTTTTTATTTGGGGTGGAGTTCCCCTTAAAATCCATGCCAGATCTGAAGGGCCTGGAATGGATATTTGGGGGAACCCCACGTCAATTTTTTTTTAAATTTGCGGCAGGGTTCCCCTTAATATCCATTCCAGACCTGAAGGGCCTGGTAATTGAATTCTGGGGAACCCCCACACTTTTTTTTTTTTTTTATCAATGACTTTTGAATGTATTGCCGGGAGCCGACAATTCATTAATAGCCGCGAGTGAGTTTTAAATGCATTTTTTTCTTTCAAAAATGACATTTTTTGCAGGGACAGTTCTAAGCACGGGAAACATGCGCCACTTTACATGCATATCATACACACCCCCCAGGTACGAAATTTAAAGGAATATTTCACTTTTATTTTTTCATTTTAAGCATTATTTAAATCACTGCTCCCGAAAAAACGGCCGTTTTTAAAACTTCTTTTTGCATTGATACATGTCCCCTGGGGCAGGACACGGGTCCCCAAACACTTTTTAGGACAATAACTTGCATATAAGCCTTTATAATTAACACTTTAGATTTCGAACGTTCGAGTCCATTGTATTTAATAGGGTTCTAAAGTTTACACGAACATTTTGTCTGTTCGCAGGTTCTGGTGCAAACCGAACAGGGGGGTGTTTGGCTCATCCCTGCCCCTGAAGAGTTTTGTTTGAAGTCAAGTGGGCATCCCATGATATCCCTACTCTCCATCCAAGCTTTATCCCCCCAATAAAATACAAAAAGTGCTGGACTGTTTCCTCTCTCAAGTGTGCCTGTGGAAATTTGGTATGCCTGGTTGTACATGGGGTGCGCTACATGGAGACCAGTGAGCAACACAGTAGTGAGATCAATAAATATTATTATTATTATTATAATACAGCATTTATATAACGCCAACAGTTTGCACATATCATTCCAAATCTCTAGGAACTAGCAGTCAGAAGCAGCAGTGCCTTAGATCTCATACTTTAGATATCCTGTATAGCTATTAGATTCAAGGCACAGGAATCACACTACTATATTTTTTGCAAAATTCAACACAAAAAAGGTAGCTTTTTCAGGGCACTTCTCTTACAAAAAGAACAATTCAAGATGCACCCGATAAGATAATCCCTGATGACCCCCAAAACACCCAGGATACTCTTTGGATTATCCCCCTGACTTTTATTGGAATAAAATCATATCTGGACCTTTTACCAGTTGCGTGGCATTTAAAATTACAGTGGAACCTCGGATTGCGAGTAACACAGTTTACGAGCATTTCACAATACAGGCTTTTTAAAAAAAAATCCTGACTGAGTGTTGTCTCGCAAGACGAGCAGGATTCAAGCCTCTGGGGTGTGCAGTACCGAATTTGGCCAGAGGTGCGGGGGTGCTGGTAATGCTCTGAGACACTCAGTTCCCAAGTGTCTCCGAGCATCTCTGAGTGTCTCCAAGCGTCTCCGAGTGGTCTCTTAGTGTTTGAGTGTCTCCGGCGCCTCAGCACCTCTGGCCACATGCGGTACTGCATAGACAAGCAGTGGCTGTGGAACGGATTATCTGAGTTTCTATTATTTCCTATGGGGAATCTCGCTTTGATATACGAGTGCTTGGATTACAAGCATTCTTCTGGAACTAATTATGCTCGTAATCCAAGGTATTACTGTACATTTTTTTTTTTAAGTTACATTCGTGAGTTACGTCATAATCCATAGAAAATCTTTGCTTTTTGAGTTCAGGTCCACTTTAAGAACCAGACACTGACAAATAGTAGCCATAAAATAACTATTCCTAATTATTTACACTTCTTCAAAAAAAATTGTGAACTTTTACCCCATCATACATTAAAAAACTTTTCTCATGTCTTACTTTAAGATTTTTAATTACTTTGTGTGTGTGAAAATTAACTTTCTTAACCTGAACTTGGTAACAGTGATTAATAGGGGGGGGGGGGGGAAGAAAGAGCAAGTTGTTCATTTATTTAATCTATCATGTGAAAACAGATTTTTTTTTTTCTTTTTAACAAAACAAACTCAGGAAATATGAATCCTTAAAAACCGAGCTGTTATTGTTGCTTGATAGCACTATTTAATATGTATACTGTGGTCCTTTTGACAATTGTATTAATCCCTTTATAATTTCTTTAGAAGTTCCATCATAGAGGCACGGATGCCGTTTTGATCTGTTTATTACTCTTAAGTGTTCACAGAACTGTCCCTATTTTCTAATTAACACTTTTAAAGATAAAAGCCAACGTATTGAATCAATCTGAGTGATGGCTGTTTGTGAATCCCACAAGATAAGGCAATTTGCATGTTCACTTTGTACTTACAAACCAAAATCTGCTCATCTCCAAAGCCTCTCCTTATAACGTAAACCTTTTGTGAGTGTTTTTAACTTAAAAGTAAGTTCATTCGGCTATTGAGGCAGTGCAAATGTTCTAAGGGACTTCTTTACCAACATGATTAAGATACAAATTACGAGCGCATTATTTGCAGAGGAATTTAAAAACCCTGGGAAAGAATTAATTATGGGGGGTTGTTTAAAACAATCCACATTTCAGGACTCTTTCAGTGCATTTAGGTACACAACCTTTGATATATAGGTGACGGTGTGGAAGATTATGACTCTGAGATATTTTAGTACTTGCTTTACTTACATGCATACACCAAATAGGAGGAATATGCTCACCCAAAGAGGACATGAAGCAAAAAAACAGTAACAGTAAAGAATGTCAGGGCAGTTAATGTCCTTAAAGTGGTAGTAAACTCTGTTCTACAACTTGTACCTACAGGCATACCTGTAGGTACTGTGAATATCTCCTAAACTTTAGGAGATATTCAGAGTGCATGCAGCCGGTGACGTTACCGGCACATGTGCTCTGAAGGTCCAGCATACAATACTGGACCTTCAGAGCCCATGCCGTTAACAGTGGCTCCTTCACACATGTGTGGAAGTGACGTCATCGCGCCCTCGACCACTCATGTAGTCGAAGGATGCCAACCCGGAAGGAAACATACAAACAATGGGTTAATTTGGCGCACTCTGGGTGAGGCTATACAAAAAAAATATGGGAATGGGATCAGTAGATAGGGCAAGTAATTAAGTCCACGACATATAGTCCATGTAAGACTGTTGGAAATGCTTATCCCAAGAAGGCTGCCAGCTTACAGATAGAAGAAACTCTGGAACATAAAAACAGGAACAAAGCAGTGCCTTCTAAGTGTAGCAATTAAGACAAGACATGCATTCTCCTGAGGAAGGAGCATGCATGCTCCGAACGCGCACACCTCCCCGCTGACCCTGTACCCGGAAGTTACATCACCCTGCCGTGTTCCTGTGCATCGCCGATCCCTTTCCCAGCCTTCCGGGAGTGCTGGGCTCCACCAGTGTAACCGGATAACCGACAGTCAAATGAACATTCTGGCCAGCGACACCAGGCACTAGGCAGTCCCCCGGACGGTGCAGATGACCCCATTATCTATACTGTTTTATACCACTCATTTGTGAGTGTTCCCATTCTGATTTTAATTCATTAAACCCGGAAGGAAGACTGGGGAAAGATGTCATCCCTTTCAGCGGTGACAGCGCAGCGCTGGAAGCTTCGTTCTAAGGTAAGTCTATCATAATGTGCTAGTATGTGATTCATACTAGCACATTTTGACATTGCTTTGCATTAGATTTTTTTTCCATCAACTGTGGTTTACTACCGCTTTAAAGTGGTAATAAACACCACTTTTCCATTTGTACCTACAGGTAAGCCTATATTAAGGCTTACCTGTAGGTACAGTGACTATCTCCTAAACATGCACTGTTTAGGAAATATTTGAAGATTAAATCCCTGTCAGCAGTGACATCTCACTGCTGGAGGGATCCCTTTTACAGTAAGTATGAGAAAAGAGAGAATTGTGGGACTTTAAATGAGGAATGCATGAAATGACTCAAGGATAAGACAGTGTGGTATGGATGTGTTTATTAGTATAAAACACATAGCAACCCATGCAATTACAGGAACATACATAATAGTAAACATACATATTAGTAAACATGCAAAGGCATGATGCAAAAACCATAGACATAGTAAAACGACTTGTTCCCTGCACTGTTAAAAAATCCTCTCACAAATAGAAACATTGAATATGAAAAAGTGTATCGTTTATTTTTGTAAAAAAGTCAGGTACCAACACATATCAAATGTTGCAAACATGCATATATATGAAATCCTAATTTCAGTGACACCAAGTGACTGAGTGTGATCCGTGAAAAAAAAATATATGTAACAAATAAATCAGAACGAAGCAGTCCTTTATTGTGACCACACACAAATGACAGTCCAAAAGTGGAGAAAAAAATACAAGGTTGAACTGAAGAGTCCCACATGGATATGACCCTCTCTGTGAAAAGATAGAGACACCACCACCAATATAAGGAGGAGGCTTAACAGATGGTGTTGACTTGGTGAGGTGTATACCACCCAAGTCAAAACAGGGTCATATAATCAGTCAGCAAGATGTATCCAGCTGGTCCTGAATCCGCATATCAGTCGGCACCTCAAATTCCTGTAAACACCATGAAGTGTAAATACATGTAGCCTTGTTGAGCCAGAGATACGGTAACCACATAACATGCGTAATGGGAAAAAAACTCACATAGTGTTATACCGTCCAAGGTAGTATTTAATAAAAAAGATAAAAAATTGAACATTCACATTTGGAAGAACATCATAGGCATATCACAAAGTGCAAGAGCGATGTGTGTGAATGGGTCCACCCGACGCGTTTCAACTAAACAGTCATCATCTGGGGTGACACCCCAGATGATGACTGTTAAGTTGAAACGCGTCTGGCTCCTACAAGACTACATGTATTTAGACTTCATTGGCAGAGAGGGGT
This sequence comes from Rana muscosa, assembly GCA_029206835.1. Taxonomy (NCBI): domain Eukaryota; kingdom Metazoa; phylum Chordata; class Amphibia; order Anura; family Ranidae; genus Rana; species Rana muscosa. The sequence continues at coordinate 440,693,459 of CM055127.1, read as the reverse complement.
GGAGGACACTGGATGGTTGGTAAGGTGGATGAGTCTTGCAGCGGCATTCATGATGGACTAAAGGGGGGATAGTCTATGTAAATGTAATCCAATGAAAAGGGAGTAGTCTAGGCAAGAGATAACCACGGAGTGAATTAGTAGCTTGGTGGTGACATTAATTAAAAAGGGGTGTATTCTAGAAATGTTGCGGAGGCTAAGGCGGCATCATTTGGACAGGGATTGGATGTGGGCCTGAGTCTAGGGTTACCCCTAGCACCCGGGCATGTGGGGACAGACTGATAGATGTGCCACTGATTTTGATAGAGAAGTCAGGGGAAGAGGCATGTGGGGGAGGAAATATTAAGAGCTCAGTTTTAGATAGATTCAGTCTGAGGAAGTGGTTTGACATCCAGGCTGATATGTCTGTTAGTAAATCAGTGATGCGTGAGGAGATTGATGGGGTGAGCTGAGGGGCAGAGAGATAGATTTGGGTGTCATCAGCATAGAGATGGTATTGGAAGTCATGGGAGGCTATCAGCAGACCCAGGGAGGAGGTGTAGATTGATAATAGTAGAGGTCCAAGGACAGAACCTTGGGGGACCCCAACAGTAAGAGGAGTTGGAGAGGAGGAAGTGGAGTTGTAAGTGACGCTGAAGGTGCGATGAGATAGGTAAGATTTGAACCAACAGAGAGTGCAGCCATGGAGACCAAGCAAATTTAATTTTTTGAGGAGGAGGGGGTGGTCAACTGTATCAAAGGCAGTGGAAAGGTCCAAGAGTAGGAGTACGGAATAATGACCGTTGGTTTTGGCTGTTAGTAAGTACGTTTGGGAGTTTTAGGAGGGCAGTTTCTGTGGAGTGTTGTGGGCGAAATCCAGACTGAAGGGGATCAAGAAGGTTATTCTCAATGAGGTGGCCGCTCAGTTGGTTGTAGACTAAAAGTTCAAGGAGTTTGGAGGCAAAAGGGAGTAAAGAGATGGGTCTAAGGTTGTTAAGATTGGTGGGGTCTAATGAGGCCTTTTTTGGTATAGGAGTGACTAGCGCATGTTTAAGAGGGTTGGGGAAGATGCCAGTAGAGAGTGAGAGGTTGAAGATATGAGTTAAAGAGTGTAGGATAGAGTCAGATGGTGACCGTAGTATTTGATAAGAAACAGGGTCCAGGGGGCAGGAGGTTAGGTGAGCGTTAGAAAAAAGTTTAGAGACTTCCTCTATAGTAGCTGGGTTAAACAAGGGAAGTATTGATTTTGCAGGAGGACAAGGAGTGTAAAGTGAGGGAGATATCTGTAGAGCGGAGATCTCAAGACGAATTGTTTCAATCTTATTTTTAAAGTGATTAGCAATCTCCTGGGCAGTGAGTAAGTTAGTGGGTGGAGGTACTGGAGGACGAAGTAGAGTGGTAAAGGTAGAAAAGAGTTGACGGGGACTGCGTGAGAGGGTGTTAATGAGAGTGATAAAGTAGGTCTGTTTGGCAGTGTGGAGGCAGGAATGGTAGTTTTGGAGGGCAGATTTATATTGGCTGAAATCTTGCTGTGACTTAGTCTTACGCCACAGACACTCAAGAGCGCGGCGACGTTTTTTGAGTCTTCTGGTATTGTCCGTCTGCCAGGGTTGTAGCGGTCAGGGCCTGATTCTGTGTGTAATGAGGGGGGTGAAGGTATCCAGGTTGGATGACAGTGAACTGTTGTAGACAGAAGTGGCCAAGTTGGGGCAGGACACTAGTAAAAATGATATTATATTTATATTTATAAATTATTATTACTAGTCAACCAACATTCAAATTCTTCTAGAGCCTATGGGCCGAGCAATTAACCGGAAATGTACGATTGCGGCGTCGTAAAGTTTAGCTGCTTGTCGAATCTTCTTAGAACTTTCGACAGACACCATAAGCCTTCAATGACAGTTTCAACGTTTGTATGTTTTTCGCTGCTTCGTCGAATCTTCGTCGTTCATGTCGAATGGTCTACCCCAACACTGTCTCTATAATGTCAAATCTTTTCTCTCTATGTCAAATCTCTCCTCTCTATGTAGAATAATCTTGAAGGTTAGGTACATTCGACCACAGGTTCGATAGACACAGATCGCTATTGTTAGCATCATGTCGAATCTCCTATCTATATCTAACTGTTGTAGCAAAAAATTATGTCGGATCTTTCGGATTTCGGATTCTGCGCGTTTGTTTTCGTTTGTTAAAACGATAACGAAAATACCCGAAATTCAGACGAAAATGCATTCGGACGAAAACAAATGCACACTAATAAAAATAGATTAAACATAAAACCAGAAAGAAACTATAGCAATCTGACCAAACACAATTAGATTTTTCTCCCGGGTTCGATCAAGCCAATATCAATCCCATCCCCTTGTGGTTAAAACAATTAATTTTGATTGGTATTCAGATTCTAGCTTGACCAAAAGTGGTTAATATTGCTGGGAAGTTACTTACCTTCTAAAAGTCATAACAAAGCTGGCAAACATTAGGCACACTTCCCAACGGTGGAGAAACCACATGAATCCCGGCATCTGTTGGTGGAAACAGTCAATAAAAACACTCAAAGATCTGAAGTGCTTTCTTCCCTCATTAGTCCGCAGTCTGTCTCTGAAAGGTAAGTCTGTACAGTATCAGGGAATGAATCCAGTACATCATTGTAGATCTAATCTAGTTGATGGAAAGTTTTTCCAATGCTGCAAAGATCATCTAGAAGCCAAGGTACGCTTTCACCTATGATTCTCCTTCCATTGTGTGTCCAACTCCATTGTGCAGTGTCAACCAATTTTAGTATTTTTACTACACAGCTCTTAGTTATTGATAGGGGGACATCGCTGGTGTACTTGTTCAGAATTCCTTTCTAATTCAGGTACTGTACATCAACAACATCCTCATTTTGTGGACAGGTACAAGGAAGAAAGTTCACAAATATGTGGAGAGTTTAGAATAGAATTAGTATAACATTAAATTCACCAGTGCGTATTTTTTCCAACATTACATTCCTGGATCTTGGAGATGAACACACAATTAGGACCAAACGTTTTAGAAAGCCCACGGCAAAAAATAGTCTGTTGCTTGCAGACAGTAGCATCCTTTCATCCTGTAGCATTAGTTCGCAATATCTCAACAGGCCAATAATTAAGAGCCTGCCCCAACTGTACCAGGCAGGTGGATTTTGAATGTGAATCTAGATGCCTAAGGAATACATTTATAAAACGAGGGTACAGTCAGTCCCCGAGTTACGAACACAATAAGGACTGTAGGTTTTCGTAAGTGGAATTTGTTCGTAAGTCAGAACACTGCATTTGTAAGTGTAACTTCCGGTCGGAACAGTGTATTTGTAAGTGTACTGTAACTTCCGCCTGTGCGTGGATGTGGGATGTTCCGGGCACTTGTTATGTTATCTGGGGCTCTCCTGGCAATGCAGTACATGTAGTACTGCAGTGTGGGATGTGACCGGGGGTGCTCGATGGTATCCAAAACCAGCGTGGAGCACAAGAGGCCAGTCGTAAGTACGAGTCGTTCATAACTCGGGTGTTCGTAACTCAGGGACTACCTGTATAAATCCCTTTCCCGCCGAGCGGATGCAGATATGCATCCTCGGCTTTCGGGGGTTATACCGGGATGATGTCTGCAGCCGCAGGCATTATCACGGTATCATTTTTTATAGCCGGCGATTGGCTTTCCAGGGATAACAACCAATGTGGCTAAAAGCCGCTCGGTTGTTATCCCAGAGGAGCGGGAGGGGACACCCCCCTCCCGCCGCCTCCGTCGCTCTTACCGGGCCTCCCGTCCCACCGGGAGACCCGATCAACGATGCGCCACCTCTGGCGCCTAGAGAGAGACTGAAACAAAGCTGCAAACGGCTTTGATTCAGTCTCTTCACTGTAACCACGGAAGCGACATCATGACGTCACGTCCGGGTTACTCGGCTGCCAATGACGCCAAATTTAAAAAAATACACAGTATTCAGAATCGCAGTTTTCGGCGATCTGAATACTTTAAAGTGCAAAGGAGGGATTGGGGGTCTTTTAGACCCCCGATCCCTCCATAAAGAGTACCTGTCACCACTTATTACTGTCACAAGGGATGTTTACATTCCTTGTGACAGCAATAAAAGTGATCAAAATGTATTTATTTTTAAAAACACTATTTTTTATTCTAAAAATAAATAAAAAAAATAAGAAAATAAAAATAAAAATGTAAAGCGCCCGATGTCCCCACGAGCACGCGCAGCAAAGAAAACGCATATGGAAGTCACGCCCGCATATGTAAACGGTGTTCAAATCACACATGTGAGGTATCGCCACGATCGTCAGAGCGAGAGCAATAATTCTAGCTGTAGACCTCCTCTGTAACTCTAACCTGGTAACCGTAAAAAATAATTAAAGCGTCGCCTATGGAGATTTTTAGGTACCGTAGTTTGTCGCCATTCCACGGGTGCGTGCAATTATAAATCATGACATGTTTGGTATCTATTTACTCGGCGTAACATCATCTTTCACATTATACAAAAAAATTGGGCTAACTTTACTTTTTTTTTTTTTTTTTTATTCATGAAAGATAATTTTTCCCAAAAAGTTGCATTTAAAACACCGCTGCACAAATACCATGTGACATAAAATATTGCAACAATCGCCATTTTATTCTCTAGATTCTCTGCTAAAAAAATATATATAATGTTTGGGGTTTCTAAGTAATTTTCTAGCAAAAAATACGCTTTTTAACTTGTAAACACCAAATGTCAGAAATGGGCTTAGTCATGAAAGGGATAAGAAAAAGTGTTCAGTGTATCAAAGTGGCCAGGGACAGTAATCACAAAAGTCATATATTTGGTCATGAAAAACAAAAGACATGTACACCGAAATTAACCAAACTTAGTTTACAATAAACAAGTCATACACCAAGTATGAAGAAAATCTGTGGAGCACACTGACATTTGTTGACAAACGATGAGTTGGTAGGTGAATTTATTTCCACATGCCCCCAATATGTCTTTAGGAAGGCACATTCCTTTAGAGATTTATTGATACATAGTGATATATCTTGGAAACCTTTTCATCATGGAGTCAATGTGGGTATGAGGAGATGTGGCTCCTGTGATTTACATAAGTTTATGATAGAGCAAGATACACTTACCTTGTCCACTGGGCGAACCCTCAGGGTCAAGTGGAGCATGGAGCGTGGACAAATATGATGTGGTCTACGTTCTAACCTATGCCTTCAGCAAGACGATTAGGACAATTCACAGACAATTTACAGGATATTTATAACATTACTACATACCAATTAAAATCTCTGGTTGCTAGGCATTTTATATTTACTACATAATAGGGATATTTGGTTATTATATTGTTGGGTGTTAAAAGCTGTTCCAGCTTTGACCAAATAGTATTACAATGTGAAACAAGGTGATTCTGGAAATTTAAGGCAACCAGTCAATGGGGCTTGAATGACAGCTTGAGCTTCACTCCATTTTTGAATGCTTAAAAGAAACTTTAAGTTTTCTAATTTATTAACACTTATTTTTTTTTCCTTTTTTCTTTTTTCTAAATGTAATTTATCAAATGTAAATGTAAATTTTTCACAAATTATTTTTTAAATTATGTTGCAGAGGATGCCTAAAATCTTACTTGTATCTTAGTGAAAACTTCTGAGAAATCAAGTTAGCTATTCGTACAAGCAGGAAATTACATTTCTGGGTGCATTCTGTACACCAACGGTGGTGGTGACGCCACTGGCCAAAATGACCATGGCTGTGTCCATATTTGATCTGTGATGTCACCACATCTCCTCCCCTTGTATATAAACAAAATGACAGCTCCAGAGAGCTATCATTAGCATGGGAGTAAGGTGTAAGCAGGATCAAGGGATCAGCATATCAAAAGGTTTCTTTCCTTCAACAATAAGTAGGAGATATTCACCGTGATTGACACTGGGTTGGCAACACTGGATTCTCTAGAGGCTTTTTTATTTTATTTTATTTTTACCTGTCTTTTTTGTGAATGAGTAGGAGTACTATGTACCCCCTACTCATTCACATGGAGGGGATAAATATCTGGGGGCCTCCTTATCCAAAGAGGGCTTCCAGATTTCAATAAGTCCCCCCCACACCCCCAAAACCACCAGGCTAGGGTTGCCCTCATCAAAAGGGCCTGGTATGGCTCAGTTGCCCTCCCCCTTTCCTGCTCCCAGGCTGCGTGTTTGAATGAAAGGTCTTGTATAGATCTTTTTTTTTTGGTCAGGGTTTCCCCTTTGTACCAAGTCCAAAGAGTCTGGTATGGATTTTGAGGGGACCCTAATGTAATTTATTAGGTTTTTTTAGTATGATTCCCTTTAAAATCTATTTAAGGTCCAAAAGGGTGTGATATTGGTTTTGTCAAGGACCCATGTCATGTATTTATTTTTATTTTTTTGCATGGGCGCCCCCCTAAATGCAATATCAGATCTGAAGGGTCTGGTATGGATTTTAGGGGGAGGGGGGGCATGTCATTTTTATTTTTTATTTACGTGTATATAAAAAGTGATATATAGAAAAAAATTGTTAATTCACTTTTGCCTGCTAGCTTCCTTTATCTTTTAAATAATGCTATGGGGACCACCCAAAAATACATACCAGCCCCTCATCCTCCTTGATATGTATTTTGGGGGAACCCCCATTTTATTTACAAAATAGAGGAAATGTGCAAGGAAATGTGGATTAACAGTTTTTAAAATATATATATATATTTACATGGTAGAGATATGCAAGGTTTTTTAAAGGAATAATGTATTTATAGCCGCTTCCCGACCACCGCACGAGGATATACGTCGACAGAATGGCACGGCTTCGCAAATGGGCGTATATATACGTCCCCTTTAATTTGCGGGCTGGATGGTTGCGCGCGCGCCACCGGCGGCGCGCACGCGACCCTGTCGCTGGCTCCGTGACCATGCCCGCGGGACCCACGGACTCGACATCCGCCGGTGTCCCGCGATCGGGTCACAGAGCTGAAGAACGGGAAGATGTCAGTGTAAACACAACATCTCCTCGTTCTGCCTAGTGACATGTCACTGATCGTCTGTTCCCTGTCATCGGGAACAGCGATCATTGATGTGTCATGGCAAGCCACGCCCCCTAACAGTTAGAAGCATTCCCTAGGTCACACTTAACCCCTTTAGCGCCCCCTACAGGTTAACCCCTTCACTGCCAGTGTCATTTTTACAGTAATCAGTGCATTTTTATGGCACTGATCGCTATAAAAATGACAATGGTCCCAAAATGGTGTCAAAAGTGTCTGATGTGTCTGCCATTACTAGTAAAAAATTTTTTTTATAAAAATGCCATAAAACTACCCCCTATTTTGTTGACACTATAACTTTTGCGCAAACCAATCAATAAACGCTTATTGCAACTTTAAAAAAAAAAAAGTTTTTTTATATATTTTTTGGGGAAATTTATTATAGCAAAAAGTAAAAAATATAGCAATTTTTTCAAAATTGTCTCTCTATTATTATTTATAGCGCAAAAAAATAAAAACCGCAGAGGTGATCAAATACCAACAAAAGAAAGCTCTATTTGTGGGAAAAAAAGGACGTCAATTTTGTTTGGGAGTCACGTCGCAATTGTCAGTTAAAGCGACGCAGTGCCGAATCGCAAAAAAGTAGCCTGGTCTTTGGCCAGCGAAATTGTTCGGGGCTGAAGTGGTTAAAATAGTTATAAACCCTTACCTATACCTAATGAAGTGACTGCTACACAGAGATTTAACACATCCTCCTACATAAGATGTACCTGTTTATCTGCGGTCTTTTCTCCTGTACATCCGTTCAAAGTCCAGAATTTATACAGCTTGTCTGAGCTGTCAGAAAACGGGGCGGAGAGCTGAAATTTCATACTGCAGAGCTCAGTGAGGAGAGCTCTGAGAGATGATTGGGAAAAAGAGACATGCTCCCTCTTCACACAGCACACAGGAACAGAGCTGAGGCTGTCAATAACATGGTGTGTGCTGGAGATCCCTCTCCTGTCACTTTTTTTTTCTTAATGTCAGGAAAACTTATCAGAAGTGACGTAAGCAGATAGCAGAGGAACAAGGCAACAGAGAGAAATTACACTCAGTGCTCTAGATCAAGACAAGTATAACCTATGGAGGGATTTACTTTGTTCATATTTCATGTCTGAGGTTTACAACCACTTTAATGTTGAACTTTGGCATTATTAAATTTGCTGCTCTCCGCAAGACAGCATTTTTTTTGTTTGTTTATTGGTTTTGTTTTTGCATTGGTACATGTCCTTTGGGGCAGTGTCCTCTCCCATGCACTTTTTTGCCAGTCCTTTGGCTATAATGCCGCGTACACACGACCGTTTTTAATGACGAGAAAAATGCAATTTTTTAAAATGGTCATTAAAAATGATCATGTGTGGGCTTCAGAGCATTTTTCACGACGTGAAAAATGGCCATGAAAAAATTGGAACATGCTCTAATTTTTCTCGTCGTATTTCTCGTCATGAAAAACAGCCGTGTGTGGGCTTTAACGACGTGAAAAAAAATGCGCATGCTCAGAATCAAGTATGAGACGGGAGCACTCGTTCTGGTAAAACTAGCGTTCGTAATGGAGATAGCACATTCGTCATGCTGTAACGGACTGAAAAGCACGAGGCTGAAAAGCGCAAATCGTCTGTCACCAAACTTTAATAACACGAGGATCAGCAAAAGCAGCCCAAAGGGTGGCGCCATCCGAATGGAACTTCCCCTTTATAATGCCGTTGTACGTGTTGTACGTCACCGCGCTTTACTCAAGCATTTTTTTCTACGATAGTGTGTAGGCAAGGCAGGCTTGAGAAGAATCACGTCGAGAAAAACGCTGTTTTTTTTCAATGACATTAAAAACGGTTGTGTGTACGCGGCATTAGCCTTAAAATTTGATAAAATGTATTTGACAGATTTGGTTCCTATTGACTTTAATGGGGTTTGGATTCGGTATCCAAACTTTTGCTATGTTTAGCCAAACCCAGGTGCATTTAGCTCATCCCCAGTTAGCAATATGGGGGGTTAACGAATTTAATAACTCATGTGTCTGTGCTAGTATAAAAATGCCAAGTATATTTAGAGCTAAATACTAAACACATTTTATCCAGTTATGGGAACATTCAAAATTAATTCATTTAATTTTACACACAGCCAGCAAAAGTACCCAAATCTGCTGCACTCATAGAGGGAGAGGGAAAGGGAGAGGGGAGCACCAAAAGCCAATCAGAAGGAACGTACAGAGATGACATCATCAGTGATTGGCTTCTACTTCATTGTCCAATCACAGGTTAAGGATTTGACCAGGCTGTAGCGTATTGCTCAGTTTCAGTCCATGTTGCCGGGAGGTCACCTGGAGGGCAGTTGCTGGCTGCCTGACGAACAGAACAGAATTTTGTATGCCATCTACATATCTAGCAGTTGGGTCACAGCTTTAACAAGAGTGGCCACTTACAGCTCTTTAAATAATTACAATTTAACTTGTTTAAAAAATCTGCTAAATATTATTCTGTATTTAAATTGTTTCTCATTTTCTAGCGCAAAGCAACTTTTTTTTTTTTTTTGGAGAAAAATAAATAAATATACAAATTAGAGTGGATCACTTCATCGCAAGCTGCATGAGGCCACTGAGAATGTTGATTGGCAGTCAAGTACTGATTTTCCACTTTTTCCCTTAACTTAATTACATAATGTAATTAATCATAATTAGATTATTATGTTTAAATTAAATAACACAGTCCCCAAGAACAGGACCATCTAACTCACTGGCTTGGAACCGATTTAAGTTTCCTTGATTTAACACTTAATTACCCAATTAACTTTGCTGTATACATAGAATTATCCCAATTTTAGAAGTCATTTTTATTTTTTGCGTTGCTATGGTGAATAATAAAATGGTGGGATATTAAAAATACAGTTTAATATTTCCGTTACATCTGACATCCAGGGTAATGATTGTGAGATAGTGACGGACTTCTCTCGCTTAAAGGGACAGCCCAGGAAAAACAAAAAACCAACAGTTTATTCTGTACATATTTAGTGATATAATGCTAAGGCTATTCTAACTGTGCTGTATGCTCCTAGCTGAAATCCTTCATTAAAATGAATCCCCCTTAACGCTTGTATGCCAGCTGAAATTTTATATCAGGCTAACATTAGGAGTTTCTGGAACAACATACTCAAAAAGGCGCTGGAACTTTTACACTTGCATAGTCAGATGAAGGAAAACTTTAACCACTTCAGCCCCGGAAGGATTTACCCACTTCCTGACCGGGCCATTTTTTGCGATACGGCACTGTCCCTTTTTTTCCCCATAAATAAAGCTTTCTTTTGGTGGTATTTGATCACCTCTGTGCATTTTATTTTTTTGCGCTATAAACAAAAAAAGAGCGAAATTTTTAAAAAAAAAAATAAAATAATATTTTTTACTTTTTGCTATAATAAATATCCCAAAAAAATGTAAAAAAACGAATTTCTTCCTCAGTTTAGGCCAATATGTATTCTTCTACATATATTTGTTTAAAAAAAAATCGCAATATGCGTATATTGTTTGGTTTGCACAAAAATTTTTGAGTCTACAAAATAGGGGATAAATTTATGGCATTTTTTATTATTATTTTTTTTTTTTTTACTAGTAATGGCGGTGATCTGTTTTTAGCGGGACTGCGACATTGCGGCGGACAGATCGGACACTTTTGACACGGTTGCGCGCCCACAGATCGCTGTGTACACGCCCGGTGTACAATCACGGCGATACACACTGGAGAGCCAACCTACGGTGGCTGGTCGCGAAGTAGTGAATCAAGCGCAACAGCTCCGGTGAGGCGGCTCCCACTTGGCAGGGCTTCTCTGGATGGGCACAATAACTTAAACCCTGGAAATACAAAAAGGAGCGCCAGACCAAAAATGGATAAAAGAGTTTAAGATCATTTTAATTGTTGATAACAAAGTTCTCTTAAAAAAACTCCAACGCGTTTCGGGGCAACATCATTCCCCTTTATTAGGCTCAACAGAATATGAAGCTTGGATTGGATGGACTCAGACAAACCAGTTACTTCACCGATGTATATTAGAACCCGTATTAAACTCTTTAATCTGTTTTTGGTCTGGCATGCCCTTCTGTATTTCTATAATTAGGAGTTTCTGAATTGACCATTGCAGTTTTACTGCTACAGGACGGCAGTTGTGTGCAGGATCAGGTATATATACATGATCCTGCACTTCCAGGTAGCAGGCATGAATGAGTGTCGCTGGCGGCATGCTTCCGATGTGATTACAGTGGGAGCTATACAGTGGGTAATGCAGACTCGATGTCCGCTGGCACCCCCCGATCATCCTGCAGAGAGACAGAACTGCGATCTGCCCAAGGCAAGTTGCTGTTCTGTCAGTAGGGAAGGCATGGATCCTTGGGCCTGTAAAGCACAGAAAAAACCCTCCCACACTGTAATAAAACACTGGCTAGGCACACAGTTAACCCTTTGATCTCCCCTGATGTTAACCCCTTCCCAGCCACTGTCATTAGTACAGTGACAGCGCATATTTTTTAGCACTTATCACTGTATTAGTGTCACTGGTCCCCAAAATGTGTCAAAAGTGTCAGTTAGTAACCGATTTGTCCTCCGCAATATCGCATTCCCATTATAAGTTGCTGATCGGCACCATTACTAGTAAAAAAAAAAAATATCCCATAGTTTGTAAACGCTATACTGTAACCTTTGCGTAAACGAATCAATATATGCTTATTGGGATTTTTGTTTACCAAAAATATGTAGCAGAATAAATATTGCCTTAAATTTCTGAAGAAATTTGATTTTTTTCTATTTTTTTATTGGATATGTTTTATATTAGAAAGTACAATTTTTTATTTTTATTTTCAAGATTGTCGGTCTTTTTTTGTTTATAGCGCAAAAAAAAAAACTGCAGAGGTCATCAAATACCACCAAAAGAAAGCTCTATTTGTGGGGGAAAAAAGGGTACATTTTTTTTAGGATACAGCGTCGCATGACTGCGCAATTGTCAGTTAACCACTTGCTTACTGGGCACTTAAACCCCCTTACTAAAAGACAAATGTCCAGACGCATAGAAAAAATTCCAAGCAAACAACCAAAAAAATAAATGGAGCTTTGGCCGCTGCTGTCCAGAACTCATATCATCTAAACCCCCTTCCTGCCCAGGCCAATTTTCAGCTTTCAGCGCTCTCACACTTTGAATGACAATTGTGCGGTCATGCAACACTATACCCAAATTACATTTTTATACATTTTTTTCACACAAATAGAGCTTTATATTGGTGGTATTTAACCACTGCTGGGTTTTTTATTTTTGCCTAAAAAACAAAACAAAAATAGACCGAAAATTTTGGAAAAAAAAACAGTTTCATATTTTGTTATAAAATTTTGAAAACAGGTAATTTGTCTCCTTCATTGATGCGCGCTGATGAGGCGGCACTGATGGGCACTTATAGGCTGCACTGATAAGGCAGCACTGATGGGCACTGGTGGGCACTGATGAGGCAGCACTGGTGGGCACTGATAGATGGCACTGATAGGTGGCACTGATGGATGGCACTGATGGGTGGCACTGATAGGCACTGGTAGGTGACACTGATAGGCAGCACTGATAGGTGGCACTGATGTGGCACTGATTGGCAGCACTAAGGGGCACTGATAGGTGGCACTGGTGGGCATTAGTAGGGGGCACTGGTGGGCACCGATAGGTGGCACTTATATGCACTGGTAGATGGCACTGGCAGGTGGCACTGGTGGGCACTGCATAGCAGCAGTAGCTCTCCGTGATCAGGACTGATGTCCCTCTGACAGAAGCTTCTAATCTGCTTTTTTTTTCTCCTTGCGCTGTCAGTGTGAGGGGAAAAAAAGACAATTACGATCTTTTGTTTACCCCATCATTGGCTGACAGCTGATCACGTGGTAAGGGGCCCGGGATCGGGCCCTTACTTCGATCTGTGATCAGCCGAGGTGGCGCATTCTTGGGAGAACGTACATAGACACCCTCCCGGCAATTTAGGCCCACGCTGTAGCCATCTTCCGGCTATAGCGTGAGCGGGAGGTGGTTAACCACTTCCCTACTCAGCCATAGTCATATGACGTCCTCGGCTTTGTAGGGGGATATCTGAATGATGCCTGCAGCTAGAGGCATCATTCAGATATCCTTTTCTTGGGCCAGCGATTCTGTGCACCATAAGAATGATCATAGCGGCGGTTCCGCCGCTTGATCATTCTTATAGGCGGCGGGAGGGGACATCCCCCCCTCCCGCCGCCATCCAGTGCTTCTCCGGGCTCTCCCGTGCGATCGGGGACCCGGAGCGAATCTTCCGGCATCGTTGGTGGATCACGTGATGAGCATAGAGATGACTGGTGGCCAGATGGTCACAAGTCATCTCTATGATCGTCGGAGGCCCGGGCGCGATGTGATGACGTCACGCCCGGGCCTCAAATGTAAACAAAGCCGCCATTGCGGCTGTAAGTATGAGATCAGTGAAAAAAATTTCACTGATCTCATGCTTTCCAGCCTGGAGGAGAGATGTGAGGTCTTATTGACCCCGCATCTCTCAATAAAGAGAACCTGTCATACACATTCCTATTACAAGGGATGTTTACATTCCTTGTAATAGGAATAAAAGTGATCAAAAAAAAAAAAAGTAAAATAATAGTAAAAAAATAAGTAAAAAATTAAATAAAATAAAAAATAAAAAAATTAAAACGCCCCTGTCCCCGGTAGCTCGCGATCAGAAGCGAATGCACACGTAAGTCGCCCACATATGTAAACGCCGTTGAAACCATGCATGTGAGGTATGGCCGCGTGCGTTAGAGCGCGTGCAACAATTCTAGCACTAGACCTCCTCTGTAATTCTAACCTGGTAACCTGTAAAAAAAATTAAAGCGTCGCCTATGGAGATTTTTAAGTACCGAAGTTTGGCGCCATTCCATGAGTGTGTGCAATTTTAAAGCGTGACATGTTAGGTATCTATTTACTCTGCGTAACATCATCTTTCATATTTTCCCCAAAAATTCGGCTAACTTTACTGTTTTGTTATTTTTTAATTCATAAAACAATTTTTTTTTAAAAAAGGCGTTTGAAAAATTATTGCGCAAATATCGTGCAAGAAAAAATGTTGCAATGACCGTAATTTTATTCCCTACGGTGTCTGCTAAAAAAACATATAATGTTTGGGGGTTCTGAGTAATTTTCTAGCAAAAGAATGATGATTTGTACATGTAGGAGAGAAGTGCTAGAATAGGCCCGGTATTGAAGTGGTACAAAAAGCCCTGTATGGAGTAATGCAGTGTCGTATCACAAAAAATGGCCTGGTCAGGAAGGGGGGTAAATCTTCCAGAGATCAAGTGCTTAAAGTGGCACAGTGCATCCTTAAGAATAAGCCCATTGGGGTGAAACCCATCAAGGAGGGGCAGTCCCTTGGCAGGGACACTTGGCATGCTGCTTGTGGTTCAATAAAGATTTTACAAAAAAGTTGATGTCATCGGTGTGTGACTGGTGCTTTATTGTTTCTTTGTGATTAGGGACGTGCCTGGGCTTCTCGGCCAGATCCTGGAACACCCGCAGTCAGAGACAAGCGACGGGCTGGAGCAGTACCGTTGTGTCTTAATCATCTAAAAGTGTCATAGTGCATAGTTCAAAACAATTAATAAACATTCAAATTATACTCATTTGTTTAGTCCATTTCAGTTCCCTGTTTACCCTGATCCTCTGAACACTGCTCCAGCTGTGACAACTGGGAGTATGTAGTCTTTCCATCTACTTTAAGGATACATCAAAACTACCAATCAAACTACAGACCTAAGATGCAAACAACTGCCCTGGTCTTACCACTGCTGCCTATCCAGACAGATAGTTTTGTCAGCTGCATGTACTGAGCCTGGCTGTAGAGAATAATAGTTGTGTCTGTCTCTGGCTTAGGGCATAGCCATTATTGTCTATGGTTGGAACCAGTGCACCAGCACCAGTGCACAATACCAGAGCACCAGAGGGACACTGAATATAACACTGGCTTTGGCCAAGCCACAGCTGTGAGGTATTTTTGTATCTCAGGTCTCTGGAACTGTAGACAATTTTTAAAACAAAAGTATGGGAATCGCAAAAAAAAACAAAAACCATACTTACCGAGATGGCTGCAGCACTGATCCCAGCTCCAGCTGTCCCCTGCTGCCTCTAAGACCGAGAAGTATGCGATAAAACACGCTGATCGCTCTGCTCTTAGTCCTCAGCCTGCAGTGAGCTGGTGACTGTCAGTCACTGGCTCTCTGCCCTCCCTCCCCCCGCACTCACTTGAGTGCCGGGCTGCGGAGGGGGTGGAAGTGGCTGGCTTAGCCTCTCTGTGGCTCACTGAGAGGCTGAGCCAGCTGTTGCTCCAGGGTTCTGGGCAGATCAAATGATCGGGATCTTTTGAGTGCCTGGACTGAATCTGTGACGTCAGCCAAGAGTGTACTTTAGCCTCGTCGGCTGAAAACGGGTCACAGGAGTGCAGAACTAACTGCACTCCTGTGACCCGCAGGAGAAGTATAGCCAAAATAGCTTTGGTCATACTACTCGTTTAAGGAAGATAAAAAGGTTTTAGATTGGGGATAGATGATAAAACTACTGTTACTTTTTAAAACAGAACTCAGCTAAACACCATTTACGTCTTGACTATGGTAAGACAGATGCAAACTCCCCTCTACTTGTTGTACCCCATAATAAATAACCAAACAATACCTTTTTGGAGAAAAATTGGCCGTACCGGCCATTAATTAACAAATAACCAAAACACAATAAACCAGGATGCTGATCTTTGAAGGCACTGAAAAGACCCCAAATTGATTTAGTATAAGCGTGACCACACAAGGTCCCCAGTCGCAACACACCGACTCGAGGACGATACCAAACTCTCCACCTTCCAACACTGATAACCATATGCCCAATGTCCAGTTAAACCTCGGATAACTGGCATCTTACCGAGGACCCCATATCATAGATGGTTCCCCACTATGCCATATCGGTATTAATTTAGAAGGCCTCCAAAGATACCAACCGCCACACCACTACAACAATCATTGCAGGACATCCATTCCACAAAAAAGGAGGCGGGAGAGCGGGAAGCTGCTTCTTCGTCCGATGACCTCTGACTAACCACCGGACACTTGACCCCTCCCTTTTTGGAGCTGCAAAACCCTCCCATGCCACCCCCACCTAACTGGAAATCTAAACAGTTAGTTAACCCCCTGAGTCCTGCTTGCCCTGCTACCCAGTCATGCCAGCCCTACGCTTATTTCTTTCTCCTTTTTTTTTTTTCTATGGGCTTCTCTACACCGGGAATAAAACATAACTAAATTGTCATTTACAGCACAGCTCCATAGAGGCTCACTGAGGGGAGGGGTAGGTGTTTACACCCTAAAACCAGTTTTGTGTGGGAACAGGAGGAGTTCCTAGACACCCACATATACCAGGAAGTGTTTGATTAGACTCCATAAACACAGAAAATCTTTTTTGGAGTTCAGATTCTATTTAAATAAAAATATGAAAACTAAACAACAGTTTCCCTTTAAGTGTTTAAAGGTACATATACATAGAACTGAAATGGCTGTCCAAGATCCTCTGTTTTTACGCAGTGTCCCCAGCAACATACATCTTGTCAACCACTAATTAGTCACTTCCTTTATCTACAGCAAGTGAAAATCTTTAGCATCAGCATTAACGCAAAAGTGTCAGAGTATTTTAACATCACTGACCCCCAATTCATGTCAGTGTCAAGACAATTAGTGGAATAATTATGACCGCAATTCATTGAGTACACAATTAGGTCTTCAAATCAGCTTTCTGTACGTCATACTGAAGAAAAAATAAATATATATATATATATATATATATATATATATATATATATATATGTAGCGATACCTTCACTTAAGAAGGCCGCAAATTTAGTTTGGGCCCTGAGAGCAGCTCCGCCAACCCCCGGCAATGTACTCGACCCCCTACTGGCACAGTTAGTTTTGGCAGCAATATATCTACTCTTATACTGTATGAGTAACCCAGACACCAAGACAACAATAGTATAAAAGGTATATGATTTACTTAAGCTTTTGATAAGAAAGGGGTTAACATTGGTAACAGTTCACAGATATATATATATTGCAGAGCCCTGCAGCAATAACACACCATGCATATGAGGCGAACAGTAACAAGTGCGCCACGTGGGCGACCGCCAACTAGGCGTCCTGCGGCGCAGCAACCAAATGAACCAACTAGCTGACCAGGCCTGGCTCAGATATCTACAACTTAGTCTATAGGGGATTATGTTCTTTTCTTCACCGGCGGGTCTTTAACGGTGGTGCACATTAATAGAGTATCATTTGTAATCCAATGGGAAAGGTAGAGATGGAGTAAACACTTTACTATGTCAAGTGTTAGTTCAGCTCCTTTGAGGTCATCTAATGAGAGTATCAGAAATAACTTGTGGGCCACGGCAGTCTATAGGCCTATCAACAACAACAGTATATGGCTTGGGCGTACGCCCTCTCACCCGCCCCGGACATGGTCCCAGTCCGGGGGAACTTCCACCGACTGTGTCACACACACACACACTGTCTCCAGCGATCGGGTCCCCGATCCGGTCCAGGCTGTAGACAAGCGAAATCCGGAACCACCCAGGCTCGCAGTGGGGTGGAAGGCTCTTTGGTGCTGCGCAAGGCCTCAGGCTTCAGGCCTTGCACTCCACCACATCCGCGCAGGAGGATCAGTCTCTGAAGTCTCGTGTCCCAAAGAGGCCGAGCGCAGCCGCGCCTCCCCTTATATAACCCCTCCCATGAGTCTCTGCGGTGAACACTGCCGAATGGGGTTCTGGGTGATGTAGTCTCCCGGAAGTAAAGGGGAACACCCCGCTACACACTCCCCCCACTTGAACTCTTTGGTCCCCAGAGATAAACCTTAACAAAAACTATGTACAACTCTAGACAATTCTGCAAACGAAGTGGGTATAGGGAATTCCCAACAAAACTGAGGGGTGTAACTCCCTCGCCCACAGGTCACATTATCATGAGTGGCCTGCCTAACTGTGCCAGAGAGTGAGCCGGGGTTGCCCTCCACCAAATGGACAGTGGAAGGATCTGGATTTTCAGCATTTCTCCTAGCAGTAACTACAGAGTCCTCCGAGCTATTCCCCATTTGTGGGTAGGTCAGCTTCTTAGGAGGCCGGATGACTCTTCGAGCCCTTTGTTCTCTTGGGACTTCTGGCTCTGGCGCCACAGGCTCCTCTTCCTCTGAGTAACTACCACGGGCATCTTCCCAGTGGTCTGATGAAGGACTAGATGGGATGAACTCTGTGGCCTCTGGGTTCAGTGTTCCATCTGTAGTGCCTTCAGTGGGTGGAAGATCTATAGTCGAAGTTTCTGGAGTTGGGGAAGGCCACAACCAATCAAGTTCTCCTTCTTCATCTTCACTAAGTTGAGAGGCCTCTCCATCTTCAGCTCGGGAAGTCTGTGACCGAGTGTTCGGCCTGGGAGTATCCAGAGCAGAGACCGGTTCAGGGGAATCTCTCACAGGGGGTATCCTGACTGCCTCAGCAAGTGGGAGCAGGTGGTTTCGATGCCACGTCTTCAGTGGGCCTACCTTTCCTTCTGGCTTCAACTTGTAGACAGGTAGGCCCGGCAACTTCCTACAGACGACATAGGGTTCAGATCTCCATCTGTCTGCAAGTTTGTGTTTCCCAGGGACCCCCAGATTGCGTAACAGTACTCTATCCCCAGGCTGTAGGTCTTGTATCCGGACCTTCAAGTCGAAGTTTCTTTTGTTTCGAGCTCCTCTTTGATCTGAGGCCGCTTGAGCTTGTTCATAGGCCACTTTCAGGCTGTGTCTGAGCCTGTCCACATATCCTTTGTGGGATGTGGCTGAGGAATGGTCCAGAGAGGTGCCAAAGGCCAAGTCCACAGGTAGTCTCACCTCTCTCCCAAACATAAGTCTGTATGGGGAATAGCCTGTAGCATCACTAGTGGTGCAGTTGTAAGCATGTACAATGGCTGCTATGTGTTTGCTCCAATGTTGCTTCTTCTCACTTTCCAGAGTCCCCAACATGTTGAACAAGGTTCGGTTAAACCTCTCCGGCTGAGCATCTCCCTGTGGGTGGTAAGGGGTAGTTCGAGTCTTCTTGACTCCCAATGAATCTAAGAGCTTCCGGATTAGCTGACTTTCAAAGTCTCTTCCTTGATGAATGAAGTCGCTGGGGCAGCCCATAATGGACAAAATACTTCTCCATGAGTATCTTGGCTACAGTGGAAGCCTTCTGGTCTTTGGTTGGAAAAGCTTGGGCATACTGGGTGAAATGATCGGTTATCACCAGAACATTTCCCAGTCCACTCAGGTCGGGTTTGAAGCAGAGGAAATCAATGCATACCAGATCCATTGGGCCTTGACTTTGTAGATGGCCCATTGGGGCAGCTTGATGAAGTAAAGTCTTCCTCTGGATGCAACGTGCACATGAGTGGCAGTACTCTTCTACTTCTGCCCTCATACAGGGCCAATAGAACCGACTTCTAACAAGTTGAAAGGTCCTTTCAGCCCCTAGGTGACCATGATTGTCATGCAGGGCAATCAGAACAGTCTCTCGATGTTTCTCTGGGAGGAACAGTTGCCATTTATCTTCTGAGTCATCAGAGGGGCCCCTTTGGTAGACCACTCCCTGATGTACCTGCAACCTGTCCCACTCTTTCCTCAACAGGCGAGCTTACTTTGAGGGATGACGCAGGAGTCTGTTTGGATCCTGATTCTCCAGGGCCTCCAGAACCAATTTCCCCATGGGGTCTTCCAATTGGTCGGATCTCAACTCCTTCTTGGACAGTCTTGGCAAGTTATCTTCCCCCAATTGGGTTACCCCACAGTACTGCTTGGGGACTCCTACCATGGTAACTCTTATCTCTTCCGCCCTTGAGCCCCCTCTGGCTTGCAATTCAGCCCCTTGACAAAGGGCCCGCACCCCATCAGGTGCTACTTGAGTCCAGTCTTCCATGTCACAGTTGGGACCATGGGATCTCCTGGACAGAGCATCTGCATCTCGATTCCCAATCCCTGGCTTGTACTTTAGGCTGAAATTGAATCCAGACAATGCGGCCAGCCACCTGTGTCCAGTGGTGTCCAGTTTTGCTGTAGTGAATAAGTAGGTCAGGGGGTTGTTGTCAGTCTTCACAGTGAACTCCGCCCCGTACAGGTAGTCCTTGAGCTTGTCTACTACCGCCCACTTAAGGGCCAAGAACTCCAGTTTGTGAGTGGGGTAGTTTTTCTCAGAGGGGGTCAGCCTCCTGCTCACTTGGGCAACAGGCCGTAGTTGTTCTTCGTGTTCTTGATAAAGTACTCCTCCCAGACCGTCATGACTAGCATCTACGTGTAGTTCATAGGGTTTGGTTGGGTCTGCATAGGCCAGGACTGGAGCAGTGGTTAGGCTTTTTTTCAATGCCTGAAAGGCCTCTTCACATTTCTGGTTCCACTGATCTTGGACTGACTCTCCCGGCTTCCGGGGTCCTGAGTCGTCTTCTTCTCCCTCAGTCTTGAGCAGTTTATTTAATGGTCTAGCAATTCGGGCGAATCCTTCCACAAACCTCCTGTAATAGGAGCAGAACCCCAAGAAGGACCAGAGCTCTGTTACTGTGGTGGGTCGTGGCCAGGAGGTAACTGCCTCCACTTTCTCAGGGTCTGTGGCCACCCCTTCTTCAGACACTATGTGTCCCAAATAGTTCACAGAAGATTGGTAGAACCGACACTTCTCAGGCGAAAGCTTGAGTCCCTCCTCACTGAGTCTCCTCAAGACTTTTTCCAGCCTCTCCTCGTGTTCCTCTAGGGTTCTTCCAAAGACAATGACATCGTCCAGGTATAGAAGGACTTCAATAAGGTTCATGTCCCCTACAGTCTTCTCTATGAGACGTTGGAAAGTAGCTGGGGCTCCAGACAGACCTTGGGGCATCCGGTCGAATTCAAAGAAACCCACAGGGGTTATGAAAGCTGTCTTCTCCTTGTCTTATGGGTGCATAGGGATCTGATAGTACCCACTCTTGAGATCCATAACGCTGAACCACTTGGCTCCAGACAAGCTCTGTAGGGCATCCTCTATCCTCGGAGTGGTGTATTGGTCGGGTATGGTTCTCCTGTTGAGAGTCCTGTAGTCGATACAGAGCCTCAATGATCCATTCTTCTTCCTGACCACCACTATCGGGGAGGCATAGGGGCTTCTAAACTCCCGGATTACACCAGTCCTCTTGAGTTCTGCGAGTTGTTCCCTCAGATCCTCCAGATCTGCTAGTGGGACCCGCCTGACCCTTTCTCTGAAGGGCTTATCTTCTTGGAGGCGGATCCGATGGGTGGCACTCCTTGCACACCCCACATCGAACTCATCCCTGGAGAAGATCTTCTCCCATCTGGTCAACTGGGCCTTGGCTCTCTCCTTCCAAGCCCTGGGCAGGTTAGGGTTTTCCATGGATAGCTTCTCCCAAGCATCTCCTCCTTCGCCAGCCCCCTTTATTTCCGACAAGTTGACCGGGGCCGCAGGGCTCACCTGGCCCAGCAGCATCTTGGCCGGGATTTCCATGGGTCCATCTGTATTGTTCCTAACACTCACTGGAACTCTACAATGGGCCTTCTTCAGGGCCGTCAGCGGAATCACTTCTGGTATCACTTCCAGGCCGGGGAGCTCTTCCCTTGGGTCAGACTCCAACATGACAAAAGGTCCAGGTTGCTCCCAAGTAAGCTTCACAGTGGCCCTGAGACAGGTTACTTCGCCGGGCTGCAACACTACCCCTTCTCTTCCAAGTCTCCACACCTTCCCTATCCCCTCTCCAGGGGTCTCCTGCTCTTGGACCAGCCGTTGGTAGGCCGTCTTCAGCATGGGATGGATCTTGGTGGCTGCTTGCTCCTCCTCTTTCACTAGAGGGGTCAGAAGTCTTCGGACCAGGTCCGTGTTCGTCCCTATTATAAGGGAACTCTTGTTGGCTCCAGGCGGCCTAGGGCACACAACTGCCAGGGTGTCAAACACCTCGGCCTTCCCAGCCACGGATGGGTCAAAGGTCATCTTGATGGGCAGGTAGCCGTCGTAAGGGAAACTCTGGGTTCCAATCCCCCATATTTCCAGCTCTTCTATCTTCTGGATAGGCAGATGACTCAAGTGCCTATCGTAGAAGTCCCGGTATAGTAGGGTCACTTGTGCCCCGGTATCCAAGAGGGCCCTGGTGTAGACTCCCTCCACTTGAATGGGCACTATAGGAGATGGGCCTACCAGCTTCTCCGGATATGGCCTGGTAGGGGTCACCTTCTTCTGGTCCTTTCCCTTCTGACTCTCTTTCGTCCAGCTCCTTTTGGACTTTAGTCTTTTCTGAGCCTGGTATGCATTGATTTCCCTCCTTTCAATGGGTGTACGGACCCGCTGAGGGATATTATTGTTTTTCTTAGGTGTGCATCCCCTCTGGGGAATGTTGTGCCTCTCCTGAGGGGTCTTGCCCCCTTTCTCTGGGGTGTATCTCTGTTGAGGAATATTGTGCTTCCTCTGAGGTGTTTTATTTCCTCTCTTCTTCTGCTTCGCATTCAGCTTGGAGCTCACTGAAGATGATGGGCACCCGGTTGACTCCTTCACCGGGGCCCTCTGAAGTTTTCCGCCGGCTGGCCGTTATTTGTCTTTTTCTTCCTGGGACTGGAACATATGTTTGCAAAATTACCAATCCCTCCGCAGTTGTAACAAATCACCTCTTCCCGATCCTGTAGAGAAGCGGGCGCTGAGGTATTCGGGAACAACTCCTTCCTTGGACTTTCCTTTTCTGGTTTCCTTTGATCTTTCTCCATCAAAGAGGTCAGCATCCCCAACACTTGGGACATCTGCGATTTCAGGGTGTCCACTTCTGCATCTCTTTCGGGGGTCATGGCCGAGCTGACCATCACCACCGAAGGTTTGGTTGGCTCGACTGGCTGTTCCCACTTTTTCTCCTCCAACATGGCCTCTTCCTCTCTGACCATTCGAATGAGGTCGGGGTATTCCAGGTTCTTCCCATCCTGTCGGGTGCGTAGCGCCAATGCAATAGGATCCAGGGGCTGAGCTCCCCTCAATACCTGCTGAGCCCGGGCCTCGTCTACCTTCCCTGGGTCGATCCCCTTCTTCAGAATAATTCTATGCAGGATCTTGTCTAGACGTCCCATATATTCTGATAGTTTCTCTCCTGTTTTCTGGTAGCAGTGCTCCAGCTGATAGGTGAGCTCGGTAACTTTTTCTGTCCCACCGAACACATTCTGCAAGATGTCCAAGTAGTCCTGTGCAGTACAGTCTTTCCTGCTCATCTTCAGGTTGCGTATGGCATCCAGAGCAGGCCCCTTCAAACTTTCAGCAATTCTCTGTTTCTTGCTGCGTTCTGGAATTTCCCATTCCTCTAAGGCCTGAGTGGTGCCATCTAGCCACTCCTCAAATCCCTCTTCCCCTGAGGGCACAGGTTTCCTCCCTGAGAATATCCGGAGCTTTCTGTACCCCGACATCGGGTAATCTGTGGGATTCTTCTTGCACTGGGCCACAATCTCTCCCAGGACAGCGCATAGTTCTGTGCTAAGGGTGGCCGGTGACTATCTGGGACTCTCTGTATCCTTCTGCTTTTCTGCTTTAGGAGATATTTGTGGAGATAACGGTTTTTGTATTTGGAAACGATCTCCCTTATGTGGCAGCGCATGTATCAGATGGTAGGTCTGACCGTCCATAGCTTGTATGCTCGGGCTTTTAAAATGCTCTGGAATTTCATCTTTCCACTCTATTAATGCGTATGTACGCGAAACATTTGGTCTCACATCCATCACCCATGATTTCTGGCATGGTGATAGGGACGTTATTAGCTGCTTTATCGCATCTCTTTGCCAGATCCCCGGGAGTTCAATAACTGCCGCTGCGGCCGGACCTGCGCCAGCCACTGTGTACCACTGTCCTACTTCTAGGGGGTCCATGCCGGTACTTTTGGCGTGTTCGCTTGCTGTATCAGGATCCCGGACGAGCCCCCACGTGTAGCGATACCTTCACTTAAGAAGGCCGCAAATTTAGTTTGGGCCCTGAGAGCAGCTCCGCCAACCCCCGGCAATGTACTCGACCCCCTACTGGCACAGTTAGTATTGGCAGCAATATATCTACTCTTATACTGTATGAGTAACCCAGACACCAAGACAACAATAGTATAAAAGGTATATGATTTACTTAAGCTTTTGATAAGAAAGGGGTTAACATTGGTAACAGTTCACAGATATATATATATTGCAGAGCCCTGCAGCAATAACACATCATGCATATGAGGCGAACAGTAACAAGTGCGCCACGTGGGCGACCGCCAACTAGGCGTCCTTCGGCACAGTAACCAAATGAACCAACTAGCTGACCAGGCCTGGCTCAGATATCTACAACTTAGTCTATAGGGGATTATGTTCTTTTCTTCACCGGCGGGTCTTTAACGGTGGTGCACATTAATAGAGTATCATTTGTAATCCAATGGGAAAGGTAGAGATGGAGTAAACACTTTACTATGTCAAGTGTTAGTTCAGCTCCTTTGAGGTCCTCTAATGAGAGTATCAGAAATAACTTGTGGGCCACGGCAGTCTATAGGCCTATCAACAACAACAGTATATGGCTTGGGCGTACGCCCTCTCACCCACCCCGGACACGGTCCCAGTCCAGGGGAACTTCCACCGACTGTGTCACACACACACACTGTCTCCAGCAATCGGGTCCCCGATCCGGTCCAGGCTGTAGACAAGCAAAATCCGGAACCACCCAGGCTCGCAGTGGGGTGGAAGGCTCTTTGGTGCTGCCCAAGGCCTCAGGCTTCAGGCCTTGCACTCCGCCACATCCGCGCAGGAGGATCAGTCTCTGATCAGTCTCTGAAGTCTCGTGTCCCATGAGTCTCTGCGGTGAACACTGCCGAATGGGGTTCTGGGTGATGTAGTCTCCCGGAAGTAAAGGGGAACACCCCGCTACATATATGTAGCGCCCTACTCCTGTTGGGTAGGCGCTATGAGTTAAGTTTCGTTATCTGAGCTGTAGTTTAGCTCAGAGGGATTATGCTAAATTGTTGGCTCTGTTTCAGTCTAGCTGAGTTGCATGTTTTCCACCTGACAGTAGGTGTCACTGTCACCACGGGTCAGGGTTGGAAAGGCAGCAGGCTGGGTGTATTGGGTATTCCTTTCCCAGAAGTGACTCAGGGGGCATGGTCAACCAGCTGTGTATTCTGTGAGGGGGTACTTAAGAGACAGAGACCGCTCTATCTGGGATCGTTACCGGATCTGGACCTGAGGGCCCTCCTGGCCTCAGGGATGTGCGAGCCATTTTCGGCCTCTGAGCTTGCTGGCCCGAGGCTCTGCAACTGAGAAGTAGGTTCAGGAGTTGCTGGGGCCTACTAGTCCAGGGATGGTCCTACGCGGTCTTGCCTGCGGGAAGAAGCGGAACAATTGGGAACTCAATTGAAGGACGCATCCTGGCCAGTTTGCCTCACTGTGCTGCCGGCTGGCTGAAAGATTCTGGAACCGTGAGCTGTGTACTTTTGAAGGAACTTTTGCAAAGTGTCAGTGTGGTTACACGATCTTGTGGCGGAAGATTGTGGAACGACCAGACGGCACTCATCAAGTCTGTGGCAGAGACTTTGAACGAGCTTCGCACCGGTTGCTAGGCCAGTTAGAGTAGGTCTATCCGGTAATTGCTGAATACAGCGTGGAACTGATTTGTCCTCTGGAACTAAGATTGTGCCCACGATCCGCAAAGCAAGGTACCCGAACCTCCCCTATCCCTCTATCCCTCTGTTGGAACTGTTTTAATAAAAACTCTTGAAGAAAAAGAAACCAAGTGTTGGTGTGAACATTCATGGAAGCTCTTCAAGAGGAACCCCTGAGACGAGTGTGGTGAACAGAAAAGGTAACGGTAGGCCCAAAATTCCAAAATTTAAATCAGCGGCCCCTTCGGGGTATTGCTACATATATATATATATATATATATATATATATATATATATATATATATATATTTTTTTTAAGGAGCACTCCAGGTACAAATCGTGTGCAATTTGCAGTTAAAAGGTAACTCTCAGGATAGCAAAATGGATCCTGCCATTCCTAAATTGTTTCACGTAGGCTCCATGGCTATCAACCAGATGCTTACTTTCTAAGTCAATGACCTGGAGCAAGCATCTTGTGTAGTCAGAACTCCCAACTGCAAATCCTTTTGGTTTGTTGATTTACTAAGGGTACTCTTTACAGAATGTGAAAAACGAATTCTTATTGTCATTTC
Organism: Rana muscosa; assembly: GCA_029206835.1. Lineage (NCBI taxonomy): Eukaryota > Metazoa > Chordata > Amphibia > Anura > Ranidae > Rana > Rana muscosa. The sequence continues at coordinate 440,667,206 of CM055127.1, read as the reverse complement.
ACTATATTTTCCAATATTTATTTCTTTGGTGGTCTACGCACTCTTTTTAGCCCCTTTACAATGGAGGTTTATTTGGCTTTGGCTATTTTTGCAGTGATGTTCATTTTTTATGGCTACATGTGCTTTGCTTCTGGGTAAATCCACCATATTCTATTCTGCTGTGCTGAGCTCCTCCCCCCTTTCCCTTCCCTCCTTCCACCTAATAAAAGGCAATGTAAACACAACCCTGAGAAAGTGAAAATTGTTATCGTAAAACATTGTAGCTTGAGGGCTTCATCTTTTTCCTGGAGTAGAAGCTATTTTTTTCTGTATTATTTTCTACTACATTGTATTTTTGATTTGGTATTATAGTTAAATATTACCTATTTGTTTCTACATTTTTTTTTTTTTGCATGCTTACAATATAGTTAAAGGGTAACTCCACTTTTTGAAAGAAAAATATAGCAAATAAAAAAATATACAATTGCTATACAAGCCATACTGTAATTTAATGTTTTTAAAAATTACTTTTCTTTTTTAACCACTTCAGCTCCAGAAGGTTTTGAACACCCCCCTCCCCCCCCCCTCCCCCCCTTCATGATCATGCCAATTTTTACTATTTAGCACTGCGCTATTTTTGCTGGTAATTGCCCGGTCATACAACACTGTACCCGAAATACATTTATATAATTTTTTTTTTTTCACACAAATAGAGCTTTCTTTTGTTGGTATTTGATCACCACTAGGTTTTATATTTTTTTCAATATAAATGAAAAAGGACTGATAATTTTGAAAAAAATATATTTTTTACACTCTGCTATAAAATATATCCAATAAAAAAATAAAATGTCTTCATAGATTTTAGCAAAAATATTCTGCAACATATGTTTGGTAAAAAAAATCCCAATAAGTGTATATTGATTGGTTTACTTGAAAGTTAAAGCGTCTACAAATGGTATATATACTGGATTTTTTTTTTCTATACTACTAATGGCGATCATTAATTTAATTTAATTTCAGGTACTTATATAGCACTGTTAATTTACTCAGCGCTTTACATATATTTTTTTGTACATTCACATCAGTCCCTGCCATCAAGGAGCTTACAATCTAAGGTCCCTAACTCACAATCATACATACACATATCGGGGCCAATTTAGACAGGAGACAATTAATCTATCAGCATTTCTTTGGAGTGCGGGAGGAAACTGAAGTACCTGGGGGAAACCCACGCAGGCATCAGCGGCTTATAATGGGATGCCCATAGTGCGGTAGGCAATCTGACACTAACTGACGCTGGGGGAACTGACTAACTGCCACTTACATCACCAGTAACATTAATACAGTGATCAGTGCTTATAATATACACTGTCACTGTACTAATGGTATTTGCTGGGAAGGGGTTAACATATTGGGCGATCAAGGCGTTAAATGTGTGCCTAACAATAGGTAATGTGTGTAATGGTTGCTGATTTTCACTAAATGTCTAAATGCTTTGCAGGGATAAGAAACACAGAGATCGTTCCCTCTGTACAGAGCCCTGTGTTGACTGTCAACACAGAGCTCTGGGCTGTGATTGCACACAGCCAATCAGCAGGTCCTGGACATGAATCATTGGGGGGAATTGCTGACAGACTCCCGCTGTGTACAAACACAGATTTGTTCTCCTGCTGTGTACAATCACAGAGTTGCTGACAAACTCCTGCTGTGTACAATTGGTGGGAGGGGAGTATGCATGCGCCCTAAACCTGTAAACAGGAAGCGACATACGGGTATGTCGGTTTGCCTGCATGGGCCGCCTGTCCGTAGTACATTGCGGGCAGGCGGGTGGTCTGCAAGTGGCTAAAGTGCACTGCTGTCATTTTCTGTAAAATTCAATGCAATATGGCAGGGGTTTCCAAACTTTCTAAGCAACGGGCCAGTTTACTGTCCTTCACACTTTTGCATAAACAATGCCCCATCATTGGTTTTAATGGGAGTAAGAAGGCCCCATTTGTAGTATCAGTAAGGCCCCTTTCACACTAGCGGACCGTATGTCCGCTTTTTCATCCATCCTTTAACAGATGAAAAAGGGACATACATTGGTCCCTATGAGATCGCGGGTGTCAGCGGATGAACATCCGCAGACACCTGATCTCCTCCGTGTCCGCAATCCCCCGATTCTGCAGACGGAGGAAAATCCTATTTTTCTATCCGCCTGCAGAGCGGATCAGATGAACACGGACAGACGGTCCGTGTTCATCCGATCCCCCCATAGGGGAGAGCGGAGATCTGACAGGGCGGTCCCTGCAGAGTGTGCGGGGACCGCCCTGTCATCTGCCTGCTCAGCGGGGATCAGCGGAGCGATCCCCGCTGAGCAAGCGGAGGTTCACGGGGCAGATCCTCACGGATCCGTCCCGTGTGAAAGGGGCCTAAAAAGAATAGTGCCATCGATGGTGTCAGTGGGAGGAATAGTGTCCCATCATTGATGTCAGTTGATGGAATAGTCCCCAATGGCCAGATGAAGGCAAGCAAAGGACCACATCCAAACCCTGGGCTGCAGTTTGGAGACCACTGCAACTGGAAAAGTGGAGGCGTTCTGTACACCGTTGGTATATAGAACACCTCAAAAAATTAAATTTCCTGCTTGGGTGAAGAACTTTGCACTAAGATACAAATAAGGTTTTAGGCATCCTCTGCAACACAAATTTATTTTTTGATGAGATACTGCCTAAGGGCTAATCACTTCTAATAGGATGCAGACACTGCAACTTTTCTCATCAGAACACTTAAAGTGCACCAATCATCAAAGTGATCCACCTGAATCAGTCACTCCCATGCAGAATCCCTGTGTACAGGACATTGTATAACAAAGATCTAATCCTTTAACGATCACTCAGAGGGGAATTTTTTTCTCAATAAGAGTGGTGTTACTCTTTAGCTTCTAGTCAGCAACTGTTGTAACAGTTTAATATCGGTATGCAATAAATGTTGATTACATTATACTGTAACTGTATATTGCTTTGCGAAAACTATTTTAATGATTATTTTTTTTATATTATCATATTACCTATGGTTCAGCCACACAAAAATAAAACAGTTTTGTGGTAGAAGATGAAGAGATAAACTACCTGATGTTTTCTTTTATCTCTTGGGGATGATATTGGGAAGATCTTTTGTGCTTTGTTCCGTGAACCTCATTGAGGATTCCCACTCTGCCTTCTGGATTTATTATTTTTTTACTCCAGGTAGATATAAAATAGAAAACTCAATGCAACTCTGTCCTGGAAAAATATCAGTTATAAAATACTCTGCGTCACAGGTATTGTCAGTACACTGAGTACAGCTGCAGTCACTAAAAGACCACTGGGGTGCAGCAAAAATATAGCAAATAATATGTGACTGTTCATAAAGCACAATAAATACTAAAATAACTATACCCGTACAAAAATAACTTCACTAAATGCAACCTAACCTGCATTATGCAGTCAAAATTCTGTGAAAATCATCAAAATTAAAAATATTATTCAGAATAAATGCCATGTGAATCAATATTGTGTAAAATTCATAAGTTACCAGAAATAAATAAATAAAAATCATATAGTTCATCAATAAAGTATATGCTGAAAGATAGTGTCCCTAATAATCCGAATCAATCCAATGCAAATCAATATTGTGTAAAATTCACAAATGACCAAAAAATAAATGAATTAAAATGAATAAAGTTCATCAAGAAAGTGCATGCCAAAAATGAACCACAGTGTCCGTGTATAAATATAATTAATGCAAAATCTAAAAATGCAATTCCGTATTAGTACACCATGAGATGTATTTTTAATGCAGGCAAGTTAATTACTTGAAGTAGAACTAGTATCAACATTTTGCAGCCCATAGGTGTGCGCAGCCTATTGCATTAGGGTGTGCACCCCAAAGCCCAAACACACACTACCGATAACTTACGATGTTCATTGAGAAAGGGAAGGGGCTGGTAAATTACATATTTACTGGCCCCTTCCCCACTCCTAAAACATGCCAGCAGCAACAGCCGATAGGAGAGGAGGGAAGCTGGCAGCACTGCGGGGGGCAAAGATGGGAGCCAGGGCAGTAAGGGGAATCTGTGCTGCACAGGGTGATTAGGGTGTGCCTGGCCACACCTGGCACACCCTGTGCGCACGCCTATGTTGCAGCCCCCTGTACAGCAGAGTTTAAGCTAGGAGATGGAGAAGATGGAGAAGCTGTTCAAGGAGCCAGTCACTTTTGCTGCTATGCTAACAGTTGACATATATATAAGATAGTGACTGCTCCGGAGCCAGCCGAGACCATCCGAGTGCCTGCTACAATGTATTTGGGTAGTGGTGAGGGTGGGGTCTGGCGGAGGCGGTGTCTGAGTGTGTTGTGTGATGTCATGGTGCAAGGGAGCCAAGCGGAGCGGCCGGAACCTCGTGTGCAGGTCTGCAGGATGGGAAAAAAGCACTTCCAGGGAACACATTTAACTCTTTGATTGCCCCTGATGTTAACCTCTTCCCTGCCAGTGTCATTAGTACAGTGACAGTGCATTTTTTTCAGCACTGATCACTGTATAGGTGTCACTGGTCCCCAAAAAGTGTCACTTATGCCCTGTACCCACGATCGGATTTCCGATGGAATTTTCCGTCGGAATTCCGATGAAGCTGACATTCATCAGTCTTGCCTACACACCATCAGACGAAATTCCGACCGTCCAAAATGCTGTGACAGACAACACATACGACGGCACTATAAATGGGAAGTTCAAATCCAATGGCGCCACCCTTTGGGCTGCTTTTGCTGATTTCGTGTTACTGCGTGTTAGTAAAAGTTTGGTGTTAGCCGATTTGCGCTTTTCACTCTCCATGCTTTTCAGTCCGTTACAGCATGACGAATGTGCTATCTCCATTACGAAAGCTAGTTTTACCAGAACGAGCGCTCCAGTCTTGTAATTTAGTCTGAGTATGCGTGGATTTTTCTCCGATGGAGTTCACACAGACGATCAGAATTTCCTATCGGTTTTTTTTCCATCGGAAAAATTTTAAACATGTTCTATTTTTTAACACCGCTGGAAAAAAGTCCGATGGGGCCCACACACAATAGTTTTTTCCGATGAAAAAAGTCCATCAGACTTTTTTCATCGGAAAAACCGACCATGTGTACAGGGCATAAGTGTCAGATTTGTCCACCGCAATGTCACAGTCCCGCTAAAAATCGCTGATTGTCACCATTACTAGTAAAAAAAAAAACTTCCATAAATATATCCCATAGTTTGTAGACGCTATAACTTTTGTGCAAACCAATCTATATACGCTTATTGGGATTTTTTTTTACCAAAAATATGTAGCAGAATACATATTGGCCTAAATTGATGACGAAATTCGTTTTTTTTTTTTTATTGGATATGTTTTATAGCAGAAAGTAAAAAACATTGGGGTTTTTTTTCAACATTGTCAGCCTTCTTTTGTTTATAGCGCAAAAAATAAAAACCACCAAAAGAAAGCTCTATTTGTGGGCAAAGAAATTACATAAATTTTATTTGAGTACAGCGTTGCACGACTGCGCAACGCAGTGCCGTATCGCAAAAAAATGGCCTGGTGATGAAGGGGGGTAAACCTTCTGAAGCTGAAGTGGTTAAAGAGGCGTTCCGCCCCCCCCCCCAAAAAAAAATACTGTAGCTGATGACTTTTACTATTAGGGCACTTACCCGTCCAGGCATCCAGTGTCATCACCCGAGCCGATTCTTAAATCGACTCTCGGGTGCTGGCGTCGCCATCCTGGCTAAGGGAAACCGGCAGACAGTTTTCTACTGCAAATGCGTGAATCGCGCTGCGCTTTTTGAATGGGCAGGCTGTGGGGGGAAGGAGGGGGGCCAAACTTCTGTCACACTTTGCCGTGGTGAACTGAGTCGGTAGTGGGAGGAGGCAGACAGGTGGAGCTTACCCTTTTGGGTGGGAATCCATTTTAAATCTCATTGCTAATTGCATATTGTACTTGTTTGTAGCCTAAATACTGAAATTTGCACTTACAACTGTAATTTTGTAACTTTTGGAAATGGCAGTATAAACTTGGCTGTGCCAGTAAATGTTGGGTATTGTGTCAGTAAATTTTAACCACTTAACCACTTGCCGACCGCCGCACGAATATTTACGTCGGCAGAATGGAACGAACAGGCAAATGGGCGTATATATACGTCCCTTTAAATTTGCCGCCGTGTGGGGGCGTGCGCGCCCCTGCCGCGAGCTTCGTGCCCGTGGGACCCGCGGACTCGATGTCCACCGGTGTCCCACGATCGTGTCACGGAGCTACAGAACAGGGGGATGCCTGTGTAAACAAGGCATCTCCCTGTTCTGCCTAGTGACAGGACACTAATCGTCTGCTTCCTGTCATCGGGAGCAGCAATCAGTGTCATGTCACAGTAAGCCCAGACCCCACACAGTTAGAATCACTCCCTAGGACACCCTTAACCCCTTCCTCGCCCCCTAGTGGTTAACCCCTTCTCTGCCAGCTACATTTATACAGTAATCAGTGCATTTTTATAGAACTGATTACTGAATAAATGTGAACGGTCCCAAAATAGGGTCAAAAGTGTCCGATGTGTCCGCCATAATGTCGCAGTCACGATAAAAATCGCAGATCGCCGCCATTACTAGTAAAAAAATTATATGGAGCGTACGGCTTATTGTCTTCCTATGTACAGATACTCCAGTGTCTGCTGTGGAACTCTGCAGCTCCTCCAGGGTTACCTTAGGTCTCTGTGCTGCCTCTCTGATTAATGCCCTCCTTGCCCTCCTTTTGTGGCCGTCTCTTGGCAGGTTTGCTGTTGTGCCACGTTCTTTCCATTTGGTTATGATAGATTTGATGGTTCTCCTAGGGATCATCAAAGATTTGGATATTTTTTTATTACCGAACCCTGATTTGTACTTCTCAACAACATTGTCCCTTACTTGTTTGGAGAGTTCCTTGGTCTTCATGGCAGTGTATGGTTAGTGGTGCCTCTTGCTTAGGTGTTGCAGCCTCTGGGGCCTTTCAAAAAGGTGTGTATATGTAATGACAGATCATGTGACACTTAGATTGCACACAGGTGGACATCATTTCACTAATTATGTGACTTCTCAAGGTAATTGGTTGCACCAGAGCTTTTTATGGGCTTCATAACAAAGGGGGTGTATACATACTGTGACAGCAGGAAGGTAAAGTCACCTGGTTGCATCCAGGGGGGTAGATATATTTCGCCCAGATTCAGGCTTTACGCCGATTTATACAGCTAGGTGGAGAGTTGTATAAGCCCAGCTGAGACTAGTGGGCTCATTGATGACTCATACCTCTAGGGAGAGGGCTGGGCGTCGTGCAGACAGGGAGTTGATGAGTCCAGCTGAACCTTGTCAGCTCATTTAGGCCTCTATAAGAAAGCCCAGCTTCATTAGATGTTAGCTCATGCCTGGAAGCAGACCTGTGTGGACTGTCTAGGGAGAGTGAACCCCTGTGCGGTGAGAGAAAGCCTGTGTGGCTATATTTTGCTTGGACATTTAAAACCAGGGACTAGGACAGCACTAGGCTGATCCCAGTTGTTAGTTAGGAAACCTGTATGTTTAGTCAGAGGTCAAGTTGACCAGGATTTATTTTGTTTGTTTTTTTTGCTTTGCTGTGTTTTTGTCACTGTAAATAGAAAATAAACGGCACCCTTTTGATTTTGAAAACCACAACCTCCGTCTGCTGGGCCTGTTTTTGTGTGGGGAGCCCATCCCGGGGGTCACACACACCCGCTGCCGAGCTAACCCCCTCACAGTTGGTGGAGAATGCGGGCAGTTTTTTTTTTAAGCCAGCATGGAGGAGATACTGAAGCAGCTGGCTCTAGCAAATGCCAATCAACAGCAGACAAATGCAGGTTTGCAAAAGAGCCTTGCAGCTCATCAACAGAGCCTTGCAGCTCAACAACAGAACTTCGCAGCCCAGCAGCAAGCTCATCAACAGAGCCTTGCAGCCCAGCAGCAAGCTCACCAACAGAGTCTGGAAGCTCAGCAACAAGCCCAGCAGCAATCTGAGGCCCGCTTCATAGACCTGTTACAGAAGCAAGAGCAGAGACTACAACAAATGGAAGCAGTAATGCAGCAACGTCCGCAGACCAGTGAGGAAAGCCGTCCCACTAATACCGCGTCCTTTGGGGTGAGTCGTTTATTGACAAAAATGACTGGAGAGGATGATCCAGAGGTATTTTTGACCACGTTTGAAAGGACTGCTGAAAGAGAAAAGTGGCCTGAGGAGCAGTGGGCTGGACTGGTGGCTCCTCTGTTAACGGGTGAATCGCAGAAAGCTTACTATGACCTAGAGCCTGACCAAGCAAAAGACTATGTGATGCTAAAAGCTGAAATATTGGCAAGGCTGGGTGTCACCCTGGCTGTCCGGGCTCAGCGTGTGCATAACTGGATTTTCCAGCTTGGAAAACCCCCCAGGTCTCAAATGTATGATCTCATTCACCTGAGCAGAAAGTGGCTACAGCCAGAGACTTTGTCCGCACCAAAGATTGTGGAACGTGTTGTAATGGATCGGTTTTTGAGAGCTCTTCCTACTGCCATCCAAAAGTGGGTAAGCCATGGAGACCCAGAGACGGCCGATGGTCTTGTGGATCGTGTGGAGAAATACTTGGCTACAGAGAACCTGACGGCCTCTTCCAGAGACACTCGGACTTTCCACCCTAAGACCAGACCATCCCCAGGGGCGGATAAGATGATTCCAAGGGGTAAGGGTGGAGAGAGTGAGAGGGTGGGAGCTCTACCCCAAGTTTGGCGAGAACAGCCTGGGAAATCAGCGGCTCAAGAGGCGGCAAGAAGGATCATTTGCTACCGCTGCCGGCAAGCGGGACATATTGCAGCAAATTGCCCGGTTTTGGAGGAACCCATGCAGTGTGACTTTCTGACGGGCAGACGTCAGTCGCTGTGTGCGACAGTCGCATGCACTGCCATTCGGGGAACTGAGAAACATTTATGCAAAATGTGTATTAATGGTAGAAATGTTGTGGTATTGCTGGATTCAGGTAGCCTTGTGACCCTGATAAAGGCTGAATTAGTTAAAACAGAGGTCTCTGGGAATAGCAAGGTAGCTGTTATTTGTGTGCATGGGGACACCCGAGAGTATCCAGTGACTACAGTGTGTTTCGAGACCCCCAAAGGTACCCTTTCTCATCCAGTGGGCTTAGTGTCTCAGTTACCGCATGACGCCATTGTGGGAAGGGATTTTCCGAAGTTCTGGGAACTGTGGGATGATCCTGAGCCCCCCACTGGTGCCCCTATGTACCAGGAATATGATAGCCAGAACTCCTCTGAGAGTGGTGAGGACTCTCCCGAATTTCCCTTGTCAGTATTGGCAGGGGAGACTCAAGAAACTGGAGAGGAGCCCACCTCCTCAGACGAAAACCTACCGTCTGTGGAGTTTTCTGATCTTGAGGTTCACAGGGAAAACTTTGCCACAGAACAGTTGAAAGACCCCGCCCTAATAAAGGCACGGGAAAACGTAGTGAAAATAGATGGCGAGTTAGTGAACCCAGATAATACCTGCACTTACCCATACTTCAGCGTAGAGAAGGACCTACTGTATCGGGTGGCAAAAAGGGCAGAAGAAACCGTTGAGCAGCTTGTGGTGCCCAAACCTTACAGGAAGTTGGTGTTGGAGTTGGCCCATGGGCACATTCTTGGAGGTCATCTGGGGACAGAGAAAACCCGAGAGAGGGTATTACAGAGATTCTATTGGCCTGGGGTGATGAAGGACATAGAAAATTATTGTTCCTCCTGCCCTGTGTGTCAGAGGTCGGCCCCGATGCCACACTTCCGTAGCCCGCTGGTCCCTCTACCCATCATTGAGGTCCCGTTTGAGAGAATCGCAATGGATTTGGTAGGTCCTATAATCAAGTCCGCTAGGGGGCACCAGTACATATTGGTTATAATGGACTATGCCACCCGTTATCCAGAAGCGATCCCTCTCAGAAATACCTCGGCCAAAACCATAGCCAAAGAGCTATCTCTTGTTTTTAGCCGGGTGGGTATTTGTAAAGAACTGCTTACGGACCAAGGTACACCCTTTATGTCCCGGGTTATGAAGGAGCTGTGTAAATTGTTCAAAGTGACGCAATTACGTACATCTGTGTATCACCCCCAAACCGATGGGCTGGTTGAAAGATTCAACAAAACCCTAAAACAAATGTTGAAGAAAGTGGTGGATAGGGATGGAAAGGATTGGGACTGTCTACTTCCTTATTTGATGTTTGCTATTAGGGAGGTGCCCCAATCCTCTACGGGATTCTCCCCCTTTGAGTTACTGTATGGGAGACACCCAAGAGGGCTGTTGGATATTGCCAAGGAAACTTGGGAAAGTGAGAGTTCTCCCCACAGGAGTGTGATTGAGCATGTCGCCCTGATGCAAGATCGAATTGCACAGGTAATGCCCATCGTGAAGGAACATTTGGCCCAAGCGCAGTTGGCACAGCAGAGAGTGTACAACCGTGGAGCCAAGACCCGTACCTTTTCCCCGGGGGATAGGATATTGGTACTTGTCCCTACGGTTGAAAGTAAATTCCTTGCCAAATGGCAAGGCCCCTACGAGATAATGGAAAAAGTGAGCGAAGTGAATTACAAGGTCAGACAACCAGGAAGGCGAAAGCCCGAACAGATCTATCACGTTAATCTGTTGAAAGCCTGGAGGGATAGAGAGTCCCTAGTCGCAGACACTTGGTCACCAGCTCAAACTGGTTGCGTGATTCCTGAGGTTGGAATCGCAGCCACCTTGTCACAACCCCAACAACAGGAGGTTAAGGAGTTTGTGCTTCGCAACAAGGAGGTATTCTCTGAGCTGCCGGGACAAACATCTGGGGTAGAGCATGACATTATTACCCCGCCCGGTGAAAGGGTGAAGTTAAAACCCTATCGGATCCCAGAGGCCCGACGGGAGGCAATACGGGAGGAAGTACAGAAAATGCTGAACTTAGGGGTGATAGAGGAGTCCCAAAGTGATTGGTCTAGTCCCATTGTGTTGGTGCCTAAACCGGATGGGAGCTGGCGATTTTGTAACGATTTTCGTCAGTTGAACAAAGTTACAAAATTTGACACCTACCCCATGCCACGTATAGATGAGTTGATCGACCGGCTGGGAACAGCCCGATACATGACGACTCTTGACCTCACAAAAGGGTATTGGCAAATCCCCCTGGCCAAGTCAGCCAAAGAGAAAACCGCATTTGTAACCCCAGACGGGGCGTTCCAATATAAAAGAATGCCGTTCGGGTTACAGAATGCGCCGGCCACATTCCAGCGGAAAATGGACCAGATGCTGAGGCCCCATCGGAAGTATGCTGCGGCTTACCTGGATGACGTAATTGTCCATAGCACAGATTGGGCCTCACATCTGCCAAAAGTGCAAGCAGTCCTGGACTCTGTTCGGGAAGCAGGGTTTACGGCTAACCCCAAGAAGTGTACCATTGGGCAGGAGGAGGCCAAATATCTTGGGTACACCATTGGGAGGGGAGTAATAAAACCCCAACTCAACAAAGTCGAGGCCATCCAGAGTTGGCCACGTCCCAACAGCAAGAAGCAGGTACGAGCCTTTCTGGGAATCGCTGGGTATTATCGGCGATTCATTCCCCACTTTGCTTCTAAGGCTGTGCCCCTAACCAACCTGACGAAGGGGAAAGGGTCGGTCATGATTAAATGGACCCCCGAGGCTGAGGCAGCATTCCAATTCTTGAAACAAGCCTTATGTAGCCAGCCAGTGTTGTACTCACCCGACTTCTCTAGAGACTTTGTCGTACAAAGTGATGCGTCAGATGTGGGGTTAGGAGCAGTATTGTCCCAGGTCTGGAACGGGGAAGAGCACCCAGTCATTTACCTCAGCAGGAAGTTGAAGTCCCATGAGGTAAATTACGCCACCGTTGAAAAGGAGTGTTTAGCGGTGAAGTGGGCTCTAGATTCCCTTCGGTACTACCTGCTAGGTAGGCACTTTGACATGGTTACGGATCACGCTCCGTTAAAGTGGATGGCTCAAAACAAGGAAACAAATAGAAGAGTGAATAGGTGGTTCCTGGCCCTCCAGGAATTCAACTTCACAGTAAAGCATCGCCCTGGCGTTCAAATGGGGAATGTGGATGCTTTGTCTCGAGTACATGAATGCCTGATTGCTGGTGTTCCAACCCCGAGGTTAAAACAAGAGGGGGGGGTATGTGACAGCAGGAAGGTAAAGTCACCTGGTTGCATCCAGGGGGGTAGATATATTTCGCCCAGATTCAGGCTTTACGCCGATTTATACAGCTAGGTGGAGAGTTGTATAAGCCCAGCTGAGACTAGTGGGCTCATTGATGACTCATACCTCTAGGGAGAGGGCTGGGCGTCGTGCAGACAGGGAGTTGATGAGTCCAGCTGAACCTTGTCAGCTCATTTAGGCCTCTATAAGAAAGCCCAGCTTCATTAGATGTTAGCTCATGCCTGGAAGCAGACCTGTGTGGACTGTCTAGGGAGAGTGAACCCCTGTGCGGTGAGAGAAAGCCTGTGTGGCTATATTTTGCTTGGACATTTAAAACCAGGGACTAGGACAGCACTAGGCTGATCCCAGTTGTTAGTTAGGAAACCTGTATGTTTAGTCAGAGGTCAAGTTGACCAGGATTTATTTTGTTTGTTTTTTTTGCTTTGCTGTGTTTTTGTCACTGTAAATAGAAAATAAACGGCACCCTTTTGATTTTGAAAACCACAACCTCCGTCTGCTGGGCCTGTTTTTGTGTGGGGAGCCCATCCCGGGGGTCACACACACCCGCTGCCGAGCTAACCCCCTCACAATACGCACATGCCAATTATCATTTTTTTATTTCTGAAAAATAGTTTTATGTATATATTTTTCTAATTTTACTTCACCAACTTAGACTATTGTGTTATGATCCATCACATATAATTAAAATAAAAAAAAAAACATTGAACTAAAGGCTGTAATTTAACAAAATAATTAAAAAGTCAAGGGGGTGAATACTTTTGCAAGACACTGTAAAAATCAGGTCTCCTGTCCTACTGTCACTGTGGGCAGGACACAGCAATCAGCTAATAGTTAATTGGGGCTCTGCAACATATGTTATACTTGTAATGAGGAGAGTCAGGCGTTGGGTTGGGACTGATTTTCTAAATATAAAGGATTCCTCCACATGTATCTTAGAGAGATATGACTTTCATGTGAGGCCTCTAAAAGGACAATATTCCAGTTGTAGCATGTCCTCAGCTCAGCTGATGGGGAAACTACACATATTAGCATTGCTGGGCAGAAAGAAGAGGATGAACCAAGTACGGGGAATGTGGAGCCTGGCAGCTGAGGAGTTATAGTTCTTCAGCAGCTGGGGAAGCCTCACATTCCCTCGAGCTGTTTTTTTTCTGGTTCTATCTGGTCTTATTTATTTTATGAAGGCAATGGAGCTTTCTGCATTTGTGTCAAAGTACAAATATTTATGCATTTTGACTGCCAACAAATTAAAGGGATTTTCCACTTTCAGATGACTTTAATCTAACAGCTTGTACACGCCTTTCTGTAGCTTTTAGTTGATACATTGCTCTCTTTGTAGCCTCCTTGTGTGCATTTTGGTCATGTGTTTATATATGAAATGTTATGTGTATGTTTTTTTTTTACTTTAAGATAGAACACAAAGTCATGGTATGCAGTGCAATCCAATGCAAATTGCTTAGAAGGATATCAAGGCATAAAAGCTACACTTGGTATCAACAGCACTGCCAACTCTAAGCCCTCGTACACACGGCCGAGATTCTCGTTGAAAAAAACATGTCGTTTTTTTCGACGAGATTCTTGGACAAGAAACTTGTCCCGGCCGAGTGTACACACGCTCGTTTCAAAGAACCCGCGGTTCTTTGAATGGAGCGTACACGGTGACGTCATCAACTACGACGAGCATGCGCTCGTCACATTCGATGCCGTCGCCGCCATCTTGGTATACCCTACGTATGCCTAAGAAGCTACCGCGCATGCGTCGAATTCATTTCGAACATGCACGGGCTTCCGGGAGGACAGGTAAGTGTACACACACTCACTTTTCTCGTCGAGAAACATGCCGAGGAGAATCTCGACGAGAAAATAGAGAGCCGGTTCTCTATTTTCTCGTCGAGGTTTCTTGTCGGTTTTCTCAACGAGAAACCCGATAGCCGCGTACACACGACCGATTTACTCGGCAAGACCTCTCTGCCAGCAAGTTTCTTGCTGGTTCTTGCCGAGAAAATCGTCCGTGTGTACGAGGCCTAAGTCCCTTAAAGCGGAAGTAAACCCATCCATAAAACAGCTTCATTTCCTGGCACATGCCGGAAATATAACACTCCTATTGGTTGTGCTCTCAACCAAACTGTCAAACCATCCAATGGCTGGTGTCATAACTGATCACATGTGCATTATCATGGCAGTTGTAGATTAAACAGAGGCAAAGATGGCAGCTTCCTTGGCTGAAAACGATAGGACACTTTAACATTGGCTTGTTTTTGCATTTCTTGACACTATTATGCTAGACAACTTTCTAGATTTTTCTAGGACAGTCCTGTGCTCCACAGGGACAAGTATTCTCTCTCTACACTTTGAAACAGCCTAAGTTTGGGGGTCCAAGTCCAAGACAATAATAAACGTCACCCTTGTTCCACACAAGCCCCACTAATAACCCAGATTTCAAGCGAAAACTTATACAGACAAGAAAATTCCAACAACCACAAGCATTTTTTGTTAATCCTATGCTTTTTTGGTGTTCTGAATTTAGGACTGTCCAATGGAAATAAAGTACTTTGCTACATATATTTAGAGCCCCAAGACACATCTGGTACATCCAAGAAGGGATTAGAGATGAATCTGGGTCCAGTTCGAGGCAGGTTCGCAGAACGTGATCAAAGTTCAGGTGCGGATCCAAATCCCATTTAGGTCAACGTGAGCCGAATATTAAAAAACAATAATGGCAATTTCTAGGATAATAGGTCATGTGATTGTCCAAAAAAATCATATGGAGGGGGCTGGTCACTGATCTGGGGGGCATAAAGCAAAGCAAAAAAAATATGTTCCAAAAATTATGTTTGTGGGTAGCAGCAATTTTAATTATGCTTTAAGGGCAACAATAAAAATTTCCTCTAAATAACATGCCTAAGGGAATGTCCTTAATCTACCCGTGAAGTGGCACATCTCTATGGTGTATTATATACAGCCTACCACAACAAAACTGATATTTAAAAAGGAAAGCATTGCTGTTTAAATTGCAGGCAAATTACATCCTTGGCTGCTTACTTCTGTTTTTAAACAAATTGTCAGAGATTACCTTTATTTATAACAGACCCCTATTCTTGATATCCTAGATGTTAATGGGGGAATTCCACACAAAATAATAAAAATTAGCATGAGGTTCCCTCTAAGAATACATACCAGACCCTTATGTTTAATGAGGGTCTGGTATGGCTTTTAAGGGGGGAACCCCACGCAAAAATAAAAATGTGTGGTCCTTCAAAAAATCTACACCAGATCCTGCCCCTTTCTGAACCCAGTAATTGTGGGGGCCTGCAGGCAGGGGGCCTATTAGAATCTAGAAACCCCATCATAACAATAAGAGGGTCCCCAGATACTGGCCCTGACACTATTTGAATGTGTATGGGGTATGCAGTAACCCTACTCATTTACCAAAAAAAACAGACACACAGTTTTTGACAAGTCTGTCCAAAAACCCCAAAAAAGTCCCACAATGTAAATTCATTATCAATCACATTGTCCACCAATGCAGATCAATGTCAATCATGATGAATGATGCTTGCCGACTGGCCAAAAGCAAAATACCTGCCAACTGCCAACACAATGTGCTGTACCTTGGTTGCTTCAGTCGCACCGAATAATTAATTTTGGTCTCCACTGCTGAAGTAAACAAAAGGCCTGGGTCTCCCAGGTGACATCATTGCCCAAATATGAATATGATCATGATTGGTCAGTGACATCAGGGAGAAAATGAATGCCCTTTTGACACCTGCAGCTATCAAATTTAAAAAAAGGAGTGGGGTTATCTATAAAAACCCTTCTAGATCCTTATTCAGGCATGCAGCCTGGGTGGCAAGGAATGGAAATTAAGTAAGTGTGTGCCCCACTTCTCTTCCACTTCCGCTACCAGACCATACCAAATGCCTTTCAACATTGGGGGGGGAGTTACCTCGCAAAGGGGGTGGTGGCAAAGCTTTTAGCCCTCCCTGCAAGATACTGTTTCTCAATGTTGTGGGACAGGTTCCTTTTCTCCAAATCTAGTTCTCTAATAAGGATTTGGTGGGGATATAGGGGGGACTTATAGTGGTATCTAGAATCCACCTTTATAATAATCCGGACATACGCCCCACAATCACAGGGGAATGAGTACAAGCGTTAAAAGTAAATTAAAGCAGAGACCTTAGAAAAAGTACTTAATAATAATAAAAAATTATCCCCCCAATGTAAATCCATTTTCAGTCTCGACTAAATCATGAAATCCAGGGAAGTATATCCATCATCAAGCATGATAACTTGTTGCCCAACAACTATTGCAAACACAGCACCGGGGATCCCAGATGATGTAATTAATCCTCTGCATTGTGTAAAAAGGCTGTTTGATCCTGTCTTCTCTGATCCTCCCCTTCTTCCACAGACTCCAAAAAAATTTAATGATATTTACAAAGTCTATGGAGTGTTCAGTTTGGTGTGTATTGCTACACTATTGCTAGAGTATTGTTTTTTTTATCTTGGGAGGGTGCATGTGATCAGCACATGGCCAATCAGCACTATCCAGACATGTCCAGACAGAGGATCAGGGTTTTGAAGCCTGATAGGACAATCATGGGCGAAATGAAAACTCCTCCTACAAACTATCAGCACACACTGATAGAAGTCACAAGATTGCTCTAATTGCTATATACAGCTGATGAAAAAATGAAATATGTGAGTGCCTGATCAATTATGATTTAAATAAAGCGATTGTTTTTAAAGATGTAAGCGCTATTTGGATTTCTTTGCATATGTTGTCTGGATGCCATTGGTTTGCTGTGGGGGTGACGCTGCGAGGAGAGAGTGTTGGGGTTACACAGAAAACCTTGGTTCTAGCCCAGGAGAGGCTAAAAAGCCCATATTGACCAAGCCTATCTGCAAGGTAACCGTGGTAAAGGTGAGAGTTCATCAGAAGGAGGGAGCACTTTGTGGTGACACACTGTTTGTATACCTGAGCACTACAATGGAAGGTGGACTGAGAAGCACTTATAGAGGACAGTGATTGGCTAGCAGGATCAGCATCACAGTTTTTATGAACTGCACTGTTTTGGACTACACCTAAATTTGATTACTGTACATTTTCAATGCACTGGAAAAGCATAAATATAATATTTATGTGAGCATTTTTTGATTAAAAAAATTTTTTGGGGCGTTTATGTATAGTGACACAACTAGTCACATTTAAGGCCTTATAATATGTTTTTTTTTTTTTTAAGCACATTTATTTGTTCATAGCGCAGCACAATTAAATATTGGTGCCAAAGTTACTAGAAAAAAAAAAGAGCAAATACACATGTTTTACTGGAAGAATTAGGATGCTGCAGAAGATATAGCAGTATAATGCCACGTACACACGGTCGGAATTTCCGACAGAAAAAGTCCGATGGGAGCTTTTGGTCGGATATTCCGACCGTGTGTGTATGCCCCATCAGACTTTTTCTGTCGGAATTTCCGACGGACTTAGATAGGGAGCAGGTTTTCTATTTTTCCGTTGGAAATTCTGACGGAGGTTTTCCCATTGGCAAGTCCGACCGTGTGTACGCGGCATAAGATTGACTATCAGCAGGACAATTTTTAGTAATTTTCAGGAATAAGTGAATGCTGTGCTTTGAGCTCCTCAAAAACAAAAAAAAGGCGTATCAACACAAATTTAAAATCAAGAACACATTAAAAGCAATGAAAAAATAAAATAAAAAAGACGACCCCTGAAACAATAGTCCCCTTTTCTAAAGGATAAACCCTGCAGATAAAAAAGCAGTTTAACCTTAAAATGGCTCTATTAACCTACACAAAAACAATAGATACCCCAAATAAATAAAAAAAACAAAATAGAACCCCTTTTTAGCTGCAACCCCTTGTAGCAAATTATTAAGTGGTCAACTGAACAAAATATACCCAGACCAGTCCTTGACAATTAATTAAAACTACAACTTGTGTGATGGACCCCAATATGTGAAATTATGGCGGATTTGCCCAACCAAATTTATACTGTATGTGGCCATTGGCCAACTTAAGGTCCTTGTACTGGGGCCACCTCCACTGCAGTCTCCAGTGCACAAGGTATTATGATTACGTATGATATGTATGGAAATAGCAGTTATCCTGGGTCTCAGCAGCTGTCTTCTACTGACACTAGACAAAGCTATTGTGTTTTTCCAAATATCAGATTGGAATTATGCTGTATATTTCCTGACTCCATGGGCTGGCATTTTGCTTTTTACTGATATCAGCAGTTGTTATGATGACACCAGAAGCTGTAAACACGCAGAGCAATAAACACTGCTTTTAGGTTCCATGTTCCATATGCCCCTCAGGCCTGCATTTTATTGAGATGGTCCTGATTATAATAAAAGTGTTTCAAGCCAGGAATCAAAGTTATGCCATGGTTTAGGCTTTTAGCAACACTGTGGCAGTGCCATCTACAATGCCGGTCTAAGTATAGGCATTGTTTTACAAAATCACTGCTAAGTAAACATGGCCCCAAATATTTTAATTTCGGGAAAAAAAAATCTCATACACCAATATAACTCACAACAGACTTTACACTTAAATGCAAAACACCCTGTGCCTCCTCCAGAAATGAGGGATGCAGCGGAATGCTTTGTGGTAGCTACACATATGTTTTGTGCTTGGCTTCGAAGCTCAGTATAATCTTGTTGTGGATAGACAAGGGAGACCCCTACGTGGAGGCACACGCTGTTCTCTCTGTCAGGGATATTAAACTGAGGCATTTACATAGACAGGACGAGAATTGTTGCCTGTTCCTTTTTCCTGGATTGTCGGAATCTAAGGATTTTTCTTAAAGCGTCACCAAACATAATGAATGAAAACAATATACTTTTCTATAAATAGATTTGTGCAAATGTGGCCTCATGGGTATGATAATGCCAGGTCTGCTAACATAGACTTTCCATACTTTGAGCTCCAGGCAGACGTAGAGATATGGACCATGTTTGCTAAGCCCCACCCTTCCCGTTAAGCCCCACCACCTTGCCATTCTTAATGCAGAAGGCTTCAAGCAGTTGGAGAGGGTATATCAATTGCCAGTTGTCCCAACGGGAAGAAGTAATGACACTTTATACATTACACAGATATCGCTAAGAAGCATATCTATCAAGCAACAAAAAATAATCCCATATATCAAACCTCAATGAGGAAGACTGGACTGATATTTGGAACGTGCCTCTCAAACAACTAGTGTCTTTCACAGATAGACTTGTGCAATTTAAGCTATTCAACATGTAGCCAGGGTATTGCTACTAAAGTTATTGCATTGAGTTTTGCAATGTTATTAGTAAAGGGTTTGGCTCCCTCTAGTGACCATTGAAAGGTATTTGAACATTTTCTTTTCCTGATTAAAAGGATAAAAGTGATGCATTGTGGGATGTGTGGTTTAACAAGGTAGTGACTCTTACTGTGTGGATTAGTTTGGGAACTGCTATACCCACAGTGCTAAGCTGCGGACCCATAAGGCATAGCGAGACAGAACGGCCTGCTGGGTAACCAGATAAAAAGGACAATCAGGCCTCGTTTAGGCCTCTTTGGACGTCTTTCAAATGCCAGCAGGAGGTCTGTGTGTGTGAATGAAAGCGAGAGACTGTGGCCTACAGCGGAGAGCCGGATCATCCGCCCCAGAGGGATCTTTGGAGGACAGCCCTGTTAGCTGAGCAGGTGGATCGGTTCGCGCTTCAGAGCATTTGAAGCTGCTTCACCCGGCAGAGCGCCAGGACTAGCCACGCGGTGTGACAACGCCATCTTCCATACAGAGGTGCCATCAAGTGAGGTCCCGGACAGAGTGTACCAGCTGGCTGAGGACCCACAGTGGTGAGTGGGCACTTGCCCATTAAAGTAATTGACTGAGATTTAAAAGAGGATTTCTGCTATCCAGACTGTCGCTGACACTTGAGGTCCCACGGAAGGGTTTCTATTACACTTCAGTGTTCACACAGCGGATGCTCAGATCTAACACATCTTTTAATAGAGGGTTAAGCATCTCACCCTTTTCAGTTACTGCTTATTTCTTTGCCTTATTGGATTACAATTAAGTGCACCACCATACAGTTCAAGTTTATTAAGCTAGCCAAAGAAAAAAGACTGGAACAGGATAAGACTGCCATTACTTTATTGTTCACTGGGTTATACACTTCACAGTCAAGAACACACTGAACTGCACTCTAGGGGGAGCCATTTAGTAACCTAAAGTTAAAGTATATGCTATAATTATTGTACTAATTGTGGTTTATTGATCTGTGTGCCTGGCTCTTGGTGGAGAGGTGGTCCAATACAATTACAGTGGTGTTGGAGGGCCTGCTCCACTGTGTCTTGTATGTGTATTAAATTATCAGCGGGTTAAGGTTATAGCCATTGCAAACCTGAGTATACATCTAAAGTAATGTTCATAATCTGTGCATGTTTTCCATCGAATGTATATCAGTTTTAAGTGTTTTCTTTTGCTTCAGTAAAAGTTTCTTTGTGTGATTCATAAACCTTGATTGAGTCTATTCTTACTATTGTGAGACTATTACAATGGAACCCAAGGTGTCAGAGGTAAGAGAGAATCTGCAGAGTCGGGATAGCCTGTGGGGTATAGAGTCAATCAGCATCCCCTATGGGGGTACCACTACAAACATATAATAGCATGTGTTGTTTGCACTATATCAAGGAGTAAATTGATTAAAGTGTTATTAAACCCAGGACCCTGCATTCACTATATCTGGTCTTCTACAGTACACAGAACATGGAAATGCAATTATTTTAGTATCCATAAACTGCTAACTACCTTTTCTCATCAGCAGTATATAGCAGGTCTGTGACTTCAATCAGTATCTGGTTAATTTTTGTAGGAGGAGTTTTCCTTTTCCCACGGTTGTCCTTCCAGGCTGCAGGACCCCTGACCAGGCCCGGACTGGGACAAAAAAAATAGACCCAAGCTTTCTGGCAGTATGTGGTGGTTTGTTATATGTCTCCAATGAAGATCTACCTCAGTATTTCTCTAAAGTTGTGCCTCCTGGGCCTGGTAAAAGACCCGGCCTCTACTACTGCTTGGTCTAGTCCACTGGCACAGAAAGCTATTGCCATAAGTTGGAAAAAACTGGACCCTCCATCTCTTTTCTTCTGGAAAAAAATTGTGAACTCTAACTTACCACTATACTTGGTCACTTATGAAAATAGAGGTCAATCTTCAACCAATAAATCATTGAAAAACTGAAGCCTCGTACACACGACCGAGTTTCTCGTCAAAAAACGACAAGAAACTTGCTGGCAGAGCTCTTGCAGAGTAAATGGGTCGTGTGTACGCGGCTATCATGTTTCTCGTCAAGAAAACCGACAAGAATCTCGACGAGAAAAATAGAGACCCTGCTCTCTATTTTCTCGTCGAGATTGTCATCAGCATGTTTCTCGACGAGAAAAGTGTGTGTGTGTACACTTACCTGTCGCCTTGGAAACCCGCGCATGTCGAAATGACTTTGACGCATGCGCGGTAGCTTCCTAGGTATAGGTAGGGTGTAGCAAGATAGCGGCGACGGCATCGAATGTGACGAGCGCACGCTCGTCGTAGTCGATTACGTCACCGCATTCGCTCCATTCAAAGAACCGCGGGTTCTTTGAAATGAACGTGTGTACACTCGGCCGGGACAAGTTTCTTGTCCAAGAATCTCGTCAAGAAAAACTACGAGTTTTTTCCTGACGAGATTCTCGGCCGTGTGTGCGAGGCTTAAGAGTGACAGAGGCATAGACACCTAAGTCAAAATACAGGTTGCTTCACATGACTCATCTGACTTATTTTTCTAAACAAAATATATCCTATTTATTTATTTATTTAGATAGCATCAAAAGTATTAATCTAATTACAAAATAATGGAAGAACACCACCCTTCACCACAGTTAATTATTAAAATGACAACGTTGTCAAATTTACATGGACTGACATCATGACTTCACGGTGGTCCTGTACAAGTAATGTATCTCAAGCTATCCAAGATTGGCTATAGAAAATTCCTACGTGTCCCTTGCCCGCTGCAGATCCCACCAGAATTTAAACCACCCAGGCATAATAACCATACTATTCACAACAACAGCTAATGGTTATTAGAAGTCCAAAACAATTCAATCTTGGATTGATAACCCGTCAACAGCTACTGATTCTAGCCAACAACAGTCTGATCACGAGATGCCTTATTGTGTGCAAGATCTATTTCTCCTCTCCCTCTGTTCAGGTTGCTGTTTGTCCATCCAAAGTCTATTCCCCATTCAAAAACATTACGACTCTGTATGTGGGAGACAGAACCCCCCCTCCCTACACTGGGACAGTACCATAGGTGTGCGCAGCCTATTACATTAGGGTGTGCACCCCAAAGCTCAAACACACATGCATGTATATATATACAATATATATATATATATATATATATATATATATATATAGCAGTAGGGCAATGGACAGTGTCAGTAGAACAGTGGATGGTGTCAGTGGGCAGGGGCTGTTGTCAGTAGTTTATTTTTATTTATTTTTTATTATTATATCTTACAATTTTATTTTTTTAATTCTTTTTTATAATATTTTTTTACAAGAATTTTTTATTATTTTCTTTTACAATTTTTTAGGAGCACCATTGGGGTGCTTTGGTGAGATATCAAGGGCCTAAACAGACCCCTGATATCTTACTTTTGAGACAGAGAAAGGGGCTGAGGACAGAGATTCCAGAGTCGCTTTCTCTGCAGCCAATCAGCAGGGGGAATCTGTGCAGCACAGGGTGATTAGGGTGTGCCTGGACACACCTGGCACACCCTGTGCGCACGCCTATGGACAGGACACTATATTCTATGTCTATGTTATCCAAACTTGCCATTTACAAATGCCACACATGAAACAACTACATTTTATGTCTGTTATATAAGTTGTTGTTTTTTTTTTTTTTTATCTCAGAGTTTGTACTCTCTTATATTATAAAAATCTTCAAAAAAATGCAAAGAAAAACATTCCTAACAATGTTCTGAAATTACACAGTGTTATGTCAAAATTTTAAGGCAAAAGATTTGACCTTAACTAATTTCAGTGATTTCAAGTAGAAAAACAGATGATTAAAAAATGTATGTATCAGAAGTCTTCTACTTTATGTATAAAGCGACGTAATCAGCAGAAGGTGTAAAAGACTATCAAAAAAACTGTCACTTTGCCCTCATCAACACAGATAGTGCTGACAGGGGCATCCCTCTTGCCGAGCAATTGTCTGCTCCCGGCGGGGGGGGGGGGGGCGGCGGGGAAGGGCGGGGGAAGCTGTCCCACCAGGAGAAGACAGTGGTTATTGCTAGCAGCTATAGCAGCCCCTAGTGATAATCGCAAGTGAATCCAGTAGGCTGGTTGTACCCAACTGGTACATTTAGCCTGCCCATGCATGGTTCGAATATCGGTTGGTTCCTGCTGGACCAGCGCAGATTCTAACCGTCTATAGCTGGCTTAAGTTCTTGGTTGTGTTAACAATTTTCTGACACAGATCAGTCCTCTGCTGCAGCCATCTTTTTTTTTTCTAACTGTAAAGTCATAATTTTGCTGTCCAATCACTGGGGAAGAGAAGAAAGAGATATTGCTTCCTCCTGCCTGCAGCAGATTGATGACATCATCTCTGCCTATGTGAAGTCACAGGATTGGAACCTAAGGACTGCCTTTTAATGATGAAAAGTTAAGCTTTTGTAAAAAAATTATATGCATAATGCCATGAAAAAATTGCTCCAGACCTATGACAGATAATGACCTATAGCCAATTTAATTATAAAGGCTACAGTTTTTTATTAAAGGATGCACTTTAAACACAGTGGTGCTTGTTTAACCTCCCACAGCACTGTTCATTTTCTTTTTCTGCTTTGCTACATGCTGGGGGTATGTCAGGGGAGGGCTGGCGGCCTTAGGCCTGGGGGGCAAGTCCAGTCAAGTGGTCCATTGAACCGCCGAATCAGCTCACCATCCATGGCCCACCTGTTTTTTCAATGCAGCCTCACCAGTGCCCATCAGTGCAGCCAACTCCAGTGCCCATCAATGCAGCCTGATCACTGGGGCAGGTTACATGGGGTGTATGGAGGGGAGCTGGGGGGTCAGCTAGGGGTGTCAGGGTATCTCACCTCAGCGATCTCAGCTCAGCAAGTCCTTGCATGAAACGGTTTCCTGGGGCGGTAACGATCATGATCCTGGGGTCAAGTTGCAGCCAGCACCCAGCCCTGCAGCCCGACTCCCTGGCACACCCTGCCTCTGCCTGTTTCCAAGAATCTGGTCCCAGGGAGTTGTAGTTTCCTCTGCGCTGCTGTGTTTTCCACCCACCAGAAGCTTGAGTTCGGACTACAACTCCTGGAATGCAACAACTAGTGGTCGGCCGCCATGGCCATACCATGGCCATGCCCCTGGCCCGACTTCCTAGACCAGAATAAAAAAGAAAATGGTAGCGGGCAGCGGCTCCAGGACATTTTGAACATAAGTTAGGGTGGCCTGGGAGGCAATTGCCACCCTGCCCCCTGGCCCAGCCCTCCCCTGGGGTATGTTAATATCTGTCGTTGAGAGCCACTAGCTCACACTTTGCACAGCTGTTGGCTCTCAATCCCGTCTCGGGTCCCCACTGATAATGGAAAATCAGTAAGAACAATGGCTGCAGTGGGATTTGCAGTGCCATCTATTTAATAATAGATAACCCAGATACATGGCACCACTCAAACCCCTACCTCCTGATGTTCACAGACCATTCGGGTGCTGACTCCTTACGACTTATCTCTACTCCAACAAGGAATATTGAAAAATAAGACCTGCACTCCGTTGTAAATTTGTCTTATGCCGTGTACACATGGTCCGACTTTCCAACGGAAAAGCCTCCGTCGGAATTTCCGACGAAAAAATAGAGAACCTGCTCTCTATCTAAGTCCGTCGGAAATTCCGACAGAAACAGTCCAATGGAGCATACACACGGTCGGAATATCTGACCAAAAGCTCCCATCTGACTTTTTCTGTCGGAAGTTCCAATCGTGTGTACGCAGAATAAGTGTTTTATTTAATAGTCCATAGAAAAGCTGCATACATGTTTTCTCCACGTAGGGGTGAAACGCGTAGTGTGGTTCTTTGGATGGAGTCAACATGTATGCAGCCTATTAATGGAGTATCACATAAAGCAGCAAGATGAATTTACAACAGAGTGCAACTCTTATCTTTCAATATGCCATTTATTTAATAGGTATAATAAACAATAAATGTGTTGCGCTTAAATGTAAAAAAACAAATTAATTAATTAAATAAAAAGGGCAAAGTTAGTGTCTTCAACCCAGTACCATATATGATGCTTCTACAGTATTAAAGATTTGCAAAATCTCTTGTTCACTTAATTCCTCCACCTTGTGAATAGACCAACACCGTAAATATGGATGTATTCTTACCAGAGAATGTTGACCACCTATTACGGGGGGGGTCTAAAGGGGCTCATGTATATGAAATGCTCCATCTCCGGTCACTCCTCAGCATACAAAGGACGAGGGAAAATCATCCAGATACCATTGGTATCAACATACAAAGGATGAGGGAAAATCATCCAGATACCGTTGGTATCGGATGATTATCCCTCGTCCTTTGCATGCTGAGGAGTGACCGGAGATGGAGCATATGATATACATGAGCCCCTTTGGACCCCCCGTAATAGGTGATCAACGTTCTGTGGTAAGAGTACATCCATATTTACGGTGGTGGTCTATTCACAAGATGGAGGAATTAAGTGAACAAGAAATTTTGCACATCTTTAATACTGTGAAAGCATCATATATGGTGCCGGATTGAAGACACATGGACTAACTTTGCACTTTATTTAATTAATTAATTTGTTTTTTCCACTTAAAGCGGAGCTCCGCCGTTAAAAAAATATTAAAAGCCAGCAGCTACACATACTGCAGCTGCTGACTTTTAATATATGGACACTTACCTGTCCTGGAGTCCAGCGACGTCTGCAGCAGAAGACGAGCAATCGCTCGTCTATCTGCTGCCCCACGCCATCCTCAGTGAGGGAATCAGGAAGTGAAGCATTCCGGCTTCACTGCCCCGTTCCCTACGGCGCATGCGCGAGTCGCGCAGCGCCGTCCTCACTGGTCATCGTTGTGTTCGGGTAGCTGTGTGTTTCCCAAAACACAACGGGCCTTCTGCGGGAAGTGACGCACTACCCGCAGAATACCCGCAGAGAGGACTCTCAAAAGTGGGTGCAAATAAGTATCTGCACCCCCCTCCCCCCTGAAAGGTGCCAAATGTGACACCGGATGGGGGGAGGGTTCCAATGAGCGGAAGTTCCACTTTAGGGTGGAGCTCCACTTTAAGCGCAACACGTTGTTTATTATACTTGTTTATGTGATTATATCTCATGTTGGTGGTGCTTCTATTTATATGATACTGAGTTTGCATACATGAGCGCAGTTTTCTTACTTTTTATATTTATTTAATAGAATGCTTGTTAGATCCAGTTGAATTATTAAAAATAAATGAAAAATTTTTTTTCATAATTAAAAAATATTAAAAAATACTTTCACATTTAAACTGCAGGGATTTTATTAGAATGGTGTAACAAATCAATGTTTTTTCTGTTATTAAAAAATATACTGCTGGCATTTATTATAATGGTGTTTTAAAATAAGCGCTTTACATGGTGGGTTTTAAACAAAGGTCCAAAGATCCAAGATCCATCTTATATCCGAAGATTGTGTAAAAAAAATAAAAAAATAAATGCATTTGGCTTCCACAG
Source organism: Rana muscosa (assembly GCA_029206835.1). Lineage (NCBI taxonomy): Eukaryota > Metazoa > Chordata > Amphibia > Anura > Ranidae > Rana > Rana muscosa. The sequence goes on along the minus strand of CM055127.1, from coordinate 440,640,219 downwards.
GGGGACTGTCCTGCCAAACTATGGACACTTGGGAGCTATGCAGGAGATTTAAAAAAAAAAAAGCATGTGAGCCACAACATTAAATAAACTAATCAGACGAGAAAATGAAGGAAAGTAGGTAGCTGTTGTTTTTATTCGGAAGAACAGTGCAGACCCTGCCAGGGTTGCCATTTGTTTGAATTCTTCCTTAAGGCGAACTGGCCAGCTGTACTCTTAGGTTTCTTAGTCATGGACTGTGAGCTCCACCTGGCTAGCTTTGTTTAGCTGACAGCTGGCAAAATTTAATAAAAAAAAAAAAATAAAAAAAAAAAAGAACAAACTGCCTGTAAGATAAAGCCAAAATCTCTTTGTGAGATATAACCATGGCTATTGATTTTATTTCCAACATATTTAAAGGCTTTTTGCAAGATGTGTGTAAAGGTGGTCGTCTTAGTGTGTATAATATTCTCAGCATATGTTAGAATAGATCCCACTCCAGTCACTATAATCTTATTTAAATTGTAACATGTGAATGTCATTTCAAAAGATTTTTTTAATCTACATAAATCTGCAGTGTTTATTCAAATAACGCCTGGTGAAGGTCCGATGCTCAGGTTCAGCTGTCTCTTAGTCATGTTTCTGCATAGTTACCCTTTCACATGCGCCCATAGTGGAGACTACAAGTGGTCATGCCGACACCATGCATCTCCAGAAGCTGGTCAACAGCTATGAGGTTCCGCTGATGCGGGAGCAAGTGCATGTAGACAGGAAGTGGCAAAACATTTTTTTTTTATAAAGAGGTTGAAAACTTAGCAGACTTCTGCAGAGATTCCACTGCTTCTACACAGCAACCAAAGGACTTTCTCTGCAGTATGCTCGTTTCTACAGAGGCAGTGGTTACTTTATGATGAATATCAACTGTAATATTTATTATGAAGCACCGGACATGTATTTATAGGTCACTGCATCCTGGCCAGTAAGGGAGCTAGATTAAGAAGATCAGAATCTCCCTTCTCATTATAGTCATACACGCCCATGGGTAATGCCCCGTACACACGATCCGAATATCGTACTACAGATCGTACGACTTTTTTCGCTTAATAGTCGCAAGTAAAATTAAATAGGTTATTAAAGTCACGAAAATTCTCGTACGACAGAAAAATAAATCGGAAGTGATGTCATGTGTTGTAATGTATTTGTATTGTATTTTCGGACGACAACTGTACTGACTAAAGGAAAATCGTCCGATTTGTTATCGTACGAGGAAAATTTTCGTGCACGTCCGATTAAATAATATCGGATGAACTGTCATGATCGGCTCTCGAAGCTCTGTACTAACGATCCGATTATCGTACGATTCTTCCTCGGACGACATTTTTCGTACGATATTCGGATCGTGTGTACGGGGCTTAAGAGCATTTTTTAAACTGAAATATGTATCCAAATAAAATTACTAAAATCCCCTAATTCTCCTCTCCCCCCAGATTAACAATTCTACTGTTTGAGGTGCTCCCCGTGCTCATTCATCCAAAGTGGAGGCACACTAATACAGAAGGTGTGTTACTGGCCAGATCACCAGGTGAAAAAAGAGCTTGAAAAAAGAAAATTTCTGCAGCCACCATATCTAATGATTGGTAAACTGCAACATATTATGGTACATATTTGGTTTTGGGTTTAAAGTGTTACTACACCCAGGATCCTGCAGTCACTCTATCTGATCTCCCACAGTACGCAGGACATGGGCATGCAAATATTTTAGCTAAATACCTTTTCTCATCAGCAGTATATAGCAGTTGTGTGACTTCTATCAGTGTCTGGTTAACCACTTGACCACTGGACACTTAAACCCCCTTCCTAACCAGACCAATTTTCAGCTTTCAGTGCTCTCACAGTTTGAATGACAATTACTCAGTCATACAACACTGTACCCATATGACATTTTTGTCCTTTTTTTCACACAAATAGAGCTTTCTTTTGGTGGCATTTAATCATCGTTGGGTTTTTTATTTTTTGCGCTATAAAAGAAAAAAAAGACAATTCTGTAAAAAAATTATATTTTTCTTTGTTTCTGTTATAAAATGTAGCAAATTAGTAATTTTTCTTCATAAATTTTGTCCAAAATTTATACTGCTACATATCTTTGGTAAAAAAAAGTACAAATTGGTGCATATTATTTGGTCTTTGTGAAAGTTATAGAGTCCACAAGCTATGCTGCCAATATCTGAAAATTGATCACACCTGAAGTACGGATTTATTTTCTTGAGACCCTAACATGCCAGAAAAGTACAAATACCCCCCAAATGACCCCTTTTTTGAAAGAAGACATTCCAAGGTATTTAGAAAAAGGCATTGTGAGTTTTTTGAAGTTGTAATTTTTCCCACAATTCTTTGCAAAATCAAGATTTTTTTTTTATTATTTTTTTTTCACAAAATTGTCATATTAGCAGGTTATTTCTCACACACAGCATATGCATAGCACAAATTACACCCCAAAACACATTCTGCTACTCCTCCTGAGTATGGCGATACCACATGTGTGAGACTTTTACACAGTGTGGCCACATACAGAGGCCCAACAAGCAGGGAGCACCTTCAGGCGTTCTGGAGCACCCAGGCCAATTCTGACATTTCTCTCCTACATGTAAAAATCATAATTTATTTGCTAGAAAATTACATCGAACCCCAAAACATTATATATGTTTTTTTTGCAAAGACCCTAGAGAATACAATGGCGGTCGTTGCAACTTTTTATCTTGCACGATATTTGTGCAGCAAATATTTTTCGAACGCAATTTTTTTGGGAAAAAAAACAGTTTTGTGCTTTAAAAAAAAACAAAAACAGTAAAGTTAGTCCAATGTTTTTGCATAATGTGAAAGATGAAATTATGGCGAGTAAATAAATACCTAACATGTCACCCTTAAAAATTGCACACGCTCGTGGAATTGTGCCAAACTTCACTACTTAAAAATCCCCATAGGCGACGCTTTACATTTTTTTACTGGTTACATGTTTTGAGTTATAGAGGAGGTCTAGGGCCAAAATTATTGCTCTCGCTCTAACGTTCGCAGAGATACCTCACATGCGTGGTTTGAACACCGTTTTCATTTGTGGGCAGGACTTGTGTATGCGTTCGCTTCTGCATGCGAGCACACGGGGACAGGGGCGCTTTAAATTTTTATTTTATTTTTTTATTGTTTATTTTACTTTATTTATTTTAGTTTGACACTTTTTCCCCCCAAAATTTTTTTTGAGCACTTTTATTCCTATTACAAGGAATGTAAACATCCATTGTAATAGGAATATGGCATGACAGGTCCTCTTTACAGTGAGATATGTGGTCAATAAGACCCCACATCTCACCTCTAGGCTGGTAAGCCTGAAATAAAAAAATAAAAAAACGATCCTGGTTTCAATCGTAGCGGTGAGTCGGTAGAAGTACCAGAGAGCAGCGGGAGGGGCCGACATAAGAACGATCAAGCGGCGGAAAAGCCGATATGATCGTTCTTATGGTGTAGGGAATCGCTGGCTGAAAAAGCTGATATCTGAATGATGCCTGTAGCAATCGCGCCAGGAAGCCGTCACTGCACACCGCCAATTATGAGCCGCCTAGTCAGGGCATGTGTATGTGCAGCTGCAGGCTGGGAAATGCCTCACTGCCTATGATTGGCGGTGTGCAGTGACGGCTTCCTGGTGGGATTGCTCAGGTGGGTCGGGACTAGGATCAGGACACGTCTGAGCCCATCCCTAATTACCAGCATCGATCAGTCAGGAGTCAGGACTCCCAAAGTCCCACCATGTTTTCCCTGTAATGGCCCACTGTGCACAGGTGTTGTGACTAGTCTTCGGCTATGCAATTTATTAAACTCTGTCGAAATATTCAAAGCATCTCCTGTTCCTGGGACTTGAGGTCCATTTTGGAAGACTTGAGTCCATGTAATTATCGAGTAGTCTTTTCACCAAATGCATTTTTTTCTTTCCAGTGAAGTGCGCATAGAATGGGCATTTTTACTTTTGAATAAAAAAAACTTTCAGCTTCAAATTAACGTTCCAATTTTTTCATCCTTTTTTTTTTATTAAGCCAAAACATTCAATATTTTAATACTCTTTCGCCATGCAAGTTCTCTCTTCATACAAAGATAAGGAGCTGTTTAAATTATGGGAATGGCATTTTCCGCATCTGTTTCTCTCGCAAACCTATCAAATATCTAGCTTTTTGGCACCGCTGCTGGCTCGGAGAGAGGATGACATAAACCAGCTTTGTGGTTACATGTTTCATTTTTAATCTCATGGAAATGAAAATCAGCTCAGAATTGTCCCTTACGCATGTGACAATAGGCTGCTCTGTTCCAAAATCCGTGAGCGAGGGGGCGTCAGCGCTGCTTAGCTTAATGTCCAGCATATGAAAAACGTCATGCATTTTATATGTTAAGAAAGCACAGGAAAACCTGTCTTTGGTTTAGGAACAATACACAATAGGCTCAGTTTTACAATGTACTGCAATTCTCAGGCTGTTCTGTAGACCAGTATCTCTACATTTGGGGAAAATAAATTAAGAGTGATGCTGTGCTCTAAACTTCCCTTCCTTTCCGAAAGTCTGTTTTTGCATAAGTTTAGGCATAGCCTGCCCATCTAGTGACAGTCCTAATAATGATAGGTCATTCAGGCTCTGGTCCAGTACCTTGGGGGAGGGGTTGTGTCTACATTCTTTATACATACAAAGTCAATTCTTTTGGGGGGTGCTGAGATTAGGACATGAGCTGTATGGTGCACAGTGTTATCTGCCACCTTATGGCGTGTACTGCTCACAGGGATCTCCGTTTTATAGTTTTCCTAGATACAGAAGGGGGAGAAGGTCCTTATTCCAGTATATACAATAAACCCCTTCTTGATTCCACTATATAACTTGGGTCCAGATTCAAACCCATTTTTGAAACACTGTCTCAAGTTCTGGAGACATCACTTACAAAAAGCAATTGATTGGAGAGTGCAAATCCAGAGACAGGCAATAAAAATGCTGTACGGTCTGTGGGACAAATCATATCTGGAGAGACTAAAGCCCTGTACACATGATCGGATTACCTATGAATTCTAATCCGATGGATTTATAAATCGGAAATCCGATGAAGCTGACTTCCATCAGTTTTGCCTACACACCATCAGTCAAAAATCCGACCGTCCCAAACGCTGTGACGTAAAACACTCCGACAAGCCGAGAAAAATTAAGTTTAATGCCTCTGAGCATGCGTCGACTTGATTCTGAGCATGCGTGGGTTTTTTGGCCGATGGAGTTCCACACAGACAAACGGAATTTGCTATCGTTTTTTTTTCCCATCGGATAAATTTAAAACATGTTCTATTTTTTCTCACCGATGGAAAAAAGACCGATGGGGCCCATACACGATCGGTTTGTCCGATGAGAAAAGTCCATCGGACTGTTTTCATCGGTAAAACCGATCATGTGTACACGGCATAAAAGAACTTAATCCCTGGAATTCATAAAAACCAGATCTACATAAATAAAAACTAGCAGGTGCGCTAAACAAGAGGAAACCCATGGCTGGCTGGTACACGCAGTTCACGCAATATGACAGTTCAATAGCCAACTGGACGCTGAAGCTCTGTTAAATTCTACTGGGTGGCAAAAATACATCTGAATGAAACAAATAGAGAGAGAGAGAGAGTGCGCACCTGCCCTAGTGTAGCACAATTTTATTAGAAACAAAATAATTTAAACCTTCAACCATTGCACTCACATTTGATTGAAAACTTAATGGGCACACTTTAAATCCAGAGGGAAGGAGGATCTCTAACCTGCTTGCTAGCAGCCTAGGTTTCTCTGTCACCATGGAGCAGCCGTAGCTTGGCACAGCATGCCTGGCCAACTGCGCATGTGCCTGGTCTAGCCGGCGCCGCGCTCTGTCAAGATGGAACGGCAACACTGAAGCAAGAGGAGGAGAGAGAACACATCGGAGGTTGCTATGATGACGCGTTTTAGAGGCTTTGCCTCCATTTCAAGTCACATCCACCCAGTATACTCAGTGCTTTGAATAGGATACAAGGTGCCATCCCTTCCCCAGATCTTAAAGAGACAACACCAGGAGCAGCTAACCTAAGAATCCTATTACAATATGGTGGGACAACAACATCCAATTCCCTATTATCATTTAAAAGCTATAATTAGAAATAATGATTAAAAAAGTGCCAATTGCTTCTAGCAGAAAGTAATTATACAATTAAGAACAAAAATAGAAATAAAAATAAATATAAAAGTCCTACTTCCACAAACAATATTAACCCCCTCTATCCACGCAGCATCAGGGTAAAAAACACAGGCAGTCAAGATTAAACAGCAGCTATACTCTTCTGCAAAATGGATGCAAAAAGGGGGTCAATATGTCATTACTAAAAAGATATATGTGATATTATATATTTTATATTTTCAAAGAAGTATATATATATATGTATAATTTATTATATCACTAAGCTTCTAATGGTTAATACATTACATAGTACATGTTCTAGGCTGATAGACTATTCCACGCAAAATAGAATAAAAAATAAATAAAAGAAAAATTAAAACTTAACAAATAATAGTCAATATATAAAAAAATCATTAACCCTAAGGAAATATACACATTATATTATTGTATTGAATTTCAATTCCTCATTTAATCCATCAGTGGACATTGTGTTCAATGAAAAAATCCAGAATGTCTCTCGCGAGCATAATCTGGAAAACCTCTCCCCTTCCGGAACAGACATTGGTATATCGCAAGCCCCTGTGTACTTCCACCATGCACCTGCAGGCGGGGGACACTGTGCTTATAACACTCCTGATCTATAAAGCGCTGGTGTTTCCCAAATCTTTGCACATTGTGCATACCATCCTTACCACATAATAAAGCCCACAGGGGCACTTTGACCCATAAACTACAAATTGCGTACTACAGCATATAAACTGCTTTATCTGAAAGACCTGACCATCTTTTCTAGTGAAGGTCTTTTTTCCTTGGGACAAAAATTGAAAGGCCTTACACTTACGCAATTTACATTTTGAAGAGTCCTGTCATATTGAGAAATGTCAGCATGTCTTTAACCCTATACTGTGATGCTGTCCATCTTTTATGCGACTAGGAGCAATGATTCTCTTTACAATGTTTGTCCTCCATCCTAAACACAACATTAGGCATGTCTGGAAGCACCCTGTTTAGAGCCAGGTCCTGTTTCAGGATAGGTCAATGCTTTTTGATGGCCCCGTTGATGGTCCAATGCCAATCAATCATTAAATATAGTAATAAATAATATTTCCCTAGACTCGTCTGACTGTGTTTCCTGTCTATAGGTATCCGGGCCATTCCAATAGCGGTCAGTTGCCTTCTGAATGGGCCTATCATAGCCTATTTCAAGAAATAGATTTGTCAATACCTGAGCTTGGATCAAATAGTCGGAGGTATGGGCACAATTCTTACGCAGCCAAAAAAATTGGCTATAAGGGATGTTATCCTTCCACCTGGGATGATGGTAACTGTTCTTATGCAAGTAGGAGTTACCCTCAGTTTCTTTGAAATGGGTCTTGGAAATGATCTTACCTTCCACATTCCAAATGCTCTAAATGCTTTAAATCCAAAAATACAAGGGAGTTAGCATCCACCACATGCGTAAATTTAATTCCATATATATTGGAGTTACAGTATGAAACTAATTTGGAAATGGTCTCAAGTGAGTCACAAATGATGAGCACATACATCATCAATATAGCACCCATAATAGTCTAAATTCCGGGAAAAAAGGTTCTGGGTCCAGATGTTATGCTTCTCCCCGAATCCCATAAAAAGATTGGCATAGCATGGTGCAAAATGTGCACCCATAGCTGTGCCAGATATCTGCCTGTAAAAGGACCAATTGGAAATTTGTTATATTGGCAAATAAAGTTAGAATGAGATAGGTGCATATAATCTGATTCTGATAGGAAGTGTTCAACAGCCCACCATTACTAGTATAAAATGTTTTAAATAAATACAAATTCCAGTATATATACCACAGCTTGCAGATGCTATAACTTCTGAGAAAACCAATTAATATACGCTTATTAGAATTTTTTGTTACCAAAAATATGTAGCAGAATACCTATTGGCCTAAATTTATAAAGAAATTTGATTTTTTGAAATGTTTTTATTGGATATGATTCATAGCAGAAAGTACAAAATATTGTTTTGTTTTTTTCAAAATTGTCGTAGTTTTTGTTTATAGCACAAAAATAAAAAAACCAGTGGTGATCAAATACCATCAAAAGAAAGCTCTATTTGTGGGGAAAAAAATGACATACATTTTATTTGTCAGAGTCAGAGTTTTTTTTATCGTAATGCATTTTAAGCATACGATAAAAAAACTTCAGTGTGCAGCAGCCCCCTTAATACTTACCTGAGCCCATCTCAATCCAATAATGTTGCAAGAGAAGCTCGGCTGCCCGGGACTCTCCCTCCTCATTGGCTGAGACAGCAGCAGGGTAGGGCACCATTGGCTCCTGCTGCTATCAATCAAAGTCAGTGAGCCAATGAGGAGAGTGAGGAGGCAGGGCCGAACCACGGCTCCATATCTTAATGGACACCCATAGCAGCGGCGCGGGTGCCCCATAGCAAGTTGCTTGCTGTGGGGGCACTCGGCAGGAGGGAGGGGCCCCGGAGCGCCAGCGAGGGAGCTGAGAACAAGAGAATTTGAGCTGCTCTGTGCAAAACGATTACACAGAGCATGTAAGTATAACATGTTTGTTATTTTTAAATTACATATTTTTTTACTTTAGTATCACTTTGACCACTTAAGGACCGTAAGGATTTAACCCCTTGATGACCAGGCCATTTTTTGTGATACAGCACTGCGTTACTTTAACTGAAAATTGCGCGGTCATGCAATGCTGTACCCAAATTAAATAGATTTTTCCCACAAATAGAACTTTTGGTGGTATTTGATCACCTCTGCGTTTTTTATTTTTTGCGCTATAAACAAAAAAGACCGTCAGTTTTGAAAAAAAAATAAAAAAAAATATTTTCTGCTATAAAACATACCCAGTATTTTTTTTTTTAAATCTAATTTCTTCATCAATTTAGGCCAATATATATTCTGCTACATATTTTTGGTAATAAGCATATATTGATTGGTTTGCACAAAAGTTATAGTCTACAAAATAGGGGATTTATTTATGGCATTTTTATTATTATTACTTATTAATTATACTAGTAATGGTGAACAGTGATTTTTAGCGGAACTGCGACATTACGGCGGACAGATCGGACATCTAACTTAAATTTTTGACACTTTTTTGGGAACCAGTGCCATTTTTACAGTGATCAGTGCTAAAAAAAATGCACTGACATTGTACTAATAACACTGGCAGGGAAGGGGTTAACATCAGGGACGATCAAGGTGTTAATTGTGTTATCTGGGAGTGTTTACTAACAGTATGGGGGATCAGGGCCGCCATCAGGTGGGTACAGGCAGTACACCTGTAAGGGGCCCGGAGGTCCCCAGGGGCACGGATGGCAACCCCCCTTTTTTTTATTATTTTTTTTGTAAATTTTTGTTTTAATTTCTTTTCTTTTTTTTTTGTAAGGGGTCCAGAGGTCCCCAGGGTCCCGGATGGCAACCCCCTTTTTTATTTATTTATATATTTTTGTAAGGGGCCCAGAGGTCTCCAGAGGCCCGGAGGTCCCCAGGGCCCCGTATGGCAACCCCCCTTTTTTTTTTGTTCTTCTTTTTTTTTTGTTCTTCAGCACCCAAAGCCCCCCCCCCCGACGTCAACAATTCTCGGCGGCAGCACCCCCCCCGCTTCTCAATTCGTGGCACCCCCCCCCCCCCCGCTTCTCAATTTGATTTGTGGCAGCAGCCCCCCCCCCCGTTCTCCTCTGCCCCAGGGGGCCCATGCCTGAAGCTGTGTAAGGGGCCCCAAAATTCCTGATGGCGGCCCTGTGGGGGATGGTCTGCCTGAGATAACACAGAGAACCGTCTTCCAAGATTGCAGTGTAATCCCTTGACAGAACGGAGATTTGCCTTGTTTACTTTGGCAGACCCCCGTTCTGTCTCTGCGGGGAACGATCGGTGGTGCCTAGAGGACATCGAGTCCACCGGACCCGCTGATTGGCTCCCCCGCTGGCCAATCCCCCCGATGGCCACAGGGCTGTGCACGAACTGACATACACCTACAGCGATTTGTGCAGCCGAGCCACCTTGCTGCAGTATAACTGTGGCGGGTGGTGGGCAGGCGGTTAAAGTAACGCAGTGCCGTATCGCAAAAAATGACCTGGTCATGAAGGGGGGTAAATCTTCCAGAGGTCAAGTGGTTAAAGCGGTAGTAAACCCTCTCTGACATGTTTTACCTACAGGTAAGCCTAGATCAAGGCTTACCTGTAGGTGTTTGCAATATTTCCTAAACCTACATAGTTTAGGAGATATTTGCCACAAAGAATGCACCGATGTCTACGGCGCATGCATACTGAGAATAGCCATTCATAAAACCGGCAATGGACTTTTTCCATCGGAAATTCCGAATGTTTGTACGCGGCATTAGAGAATCACAGCTTTCAGGCTGCTACAGTGGTGCAAGTGGTATATTCTGAGTTAAACAGGAGCAATCCAGATAGCGAGACAGCACATTTGGTTTAGGGATCAAAGAATGCAATATTTCTTGTTTTTCTTTTTCTGTTACATTTAATCTTTACTTATTTATTGTCTTTTAATTAAACTTGACATACATGTATCTTTTAGATGTAAACAGGATTCATCCAGGGACCAAGACCGCACATTTGGTTTAGAGTTCTGAAGACGCCTTTTTTTTTTTTTTTTGCAATTTTATTTATTATTTGTATTATTTTTTACTTACTATTTTATTTTATTATTTTAATTTTAATTTTAATTATTAGGCAACTAAAACTAAACAGGAGCAATCCAGGTTACATGTACTAACTATCCTTTTGCCTGGAATTATTATTATTATTATTATTATTATTATTATCACTATTCCAGGTTACATGTACTATCCTTTTGCCTGGAATTCAACTTTACACATCATTTCACGACATGCAATATTTTTATTATTATTATTATTATTATTATTATTATTATTACTATTATTATTATTTTGTCTTTGCAGAATGAGCAGAGGGGGTCTTCTGTGTTATATTCTAGTAGTACCTAAAGACTATTGCTTATTGGAAGTACACAATGATTTCGTGGAAACCTGTATTTAGTTTAAAATACGAACAATACACAATAGCCTGCGTTTTACAACGCACTGTAATTTTTAAGCTATTTTGGATCCTACCCATCCAAACAATTCCACAACTAAACCTAATGCATTGACAACATGGGGGCGGAAGCCTGGCGTTACTATGTGATACATTTCCAACATACTTTACAACTGACAACTCTCATAAAATCTTTGCCTACAACTCTTTAAAAAAAGGAAAAAAAAAATCACCAAAAAGCAATTTATTAAAGAAAACAGATCTGCTGTGGCGCAATTAATACTGATTGTGATAGGAACAAAAGCAATTAGGTTTGGAAATCATCCTGTTAGAAGTAAGCGTGCAGAAACAGGCTCCAAATGTGCGCCAGGAAGTGCTGAAGGCTGGCGCCCTTGTGAAAGGGGAAGGAGGGAAGAGGGGGCATCTTGTTGGAGATAGAGTGATACCTATTAAACATTATGGGCTTTCTTGTGGTTAAGCTCCCCTTATACCAGCTAGTCTTCTTTTCAAAGCCAAAGGAAAAAAAAAAAAAGCGAGAGAAAGCATATTAAAATAAAAGGCAGCATGAAACGTATCAAACTCATTACATATTACTTGTTGTGAGAGAGCAAGCATTGCTTGGCCCATCTCCACCAGTCCCATAATACTCAGAGGCAGCTAGACATTCTGGTGCCTCAAGAGATACGTTCCCTTTTTAGACTTTATTCTACAAATCAAACACAAAGAGCTGATACTGAGCTTCACACGGTACAGGCAGGCTGATTCTTTCCAGCGAGAGGATCTGGCAATGTAGGTCTGTGTATGCAAGGCTGCAATGGTTTTTCACTGCACTAGAGAACATCAGAAGGTAACATAGAGCCTTTTGTATCAAAGTGTCAGTACTAAGAACTGTTACTTCCCCCACGGCCATCAGTTATGTTCAAACTCGCCTTGGAAAACAACAGTCGGAATTTGAAATTTGGAGCCTGATTGGTACATGGAAAGAAATATCAACAGTTTTTAAATTGGTAGCCCATGCCAAGGTAGGGATGCAGACAGTGCCGTGTTGTATATTCAGGTTGTTTACTGAATACTAGTAAGTAAAAAAAAAAAAAAGACCAAAGTCCACATTGAATACTAGTGTAGCAATATGGACTACAATTGCAACGAACAGCTATTTCCTGCCCTATCTGTATATCATATTATCCCTCTAGTGCCCAGTGTTAGTAAACTGACATCATATTTGTGAGTCCAACCAAAGGGATTGTGGAATTGGTAGTTCCACCAGATGGCTGTTCCCCTGCATGACTATACACCCGGACTATGTATCCCCGGGATCTTTGCTACTATCGGGGAGAGTGCTGGGAAGAGCTATAAAAGAAACCAGAGACCCAGGCTCTCTTCTTCCTGGGCCTTGTTTGTGATGGATCTCTATGTGTAAGGGGAGTGAGGTTGCAGCCTACCACGTGGTGTACATCATCCCTACCCGACCGAGAGGGGGTCCAGCGCTACCTGCTGATCATCGGACATCTGACCAGCACCAACTCAACCGTACAGCAATGCATACTTTGTGTTTCGCATTCCGGTGATCATCACAAGCGGGTCTGCATCCAGGACATCTATCCGGGAGTCGCGATCTGCAAGTTGTGGATAGGCCTGGTCGCTGGTGAGAGGGCAACTGCCCACCATTGCAAGTCTTCCGTGGTTGTTTTACTGGGACACTTTGTACAGACAGCTTTACCATGGGAACACTTCACTGCACTTAGGCATCTTTAGCTGCAGTCATTACAAGATATACTACCACTCTGTTACTACACCTTATTGGTTATAGTTATTGAGCTCCGACTGCCGGTGAAGACCATCAGATCTGCTTAAATCATATCATCTTTGTTTAGCTTCATCCCTCATCACTCATTAGGATAAAAGGTTGAACAGGCCGGCCTGGGTTTCTCTCTTTAGAAGTAATGTCAGAATTGATGCTTAACTTGCTTATCCTTTCAGGTTATGCCCAAGTGGTACTCCATTGTATATGTAGCACACCCCCGCAGGAGCTGCTGGTTTAAATTTGGGCCCTGCACGTTACCTCACTGTTCAATAGGGTCACCAGGCCTTCCTCAAGGTACCAGCCTTCCGCTTGGTCCTCTCCAGGACAGGTCCTCCCCTGGTTTTCTCCATTGAGTGGCTTCCTCCCACAGGAAAGACAGCACAGGATCACCTTCAAAGTGTAGGCCCCAGTCAGGACTACTGGGCCTACTTGGTAGAGATGCAGCCTCGGGCCAACATGGCTCTGTGGCTGAAATTCCCATATGACATACATCAAGCCAGGAGGCCCATGAGGCAAAGAGCCCCGAGAAATGGCGTCTGCCCCTCAAGTACCCTTCCCCAGCATGCTCAGCGGGGAGACCACTCCCATTGAGCTGTTCCCGGGGAAAAATACCCAATACACTTTGGCCTGCTTGTGTTCCAACATTGGCTTGCAGTGGTAATGCCACCTACAGGCAAACAGTGGGAAGTCCTTCCAAACACAGCCATAGCCGGAATAGAGGCTGATTTAGCCTTCATTATTACAAAGTCTGAGCTAACTACCAGCTCACACACCCACTAAATTTAACATAGCGCCTGATCATCAGAAGCAGGGTGCTACATACTCCCCCCACTACAACAAGACACTGTCCCCAGTGTCTGGAAGAAAAATATGGCCCTCAATCCTGAGGACCAGCTCCTGAACCAAAAAAAAAAACTTGTATGGGAAGGGAAAAGGAGAATGGAACTATACATATAAAACAGTAACATAAAATTACAATAGCATACACATTTTGACCCCTCACTAACTGTCTAGACCACCCACTCTCCAGCAGTTTTGACAAAAGATCTGGCTCACCTGGAAAAAAAACAGAGACACACAGAAAAATAAACATAACAACTCTAAGGTATTTAGACCTCTCCACTGGTGTACAAAATGAAACACCCATGTGGCTTCATTCGGATGCCTGTATCCGTCAACAGGCTTCCTGGCCGTGTAACGCTTGCACCAGCGTTAGTAGAAAGCATCCTAAGCCCTGACACGGACTGTGCCAGTGAATACAACGACATGGCTGCTCTCCGATCTTCTCACTGTGATCTCGCAGCTTCTTCCCTTTGGCGCCAGACACACACACGCGTCTCACACAGGAGGCGGAAACTCCCCCCCTTTGGTCTTTTTGGCACGTAGCTCGCGGGCTTTCCTGGCTCCGTCCGCAGCCTACGCCTACGCTGTTACCACAGGGATCTGCACACTTAACCCCTTTTTTTCAAGAACACAGTCCAGCGCCCTCTTAATTGTAGACTCTCGGCGAAACAATAAAATCTTTCAGTCCAGTTGCGAGAGGTAACGGCAAATCTAAGCTTTGAAAGTCACACTCACCACTCTCCTTCAAGTGGGTATTGCTCATCCGGATAGGCCCCTCTCACTTGGCCTAGCAGCCGGGATGATGCACGAACAAATAAATAAATAACAGTCTCTGCCACAGACCTTTAGAACGATTTAGATGAACTGTTCAATTATCCTCTGCCACAGGATTTTAGTACCCGGATATCCAGCCTTACAGTTTAAGAGCCTTTAAGCCAACGCGGCAGACTGTAAGGTAACTTTAGCTACGGTGCATCCTCCAATAGGGTCACCAGGCCTTCCTCAAGGTACCAGCCTTCCGCTTGGTCCTCTCTAGGACAGGTCCTCCCCTGGTTTCCTCCATTGAGTGGCTTCCTCCCACAGGAAAGACAGCACAGGATCACCTTCAAAGTGTAGGCCCCAGTCAGGACTACTGGGCCTACTTTGTAGAGATGCAGCCTCGGGCCAACATGGCTCCGCGGCTGAAATTCCGGTATAACATACCTCGAGCCAGGAGGGCGACGAGGCGAAGAGCCCCGAGAAATGGCATCTGCCCCTTAAGTACCCTTCCCCAGCATGCTCAGCGGGGAGACCACTCCCACTGAGCTGTTCCCGGGGAAAAATACCCAATACACTTTGGCCTGCTTGTGTTCCAACATTGGCCTGCGGTGGTAGCGCCACCTACAGGCAAACAGTGAGAAGTCCTTCCAAACACAGCCATAGCCAGGACAGAGGCTGATTTAGCCTTCATTATTACAAAGTCTGAGCTAACTACCAGTTCAGACACCCACTAAATTTAACATAGCGCCTGATCATCAGGAGAAGGGCGCTACATATATATGTATATATAGTACGCTGTTGTTTGCCAACTGTCTTAACTGGCATTTCTTGAGGAATCATTCTGCTGAGTTTGTGCTGTTTTTTCAAAGCTCAGTTGAACCATTACCTCCTTTGTATAACAATATTTTATCTGAAGTATCCCAGTAAACGTTATTAGAGCATAAATGCATTGAGTGTTGTTTTATTACTTAAAGGTTCTGCAATGATTTCTGAACCCAGAGTGTCATGTGGGTTGGAATGTTGACAGGGCCATGGCGATGCAGACGAGCAGGTAAATCCAAGTAGTCCACATGGGGGCCGTGCTACACTGGTTTTAGTTCCTACTAGGGAACCTGTCTTACTGAAGTGTGTATGTTCTCCCTCTGTGGGTTTGCATAGGTTTCCTCCCGCAGCCCAGCAGTGGAGGGAAGTATTAGTGAAGAGTAAACCAAGCAAACTGAACTTTGCCTGTGTTCACCCATTGAGAATTTTGCAAATTCTGAACATAGTACTGAATCCAGTGGTGGCTGGTGTTCATTTTATTGGGGGGGCTGGCCCCCTCACTCCCCCCCGTCACTCGATCAATCGCCCGCTCGATCGCCGATCACTCGCCCATCGTTTGTCGGGCCTCCTGCCAGCCCTGCATATACCCCATCCTGTCTTAGGACTCCTGGCCAATCTGGTCTCAGGACCCGACTCTAGATTTGCCAGGAGGAGAAGCAGGAAGACATTAGCAAATGTATTTCCTAATGTCACACAAGTGGGTGGACTCGGGGCGCCCACCCTTTTTGAAGCCAATTAGAGTCTCAGGCTCTAATCATGTGCTTAAAAAAAAACAAAAAAACATTGAAATGCATGCGTCCAGTGCCCTGCATGGAGATTAGGGGCTGGACACATGGATTAGGGGACGGCACCCCAGTGCCCCTTATGAGCACCTGCCACTGACTGAACCCCATTAGTCTATGGGAGCCGCAGCTTGTTATTTTTCCTGCCAGACTAATACATGTCTGCCGTTAAAGGATAAGTTCACTTTTCTTCTTTTTTTTCACACAAAAAAGTTTTTGTTAGAATCAATAAGGAAGGTGCATACAAATCACAACAGATATCAAATGAAGATATTGAACAATTAAGATATATGTGGGGGAACTTGGTGGAACTTAGTTCCACCACCTCTGGCTCAGACCCTTTGGTGCCTGCTCACCACAATCACTTGTAAACACAGAAGTATGGTTTCTGTGTTTACAAGTGACAGCTCTGCACTCTGTATGTAATGCAATCCTGGTATTTAATGCCCCTTTAAGACCCTCCTACTGTTTTCGTGAAATTTGACTGAACACACACACTATTTGATGTGATTTGAAGGGTGTGTGTGGGGGAGGGGTTTTGTGGTGCCGTAGTTAAGTTCCAGCACCTATTGTTTAAGAAAAAAAGCCCTGCATGTGAACAAACGTAAGATACATCTTATAATTACAACATGAATCGTAGTAACCGGGAACAGATCAATTCGACAAATTATGGCATAAACAAGGTGGAGGATTTTTTTCATTTTATTCATGGCCAGCGATTTAAAATAGTCCTTTTTAGGCAGGGACGTGTGGTGTAGGAGAAATTGTGCAGGGGTATAGTCCAGGGTGAATGTAGAAACATGTGCGATGAGGTCATGTACTTCCCTCCAAAAGGGTTGGAGTGGTTCGCACTCCCACATATAGGAAGCATAGTGCCTTCCATTTTCCCACATCTCCAACAAGTGTTGGGAATGGTGAGTGGAAATTTATGAAGGCGTGAGGGTGTTCTATACCATCTGGTGATAATCTTGTAACAATTTTCTTGAATGGCTATATTGAGGGAGCACTTGTGAGCATATTCATGAATGATACCCCAGTCCTCTTCAGTGAGAGATTTCTGTAAGTCCCTGTCCCAGGAGGCCTGTGAGGGAGCCAGGGTGGGGGTGGCAGCGTCTGAGAGGAGGGCATATAAGTATGAGATCAAGTGCCTTTGTGGTGTTTTGCGATTGCATAGGGCTTCAAAAGGTATGAGATGCCTTGTCCAGTTGGTTATGTGTGCATGAGTCGAGAGAAAATGTCGGATTTGCCTATACGTCCAGAAGGGAAAGGCAGCATTCTTAGAAATGGTAACCAGGTTCTCAAAGGAAAGAGGGGATCCCTTTGAAAATAATTGGCATGCTAACACATCTTCATATGGCCATTCATGGTGTAAAAAGGAATAAGACTCACCCGGAGGGAAGGCTGGGTTTCCTCTCAGTGTAGGCAAGGGCCCCCGGGACTGGATCGAATGCTCCGGACGATGTTGCCCTTCTAAAGGCCTGTAGGGACAGGTGAATAAGTGAGTGTGTTGTGAGAGTCTTTGGCCAGTGTTCGGGGGGGTAGCCAGGGAAGTAAGGGTAGGGATGCGGGTGTAAGAAGATTTTCTAGGGACACCCATGTCTTCCTTGATGTATGTACGTTCCAGTCTACGATCCTTGTAAGGTGACATGCTAGGTAATAATTATGTAGGTCTGGCAATCCAATTCCCCCTTTGGCTTTGTCAAGTGTGAGACAAGCGTATTTTATGCAGGGCGGGTAGTTTCTCCAGATGAATGCGGAGCAAACTCTTCGATAAATTGAAAAGAATTATGGGGGAGGTAGATTGGGATGGTTTGTATTAGGTAAAGTAGCCTTGGAAAAACAATAATTTTGACCAATGCTGAACCACGAGACATTTAGGCCCATCCAGTCCTTGAAGTGAATTTGAACCTTAGTTAGGGCCATGTAAAAGTTCAGAGTGTAGAGGTCTGCCAGTCGGCTTGTGATTTAGATACCAAGTTAAGTGATTTCATCTCTTTTCCACAAGAAGGGGAAGGATTCCTGGCAGTGGGTCACTTCCCGTGAGGGGAGAGTGACATTCAGATCATGGGATTTTGAGTAATTAATTTTGAGGTTTGACAGGCTTCCAAAATTTTCTATGTCTTTAAGTAGGTTGGGCAGGGTGATCCGAGGCGACTATAAAGAGGGAAGGATGTCATCCGCGAAGGCTGTAGCCTTACATTCCCTATCTCCTATGGTCAATCCCTGGATGTCGGGGTTGGACCTTATTCTATTGAGAAGGGGTGCCAAGGTCAGATTAAAGGTGATAGAGGGCAGCCTTGGCGGGTCCAGTTGCTTATTGTAAAGGCGTCCGACAGGTGGCCGTTGGCTCTCACACTCGCATAGGGAGTAGAATATAGAGCCATTATATGAGCCAACATGCGCGGTTCGAGGCCAGTGGCCATGAGTACTTCTCGCATGTAGTCCCAGGCCACTCTGTCTAATACCTTCTCCGAGTCAAGGGAGAGAAAAAATCCCTGGGCTCTAGATTTTGAAAGCCAGTGATGGAGATTCAGTGTGCGGATGGTGTTATCCCTGGCTTCTCTGCCAGGGACAAAACCAACCTGGTCTAAAGAGATAAGATCGGGTATAAGGGGGCGCAATCTATTAGCAAGGATCTTTGCATAGACTTTAATGTCCAAATTTAGCAGGGATATAGGCCTATAGCTCGAGACATGAGCGGGGTCTTTGTCCTCTTTTGATATGACGGTTATACGTGCTTTCAACATTCTGCCTCGCGATGTCTGAGGGTCAGAGAAGGCGTTGTAGGTGGACAGTAGCTTAGGGGAAAGCACATCTACAAAAGATTTATAATACTGGAGGGTGAAACCCTCAGGTCCTGGGCTTTTGCCTGGTTTCATTTGTTTGATTGTGGTCTCTAGTTCTCCTATAGTGAGGGGGTTTTCCATGTCTTTGGCTTGTTGAGGTGCAATAATTTTTGGGCCATATTGGTGTAAAAAGTCTCTAATGTGTTTAATACGAGTTTCTATTGGGGGTCAGATCTGGGAGGTCGGACTTCAAGTTATAGAGTTTTGAGTAAAAGAGCTAAAATTATTTTTGCAATATCCTCATTCTTGGATAAAAGTGTTCCCTGAGCATTGTGCAAATGGTAAATTGTAGAGGAGATTTTGGATGCCTGAACCATACACGCTAAAAGGTGTCTGCTCTTGTTGCCATGCTCATACAGTAGAAGACTTTTTGGCCTAAAATATAGCGTCTCCTAGTGCGTTTGCCTAACTCCTCCAGAAGGAGAGATCGTGTGAGTAGTAATTACTGCAGGGTGGACTGCGCGTGAGATTGTTTGTGGGATATTTCTAGGCTTTTAATCTTCAATATTAGTGTATTGATTGTCTCTAGGTGTTTCTTTTAGCCTTTGCAGCTAGTGCTATGAGTTCGCCTCAGAGCACACATTTATGAGCTTCCCATAAGGAGACAGGGGATACTTCCGGTGTGGTGTTTTCC
Organism: Rana muscosa; assembly: GCA_029206835.1. Classification (NCBI taxonomy): domain Eukaryota; kingdom Metazoa; phylum Chordata; class Amphibia; order Anura; family Ranidae; genus Rana; species Rana muscosa. The sequence goes on along the minus strand of CM055127.1, from coordinate 440,620,512 downwards.
GTGAAATACATTTGAATGCGGGATTGTAAGTAGTCTACCATTTCTGGGTCTTTAAGCAGTGAGGGGTTTAAGCGCCACATTTTTGTTCTAGCACATGTCTCGGGAAAAGAAAGGGTGATCGTGATAGGGTGGTGGTCAGATAAAAACATTGGCTCTATGGTTGTCTGTTTAAGAAAGGGTAAGTCTGATTGGGTAAAGAAGAAATAGTCTATCCTAAAGTACATACGATGGGAGTAAAAAGTACAGTTCTTATTGGAAGGATACATGGTGCGCCAGGTGTCATGGAGTGTCAGGCCTTGAAGTTGTATTTTAATCTGACGGAGTGCTCTGTATGTTAAGGAAGAAGTGCCTGAGGAAGTGTCCAGGACAGGGTCCAGGGGTATGTTAAAATCACCCCCTTGCAACACGAGGCCTTTTTGGCATGAAGATAGGAGATCTCAGACTTTCCTAAAAAAGGAAACCTGGTGTTCATTAGACATGTGCACACTGAAATATTTTGTTTCGGAATTTCGTTTTCGTTTGAAAAATAAATTTATTTAGTTACTCCCGAAATTCGTTTTTATTTACTTAGTTTTTCGTTAAAAATTGCATTCGTCCGAAAATCCGAAATAATTAAGGTCGAATCTGTAATTGAAGGCTTATATGGTGTGTGTGTGTTCTAAGAAGATTCGACGGAGCAGCTAAACTATTCGACGCAGCAATCGTACATTTCCGGTCGAATGTTCCGCCTACAAGCTAGCTATAGTAGAATTCTAATGTTGTATGACTAGTAATAATTATATTTATTAATTATTATTACTAGTCATTCAACATTAGAATTTTTCTATAGCCCATGAGCGGATGCATTTAACCGGAAATGTACGATTGCAGGCAGCATCATACAGTGAGTTTAACTGCACCGTCGAATCAACTTAGAACTTTGGACAGACACCATAAGCCACAGATTCGACGTTTGTATGTTTTTCGATGCTTTGTCGAATCTTCGTCGAATCTTCGTCGTTCATGTTGAATGGATGGTCTATCCCAACAGTCAGCCAACTACTTTCACATTCGTTTGTGCACGGCCTCCGACGTTGTGTCAGTGTCGGATAATATGGCGACCCATTTCGACCACATGGAGGACGTTCCTGGGCCTTCTATGGAGGCAGCAGCAGCAACATCCCCATCATCCAAAAAGCGGCGCTTGGGGACACAAGCTGCAACCAGCAGGAAGCGTAACCTTATGTGGACTCACATTGAGTCCCAGGTCCTTGTAAAGGAAACGCTTCCTTACTGGATACAGCTGTGTGGCCCCCGCTCCAGGGATACCACTCAGGAGTGGAAGCGGGAGAAGTGGGAGGAGATCTCCAAAAAAGTTGAAGGGATGTATCGCCATCGGCGTGACCCGACTGCCTGTCGGAAAAAATTCAGCGACATTAAGCGGTAAGTAACATGTCTGATTATTATTTTTTTTTACATTTTAACCACTTCAGCCCCGGAGGATTTGGCTGCCAAATGACCAGGCCACTTTTTGCGATTCGGCACTGCGTTCTTTTTTTCCTCACAAATAGAGATTTCTTTTGGTGGTATTTGATAATCTCTGCGGTTTTTTTTGCGCTATAAACAAAAAAAGAGCGACAATTGTGAAAAAAAACACAATTATTTTTTTACTTTTTGCTATAATAAATATCCCCAAAAAATATATAAAAAAACAAATTTTTTCCTCAGTTTAGGCCGATACGTATTCTTCTACATATTTTTGGTAACAAAAATTGCAATAAGCGTCTATTGATTGGTTTGCGCAAAAGTTATAGCGTCTACAAAATAGGGATAGTTTTATAGCATTTTTATTATTATTTTTTTTTACTAGTAATGGCGGCGATCAGCGATTTTTATCGTGACTGCGACATTATGGCGGACACATCGGACACTTTTGATGCCATTTTGTGACCATTGTCATTTATACAACAATCAGTGCTCTAAAAATGTACTGATTTTACACCATACACAGTTCACACAAGCGCATACGGTAATTAGAAAGGTGGACTGGACATCTATATTTTATCGGCACAATCCCAATCCTTTCTTTTATATTTTATTGTGCAACAAAAAAGCATACGTTTTTCTTAAAATAAATTTGGTTAATAAAAAAATGTGCAAATCTTGTGCTACGTGAAAAAATGCGCCTAATCCAAAAATTCCATTTGCATTGTTTCATTCTACGGGTTCATTCTACATTTGATTCATGTGTTGATGTAATTTTCAGATTACAATTGTAGTTTAATTATGGAACCTGTTTCTCTTCTCTTTTTGTTTTGCAGTTCCATAGCGCGTAAACGCTGGCAGTCGGGGCGCAGAGGGAAGCAGGTGCCTCTCCTCCCCCATGAGGCAGAGCTTTTAGCGGGTATAGGGGAGGATGAGATCACCCATCTCCTGGCTCATCAGGGTTGGTGTCAGCATTGCATTGTGCAGGACATTTTTTTTGTCAAGCATCCGACATTTACCATATTGTGTTTGATTTTATTTAAAGATCGCATCCAGTCCCAGCGCCGCCGGAGGTGGAGGGCGGAGGAGCAGGAGTCCTCCATGTCATCAACGCCCAGTAAGTAGTGTAGTAGTGACACTAATACAGTGGGTCCTTTTCCATTTGTCCAGCCTTCCATTGTCGATTCCAGTGTCATTGCTTCTCGCTCAAGCAGTGACAGGTAGAGCCTCTGCAACCTTCTGTCAGGTAACGCAACCGCTTGCGTAACTTACGCAATCTGACAGAACGTCGCTGCTCTGAACTGAGGCACCTGATCAGTGGCGGTGCACCTAGCACTCGCCGCTGGAACCAGGACAGGTAAGTGCCTTGTTTTTTTTTTTAGAGAGATTTTTTCTAAATGGTTGAATGCATGTCCCTGCCTTGTAGATAAACGTTAGTGACCTGGCCTGTATTGCCATGCTAATGGATAATTAATTTTATCTATATACAGTATTTATTTATAGTAATTTGAAGCTTGAACATTGTAACATTCATCATTTCTCCTTTATATTAAATAGGTGTCATCCAATCAGATGGGGAGACTCAGGAGGAGGAGGCTGAGGCGGCAACGCCCACATGTAAATTAGTATAATCTTGCTGGTGTCTGCTGAGTGATCATACATGTTTCAATGTTCTTGTACTAATGTGTGAGATTGTTGTACACTGCAGATTGTAATGTTCTTTTCTATATTAATCATAATCAACAGCTGCTGAGGCTGAGCAGGAGGTGGAGGAGACCTGCACTGTAGAGGCTGCTGGGGATGCGGAAGCTGGTGAACAGCCAGACGCGGCAGATCCAGGGAGTAAGTATAACTTTTTTTGTATTTTCCAGGCAAATATAGTATTTTAAATATGAAATGCTGATGGCAAACCTTGTCTAGAAATGGTTGTGATTTATTCTCCAAGGCTTCGGTTTAGCTGGAATTATTAATTATTAGTCCCCCTTTGCAGATGATTCCAGTCTTCCCGTTAGCGTGACCTGTGCTTGTTATTTCCTCAATGTCACTTCCCTGATCACGCTAGCTTCTTGCTGCAGTTCAGGTTCCCAGTCTGAGCCAATCACTGTTAATCATCGTGAATAACACAGCAGGCTGGAAGGGGTGTGTCAGACAAGAATCTCCAGCTATTGGCTGGCAGTCCCTGGACATGGTCAATCTCTGGCATGCCCCTAATTCATGCATTAACACTTTCCTCATGATGTCTGGTGCCTCCTTTTTGGCATCATCTAAAGCAGGGGTCTCCAAACTGCGGCCCGAGGGCCAGATGTGGCCCTTTGGTTGCTTTTATCCGGCCCTTGGGGCACTAATTCTCCCACTCACACCAACAATGGGGCATTTTTTTCTTCTATGTATACTAATGATGGGATACTATTCCTCCTACTAATAGGGGCACCACTCCTATTGACCACCAACCCTGAGGCAATATTTATTCTCACTGATGATGGGCCCATGACATTTTCTGCCCCTGTTGGCCACAATCCGGCCCCCCTAGATTCTGAAGGAAAATAAACTGGCCCTTTTTTTGAAAAGTTTGGAGACCCCTGATATAAAGCAAAAAATTGTAAATGACCTCGTAGATCTTTGTGCAGGCAAATATCTATAATAAGTTGAGTCTTGCATAGGTCTTGAAGGCTCAGGGAGAGACCAGACCACTGCAGTAGCAGAGGGGAGCAGATGAAGCACCGGATATCGAAGGTTCAGTAATTGTAAATTCTCTGTTATACCTCCTAGCCTAGACCAGGAGTGAGTAACCTACCTAGCCTAGAACAGAAGTGGGGCTTATTCAATCAGTGGCTATATAAAATTATCAACTTTAAAAAGTAGCCTGCTATATTTTATTAAACAACTTTTTGTTAGGTCATCCCTAATGCAATGGCTTGAATGGCTTCTCTTTGGTGAGTGTAATGTTAATAGCTGGTATAGCTGATATGTTTTTCTGCAAGTGCAACTGATCTTCCATATTTGCGACAGTCAATCAGTCTGGATGAGGTAGAGTAGTTAGTGGTCAGTGTGACGGATCTCAGATACCCCAGGTGGGAACATCCGCCAGACCTGTGTCTCCTGTCCTCCAAATGCACCTGCAGCCTGCAGATTCGCCATAACCAGCCCTTAACCCCTCAATCACGAGACAATCCACACAGGTGTTGAGGGTTAAACATGCAGAGCATTGACAGTTTATTAAATCCAAAACATACACTTTTACACACAGTTAGGGACACTCCCCTTAGCCTTGTCATAGAGGGGGGTAGGGGACAAGGAAGAACCAATGGGAACTGAACATTGAAACAGAGACTACAGTTAAACATAAAGGGATTATGGTAAGCAGGCAGCCCTTCAATACACATCCCCTGCGGAGAGATGTCTGCAGTCCAGACCATTGTCTATGTGCCATGAACCAACACAATTAAGCACAGCAACAAGAGGGGGGGATGGGGGGGGGAGAAGGGATGTAGCATTACATTACATTTTCTCAATACCAGCTTTCCCCAAGTCTCTCAGTCTCTTCTGGGCCATAATCTGTGGGTAAGAGGCCAGCCCTCAGTCCCTTCCAAAACACACAGTGACAGTGGGTTCTGTCACAGTCAGCACTTAGGCATCCATTACACCTTAAGATTTTCTCCAGCCAGCCGTGCGACCAAGCGTATAAAATCTTTGGGAGATTCTCCTTTACACTGCTCGATGTGTAGGGGGGAATCCCTTTGTACTCTGGCTGGGGAGGACACTCAGCTCCACCCCGGTCAGAGTACAGTAAAGTACTACACCTTCCTGCACAGCTCAGCAAACCTGGGATGACGCAGCAAATTGACACAGACACCACTATCTCCTACACACAAATTGATTAGGTGCATCTCACTGAATATCAAAAATGGAAAACTGGTATGTAGAAGTGAAAACATCTCAAGATGTTACATGATTGTCTACAAGCGTTTTGAGATAATTGTCTTTATATAATGTTAGGGTGAAGAAGTCATGTGTATTGTATTATCTATCTATTGTATTTTCTTTTCTTCACAGGTGAAGTCTTCATCCTTCACCTCCACCCGGTGGACGAAGGCCTGGACCTGCCCGCGTCTGGTGATTGTCCTTCCTCCCCAGCGGTTTCTCCGGCACATGTTCTCCTCCACCCTTCACTATCCCCCCACCTGGACACACCCATTAGTGCCTCCTCCCCAGTGCGTCCTGGTGAGGATTCTCCAGCCGCTCCAGTACACATCCCCCCTCCAGAGCCACATGTGAATGCGTATCTGCGACGCATTGTGGAGGTCCAAGAGAGACAATATGCCGAAACCAGGAGGCTATGTCACTCTTTGGCCCTCCACAATCGCCGGCAGCTCCGTCACTATGTGGCTCTGAAGAGGTACCAACGCAGCCTTTAGGAGCCAACTGGAGGCTACTAGGTACCTCGGTGAACAGATGGCTGGCATCAATATGTCCCTACAGCGACTGGTCACCAGGTTGGGGGAGAATATTTTTTCATAATTTATTTTATTTTATTTTTTATTTATGTTAAAAATAAAAATGTTTTTGTTCAGAACTAATTGTTTTCTTGAATCTTGCTTTCCTTGTTAGGTTCATTAATCATTATGTGATGTTTATCTAAATGAACTAGTCCATTTATTGTTACTAACTTACTAGAGGCCTTATAATTGTCTTTTCTACATTTAACCATCAGGCTGAACTTAGAAAATTTAAGAGATTTCTTTCTACACTATTTCAATGTGCAAAGGGTAATTCCATTTATTTTGTGTCCAGTCACGCCGTTCAGCTTTCCCCCCACCAGAATACTAGGGATGAGCCGAACACCCCCCGGTTCGGTTCGCACCAGAACCCGCGAACGGACCGAAAGTTTGCACGAACGTTAGAACCCTATTAAATACAATGGATGCGAACGTTCTAAATCTAAAGTGCTAATTATAATGACTAATATGCATGTTATTGTCCTAAAAAGGGGTTGGGAACCCGGGTTCTCCCCCAGGGGACATGTATCAATGGAAAACAAAGTTTTAAAAACGGCCGTTTTTCGGGAGCAGTCATTTTAATGATGCATAAAGTGAAAAAAAAAAAAGTCAAATATTCCTTTATATATCGTACCTGGGGGTGTCTAAAGTATGCCTGTGAAGTGGCATGTGTTTCCCGTGTTTAGAACTGTCCCTGCACAAAATGACATTTGTAAAGGAAAAAAAGCCATTTAAAACTGCTTGCGGCTTTAATGTAATGTCTGGTCCCGGTAATATGGATGAAAATCTTTAAGAAAAATGGCATGGCTACCCCATCACCCCCCCCCTACCCCAGCCCATTACCAGCCCCTTTGGGTCTTGTATGGATATTAAGGGGAACCCCGCACACAAAATAAAAAAGGCCCTATATACTCTGAACAAGTAGAATCTGTTTGTAATTTTGAACAGTATTATTATAGAACAGCAATGACGGGTATATACAGGTGTATACTGTGCCACTAACTCCTGCAGATGCCTGTATTTGAGAACAGCAATGACGGATATACAGGTGTATACTGTGCAGAAGGCTCAGCAAAAATGACACTGACACTGTCCCCTGCCTATACTTCTCTGTCCCTGTATACCAACACACTGTAAATGCACAAGGTTTAGCAAAGAATATCACTGACACTGTCCCTGCCTATCCTTCTCTCTCCCTGCACGCCAACACACTACACAAGGCCGCCGCGCTGGCGGGCTTTTATAGTGTGGGGTGTGTACTAAACCCCCCTGAGCTATAATTGGCCACAGGCATCCTGCCTGTGGCCAATTATGGCTCTCCTCGCTGCCGGCGCTGTGATTGGCCAAGCATGAGGGGTCACAGTGCATGCTTGGCCAATCACAGCGCCGGGATTGCACTGCGATGGCGCAGTGTATTGTGGGCCGTTCGCGTCACTCGAATTTGTCGCGAACGGCCCAAAACGTTCTATCTTCGGCGAACGATCGAACAGCCGATGTTCGAGTCAAACGTATGTTCGACTCGAACACGAAGCTCATCCCTACAGAATACACAGCAGATAGTAACAGCAGGGGTTAACCATACAGTCCTCAACAGTTCACAGGGCATAGGTTGCAGGCTTGCAATCATGAGGGTAACAGTTAACCGGACAGAGGTTCCCAGGCGAGCGCAATCACAAGGGGCAACAGTTCAAAGGGCAGTCATCATTTCCAGGGCTTGAGTAACATGGCAGCAGGGTAGATTACTCACACTGGTGACTTCGGACAATTGCAGATGGTCATGAAACAGGTGGAGGATCAGAGAGGGCCCTGGTGTCCCCAGGGTCAGAGATGGCAAATGGGAGGGGTCCTGGGCATCTGGATGCAGTTCAGCATTGACCAACTAGTCTATCTTGCATAGAATCACGTTTCCAGCTGTATGCTTCTTTGTTCTATGTTGTGTTGGTAACAAATTCTGATCCTTGAGTTGACAGTCTCTCCATCAAGAGGAACTGTCATGCTGTTGAGGTCATCTTTAATCATTGTCTCTTATTTCCAGACCGTCATACAAAAATGGTTAAATTAGCACACGTTGCTATTTGTATTTACAAAGACAGCAACACGTGAGCAGTAGCGCCACGTCAAGGCTTCAACCCTTGCTACTGTCCATTCACACAACATTCATTCATACAATCACGCACACTCTAGTCACTCTACACAACACTCATTACAAAAAAGGGTGATGGAAGGAATAAAGGGAAAAATTTGGATTGCTTAAAACAATATAATTCTATTTAAATCTTGGGGTCACACTAAAGACAACTGCTATTGTCAAGTGGTAAGAAAAAAAAAAGTATTTTCCTCAACATTTGGATGGTTCCTCTGAGTCCCCTCTATCTTCACATGGTGATAATGATTCAGGTCTCACAAGTTAAGGGTAGGGTAACCAAGCTTGGGGAGGTTAAATTTCAGGAAAGTTATTTGTTCCATCAAATGGGGTGTCAGTTGTGCACGGTGTGGATTAAGGATGTTCCCAGTAATAGAGAAAACTCTCTCACTTTGCACAGTGGTTGGAGGACAGGATAGTAGTTGCTGGGCAACCAGACAAAGACCAGGCCACAAACTTTTCTTACTATCCCAATAGGTCAAAGGGTCCTCTGAAGGAAGCAAAGGTGCTTCATATAGGTAGGCCCTGACCATTTCAGAGGCACTGCTCTCTTCTCGATTACCTGCTGCTTGACCTGCATCCACCAGATTGTCAAGTGCCTCTACCCAACATGCAGATGCTCCACTTGGTTGTTTTTGAGTGATGGTGCCAGGTCTTGGAATAGCAGACATGGCAGGTGAATCTTCCAAACTGGCCTCATCCGGCATACATCTCTGTTGCTGCAAATTACGGACCATGTCAATCAATTTTTCTTTCCAGTAGGAGAGGCTGTTGTCTCTGAGTGCCAGTTTACCTTTGATCCTGGGATCACATAGGGAAGCCAGCATGAGTTCAGGGCTTTTGCGGACACGATCATTTAGCCGATCTTTTAAGTTGGCTTGTAGTTTTCTGATGAAAGACGCTACATCGGCATGAAGTGGGCTGCCACAAAGAGGCTCACTGTTTTCTAGGAACGATCCCATCTTATCTATGAGATAGGTAAACAAGGGTATGACCTGTCCTAGGCTGGCATTGCTCTGACTCAAGTTTTCCGTCACATTCCGAAAGGGTTTTAAGACAGAAACGAGCTGCCCAATTATACACCAGTCATCACGTCCCAGTGTGGAATCAATCCCAATGCTGTCGCGGGATGATAGATTGTGGATGGCTGTCTTTTGCTCCAAAATGCGTTCCAGCATTTCCAGGGTATAGTTCCACCGGGTGCTGACATCTTGTTTCAGTCGATGTATGGGGAGCCCTGATTGTTCTTGCTCCTCCCTCAACAGTTGACTAGCCCCTACACTGCGGTGGAAATGCCCTGCAATCTTCCTGCAAAGGTCCAAGATTTGAGCAATCTTGTTGTTTTTCTCCACTGGGATTGCACCCTTGACCACTAAATGCAGTATGTGTGCAGAACAGCGGACACCGACAAAAGATCCATCTTGGAGCGCTTTAACCATGTTTGAACCTCCGTCTGTCACTATGAACCCAACAGAAACATTGGTGACTGCCAGCTCTCCAAACCAATTGGCCAACATTGATCTAATTGCTCGCAATATGTTGGCAGAGCTGTGTTTGTCATCACGGACTTCTGTGTGGAGCAGGAAAGCTTGATAACCCTGCTGGGTCTTGCGCTGCAGACCGTCCTGATGAAGTTTGAACACTTACACTAGTGCCACCACCAACAGGCACAGTGGCCTGCCACCAGTGTACAGTCAAAGACAGGAAAGCGTGTTGACCGCTGGGAGCTGTCCACAAATCAGTGGTCAAATGAATTGTCTGACCCTCGGCTTTGGCCATTTTTTCCTTCAATACTGCAATGCACGAATGGTATAGTGCTGGAATAATCTTTCTGCTGAAAGTTGTTCGTGCAGGAACAACGTATCGTGGAGCAAGGGCATGCATGAGCTGTTTAAACGGCTCCCCTTCAATCATGCGAAAAGAGGCTCCTCCAACAGCAATGAATTGGCCAATGAGGCGGGTGATCTTGTTGGCCTGCTGTTTTGACATGCCCTTGGAACTAAAGCCAACAAAACTATCTAGGGTAGGCTGATGATGTCCTTGGGAGGATAAGGAGCCTGATTGGGTCTGCAGTGTGAACTACTGCACGTGGACGGCTTGTCTTAAACGAACCCTCTCTATTGGCTGTGCTCTGAGTAAGTGGTGTGGTTGAAGAGGTACCACCAGTACAGTCAGAGTCCGTTATGCTGCTTCCTGCGCTACCATCTTCTTTTTCTGCCTCTGCCCGCAGTAAAGTAGAGTGGTGGTAATTTTTAATGTGTAGGGTCATACCAGCATTGGTTAAATGTCCCAACTTTTTACCCCTACTCACTTGCTTCCCACACAATTTGCACTTTGCAAAGAACCCGCCTTCCAATGTTTGAAAGTATTTCCAAACGTTGCTGCGGCGGGATGAAGCCCCTTGACCCTGTTGATCTCTAGTATGGGCTGATATAGCTGCAGCAGGTAGCACACCAGTGGTGGAAGCTGTTGCCACTACAGTTACACTTGGTGAACTAGTGCTAATGGCAGGGGTGCTGGGGAAGTCGGTGTTATCACAGGATTCTTCCTCTATAATAACAGAGGGAGAAGGGGAGTTAGCAGCAGATGAAAAAAGTGAACTGCTCCCTGTCCTACTCCTCACAGAAAATCCCTCTTGCACTTTCTCTAAGTCATGCTGTAACTCTTGTGGGGTAAGACTGTATAAAACGTCTGCAGTGGTTGGGGAAAGAGGAGCATCACATTCAAAATCATTCTCTTGGGGCAATGAAGAAAACGTCTCACACTCTGTCTCTGCTGATGTCTCCCTCAATTGCTTCTTTGGGGAGCTGGGCAGTGGCACTGGCAGTGTCATTGGTGGTGGTGATTGTATCGGCAACTCCACTTGTTTTATACTATGTTTCTTGCCTATCCCATAAAAATAGGAAGCCATGACACCTGTAGAAGAAGGCGCTGCACTGGCAGTGGAAGCGGCAGCAGATGTTGGTGGTCTGGCAGGAGGAAAACTAATAGTAGAACTGGTGGTGGTGGAACTAGCTTTGCTGGTGGCAGTGGTGGTGACATCCACTGTTGTGGATAGCATGTTTGTGGCGGCAGAAATGTCAGAGACACTAGTAGCAGAGACCTTGCCACTTTTTTTAGCAAGGCGTCCACCACGACCGCGACCATTACCTCTACCTGCCTTCACTTTTCTCATAGAATGGTACATTGCTGTTGCTGTATATAGTTCAAATAGAAAATGGACTGGTGATAGTGATCACTGATCAGACAGGTAACAAGATAGGGTATATAGAACTTATATAGAATCTCAATCTATAATATAGAATCTATAATAATAAACCCCCTCCCCCTCCACAACACGGGCAGCCTCTGAGGCTATCACAATACTAGCAAGTTCACTAGTAGTTCACAACACTAACACAATAGCAGCAGATTATTATGAAAAAGTGAACTTGATCTGTAGCTTGTGCTTATGCTTAATTGCTAATAATTCAGGTTCTCTGAAAAACGGACCAGCAAGATTAACTGTCTTCTGAAATGATTCAGCGTGTGTGTCTCTCTCTGCTAGCAATCGTAAGTGAAAGTAAGTTGGCTGTACATGTGTACTTAGTTCTAGCTATTTTACTGCTCCTCCTCTTTGGTTACAATCAGCCAATAACATTCATCATCATCATTATTTTTATTTTACTTCCCCCACCCAATTCCAGCAGCGAATTATCTTTTTTCCCTATATCGAATCTTTTCTCTCTATAATGTCGAATCTATTCTCTATAATGTCGAATCTATTCTCTCTATAATGTCGAATCCTTTCTCTCTATGTCGAATCTTTTCTCTCTATAATGTCGAATCTATTCTCTATAATGTCGAATCTATTCTCTCTATAATGTCGAATCCTTTCCCTCTATGTCGAATCTTTTCTCTCTATGTCGAATCTTTTTTCTCTATGTAGATTAATCTTGGAAGTTAAGGTTAGGCACATTCGACCACAGGTTCAATAGATACAGATTGTTATTGTTAGCGTCGTGTCGAATCTCCTATCTATATCGAACTGTTGTCGCAACGAAAACGAAAATAAAGCATTTGTTTATGTCGGATCTTTTGGTTTTCGTATTCTGTGCTTTCGTTTTCGTTTGTTAAAACGATAACGAAAATACCTGAAATTCGGACGAAAATGCATTCGGACGAAAACGAATGCACATGTCTAGTGTTCATTAGGGCAGTATAGGTTTGCTAGCGTTATTGGTTTTGAAGCGTATGTGCCTTTGATGACATTAAATCTGCCTTCTGGGTCTATGAGAGAATCAGACATGTGAAAATCTGCATGTTTGGAGATCAGTATGGATACTCCTTTTGTCTTAGCATCAGGATTGGTGGGATGTAGCGCTGTTTGATAAACATGATTGGACAGCTTAACAACAGAGTCGGAACGGAAGTGCGTTTACTGCAGAAATATGAAGTGCGCTTTGTGTCTAGTGAGGGAGGACAGGACTTGATATCCTTTTTCCGGAAGGTTTAGGCCTTTCGCGTTAAGCGATATACATTTCAACGATAAGGATGGTTTAGGGATCGGCTTTTCCCACATGTTGGAATAAGGATATTGGGCCGATGAAGGTATTACTTGAGCTTGGTAAAGGGGAGACTAGGCAGGTGGAAGGAAGCTTCAAGGGGGGAGCGGGTCCACATGAGGAGAGAACAAAAATCCCCCAAAAAAAGGAGGGATGGGGGGGAGGAGTATGTGAACGGGTTATGGAATGGAAAGGGAGGTCCAAGGAGTAGGAATGTAAGAGGGGCAGTTAAGAACAACTAAGAAGGGCAGGAAGAAAGAGAGAGAGAGGAAGACGAAGGGTGTGAGGGAATACCAGATGTGGGAGTAGACAAGCTATTCCACCTAGAAAAGAGCGAGCTGGGTAGTCAGCGAAGGTCCAGGAGGACCGCTGTAGTGGGGTGCAAGGAAGGACGGAAGGCACGGGGCTTCCGCGAACTGGGGATCGGAGGTGGTATTGTATTGAAGTGTGATGTATGATATGGTATTGGGGAGCCACAACAGAGTAAAGAAGCGTAGAACCAAGAAGATATAAACATTTAACAGAACCTTTGCTTCAGCCATATACCGCCTTGTGTCATTCAGTTATTTTGTCATTATATAAATTTGCAAGTTTGTAAGTGTCCTGCAGGTGGCAGGGAAAGGTTTCCCATGGTCTCGTTGCTCTAAACAATTCGAGCGTTTGAGGCTAAGTTGAAACAGAACAAAAAACACAACTTCAGCCTTACAGAGGGAAGGAGACAAAAACAGGAAAAAAAAAAGGGGGGGGGGGAGAGAGAGCCTCCGTTTGATACAGAGCCCCCAACATAGTAGATCACATATAACTGGTTATAATCATATTGAGACATCTACCGTTGTATGGAACACATATGCTACTCGAGAGTCTGGAGTGTCAGAAATATGCAATTTGAGCAATTCGTTTGTCGGTAGGATGTGCAACCGCACAATTGTACACAATCTGCGTAATAATATGCAGCATAATATTATTGCAGCATAATGCAGCAATAATAGTGCTAGGCTGGATAGGGCTCAAAACTTGTGTGAAGGACAGCTCCGGGCTCTCGGCTCGCCATGTTCTTTCGTCACTAGTGCGAAATAGTCAATTCTACTCAAGTTAGAAAGGAAATGCCCCAAGGGATAGTATGGGCAAGGAACCATGGCAGGATCACCAGAAAATTGGTACAAGGAGTATAAAAATATATACATTTTATTTGATGTATGAACATATGAACATCTAAAAACAGTCATTGGAACAGACCATAAATATAGAAATACAGCTACTCAGTGTTGCCATACACAATGCGTTTATAGACATCAAGTCTCAAATAAACTATGGTAGCAGCAACAACCCTACATGTTTCGGAAAACATAAAAATATTTTTTCCTTTTATGATGTGTGCACTTCCTTCTTCAGGGGTTGGAGAGCGTGCTGGTATATTTCTAAGAAAAGGTATATATATATATATATGTAAGAATGTATAAGCAAAATAAACAGTAATTTTACATGCAATCATTAATTTCAGAAAGGCAGACACATATTGTATACAGGTAAGTACTCACAAGTCATGTGTTCCTAACGGTAAGTGATGCACAGCATCATTGCAGATAAATGGTGTCGCACGTCTAGAGGTCCCCTCGGTTGCGTAACAATCACTTAACAGTGATATGGTATAAGAATAAGAGGATTTGTTCCCCAGTAACTGGGGTCTTGCTGCACTCTTTTGTAACAGGGTAGATCAGATCTGGTGCGGATTTTTATTGAAGAGTGACACAAATTCTGCCCTTAAAGTGGAGCGGCAAGTCAGGGCTCACAGGAACCAGAAAAAATTATTATTCTCAAGTTATGGCAGAAAGGTAGAAGTGGCTATAAATGTGTGTCAACTTGCATTCCCCCCTGGCGCATTGCATCATGGAAATTGACAATCAATATTCTGGGGATCAAGAATGTGTAGGTGGCAAGATGGTGATTTGAGGGGCTGCAGGACTCCTTGCAGACCTTATGGGCTAGAACAAAAGCCTTGTGCGTAAGTGAAGCCAACAGGATGGAGTCAGCAAGGCTCCCGCTGGGGCATTTTTCAGATTGTTCGAAAGACAATGCGCCACGGGAGATGCCCATGAAACTTTATATGCCCCCCGCATATATTTACTCAAGTATGTGCAGCTGAGCATTGAAGGGGAGATCAGCTGGAGCATCAACATACTAGCGTAATATCCCCAGTAGGGCAGTAAAGCTGATTCCCGTGCAGGTCCCAGAGCAAGGGGGGCCCCACCACAACCCCTGAGCTATTGGCGTCTCCATGTAGATATACCACAGTTTAATTCCCTGGTGGGGATGGCTCAGGTCCAGGATTAGAGAGAACAGGACTGACCGTTACACTTTGGAGCAGTGAGTGGGAGGGTGGGTAGAATATGAAGCATGTAGAGGCAAAAAGCAGGTATACCTAGGTCAGTTCCTGCGTGCTCCTGTTCTATCCAAGTCAGGCAGTGGTCATCCCCACCCCCCCCTCCAGTTCCCCCTGCAATATGTGTTGTAATGACAGTAAAGGCGTAGTTACAATGAGAGTTGTATACTCATCAATGGGGTATTGCGTCAAGCTCGTGGCCCAACGGGAAGGGAGGGCCAACTTATTCCAGGGTCGAAGGGACCTTTGTCACTATGTTCGGCATACTCTCAGGACTGTCCGGCTTAGTGAGTTGCCAAGCAATATGTCCAGTTCAGTACCTAGAGTGGCAGGCTGCTGTGGTTTTGTATGAGTAGCAGCGTAGTTTACCTCTCTCTGGGCGTTTGTCAAGCATGGGTCCAACCGTCTCTCAGTGATCACTAACACGCGGTCCGGTCCACGTCTACCAAGATAACTGGAGAGGCAGATGGTGTAGGAAAGAGTGTTCCAGGAGGAGCTGTCGCTGGGTAGGGCAGTTTTGGAGATTGGCAATATGTCATGTTGAATCCATCGAGAGGAGAGACAAAGAAAAAAGGGAAAAACAAGAAGAACAAAAAAAAACAAAGAAGAAACTGAGTTCAAGGACACTCACGGATATATGGCTGAATAGAGACTTTTAGGTCTCCAGGCGGTCCCTCCTCAAGGTTGGAGAGGACAGAGACCCCGGGCTGCATTGATATAGGTCTCGGTGAGACGAGCAGGAATTTGGTGTGGGCGGATCTGCTCTGTGTCTGCGGGATCTTTGCCTCTTGGCTTTCGGAGGTGGATTGAGTGAAACCGGGCGTCATGGTTCCGATGGGAAATAAAAGGCGTACCACTCCGGAAGATCGATGCGTGGTAGATCGAGTTGCTCACAGAAGGTCTGCAGATCTTCTGGGTGCGAAGTAGGGCAGAGCTACCCCTGGCGAAGGCAGACATGCCGAAGGGGAACTTCCAGCAGAAGTTCACTTTTCTTAACATGCTACACCTATATTTAAGGTGTAACATATGAGTGCTCAACCTTTGGCCCTCCAGCTGTTGCGGAACTACAAGTCCTATCATGCCTCTGCCTTTGGGAGTCATGTTTGTTACAGTCAGTCTTGCAATGCATCAAGAGACTTGTAGTGCCACAACAGCTGGAGGGCAACACAGGTTAAGCACCCATGGTGTAACATGGAGCATCCACCACCTCACCTTCCTCATCCGCCCCCCTCCTTGTGACAGTGGGCGGGTGACCTTCTCCCTGCACCCACTGTCACAATTTGAAAACTGAACGTGCCCACATGGCCACGTCATTAATTTACAGAGTTCTGTGAATGAATACCTACAAGTACCATCAGCCATTGATGCATCTTGTAGTTCTCAATGAACTGTGAGACCGCTGGTGAGCACTCTCATGGTCCATTGAGCTTTCTGGACTTCAGTAATTGCCTGCCTCACCGTCACAGACAGAAATAAAAACCTTTTTTTTTTTGTATTATTATTATTGTTAATGGTCCAGAGCAGTTTTGAGAAATGCTTTGCCAACTACGTCCAGATAGTGGCTGAGGATGCTAAAATTGTGAATTTTATCCTACCGGATACTAGTGTTAGCTGTGAACTTCAGCCACTCAGACTTACAGTTCTGGCTCTATCACAGTGATGATAGCGGGTCTCTCACTCTTCACCTCATCCACTCACAAATAGCCTTGCTCTTTTTGCATTAAATACAAGGGGTTCCGTCAATGGAAGAGAGGAGATCTTATGGTTTACTCAACCCTCTTCCCAACCATTCACAGAATTGCCTTGTGTTCAGTGAAAAGAATACAAGACCTTATATGAATAGACAGAATGGAGAGAGAGCCACCCTCCTATCATCACTGTACTAGAACTGAGAAAAAAAATATTTGGCAGGAGTTAGGACATGTAAATTAGGAACTGTGAATGTGCTTTCTGCCCTCCCACTGTCAGTATCTGAAAGTCCAGTTAAAGTTTCACATCTTTTTTTATCACTGTACCTCCCGCGTGTTATGATTTGTAATTCTTCACAATCATCCTCATAGTACTGATAGAATGTCTGACCAGGTCTGGTAAACTACAGAATATACAAGCAGGGCCGGTGCGACCACTAGGCAAACTAGGCAGCACTGCTGCCTAGGGCGCCCGGCCACAAGTGTTCCTACTCTCTTCAGCAAGCAACTAAGTCTCAGCATCAGCAGGCAGCCACGGCTCCGTTCGCACATAGTGTCAGAGGCGCAATGGCAGCTGAGGACTGTGTCTGTGTCCCGACTCCCGAATGAATGGAAGCAAGCAAGCATTCATTGATGAGCACTGGTAGGCTGCATTGATGGGCGCTGGTGGGGCTGCATTTTATGGGTGCTGATGAGGCTGCGTTGATGGGCACTGGTGATGCTGCATTGATCGGCACTGGTAGGCTGCATTGATGGGCGCTGGTGAGGCTACATTTGATGGGCGCTGGTAGGTTGCGAGGCTGCATCAAATGCAGCCTCACCAGCGCCCATCAAATGCAGTTTCACCAGCACCCATCAATGCAACCTACCAGTACGCGGTGACGTAAAACACTCTGATGAGCCGAGAAAAATGAAGTTCAATGCTTCTGAGCATGCGTCGACTTGATTCTGAGCATGCGTGGGTTTTTTATCCGATGGACTTGCCCATAGACGATCAGAGTTTTCGATCGGTTTTTTATCCATCGGAAAAATTTAAAACATGTTCTATTTTTCAAAACCGATGGAAAAAAGACCGATGGGTCCCATACACGATCGGTTTGTCTGATGAAAACAATCCATCGGACGGTTTTCATCGGTAAAACCGATCGTGTGTACAGGGCTTAAGAGTTTACAACCACTTTCACACAACACATGTTAACATACATGCATTACTCACTGCATTGCAAAGTTGTGAATGCAGCCTAGATTTTAGCAGCTGCTTCATTGCAGTCTGTATACAGTTTAACATTAAAGTGATACTAAAGTCTTATTTTTTATTTATTTTTTGTTTAAAAATAAACATGTTATACTTACCTGCTCTGTGCAGTGGTTTTGCACAGAGCAGCCCGGATCCTCCTCTTCTCGGGTCCCTCGCCGGCGCTCCTGGCCCATCCCACCTGTTGCAGCTTGCAATGGGGGCACCCGAGCCGAGCCACTTCGGAGAGGGAGAGAGAGAGAGAGAGAGAGAGAAAGCCCGTAGTGAGACCAAAGGTCTAGTGATAGTAATGAAAATTATATATAAATACATTTCATACCACGCTCAAAATCACAAAGTAATATAACAAATATTAAAGTCCAAAAAACAACCACCAGATTCTTCAATCCAAGTGAAAAGTGGAGTATTCTTAATTGTTGTGAGGAATAAGTGGCATCTTCCACCGATAATTAGACAACCATCCTACTCACCAGACCAACATGACACCCATTACAGGTAGTCAAATGAGCATGGGTACCAATGAAGATCTATCCTCCAGTGAGATATAGCCCCCAAATGGTATGTCCGCCAACGATGATAATGTCATAAATCAAAAAGAGAAGAGAAACTCCTCATTGTGTAATATGTATCAAGATTTATTCCATAAAAACATGTGACACTCAGTAAACTTAGATCAGCCCATACGAACAAACAGGCACGCCGATTGCGTTCAACCTGCACCCCAGATAGATGGCGGAAGTGATGAGTCACGCACTAACCGACCAAACGCGATTCGTCAGCAACGTCTGACGTCATCAGGGGTCATGTGATCCAACACGGAAGCCACGGCCTGACCCCACCTCCTCTTTCTCCTCATTGGCTCTGACTTTGATTGACAGCAGCAGAAGCCAATGGGGCTTCGCTAATGTATCAGCCATTGAGGAGGGAGAGACTCGGACAGCCAAGTCTCTTGTGCAACATCGCTGGATAGAGATGGGGCTCGGGTAAGTATTAAGGGGCCTGAGGGGGGCTGCTGCACACAGAAGGCTTTTAATCTTATTACATAGAATGCATTAAGATAAAAAAAACTTCTGCCTTTACAACCCCTTTAAGGATAGAGGGTTTTCACTTTCTAATTATACAGGTTGTTGCCTATGTCTTCTTGTGCAAATCTACCAGACAGGGTCTATCTGTCTTTAAACTCTCTGCAGTCTTTAAACATGTGAAACTGCTACAATGTTCCCTGTAGCTATAGACCACATCATCTTAGCCTAGACTCCAGCTCACCCAAAGGATCTCAGGGGCCGTACTTTTTACCCTGCATCAAGAAAGAGAAGAACAGTTTGTAATAAAAAGCGTGATTTGGTAATGCTGAGATGTACCCGGTCAATTTAAGACAGGGTTCGACAAACCCCGGGCGCCAGGTCGCCATTGCGACTAGAATTAGCGACCTGTGGCGGCACAGCTGGGGTATCCTGTGTCTCCGTGCGCCCCCCCCCCCCGCCGCGCGATCACTGGTAATTGAGGCTTTGCGGTCTTCTGCAGGCCTATGCTTCCTTCTGTGATCTGGTGGTTGGTATGACAAGACAACCAGCAATGCTAATGGAGATTCCCCTGTCTGTTTTCACTGCCATCTCCTTCCCTCTAATTAGAACCCCCAAACAGTATATATATATATATATATATATTTATTTTTTATTATTATTCTAACACCCTAGAGAATAAAATAGCGGTCATTGCATTACTTTCTGTCACACCGTATTTGCGAAGCGGTCTTACAAGCGCACTTTTTTGGGAAAAAAATACACTTTTTTCTATTAAAAAATAAGGCAACAGTAAAGTTAGACCATTTTTTTTTATATTGTGGAAGATAATGTTATGCCCAACACATCATTCTTCAAAATTGCGTCCGCTCGTGGAATGGCGTCAAACTTTTACCCTTTAAAATCTCCATAGGCGAAGTTTTAAAAATTCTACAGGTTGCAGGTTTTGAGTTACAGAGGAGGTCTAGGGCTAGAATTATTGCTCTCGCTCTACCAATCGCGACGATATCTCACATGTGTGGTTTGAACACCGCTTTCATATGCGGGCGATACTCACGTATGTGTTCGCTTCTGCGCTCGAGCTCGACGGGACAGGGTGCGTTCCTGGCTCCTAACTTTTTTATCTGGCTCCTAGGTTCCAAGCAAATTTGTCAAGCCCTGATTTAAGAAGTGTGAATTTTAGGGACAGGTTCACTTTGGTACACACAGTGCAGACTCCACACAACCGTTCTTACAAGGGCGACAATTTACCATAACCGATAAAATTGTGACATAATAAAGTCACAAACATAAATGTGCACGTTATTTAGATATACAGTTTGGAAACAGCTATTTTTATGGCGCCCGTCAGCTTGTTGTGAAAATTCTTTTATTAGCGGGCTACAGATAAGGGTCGCGACGGCCTCTTTTTATTGTTGCGTGTGGTCACTTTTCATTCTAAGTACGCCATCATTATGTATTCATTTAGTATTGATTTTAACAGCACCGGCCATAAAGAATTAATTTGGCATTTCAAGTAGATGTTGCGTGTTCTTACATAGGAACTGCATTGTAATTCAGTATTAATTAAGATACTATTAAAATAAATTGTTATTGCTTTTCTAATTTAAACTTATGCCATAGATCATGTGAAATTAAATTTAACAGCTGCTTATACACTGGGCTCAGAACAATATGCTTTTTTTTAACAGTGCAAAGCGCTCAGCATTAAAAAAAAAAAATGTTCCTACAGTTCCTATGATTTAATTGCAGACATAATGCTGTTGTTAAGCCAGTCTTTTTTAGGATGCCCTAACATGGGTGTGAAGGTCCACAATCTAAACACCCACTTTCCTAGTCCTACACTCACCCTTTTGTCTGTGGACCTTCGTTCACCTCTGTGGTAAATAGAGGTTACTATAAGGTACACCATATGGCAGTGCAGGCCCCTGGAGGCACAAATGAAGGAGGATTTGGGGGAAAGGGGAGATTTGGGACTTTATATGAGGCATGGGACCTGTAGGTACAATGCCTCGATCCCCGTTTGAGAATTCATTAAAGAAAGAGGTTTGGGACTTTGTATGAAGAGCTGAGGGGGGGGGGGGGGTTGACCATGATGCAAATTGTGTCTGACCAAATCGTGATATAGCTGTAATTAATAAATTTTAATACAATGCACATAAAGAGTATAATAGAATACAAATGTATTCCATATATGTGTACAACCAAAACATCATGATAAGATAGCATAATAATCTATAATAATAATAATGTCAGACACATAACCCATGTATCACACAATACATATATAAAAGTGCATGATTGCTACAACATATTACAAAAAAACTGAATAAAATTGCTGGAATGATCCTGACTGTAAACATGATAGTGGCATCAACATAGCTAGGCGCGTTTCGTGGATGACCTCCACTCATCAGGAGCAGATGCTTGATATATATCTATAATTAATAAGTTGTACACTTTAATAATCGGTCTCAATGTAAGAGGGCAGGGGAGGGGGAGGAAAAACAAAAAGTATGGAAAATATCCACCCATACTTACAATATAATGTAGATGAAGGATGATTTGGCCCACATAGGGGGAGGTAACAAACAGTTTATTTTTTAGCAACTGGATTTGGACCTGTTTAGATTGTTGCACAGGAGCCTTAAAGGGTTTGTAAAGGTTTTTTTATTTTTTTATTAAAAAACATGTTATACTTACCTGCTTTGTGCAAGGGTTTTGCACAGAGCAGCCCTGATCCTCCTCGCATTCCCTGGGGGCACCCATGTGGGCATGCTCACGAGTCCCACTGCTGCATCCATTGACACAGAGAGCAGGACTCGGCCCCTCCCCCCCAGCTCCCATGAAACTGGATTTGATTGACAGCAACGGGAGCCAATGGCACCCACTGCTATCAGTCTATCCAATGAGGACGGAGACACCGACTGGAGCCACTGGGCTCGTGCTCAGCGCTGGAACGATCGGGTACAAGTAAGAAAAAGGAGGCTTTGGGGGGCAGCTGCAGCACAGAAGGTTTTTTACCCTAATGCATACATTAAAGCCGTGTACACACGATAGGTTTTACCTATGAAAACAGTCAGATAAACTTGCCACCTAAATATAGATTTATTTGTCTCTTTATTGGGGAAGATTATTGATGTTGATCATTTCCTTTCCTAATCTTCTGTGGCACTTGCAGGAGTAATGATTGACTTTTATTAAAATGAACCCAACTAGACATTCTTATCTTGAGTGATGGGAATGTGAAGAGGAACAGTGATGCTTAGCATCTGAGTGGGCACTGTTCTTGCAGCGAGGGTCGGTGTGCCTGGTGTCCTTGCTTTCCTAGGATAAGGTAAATGAAGTGCTGAATATTACACTCATAGGTTCTGCCTGGGTTATTTGGGACAAGGGATCCCTAAAGTTTGTGTAGAGGGAGCCAGAGGAAGCCAGTCTATGCAGTGCCGAAGTTGTCATGGGGCACCAGAGGGACCATGTAAAGAGTTCAACAGGTATGCATTGTGCTGTTACAACATGTTGAGTACTGTTGTCATGCTGATGAAGGTAAGGACCCTGGCGTAGGGTCGCACTTCAGCTGGGTCGCACCTTGCAGTGCCCACACCTTTGCACTGCAAGGGTCAGTAGGTCTTTTTGTCTAGGGGGTAATAAATAATAATGTGAAATACTTATCTTATTTTTCACTCCTCTGGCATCTGGCACTCTCTAACATTCTTTGTATGTGGGTGGGCCCTCTAAGTCCTTGTGTGTAATGCAGGACCTTTCATCCTGCATTGTACATGATAATGTAGGCAGTGTCGGGACAAGATCATCCAATTCCCAGGGCAAAGATGCCAAATTACACCCCTCCTTTTTCATTATGAAAAAAAGACAGATGGGGCCCATCGGACAAACCGATCGTGTATGGGCCCCATCTGTCTTTTTTTCATCTGTGTTTAAAATTAGAACATGTTTTAAATTTATCCGATGGTTAAAAAAACGATAGCAAATTACTATCGTCTATGGGGAACTCCATCGGATAAAAAACCCATGCATGCTCAGAATCAAGTCGACGCATGCTCAGAAGCATTAAACTTCCTTTTTCTCGGCTCATCGGAGTGATTTACGTCACAGCGTTTGAAACGGTCTGTTTTTAGACTCATGGTGTGTGGGCAAGACTGATGAAAGACAGTTTCATTGGATTTCCGATGGAAAAAACCATCGGATTAGAATCCATAGGATATCCGATCGTGTGTACAGGGCTTAAGGTGAAAAACGTTGAGACTTTACAATCACTTTAAATTTCAACTTTGGTCATGTTGCAGTGCCCCCATTTTTTCTCATCCCAGCTTATTTCCTCTCAACTGTACAAGGGATCCTTGGAAGCGGCGCCTAATGGTCTCTTGACCAGCCGCAGCTCTCCTACATTCAGGGCCGGGACAAGGGGTGAGCAGAAGGGGTGGCTGCCCTGGGCACAGCGTGTATTTAAGGGATGGGGGGAACCGCAAGTTCTTTCTACTATAAGGCTGACAGGAGTAGTGACAGTAGATCAATTCTTCTGTCAGCCCAGCACTGGAAGTGGCGAGGAAAGGAGGAGAGAACCTGGAAGAGGTGCTGGCTGTGCTATCTCTTTCCCCCCTCCCTCCTAAGCTTGTACATAATGAAAAAGGAGGGGTGTAATTTGGCATCTTTGCCCTGGGAATTGGATGATCTTGTCCCGACACTGCCTACATTATCATGTACAATGCAGGATGAAAGGTCCTGCATTACACACAAGGACTTAGAGGGCCCACCCACATACAAAGAATGTTAGAGAGTGCCAGATGCCAGAGGAGTGAAAAATAAGATAAGTATTTCACATTATTATTTATTACCCCCTAGACAAAAAGACCTACTGACCCTTGCAGTGCAAAGGTGTGGGCACTGCAAGGTGCGACCCAGCTGAAGTGCGACCCTACGCCAGGGTCCTTACCTTCATCAGCATGACAACAGTACTCAACATGTTGTAACAGCACAATGCATACCTGTTGAACTCTTTACATGGTCCCTCTGGTGCCCCATGACAACTTCGGCACTGCATAGACTGGCTTCCTCTGGCTCCCTCTACACAAACTTTAGGGATCCCTTGTCCCAAATAACCCAGGCAGAACCTATGAGTGTAATATTCAGCACTTCATTTACCTTATCCTAGGAAAGCAAGGACACCAGGCACACCGACCCTCGCTGCAAGAACAGTGCCCACTCAGATGCTAAGCATCACTGTTCCTCTTCACATTCCCATCACTCAAGATAAGAATGTCTAGTTGGGTTCATTTTAATAAAAGTCAATCATTACTCCTGCAAGTGCCACAGAAGATTAGGAAAGGAAATGATCAACATCAATAATCTTCCCCAATAAAGAGACAAATAAATCTATATTTAGGTGGCAAGTTTATTTTCCTTTTAAGTGCCCTGGTACTCAATCAGTTCCCATAATTAGGGTGCTTGCTCTAAAGTCTTCCTGTTTCTTAGATTTTGAGGGGTACAGTCCATGACACAGCATGAATTCTTGTCCATTATAACAGGAGATACTCAACCGCATACTCTGCGGGATGCACCCCACTCGCCTTTTCTTAGATAACCTATCCAAAAGGTGGGGCTAACCCTTAAGGGGACCTACCACCCCATTACATAGTTACATAGTAGGTGAGGTTGAAAAAAGGCACAAGTCCATCAATGTGTGTGAATATATTACACTACTGCACTTTCAGTTTAGAATTTTTCTTAGTGTCAAAGTTTGGCCTGTCCCACCCCCCAAACTGCACAATTTCATTGCCTACCACGGTTGCCCAACACCATAATAGTTACTGAGACATGTGGGACAAGCAGCAGGGTTGGCCATACTATCAGGAACATTCAAACATGGCATCTTGAAGTTGCCTAGGACCTGAGGCACCACTAAACCATAGGAATAATGTAAAGCCATATACAGCCACTGCTAGCTGTCTTCATTATACTGCTACACCCTGTTCAGTATGTTTATGCAAATAACAGGTTTTCTTTCACCTATCACTTAAGCCCCTAAACCCAACCCCTAAACAAAGTGAATGTTTGTTTTGTCCATGCAAAAAAAAAAGAGATTCACATAATGCCAATCTCCCCCAAACACACCTTGCATTTGCTCCCCTACTGCTTCGCTCAGCAAGGGAAAGTGCAGGAAATACATGGTATGGCCAGGTATGGGGCACTTGGAAGTACTTACTTCCCACTCCCCCACATAACAGCACTTGTGCTTCCTGATTGGCTGCTCAGGGATTTAAGGGGTGAGGAAGGAGCCTCAGCCCTGGACCTTTGACAAGCTTCTTTTCTTCACTCAAGGAAGCAGAATGTAGAGATCAGGGAGCAGTGTCGTGCGTAAACCACAAGTACACTTTAAGTCTAGCTCTTAACCAAAACACTTACACCAATTAACTCCTGACAGGTCCAATTAACCTTTCTGCATCCAGATATATTAGCACCAAAATCTGCTATTTCCACCCAAGATCATATTGTTTTATAACTGCGGTGGAGTTTTAGACTGAAATCTTTTTTTACGAGTAAAGATAACAATTCTGTTTATGTTCTAAAGTGCTGTATATTATTGCATTATCTAAATATGGAATGAAAAAAAAAATGGCTAGCTTATGACTGTTACCAGCACAGATGCAACATGAAACCTGAAAAATGTGGAACATGCCTCCGAAACAAAGTTCAATCGTCCATCTTGTTTTATTTGTGAATCATAATGTGTCTTTTTTCATTTGCCCATAGTCAAATGTCTGCTAAGGTTTCGTGAGCAGCTGTGCATAATAGGGATACCACCTGCTCGCTGAGCCCGAGGTGTCCCGGAGTAACCGAAAGCTGCTCACTCATAGCTCTCTCCTTGGTCTTAACACGTGGTAATCTGTTCAGGTTAAAGAAAGGAAATACAAGCAAATTAGTACAGGAGGCATTTTCTATGTGGAGTCTAGACGTTGCCCAGTATTAAGTTACAAAAGGATTAATGGCCCCTCGGGTTCACAAACCTGGAGATAGAGATGAGCTAAAAGCAGGTAATATACTCAAGGGTTCTCATCATATATGTGCATCTCAGATTACCAGACATTACAGGCACTAGCCCAAAATACAAAGGTTAATAGATATGGATATGATACGGTAGAGTAGTCTCTCTATTTGAAAACCAAGGTGGAATGTGTTGTAAGATATGGTCTTTCAAAGATCTTTTTATATATATATATATATATATATATATATATATATATATATATATATACTTATAGACATATGCACACACACAATTAATATATATATATATATATATATATATATATATACACTATTTACACAAATATACACTAAGTATATATAAATGCACTTAGCTGAAAGTGATACCTGTTGGGAGGTGCAGCAGCAGTAAACTCTCAGGGACTAGATGCAATAACAAAACTGTATTGTAGGTAAAATCCAAACAAACACAACTACCCGGTGCGGAGACAACCCAACAGGGCGCACTAACAGGATGTTGCAGAGAACACAGAAGCAGCAGGTCTCGGATGCCCTGACAGTGCCTGTCTCAATGGATAGAATGTGGCCTGGCTGGTCTGTGCCCCAAACAGGGAGGCTTCCAGGAAGGTTATTGTGTCCCTGCTCTTGCCCCACTCATCTGGGACCTCTCCCAACCACTATTACTGTTCCTGTCAGACCAGTGACATGTCCTTACCTTACCATTAGAATGCACGCCTAGCTTGGGAGCAAGGACCTTAAATAGGCTCTGCTTGACCCAAGATGGCCACCAGTCACATTGGGTGGAATCATCAAATCAGATAGCTCCCCCAGTGATCCAGGAAGCTATAGAGGAACCATGTTCCTCTTGACTTACCCTCCAACTGCAACACCGCTGCGGTCGAGTGCCATCTGCAGTGGATAAAGTAGACTGCATCTGCCTACATACGAAAGGCTCCTATTTTTTACCTAAAATAAGAAAGAAGTTTATACTTACTTGCTCCATGCAAGGATATTGCACAGATCAACCCTTTACCTATTCTTCTGGAGTACCCCATCGGTGCTGTCTGCTCCTCCTCTCTCATGTGTGCCCCCATAGCAAGCCATATGCTATGGGGGCACACATGCGGCATGCCAATGACCCCCGCTGTGTGCGTCCATAGACACACAGAATGTGGCTCAGCCATGCCCCTCACTCCTTCCTCAACGGATTTGATTGACAGCAGCAGGAGCCAATGGCTCCCTCTGCTCTCAGTCTGTCGGGCACAATGCTGGATCAAGACCCAAGTAAGTATTTATGGGGGGTGGGGGGTAGCAACAGCAAGTGGAAGTATTTCTACTTTGAAAACACCTTTTTTTACATTGAAAAAGGTGTTCAAAGACTACAGTTCATTTTATTTTAGAAATTAGCCCCATCCTGAGTATAAAAACCTATATCTTAACAGAATGCCATGAGTAGGACTCTTGCTCTCTGTGTGAAAGCAGTGGTCTTTCTGTAGAGGTCCAGAACAGCCCCCACTGAGCTCTTCAATCAGCAGATACAATGGGCTTTGCAGAGTGTAGAGCTATAGGTCTGACTTTTCAAAGGACATGTTGAACCGCTTCAGAGAGACCATTACTTTCACACAGAGAGTAAGGGTGACAACTGTCTAAATTTACGCAGTTAGGAATAAAATAATTATATATATATATATATAAATAATAGTGGGAATGAACCTTGAGAAAGTCACGTGACCTCTGACGCAACGTGTCAGGAGGAGCCGGTGACGATATTTCCGGTGGTTCATATCCTAGGAAGTGCAGTGAGGAGGAGAGCTGTCCTGTTTTAATTGATGTTTTTTTTACAAGATACAAATTATGAGCACATCTACATAAAATTTTTAATAAATCAAGTATTATTTACAATCTTGCGCGATGATGATCTTTTCGTTTGCTTTGTGAATTTAAACTTGGAGAATTTGGTTCCAAATATATGGGGAGAAGTTTGCAGGATCCTGGATCAAACAGCTGATGTTTTTCGTTCCGTGTATAGCTGATTCTCTGGAATATTACTAAAGCGTGATTAGACCCAATGGGGGTCTTCCTTTGAGGTGAGCAGGCATTGCACGCAGGGGTGGTGGTTTCCTTATCACCTGTGTTTCCCGGAGTGTGTCACGGATTATGGAGACAATTGATTTAACATTGTTTCTTCACTGAAGAATTTATTATAATTTTGTTTTGCATGTGGACTATTACACATATTTTACACATTTACATCTATTGCATTACTTATTGTATTGTACTATTATATACAAATATTTTTTGGGTTTGGCACACTATTATTTATATATCATTTTTAATTGGTGTCAGATGACTTAAGAATAGTTGCAGATGTCCCCTCTTTTATATTATCATCAGCCCATATCAGCGCTTAAATTATTTTCATTTCACTTATGAATAAAAGAAGCAGATCGATAGAAGATAAAGGAAGCACTGCATGCTGAAGGTTTTTACATAGGTAATAAATGTATAGCACCTAAGCATGCAGCATTTAAAACATAGAAAGATAAGATATATTGGAAACTAGGTCTATACAGTATCTGAGTTAAATGTGTTTTTTTTCTTGATTATTTTAAGCTGAGACTGTGAAGAAAAGCATACATGTATGGGTGCTGCAATTACTGACTGTACATTCCACTGCGTGGCACCATGTCATTAGCATGTCCATATGTTGCATCAGATTGTCAGGGTTCTGGCCGATTTGTGGTTGGGGATTTAAGATGAGGTCATTCTCTGCATTGGCCTTTTCTGTGAGAATGGCTTGTTGGCTAAGCCATCCCTTCTGGCCATTGGTAGTGGGTGCCTAGCTGACCAAACCATATACCATATCTGTAGAACCAAGTAATCTACATGTTTCATCTATACTTTTGGCACAAGGGGAACTTGAAACAATTATTCTATTGGTAAACCATACTCTTGATTTTGATACTGCAAATGTTTCATGTGGTTCATTAAAGTGGTTCTAAAGGCTGGAGGTTTTTTACCTTCATGCATTGTATCTCCCCCCTCAGCACGATCCTAATACTTACCTGAGCACGATTTCGATCCAGTGATGTTCACAAGAGCAGCGGCTCTCCCTGGCCTCTCCCTCCTCATTGGTTGAGCCATTGGCCCCCGCTGCTGTCAATCACAGCCAGTGAGAAGGGAGCGGGGGCGGGGCCGAGCCGAGCCACGCTCTGTGTGTCTGTGTCCCACAGACACACAGAGGCGGCTCAGGAGCGAGCATGCATGAGTGCCCTTAGAGCAAGCTACTTGCTCTGGGGGCACTCAGCATGGGGGAGCAGCCAGGAGCACCAGCAGCGGAACCGAGAAGAGGAAGATCAAGGCTGCTGTTTTTTTTTTTCCAAACCTAAACTCAGAGCAGGTAAGTATAACATGTTTGTTATTTTAAAAAAAAGAAGTGAACCTTTAGTATCACTTTAATGCCACCCTAATCACTTTCGCCTGAAAGCCAGGAGTCAGCTTAACTTTACCCTGGCCACTATAGCAGCCGGAGGTGTATTTAAAAGCCCTTGATTCCAGGGCCATTTTAAAACAGTGCTGGGACTCAAGAGGTTAAATAAAATAACCTCCTGTAATCTCTGAAAGAAGTGGATTACTGCACAGATCTGGAAGAAATACACAGAGCACACCAAGATTTAGGAATGCACATGACTGATTTAGACAGTATTTGCTTATCTTGGAGTTCAGCTTTGTTGGCTGTTTTGACAGCTACATACCTGACCTGTATCTTCAATTGATACAGCAGTTTTCTACATTGGTGGACACCTCTCAGTTCTCCCAACTGTTTGTGGGTTTTGACTAATGCCCGGTACACACAATACGATTATCGGACGACTGATCGTCCGTTTTATTTTTTTTGCATGCTAATCTCCCGTCGAATCTGATGAGTTTACTAAAGTCACGAAAGTTCTCGTACGACAGAATAAAAAATCGGAAGTGATGTTATGTGTTGTAATACATTTGTATTGCATTTTCGAATGACAGCTGTACTGATTAAAAATCGTATTATCTGGCATCGTACGAAAAAAAAATCCGTGCATGTCCGATAGAATAATATCGGATGAACTGTCCTGATCGGCTCTCGAAAGCTCTGTACTAACGATCCGATTATCGTATGATCGTTTCGAAAGCGGCATTTTTCGTACGATTTTCGGATCGTTTGTTCGGGGCTTAAAGTGGAGTTCCACCCTAAAAAAAAAAATACATGAAAATCCTGCAAAAAAAATAGAAAAAAAAAATAGAAAATAATTATTTTTTTACTTACCAGAACAGGCGGTTGCTATGCGGAAGTTCCTAATCTGCCTCTTCCTAGTCCTCGGCAGGTCTTCTTCCTCTGCCGACTCACATTGTCTTCTCGTGAATGGGGCGCTCTGCCTTCTGGGAACTGTGTGTATCCCAGAGAGCAACCGCCAGTGGCGGCCCGTCCATAGGGGGCGCCCGGGCGCCTCCCCCCCCCCCCCCCCTCCTGTGGTCACCAAAAAAAAAAAAAAACGGGCCCTTTAATATTTATTTATTTATTTATTTATTTTTTTATGTCTTTTTTTTTACACATGGCGGCGCGACCATAGTGGGCACAGAAGCGCCGCTACCGCTCGCTTCTGCGCCCGGCCGTCACTCACCACAACAATACATAGGTTCATGCATTGCATGAACCTATGTATTGCTGCTGCCCACTATTCAGATGGCCGGCCCCTTGAGCGCCGGCCATCTGAGTCACAGCGTCTGATTGGCCTTTAGAAATGCCTATCAGAGCCAGCAGGCTCTGATAGGCTTCCCGACTACAGCCTGAGGGCTGTAATCGGCTTCTACATACCTAATGAGAGGATGCACAGGGGTGCGTTCCCTGGCCAATCAGGTTCACCGGGTCTGGTTACCGGTAACCTGATTGGCTGAAGTGACATCGAGGGCGGGAGAAGATATCGAGGACGGAAGATGGACGGCGCTGACTCGAGGAAGGTAAGTGCAGGGCTGGGGGGGGGGAGAAACTGGCTGCATTTGGGGGAGAAACTGGCTGTATTATGGGGGAGAAACTGGCTGTATATAGGGGAGAAACTGGCTGTATTATGAGGTCAAACTGGCTGCATTATGGGGGAGAAACTGGCTGAATTATGGGGGAGAAACTGGCTGTATTATGAGGACAAACTGGCTGTATTATGGGGGAGAAACTGGCTGTATTTTGGGGGAGAAACTGGCTGAATTATGGGGTAGAAACTGGCTGCATATTGGGGACAAACTGGCTGTATATTGGGGTAGAAACTGGCTGCATATGGGGTAGAAACTGGCTGCATATGGGGGAGAAACTGGCTGTATTATGGGGTAGAAACTGGCTGCATATGGGGGAGAAACTGGCTGTATATTGGGGTAGAAACTGGCTGCATATGGGGGAGAAACTGGCTGTATTATGGGGTAGAAACTGGCTGCATATAGGGGAGAAACTGGCTGCATTATGGGGGAGAAACTGGCTGTATATTGGGGGAGAAACTGGCTGCATATGGGGGAGAAACTGGCTGCATATGGGGGAGAAACTGGCTGTATATTGGGGTAGAAACTGGCTGCATATAGGGGAGAAACTGGCTGCATTATGGGGGAGAAACTGGCTGTATATTGGGGCAGAAACTGGCTGCATTATAGGGGAGAAACTGGCTGCATATGGGGGAGAAACTGGCTGTATTATGGGGGAGAAACTGGCTGTATTATGGGGGAGAAACTGGCTGCATTACGGGGGAGAAACTGGCTGCATTACGGGGGAGAAACTGGCTGTATATTGGGGGAGAATCTGGCTGCATTATGGGGGAGAAACTGGCTGTATTATGGGGGAGAAACTGGCTGTATTATGGGGGAGAAACTGGCTGTATTATGGGGGAGAAACTGGCTGTATTATGGGGGAGAAACTGGCTGTATTATGGGGGAGAAACTAGTGGCGTTTGGGCACAGTGGCTGCGTTTAATGGGCACAGTGGCGGCAATTGATGATTATTTTTTTTTCCGGTTTTTTGCGCCCCCCCCCCCCCAAAAAATTTGAGCACCAGCCACCACTGGCAACCGCCCATTCACAAAGCGCAGTAGGAAACGGGCAGTGAAGACGCAAGGCTTCACTGCCTGTTTCCCTTGGTGAGGATGGCAGCGCCGGGACCTGCCAGGATCGAGGGGTCGGCCTCGGGGGACCGACATCGCGGGCGAGTAGGACAGGTAAGTGTCCTTATTAAAAATCAGCAGCTACAGTGTTTGTAGCTGTTGACTTTAAAAAAAAAAAATTGCGGTTGGAATCCCGCTTTAAGTATGCAAATTGTTGGGGTGTGAATAATTTGGGACAGACATAAACAAGAACAAGAGCCATAAAAACACTATTTAAAGAAGATCTTAACCCAGGCCTGAACAAATTGTGGCCCCAGGGCCACATCTGTCCCTTTTGGCTGTCCCTATCTAGCCTTGATACCTCCACTGTCAGCATGCCTCTCTGAGGATGCTGATAGACTTTAAAGAGGCATGCTGACAGATGTCCATAAAGAGAGCTGCAAAAACTGGAGAGAGAGAACCTGGGGAGCTGATTACAGCGAAGGAGCTCAGTTCTAGTGAAATAGTGTTGCCTAAGAGACCTCCTGACACTTTCCCACCACTTATGTCACCTTCTTACCACCTGATCTAACCCTGTGATGCCGTACTACCACTCCACAATCTGTGGCATCGTATGTGGTTGCGGCGCAATCCTATTGAATTCTGTGGGCAAACTGCATGTTTTTTACCAGCCCCCACCTGTCCATCTAAAAGAGACCTATTTCATGAGCAGTTGTACCTATTATTTAATAGCACCAAGTCCTTTTTTTTCCCTATATATTTATGTACTTACAGACTTACTCCCAGGTTCAAAATTTATATTGAGTAGAATTAAGTTCGGCCCTTCACAACAGTCCCAGTTTCTTATGTGGCCCCTTGGAGAAATTAATTGCTCATCTCTGTCCTAAATGTATCACTAAAATCTCATATAATCTTTAACGTGTAAATGTATTTTCAGAAGTTGTTTAATATTTTTAAATCTTCAACCTTCATTAAAATGGTTCACTGTTGTCGACATCAGAAAATCCACTCTGAGAAATGCCATTCAGCCACCACTGGGCTGCATGTAGACCAGAAGTAGCTCCAATGAGCATGCAGGTGTTCAGCAGCACCGAGATGCAACAAATGAAATAAGATGAAAGCAGTAATTCATTGAAAAAACATGGAAACCTGGATTGGCTTGCTAAGGCTGCAGCCTGCTGGGGACAATGTTGTTGGTTTGGTGCTCTCGGGTTCCGGTTGGACTTGTGGTGGGCGGTGAGGTGTGTATGGCTGGGTGTGTGTGTGTGTATGAGTTTGTAGGGGTTGACTGTACTTGGTTATATCTCCACTGCTTACTATATTATGATTTCCCATAGTGGGGTCCTACGTGGCCCACTTTGGTCGACCTACTTATTTAGTTTTTTTCGTTTTCCTCCGTTGAGGAACCGGGGTTCACAATTTTTTTGATAATACCATATAGCCCTGTGGTGCTATCATTAATGTGCAATGTTATATACATGTGATGTAACCATTTGCGAGACTGTTTTCTTTGTACATGAAAAAACTCAATAAATAAATCTTTATGTAGCGGGCTCACCCCTCTCACCCCTTCTTCTTCTCAGCTTGCTGTCTTGTCTAGGGGGAACCTGGGGGGAAGGATGAGATCCACCATGGCCCATGTCCTCTTCTAGATAGAGGTGAAGGCCCAAACGTATTTTTACCATCGGGTCGTGTGTATAACCCAGGGTCAAGTCTTTCCTCTAACTGACCCCCCAGAGTTCCACACCACTGAAAAGGTCCAACTCTTATTTATTCTTCAACAGCAATAAATCGTCACTTAGCACAGACAGGTTGTGACCAACGAACAGTTCAGTATATGTTGGGAGTAGGTCAAGGCACAATCCTTAATCAAACTAAACCATTGAGATATCACCAACGGTTATGGCGCACAGTGGCTGTGAATGTACTTATTTCCTTTTCTGAGTCTCTACCAGTAACTCTGATGAACATGAAACAGGAGTTACCTTCTTTAAGCTGTGGCCCCAGTCAGAGGGAAGACATCCTTCCGAGAGAGTTACCGGAGGCCCCACTGTCACCGGCAAATGCTGCACCGGGCTGTTCGGAAGGGTTACACTCCCCGGCCTCCTCGTCTCAGATTCGGGCGCCCAACACCTTAGGGCCCCTCAGACTCCTCCACCCTTGCGGAACCCAGTCAAAGGTACTGGGTCCCAGGCCTCCTCAATAGTACCTCACCCTAGGGCTAAAGGTGCCTGGGATGGACTCCATCTCCCGCTCCAGCCAGGTCAAGGGCCCCTGTGCCCGGAACTCCGGAACGCCCAAGGCTTTATCCAATAACTGAACCAAACAACGTTAGTAGTCTAACATAAGACGTACACCGGAGGGAGCAAGATTCCTGATAGGCGCAAACTGTAGTCCATAAGCTACGTGCAAAAGTGACACCTTGCTACAGGAATATTTCTCTGCCTCGTTTTCACTCCAAAGAATGATATTTTGTCTGGAGACCTTCTTCAAATGTGTTCTAATATTTTTTCAAGGCATTTGGACGTATTTAGCACTGTCCAATTTCTAAGGGCAGTAATCCCACAGAAACCTCTCAGCATGATCCACACATTTCTTATTCAGATCAGAAAAAAATATCATAAATATCATATTTCATTTGCTTTGAGAGCAGCAATTATCAATATTTACAGTTCTCCAAAACCATTTCGCATTTCCCAGAATGCTGACTAATGTGTTCATCTAAACTTTATTGATGTGCAGATATACAAGTTTATTCATAAATTGCTGTACTTAACTTCGATGGGCACAGTTAGTCCTTAGCAGAAGATTCATTAGAGGTGATGCTCTTCATACACTATGCGGGCAATAAACAATCCGAAGCCTTGAACAGTGTGTCTGGTGTGTCCGTTCTCAGGGACGTGCCTGGGTTGCCCTTAGGTGTGTGCCAAACTGGCAGCAGGACATGGAGAGCAAAAATAGAGATACTTTACCCATACTGGGATATTGTGAATTACACAATTTTTCTATACAGCATATGCCCTTCTAACACGATAAAGTGTACTGTACACCAGGCTTAGGATCCTAAAAGACCCGGGTTGCTCTTGGGCACCTTAATTAAAATGTCGAAGGACTTGTACCATAACATAATGAAAAGTAAATGTTTCTTGTGTCTTATATCTTTTCTTTTCTCTGCCTTCTTCTTTCTCATGCTGTATTCCCTAAGGTTTTCCCTAACCTAGTGCTGTGCTCCCTTAGTGCTGAGCCATTAGTACTTTGGCTCTACGTGATGAGCAGAAAGGGCAAAGACAGAAGCCCAGCAATTGTTAAAAAGTAGCAAATTCTTAAGAATTGTGAAAAATTGTTACCAGTTAAGTTTTAAGAATACGTACTGTAGTGTAGTTGTACAAAAAAATAATAATCTCAGAACCAAAGTTCAAGAAAGGGTGAAGCATGTTTGCCATACTCTGGATGATGGCAACAATTATTGCACAGGAGACCTGGGGCAATTGGTAGAAAAACCAGGACATGTGCCCAAGGTCCCTGGGTTTAATTTTAAATTGTGCATGTAAACTCAAACTGGCATTTATCTTGGGCATCTTGTGCGGCCTTTATCTCTACAGTCACCTGTGTTCATGCTTGCCGAATCATGTGATGAGGGGATTTGGTGATGCCTAGATGTTCTGGGAAAAGCCACCAGGACCAATTGTTTGTACACTAGGGGAGATACTGAAACTTACACTTTAGGGGTCTATTATAGGGTTACCACCTTTTCTTCAAGCCAAACCCGAACACTTTAGCAGCCTGGGACACCTTTGGGTGCACCAAGAAGAATAGTAATGTGGTGTGCGTAGCGTGCCGCAGCGAACAGTGGCTGTGGCCAAATTGCTATTGCTTACATCATCACCCTGCATCCCAGTGATATCGAACCTGCCCTCAGACAGCCACCCGCAGCTCCCAGAGGGCAACAGATTTTTGTGTGGCTATCTTGGTTACTTGGGGAGCCACAGCCCAGTCTGAATAATGTGTCCGGGTTTCAGTCCACCTGAAACCCGGACACATGTTTCAAAACCGGAACTGTCCGGGTGGCAACTGTCCGTAGCGATTGTACGATAATCTGATCGTTAGTACACAGCTTTCGAGAGTCGATCACAACAGTTCATCCAAAAATATCCACAGGGACAAACACGAAACATTTTCTCGTACAATGCCAGAATAAATTATTTTCATTTAACCACTTGCTTACTGGGCACTTTTACTCCCTTCCTGCCTAGGCCAATTTTCAGATTTCAGTGCTGTCATGATTTGAATGACAATTGTACGGTCATACAACACTGTACCCAAATGAAAAAAAAAATCACACAAACAGAGCTTTCCGTGGTGGTATTTAATCACCACTGGGTTTTTTTATTTTTTGCTAAATAAAGAAAAACATTTGAAAAACATAAATAGTTTTTCTCCTTCAGTGATGTGCACTGATTGGCACTGATGAGGCGGCACTGATGGGCACTGATAAGCGACACTTATGAGCACTGATAGGTGGCACTGATAGGTGGCACTGATGGGTACTGATAGGTGGCACCGATAGGCAGCCCTGATGGGCACGGCAGGCGCAAACACGGGAGGAAGTCATATGACGGCCTCCTAAAACTGGCCAGCTGCGCTGTAGCTATTATTTGGCTATAGCGTAGTGGGCAAGTGGTTAATCTGTACAGGAGCTGTTCGAAAAAAATCGGAAGAGATACTAGAGAATACATTACAATACAACACATTACATCACTTGTTTGTCGTACAAGATTTTTCGTAACTTTAGTAACTTCATTTTTGATATGAGACTAGCATGCAAAAAAAAAGACGATCATTCATACAATTTTCTCATCATGTGCAAAAACCTTAAAGCATTCGCACTGCTGTCACAAATAATCCCTATAATTGGCCTAATATGGTTATTTACGTATATTAACTTCACCTAGCAGCCATATTGCGGTATTTCCCTGATCCAGGAATTTCAGAAAAATACCACTCTATGGACACTAGATGGAACCGATGATCATAGGAAATAAACATATCAGGTAAATACACATGGCAATTTTATATGATTACCCTCCTTAATGTATTTTATTTTTGTTTTGTTTTTCAATTAGTTATTAGCCTTTGGTGAATATTAGTTTTTGGCATGAAATTTAACCTGTCAGTGGCTTGTTGACTGATGTGGGCCTGCTTTCTCCATGGCTAATTGCTCTAGTTTTAACACTAGCTTAAGTCCTGTGTTTATTATTCATTAAACCATACTGAAAATGAATTGTAGTTTTTGTCCTGAGTTTATTAGGAAAATATTTCATTGTTGACATTTTTAGAAGGTATTTTTGCACAATTAGGAAAGATTGTTATTTGGGTTTATGGGTTAGGGCTGTTTCTTGATATTAAATATTTATAAGGGTTTACTAATAAATATTTGCTTATAGTGAAGGGTACACGTTTGTCTTATTGGCAGATTTACAATATATAAAAAGCACGTTAGTTGAGTAAGTGGACTTTTTGACTTTAGCACATTTGAAAAGCTATTTGGATATAATTAGTGTAGGAAAATTGAGAAACCCTCTCACTTTCCATCAGTAGCTGTGCTAGTTGTAGTAGATCTCCCTCTAGTGGCTTATTTACAATCTTCTATATTCAATACAGTTATAAAAATATGGAAGAGAAATTATGAATGTCATATTAAATGTCAAATCTTGCATGGAAGATTTACTTACACAATGACACAAAGGGGCTGATTTAAGAAAATGTTGGCGCATTTGCACGGCAGGAATAATAATTGTGACATGGCGCATGCTGTCGACTTGCGCCGGATTCGCGGAATCGTTGCGCGTACAGGAGCAAACACACTCTTAAATATGAAACAGACATCGGGCACTTGCTCATTGTAATGCTGATCATGTTAATGAGCTTTTCCTTATCACAGATTGCACAGTGTATGTGGAAAGAATTGTCCAGAATGCACAATACACAGACATGTTTTCATGGAAGTTTTGGCTCCACCAATGATTATAGACTATCACCATAAAATGCACAATTACAAGTCCAGGAAACATCTGCACAGTTGTTGATAGGAGGAAGATCTCTAGAATGATTATTGAGTTGTTTCACAAAGAAGTGAATGAAAGGAATAAAAGTGGAAGCAATATTCTCCATGTGATAGGGAAAAGCTCATTAACATGATCAGCATTACAATGAGCATAAGCCCAATGTATAAGCAATTGTGGACTCTGGAGAACGCAGATGCGCCCATGTGCAACACACATATTTAACAAGCTAAAGCGTGTGCGCCCTGTCAGGCGAGCATAAAACGGTGTGCTTTGTCAATGCACATGTGCAGTTGAGTAAGCTGAAAGAAGGGTGTAAAAAGGCTTGATTGGTTGTAAGACAGATCTACATGTTCTGGACAGAATTTGTGCATTTAAACAATATTATATACATACTTTTTAGCCTGGTAACAGAAGATGGTAAACTTGTGAAGTTATCTACAGTATTCAGACAAAAATGTTGAAGATTACATTGGCTGCGCTTGCTAATGGTAGGCGCGAAAGATTGCGCAAGTGCGCAACAGCGCTTCCTATGTAAATATGGTTTGGTGCATATAAGTGCACCATAATTTTTGATAATTGTTTAGAGTCCCGTTTTTTGTGCAATTGCTCCAATTTCTCCCTAGCACCACAGGCGCAGGTCTTAAGTAAATCGCCCCCACAGTCTGTAATTCTCTGTCAATACTTTGAAGTTTTCTGCACAAAACCACAGCAAATGATACTTTTGCACAAGAGTGAGGGACTGATAAAATTGTAATATATTCTATGACGTGTCAGTTGCCAGCCATACAATACCTGCCACCCTCTAAAGCAGCGGTCCCCAACCTTTTTGGTGCCAGGGCAGCCAATTTTTCCATGGATCGGAATGTATTTACAAATCATTAGCAACGAGGTTTGAACCCTATAAGTGAGTGGATCACTGCACAGAGCTCTACCTCAGATCATTAGGGTCCTGCATCGATTCCTCCCTCCTCACCTTACACCTGGTAGAAGGGGGTTTTTCCCAAGACCTGTTTGTGTTTGTTGTGCCCTGGGGCGTTAAAAGGAGAAGAGTAGCTGCCACTGATTGACAAGGGGCAGAGCTTCATTCACTTGCCCACCGCTCACCTCTTGCTGTGAAGATAATAGCCCTGCATTGTAGCCACACAGCAGGGCCCCCGTGGAGCCCAGGCGACAATGTGAGTGGCTGACAATGCAGATTGAGTTTCGCTCAACTGCCACTAACCCCCGCCATATGGCCCGGCCCCCAGCAGGTCATGGACTGACACCGGTCCGCGGCCCGGGGGTTGGGGACCTCTGCTCTAAAGTACCCATGAGCTGTAGATATTGTAATTTTTAGCAGGGATGCCCCTGGATCTGAAAACTATTTCAAGGGTGCCTCTGGGGTAAAAAGATTAGGAAAGGCTCACTTACAGTATTCCAAGGGCATTGCTCTCTGGCAGCCAGGGCTGCTGTTAGAAATCACGGCGCCCCGCACAGCCTACCTGGCAGGGCCCCCCACCCCCCCGAATATATTAAAACAATATTTTCACAAAAAATACACTAAAATCAATATTAGTGGACACAAACATAACTGCCCTTTTAATTGTTTTAAAAAAAATATATATATAATATTTTTTTTAAATGTTAAAATTATTTTATTTTACAATTTCTAAAGATTATTTATTACAATGTTTAATTATTACTTTTTTTTACAATTTGTTAATTTTTTTACAGGACAGGGAAGCCTGCATTGCCACAGGAAAGGGAGGGGCACAGTGACAAGGGGGCACATGGGGGGGGATCAGAAACAGGCAGACG
This sequence comes from Rana muscosa, assembly GCA_029206835.1. Taxonomy (NCBI): domain Eukaryota; kingdom Metazoa; phylum Chordata; class Amphibia; order Anura; family Ranidae; genus Rana; species Rana muscosa. Next base: position 440,580,543 of record CM055127.1, on the reverse strand, counting down.
GTAGCAGCTGAAAGCTGGTGGAAGGGCATCCTTCTGTGATTGCCCCTCCGCCCGACCACACCGATTCCCCCTGCTGTTCGGGCCCCCCTGTGTGCCCGGGCCCCCTACAGGGGGACTGGTGGTCCCCACCCTATCAGCGGCCCTGCTGGCTGCTGTAGGTGCAGTCAGATCTCCTAATTGTGTTTTACTTTTGTCAACTTTATTGGAGGTTTTTGCACGGAGAGTCAGCAAGGTGGGTTCATTTTCAGCAAGGGGCCACACATTTTGACAGGTTGCTGTATAACCAGCATAGCCGTAAAATTTTATTAATATGTCACAGTATCCAAAAAATATTATATATATAGATATATATCTATATAGATATAGATTTATATCTATATAGATATATATCTATATATATATACATATTTTTTTTTTTATCCATGAAACAGTTACAGAAGAAAACTTCCGCTATCAACTTTTTTTTTCTTTTTTTTTGTCAACTGCTATATCATTATAGGTCTTCTTTCTTTATCCCTGAATCCTTTCATATAGTTGGAAAAATAATGATTTATTTCTGTTAATGTGCAGTTACCATGAACCCCATTGTTTTTTTTTTTTTTCGACTATTCAAAAATGCCTCAGGATCTCATTATTCCTACACGTATCAATATTAAACCTTTTACAAACAGCCGACTAAATGAGCTGTTATTATTGCGGCGCGTGAAATAGTATACCTTTTTTAGTTCATTTATCAGTAACTAGGTATAGGCAATTGCACTCTGTATTGATCATTACAGCTATTGCAGTTGGCGAGTACCTTTGTTCAAGGTCATTGTGGGGTCGAGATATGATCAATATGAATTGAACCGTCTGCAAATAAATTTAAGTAGCTGACATAATTGCAAGTGGTTCATTTTTAAATTAAGGTGGATCGTTCTGTCGAGGACATTTGTTTAAAAGTACACTCTGTATGTGGCGTTTTATTGTAGTATTAGTGTGCGGCTCACAAACATTGTCTGAGCATTATCAAGGAGAAGGTAGCAAGAATATATGTCTTCACATGTTAATTAATGATCTCTTCTTTATCTTAGTTTTTTGATAAAGAAAGTTATACGATGGGGAAACAAATGACTTTATCTGAAAGGTCAGGAAAAATATTTTTTTATATATATTATATATATATATATATATACACCGGTATATATACTGGTGTATATATATATATATATATATATATATATACACAGTATATATATTATGTACGGTATTAGAAGAGGAAGAAAAAAGAAAGTAGTTTTAAAACTGGACTTTCCAAACATTCAGACTTTGAAAACTGTTACTAAAGGGATTTGTGATTAAGTTTAGCCACTCTTGTGGTCCAGGCACCACTGCTAGACAGCTTAGCCAGGTGACTGGCCTCTCTTTATTCTTCTGCAGTTAAAACTAGGGCTCATTCATATGGCCACATTTGAATTTTCTGCACGAAACACAGGTTCTTGCTGGCAGAGCTAGCAGAAGATCTTGCCTAAAATATGCACACAGGTTTAGATGCATAAAATTCTTCTAATGGATGTACTGTACAATAGTGTACATATGTACGCATATATGCATTTACATGCATACAGATATAAAATCTGCAGATATGCATGGCCCCAGACACTGCTGAGTACTATTTTTTGGTATGCCCCTAAACTCAGCACCCACTTTTGTTTCTAGATGCCATTGTATGTATGGTCCCATTGATTTTTATAGATCTGTGTTTAGATACGTACAAAACTGTACATTGTATGCATTTAATTAATGTATGCAGTTAAGAAACTTAGAGTGATTGCAGTAAAAGACCAAGTGGTCCATCAAAACTGCTCCATTTGTTTTCTTATTTGTCTGAGTATAGATTTATGGTTATTCTCAGAAAAAAAAAAAAGTTAAGGAAAAAAAAAATGGGATGGACTCAATGGACCATTATGCCACGTACACACGATCGAAAATTCCGCCAGAAAAAGTTCGATGTGAGCTTTTGGTGGGAAATTCCGACCGTATGTATGCTCCATCGGACTTTTGCTGTCGGAATTTCCGCCAGCAAAATATTGAGAGCAGGTTCTTTATTTTTCCGACGCAAAAAGTTCCTATCGGAAATTCCGATCGTCTGTATGCAGTTCCAACGCGCAAAATTCCAACGCATGCTCGGAAGCATTGAACTTTATTTTCTCGGCTCGTCATAGTGTTGTACGTCACCGCGTTCTTGACGGTCGAAATTTCAGAGAACTTTTGTGTGACCGCGTGTATGCTTGCCAAGCTTGAGCGGAATTCTTTTGGAAAAACCATCCAAAGTTTTTCCGACGGAAATTCCGATCGTGTGTACGGGGCATTAGTCTTTTTTTCTGCCATCACTCTTCTATGGTTCTATTTAAATGCATACACATGCTGCGTTTAGTCAATAAGCCCTTATTGTTCATCACAGGTCATTAGTATCATCTGACTATAACACCTTTTTCCATGTGGCCTCAGAATCTTCAAGGTGCATTTAAGGTGGTCAGATGAGACTAAAATGGAATTATTTGGCATTCAACACCAAACGCTATATCTAGCAGAAATCCAATAAAGCTCACCATCCAAATAACATTATTCCTGCAGTAAAGCATGGAGGTGATAATATCCTGTTATGGGGGTGTTTCTCTGCAGCAGGGACTGCAGCACTTGTCAGTATGGAAGAAAAATGGATGGGGCAAAATACCATCAAATTCTGGAGGAAAATCTGCGGCCCCTCTGCCAGAAGGTTGTCAGTGGGAAGAAGGTTTAGCTTCCAACATGACAATGACCCAAAGCACACAGCAAAAATTACCATACAGTGGGTGAAGGAGAACAAAGTAAATGTCCTTGCATGGCCTAGTCAGAGCCCAAACTTAAACCCCATTGAAAATCTGTGGAATGACTTGAAGACTGCAGTCCACAAACAGTCACCATCAAATTTAACTGGACTTCAGCAGTTCTGCAAATAAGAGTGGGCAAATATTGCAAAGTCTAGATGTGCAAAGTTGGCAGAGACATATCCCAACAGACTAAAGGCTGTAATTAAAGCAAAAGGGGGTTCAACTAAATACTGAAAAGGGGGGGGGGGTGATCCTTTTTCCAACTCAGTGATTCTGTTAATGATTTTTTTTCTTTTCTGAATGTTGATGTTATATCGTTCACTTGGATGTTATAAGTTAAACTAGTAAATATAGCTGGTTCAAGCTGAACTTCAGGCATAACTTATAGCAGAACTAAAGGGACCAAAGAAGAGACCAAACTTACCCCATGTCTGATACCCCTTGGAGGTTTGGTCCCTTTTTTTCTTTGGTCCCTTTAGTTGCAAGGTAAAAGTGCTTACCACTAACCCGCTGTGCTGAAAAACTTGACTTACCATGAACCTCTTGCGATCAGAACATCAGAGGAGATGTACTTTACTGGGAGAGGGGGAGGCAGCACATTTAACTAATTGGTTCTGCTGCTGTGCAAGGAGGATAATGATAGGAGGAGAGAGTAGAGTGGAAGAAAGATGAGCTTATCGGCCTGCTGCTTGTCATTTCACTGTCCAGTCAGAGACTGGGGGAGGGACAAGACCTGTAAGTGTTATTGAACTACAGCAAAAAAAAAAATCATCAGGTCTTCTTCCCTGCCATTTTAGAAGTGGATGGACATGTGGACAGAAGTAGCTAGGATTGTGCAGGGTTAGCACACATCTATGTTAACAAACTATTCTTTTGGGGAAAAACACAATTTATAACTTTTGCACATACTGTAACTAACAAGTGATACAATTTTGTCCAGCAAACGTGGCAGCCCACACTGGTCAATGACAGGTAGATCACTTTGCATGATGTCAAATCAGCCACATTTGTTGCTTGACTTCATTTTACGGCACACAAGTAGAGAAAAGCAAATGAATAACTACTGTTAACAAAGATATTCCAGCATGTCAGACATAATCCAGCTGCAGAGCTCCAAAGTACAGGAGCTGAATGGTGCAAGGTTTGGATCTCTTGTATGGCTTGCTAATAGCAATGCATGTCCAGTGCGTTCATGAATTCTTATAAGGACTTTTTGAGTCAGTTGATTATTTATTCCATTGTTGTAGGTTGTTAAAAAAAAAATGTTTTTAGAACAATAAGGACACAACATATGAAGCACGGAGGAAAGTCCCTACAAATACCATTATCATACATGACATTACTCTGCATCTTTATTTATCAGAGGGGACGCATTGCTTGCTTTCAGTCCTGGGGCTGCTTTCCACCTTAAGGAAATGAAATCATTGAACAGCAGTAGGTATGATGGTCAATGCAATTAAATTTAAAACCTGAAAGTATTGAACTTCTGAGCAATTATGCATGGGTCATCTCTGGACAATGTGCCAGCCATCTGCTGCATCTGTGCACTTCCCAATAACAGAGACTGAGATGGCTTAAGGCCATTGCAGGCAGCCCAGTGCGGGTCACACAGTATGTCTGTCAGCCATATTTAGGTCACAGCATTAGGGGTCACGCTGGAGACAGCACACGGTAATGCAACATAACACCACCAAAATCCCTTAACACTTTCATTGTGCTTTAAAGCTCAACTCCAAGTAGATATGAGAAACAAAACTCCAATTATTGCAGTTATTTATCCCTTTGAATAATTATTTTTATTATAAATGTAATAGCAGTACTAGAGTATTGCACTGTGTTATCTATCAATTAATGCAGAAAGATTGGTGTTTAAGCGATTTCCTTATAAATATACAGTAAAACCTTGGTTTGAGAGTAACTTGGTTTGAGAGCGTTTTGCAAGACAAGCAAAATTATTTAATAAATTTTGACTTGATATACAAGCAATGTCTTCATATACAAGTAGCGTCATGTCACAACTGGGTATAAAAGAGAAGAGAGGCGCCTCTAAGTGTAGCAATATGGTTAGATTTAATGAAGGTACAACATTTAGAAACTCACATGGCTGATGATTAAAGTGGTTGTAAACCCCTGAATTATTTTTTTTTATAAACTACCTGTAAGAGAAAGCCATAATGAGCTAATATGACTAGCATAATAGCTCATTATGCATCACTTACCTTAGATCAGGGCCCCCGAAGCCGTCCTCGTCTCCCTCTCCAGCCGAAGGTTACTTCCGGGGATCGCCGCTCCAGACAATCACAGTGCCGCTCCGGCGCTGTGATTGTCCGGAGCGGCGAAGACGTGACTCCGCGCATGCGTGTGGGAGCCGTCGAATCCGGCTAAGTCGGATAATGCTGGGATTAACCCCATGAATGCGCAGTTGTCTACGGCGCGCATGCGCCGTAGACACAGAGCAATGTCATTTTTAGCAAATATCTCCTAAACCGTGTAGGTTTAGGAGATATTTCTTGCACCTACAGGTAAGCGTTAATCTAGGCTTACCTGTAGGTGCAGGTTGCAAAAGGGGGTTTACAACCACTTTAAAACAGGCACATCTAAGTATGCAGGCATCCAGGGTAAAGCTGTCCACATAGACCATCCTCCGCGCCACTATTGACGCTATCCCTTCCACGCTGCTCTCCATGAGCGTTTCAAGCCTCCCTTTCAGATCGCTCTACTGCAGGGTAGTCACGATTGCAGACAGCTTTACCCCGGATGCCTGCATACTTAGATGTGCCTCTATTAATCATCAACCATGTGAGTTGCTAAATGTTGTATCTTCATTAAATGTAACCATATTGCTACACTTAGAGGCGCCTCTCTTCTCTTTTATACTCTGTAGCTCCTGCTGGATTTTGCTTCTAATCCCTTTGTGGAGTCTTCCATTTGTGGATGGACATTTTATGGTTATCACATTGCTATAATCTTTTTATATGGACTATAAACGGAAGGACTTATGAATAAATGTTTGTGGAACGAATCATTTGAGTTTCCGTTATTTCTTATGGGGAAATTTGCTTTGATATACAAGTGCTTTGGATTACAAGCATGTTTCTGGAACGAATTATGCTCGCAATGCAAGGTTTTACTGTATTCTATTTACAATAACCATTACTATTCAAGTGTGTCAATCAATATCATTGCATTATATTGATGGTTGTATTTAATCACTTCTGTGATACATGGACATTTCAATCGGACTTTCAGTTTTCAGGGTTTGTTCACACTATGTGGTGACGGCAAGGGTACATAAAGATCAAATGTTTTTCTAGGTGCTTTGTTCACATACAATGTTGGTGTGATGTACAGTTTGGTGCAGGTAGGTGATTTAAAGTAAGTAACATTTCTGCTCTGCAAACTGCAAATATTTAGATATTAAGATGCATTAGCAGGTTTAGAGCCCATTCACACAGGGGCGTCTTTGGATCCGACTCCAAATCGCCCCAGGTCGCCCCTAGTCGCCTCAGGTCGCGCTGGCTGAAGAAATCAATGTAAGTTAATGGAGCCGTCCTTATGCACACTATTGCAGTCCCTCCGACTTCAAAAAAGGTCCCTGTACTACTTCAATCCGACTCCTAGGCGACCTGTAACCATTCATTTCAATGGGAGTCGCCTCTCACTGTCTTAATAGGAGCAACTCTCCAGGAAGATAACATACATTTCTCCTGCAAAACTCTCCCTCCCCCCTCCCTCCCACAGAGCTGATTCTTGTTTGATTGGCCACTGGAATGTCTCCTGTCCTGCAGGCAACTTGTAGGTAGCTCCAGGTCGTGCTGTGATTCATTCTCAAGTCGTGTCTGAGTTGCCTCATAAAATCGCGCTGGAAGTCGTGTTGCCCCTGTGTGAATTGGCTCTTATTGTAAGTGTAGCGGGTATGTACTTTCCCGGGTGTAATTTGAACTTGGCAGAGACATCAGTGATGTGTAATTTCCAGCAGCCCAGCAGGTGGCGATGTCACCCTGGGCTGGGGTTGAATCATTGCTGTGTGCCGTGCCTCCCTTTTGTCCTTCCTCGGCAGCGGTATGGAGGGGTGGGGAACCCACCGTGCTTGCTGGGAGAGGGTATAAAGGGGCGGCCATCTTTGTCACGGGGTCGAGTCCCAGGCACCTTCAGCCTGTAGGCGGTGGTTCGTGTCGGTCCTCCAGGCGGCCTAGGCCTAGAGGACAGCCGGAGGTCGTGTTCCATCCCAGGCACCTTTAGCCTGGGGTGAGGTACTCAGATGGAGGTCTGGAGCTCAGTGCCCAACACTGAGTTCCGCGAGGGAAGGAGATCCTAGGGTACCCAGGGATTGGGTACCCGAATCCGGAAGGCGTAATGGACCGGGGGGAGCTCCTCACTCGAAGACCTGGTGCAGCATATTGCCAGTGACGGGTGAGCCTCTCATCGGAGACCGCCTGGAAGGAAATCCCCCCCGCTCGGAGACCGCAACTCACTTTCATGGAGGAAAGTGGAGAACACATTGTGTCTGGGCCTACTCGCATCCACACCTCCTTTTCTGTTCTGTTTCTACAAGGGAGTTCAACTGATTGTGTTCATTCGAGAAGAATAAAGGAGTGTTGAACTTTAATGGTGTGGGGCTCATTTCCTGACAAACATTGTTCAAGGTAACTCTCGGTGGAGGCTCCAGGTGCACAGCACTGACCCGAAGGTAAAAGAACTTTGCTTACACCACACTGACACCTATGGTGAAGGCCAGGCGTGGTGTCCCCGCTCCCTTTCCCTCTGAAGGTACCCCTAGACAAGAGACAGACCAGCTGAAGAAAAAGAGTGAGGAGAGCGCTACATGTGGGGGCTCGTCCGAGATAGTGTTTTTGCACCACAGAATTGAACGTGTCTGCTGGAGGAGTTACGCGAGTAGGCAGGCCTTCATTGGCCGAAGTGCATCCCTGCTCGAAGTCATAGACATGACCCAATGAAGGGAAAGGCCCACGCAGAAGAGTGGAAAAAGGGGGAAGCTCAGCCGTGTGAAGTAGTACACGTGGGGGCTTCTATTGCACTGCGCCACCAGGCACACCCCCATCGCTTAGTTCGTGGGCGTGACTCAGAAACAGAAAAGAAGAAAAGCCCGTGAACTGGAGCAAAGGGGAGGAGTCCAATACGTGTGAAGGACTACACATGGGACGTTGGCGCAAAAACTTTGCAGTGTGCGATGGATCAGCAACAGGTCGCCATGTTCGGACATACATCGTGGATTCCAGTTCACCCTTCCACCACGACATTGACTGCTGCTGCTCCGGTAACAGATACGGGGATCCGGCTAAAGCCAAGGTGTCGATTCGCCCTGTATTCGTGCATGGACGTTGAGGCCCTGGGTGTGATTTGTCCCGGCTGCTCGGGACTGGTGTGCCAACTGAAGCCATTCGGGCGATGCGAGGCCTGTGGGGAGTTCCTGTTCGAAGTGGATCCGGCGGTTGAGAAGCCGAGAACCATCTACCCTGGCCGTGCTACAGGCAACACCACTCACAGAGGAGGAATCACTGCTTTGACAGCCACCCCTACGCACACTGCAGCGACCGCGGAGGAGGTCGTGAAAACTCAACGGGAGAAATCCGAGGATGCTGACTCGGTCACCACTGTCTCGCAGCGTCCACCACCGAAGAGAAAGACCGGTATGGTAGCCCCGACCAGCGGTTGTGGTGGACCGTCTCGCCCGCTTACGCCCGGCCCGGATGGATCCGTTAACAAGAGTTCCGGACATCCCGCTTCAAGTAAAGGCCAAGGTAAGCCAGGCAGAGAGATTTGGTGTGTGGGAAGAGGTGAAAACTCAGTCTCCACTACAGGGTACCTACCCGCGGAGGAGTGTGACACCTCTGACCTAGAGTCGCTCTCAGGCATGGGAGACGACGTTGCAATAGATGAACTGTTTGCAGAAAAGGGCTGAGACAAAGTACCTCTCGCTTCATCCCGGAGGACCAGGGATCCACCCATGTCTACAGGGGAAAGTACACCCCGGGTGGAGGCACCAGGGCCTGAAGAGGGGTCCCGTCCCCAGCCTGCCTCTACATCCCCGGTGCCATCTGTACCGAAGACCGGGGAAAAGAGACTGTTACTGCAGGCACCAATGCCCAGATCAGATGTGATCAAGGTCCCTCGCCACTCGGACTCAATAGTTTTGCCTGGCGAAGGGGACAAAGCTACCATGCCTCCTTTGGCGAGACTACAACGCCTATTTGGCCAGAAGGTTGCTACAGAGTACGGATGGGAGTATCCATACTTGTCGAAGGAACTGCTCTATGAGGTGGAAGTGTGTCGGGAGCGCTGGTACAATGACTTTGTGTGGACCCACCTTCAGGTTCCCCACGCCCGCAGGTACGTGGCATGCTCTCCAAAGGCCTCTCAACATTTTAAAGACTGCAAGGCAGAGTGGATGCTGGGACGGCACATCCATGCAGACAAGGTGTTGATCCGGCGCAAGGAATGAGAAGATATGGAGTATCATCTGGAGACCATGGATCAACACTTGAAGCCACTTGTTCTGCCGCATCCCCGTTTTTACCTGTAGGAGAGAAAAGACTCCGTTCTTGTTATGCTGCTGAACTTTCTGGGGCCCGTTGCTTTTGTGCCCAGAGGAATGAAGGACTGTTCCTGTTGTTCTTCACCTTTCCTACAAGAGATCATGGACTCTGGGTAGATAGGGCCAAAGAAAAGAGGGAAAGTTCCATGAGTGCAGTTACCGCGGTGCTGTCACCAGGCGGCAGTGTTGCGCAACGTTAAACACTTTTCACGCACTCACTCTTTGGAGAAAAGGGATTTCTTCCAGGAGAAGTTTCTTTTCTCTCACACGAATACATGTGTCAGGGTTATGTGTGCTAATCCTTTTTCTTTTCCCTCTGCAGGAGAACATCCCATCAAGACCACTGAGTATGGGGTGGGTCTTAGTCAGGATGGGTGGGAAAAGTAAAATGTGAATATGTGATTCCAAGTTATGGTTTAATGCTGTTGTTTTTCATTTCTTTCTTTCTTCCTTTTTTATTATTACAGGGCTCAGACACAATGTTTCAGTTGGGTAGTTTTTTCCTAAAAGTTTTATTTTTGTACAATTGTTAGTCGGTCTCTGGATTGGATTATGTCAGCCGTTGAGGGCATGATTTACTCCAGACACTGGGGACCAGTGTCAAACCACCAGGGGGAGAGTGTAGCGGGTATGTACTTTCCCGGGTGTAATTTGAACTTGGCAGAGACATCAGTGATGTGTAATTCCCTGCAGCCCAGCAGGTGGCGCTGTCACCCTGGGCTGGGGTTGAATCATTGCTGTGTGCCGTGCCTCCTTTTTGTCCTTCCTCGGCAGCGGTATGGTGGGGCGGGGAACCCGCTGTGCTTGCTGGGAGAGGGTATAAAGGGGAAGGCCATCTTTGTCACGGGGTCGAGTCCCAGGCACCTTCAGCCTGTGGGCGGTGGTTCGTGTCGGTCCTCCAGGCGGCCTAGGCCTAGAGGACAGCCGGAGGTCCTGTTCCATCCCAGGCACCTTTAGCCTGGGGTGAGGTACTCGGATGGAGGTCTGGAGCTCAGTGCCCAACACTGAGTTCCGCGAGGGAAGGAGATCCTAGGGTACCCAGGGATTGGGTACCCGAATCCGGAAGGCGTATTGGACCGGGGGGAGCTCCTCACTCGAAGACCTGGTGCAGCATATATTGCCAGTGACGGGTGAGCCTCTCATCGGAGACCGCCGCCTGGAAGGAAATCCCCCCCGCTCGGAGACCGCAACTCACTTTCATGGAGGAAAGTGGAGAACACATTGTGTCTGGGCCTACTCGCATCCACACCTCCTTTTCTGTTCTGTTTCTACAAGGGAGTTCAACTGATTGTGTTCAATCGAGAAGAATAAACGAGTGTTGAACTTTAATGGTGTGGGGCTCATTTCCTGACAGACATTGTTCAAGGTAACTCTCGGTGGAGGCTCCAGGTGCACAGCACTGACCCGAAGGTAAAAGAACTTTGCTTACACCACACTGACACCTGTGGTGAAGGCCAGGCGTGGTGTCCCCGCTCCCTTACCCTCTGAAGGTACCCCTAGACAAGAGACAGACTAGCTGAAGAAAAAGAGGGGAGTGAGGAGGGCGCTACATAAAGGTAAACTAACCCATTAAAAAAAATGAAATAGGTGGCAAGGGGTGCTCCATAGGGGCTGGAAAAAAAAAGGTGGGGTGGTGCTTTAAGATATTATTGCCCCCCTCCCTCCCTCCCCTCTCCTCAACCCTTTTCCTAATATTGTACCGTTGCAATATATGTTGCAGGTTGTGTAGCCAATGAAACACCAACATATCCAGCCATTCTGGTCCACACCAGCTGCTAAGCTGCAGCCTGTCTGAGCCTGACTACTAACTACATTACATTGAGTGGGGACACAATAAAGGTAGATCATAATTCTAAGCAAACTCATAAAGAGCAATGACCTGCACAGGGAGAACAAGAGGAACAATTGTTCGCATAACTGCCTCTTATGCTGGCGCATCTGCTCCACATGATAACATTTATTTTGCTGTTATCTATAGTGGCCTATTATTTCATCATGGGCACGGCACGCTCATTAACTTCCTCCAGTCATTATAAAACATTTTCCAGCAGAGCCATCTAATGTTGGCATGGGCCAGCTAATGCTCCCCAGACAATGGGGAACTACAAATCTCATTGTGCCTTTCATTTGGCTAGCAGGACAGTTTAGGACTTGTAGCAGCGAAGCGGTAGGCTTTCCCCAGCTGGTATTTTATTAGTTCCCTAAAATAGGACTTAGGTCCCTTTCACACTGCGGCTTTGCAGGCGCTATTGCGCTAAAAATAGAGCCTGCAAAGCACCTTGAAAAAGCCGCTACTTTGTATCCAATGTGAAAGCCCAAAAAACAACGGCAAAAACAAAAGCAACCAGCGCTTCAGAGTGAATGTAGCCTTACTGCCAATGTGATTAATAGCAGAGATTTCATAAAGTTGGTATTTTTTCTAGATAAGGTGGCTAATTTACCTGAAAGGCATTAAGTTACATAGACTTGTTTTAGAACAATGCTTCACCACATTCACATATCTGCAAATCGTTCCTGATTTCTGCACTGACAGCAACATACAGTGAGGGAAAAAAGAATTTGATCCCCTGCTGATTTTGTACGTTTGCCCACTGACAAAGAACTGATGAGTCTATAGTTGAAATGGTAGGTTTATTTTAACAGTGAGAGACAGAATAACAACAAAAATATCCAGAAAAACGCATTTCAAAAAAGTTATAAATTTGATTTGCATTTTAATGAGTGAAATAAGTTTCTTGTTCATACATCACGGGACACAGAGCAGCATAGTCATTACTATGTGGGTTATATAGAATTACCTTCAGGTGCTGGCACTGGCAACTTCCAAAACAGGAAGTACCCTCCCATATATAAGCCCCTCCCATCCGGGAGTACCTCAGTTTTTTGCCAGTGTCTAAGGTGTTGGCCAAGGTTAACATGTATTCATCTGGGCTTGTGTACAGGTTCTCTGGGCCTTAGCAAGCTATTCCGGATCCGACCAAAAAAAGCTTCATAGCTAAACGGTCGGTACCCGGGCCTTGCAGAGAAGAGTAAGGTTTTGCCTGTAATGCCTCTCTTAGGAGGGCTGGACCCTGGGATCCAGAGCTCTGGCCATACCCAAAACCAAGAGGCTATCTGTGCAGGGTGCTATACAGGTCCAGGGGAGTGGAATCCTTGGGAACCCGGTCCCTGAAGGTCTAGTACAATGCCTGCCGTGAAAGGTGAAGTTTGGGCTTCTGTGGACCAAACAAAGTCCTGCGGCGGGGAAAAGGTAAGTGGGGGCCCCTCAGGAACTTGGTTCTATTGAGGGGACCCCCAAGCCTAATATGTCTTTCTGCCTGTTACCTAAAAGGTATTCCCGCTAATAGCTGTATATGCCTAAGAAATCCTAGAAATGTTTTTTCATAAGGGAAGTTTTAAAAACTGTAAACCTGGAAATGTTTTTTCATAAAGGAGGTTTTAAAAAAAAAAAAAAAAAAAAGACAAACGTGCGGTACCTGTGTTTGTCCACTAGAGGCCGCTGTGGAACGTCTTTTTTTCTTGGGACTATTCCTTCCATGGTGAAAGTCCAGGCAGATGAGTGAGCTCTCTATCAGGGAAGCTGCATTCCTCTGTCATGCTGCCAAGTAGTTTCCTTCAATCCCCGAGTCCTGGTGAAACAGGGACCCTGGCTCCTCTACCTACATGGCGCCAAGAGCGCACACGTGCACGTGCGCGCGCACACGCGCTTTCTTTTATAAAATTTAGCTTCAAAAAAGGGGGCGGAGCCTGGCGGATGACGCGCTCTGTGCGCCCAGCGCTTCTGCGCATGTGCGGGCGTCCCAGCAAGATAAAAGGACTCAGTTCCACGCTGCTTGCTATGGACACAGAGCATGAAAAGGAGCTGGTAGCATGGTATAGGGGCTTACAGCGGGCGGTTGATACAGGCATCCCCAGAAAGACGCATTAGTAGACACCCACTGATGTACATAGCAGCAAAATTGCATTAGACTATTTCAGTAAGGGGTGTATTGCGGCTGGAATACCTCAGCTTTGAACTAAGGAATATGCCGCCTAAAAAACTCCGAGATATACCTCTCAGGAAGTGTAGGGGGTCTCCATCGGGCTCTGAGGATCTGGAGCAGTCATCTGCACCCTCCTCCCCTGAGAAATCAGAGGTTAATACCCATAAGGAACCCCCGGGAGTGCCAGGTACTGCGGCTGTCCTCAGTCCACCTGCTCCTGCATATATAACAGAGGAGGTTTTTTCCTCAACTCTGGAGGGATTGGAGCAGAGATTGGCAGCATTGATCGCTTCTTCTCTACAGGAAAGAAAGCGCGCCAGATCTCCATCACCTCCATTAGAGTGCCTGTTGGCAGAGCAACAGTCCCAGGAAGGGACCGACCTACCTGAAGGGGATCAGGAGGAGGTTAACTCTGTTTTTGAGGAATCGACAGTAGATGAACCATTTTCAGCATCACAGACTGAAAGATTGTGGGTCCAGAACCTAACTGACATGGTTCGATCTGCATTTAAAATGCCTCTTGTTGAACCATCAACTACTGCTGTCTCCTCATTGGGGTCGCTAAAAGCTCCCCAGGTTAATTGCTCCTTTCCAATACATCCATTATTGGAAGGACTTATATACCAGGACTGGGAACATCCTGATAAACTATTTGTTCCGCCTAAAAAATTTCCGGTGATCTATCCCATGGCGGAAAAGTTCACCCAGATATGGAATGTTCCTACGGTGGATGCAGCCATCTCTTCTGTGAACAAATCACTGACATGTCCAGTAGATAATGTTCAAATGTTCAAAGATCCAGTGGATAAAAAATTGGAATCTTTATTAAAATCTGCTTTTTCCACAGCAGGGGCTGTTACACAGCCAGCAGTGGCAGCTATTGGGGTCTGCCAAGCTTTTAAGGATCAAATGAAAATGGTCCTGAGGGATTTGCCAGACCAGCAGGCCCAGGCTCTGGCTGATCTGCCTAGAGCATTATGCTTTGCGGTTGACGCCATCAAGGATTCTATCCATCAGGCCTCCCGCCTCACGCTGTCTTTGGTACATATGCGTAGGCTTCTGTGGCTCAAAAACTGGTCTGCTGAAGCTCCCTGTAAGAAGCTCTTAGTTAGCTTCCCAATTCATGGGGAACGCCTTTTTGGCGAGGACCTGGATAAGTATATCCAGAAGATTTCCAGTGGTAAAAGTACTCTCTTACCGAGTAAGAAGAGGTCTAGGGGTCCATCTTTTAAGAGGACTACCTCTCCTATCCCTGCGACGTCTGCTACTAAGCAGTTCCGACGGCCTCCTCGGTCAAACTCAGGGGGTAAAAATCAGGGACAGTCACAGGGTAATAAGAAACCCTGGATCCGAAGGGGTACTAAACCAGCCTCCAAGTCAAGCCTATGAAGGGCTGCCCCCACTCAAACGGGTGGGGGGAAGACTTCAGTTGTTCGCAGAGACCTGGCGGGAGACGATCAAAGACAGATGGGTGCTCTCCGCAGTAACTCTGGGATACAAGTTGGAGTTAAAAGAGTCTCCTCCTTCCCATTTTATGTGGTCAGGCATGCCAAGAGACCCTCGGAAAAGAGGGTCTCTCCTATTGGCGTTAGAACAACTATTGCTCCAAGGAGTAATTATGGAGGTTCCTATGGAAGAGTGGGGGTTGGGTTTCTACTCAAACCTTTTCACAGTCCCGAAGCCAAACGGGGACATAAGACCCATATTGGACCTAAAGAGTCTAAACAAATTTCTAAACGTCCGGTCTTTCCGGATGGAGTCGATCCGATCGGTCACCGCTGCCCTACAAGGGGAGGAATGGTTAGCCTCGATCGACATCAAAGATGCTTACTTGCATGTTCCCATCTTTCCAGGTCATCAAAAATTTCTACGCTTTGCAGTAGAAGGGCGCCATTTTCAGTTCAGAGCCTTACCATTCGGTCTGGCCACAGCACCACGAGTGTTCACAAAAATTCTGGCCCCACTGTTGGCCGATCTAAGAACACGAGGTGTAACGATAATGGCATACCTAGACGACCTGTTGTTGATGGACCACTCAGTTGCCAAGCTAGAAGTGGTAATTGTCGATACAATCAAGTATCTAGAATCTCACGGTTGGGTCATCAACCTGGACAAGTCAGCCCTACAGCCAGTGAAAAACCTGGTATATCTAGGGCTACGGCAGGATTCAGACCAGAGGAAGATTTTCTTACCTCTAGACAAGGTATCCTCTTTGAGGGGCTTGGTCCGTCTGCTTTGTGCAAAAAGACAGCCGTCCATACGCCTGTGCATGAGGCTGCTAGGAAAGATGGTAGCATCATTCGAAGCTGTGCCATACGCCCAATTCCACTCAAGGAATTTACAGAGGGCCATATTGTCAGCCTGGAACGGAAAAGTTCAGGCTCTAGACTTCCCGATGGCTTTGTCCCCTTCCGTTCGGAAGAGTCTCTGCTGGTGGTTGATCCCCCAGAATCTCCAGAAGGGAAAACCCTTCAGTCCGATATCTTGGAAGGTGGTCACTACAGATGCCAGCCTTATAGGCTGGGGGGCAGTACTGGAGCAATGGTCTCTCCAGGGCAGATGGTCAAATGTAGTAAAAACCCTGCCCATCAATCTCTTAGAGATACGAGCAGCCCGGTATGCCCTAGTAGCCTGGACATCCAGACTCCAAGGGTCCCCTGTCAGAATTCAATCAGACAATGCCACAGCAGTGGCATATATCAGTCATCAGGGAGGCACCAGGAGTCGTGCAGCCCAGAGGGAAGTAAGTCACATCCTGGAATGGGCAGAAAAGCATGTCCCATGTATATCAGCTGTCTTCATTCCAGGGGTGGAGAATTGGAAGGCGGACTTTCTGAGTCGCCAACAGTTATGCCCAGGGGAATGGTCCCTTCATCCCGAGGTCTTCCGAGCAATATGTCAGCGGTGGGGAACACCGGATGTAGATCTGCTAGCATCCAGATTCAACGCAAAGGTGGACAGATTTGTCTCCCGGACAAGGGATCCCCTCGCTTGCGGCTCGGATGCTCTGGTGTTCCCTTGGGATCAGTTCAGACTGATATATGCATTCCCTCCGCTACAATTGTTGCCTCGACTCCTTCGCAGAGTCAGGTTGGAGAAGAAGCCGGTGATCCTGGTGGCTCCAGCGTGGCCCCGAAGGGCCTGGTACGCGGAGATCATCAAAGTGTCTGTGGGAAGTCCTTGGACCCTTCCACGTCGTCCGGACCTGCTTTCGCAAGGGCCGATATACCACCCTTCCTTACTAACTCTAAGTTTAACGGCCTGGCTATTGAATCCCACATCCTAAAGAAGAGGTCTCTCTAACTCTGTGGTATCAACTATAATCAATGCCAGGAAGCCTGTATCCAGGCAGATCTACTATAGAGTTTGGAAGGCGTACATCACTTGGTGCGAGGCCAGAAAATGGCATCCACGTAAGTACGTTATAGGCAGAATTCTGGACTTCCTGCAGTGGGCTGTAGACAGGAAGTTTGCCTTAAGTACTATCAAGGGCCAGGTTTCGGCCTTATCAATACTATTTCAAAGGCCCCTGGCTATGCATTCACTTGTCAAATCCTTTATGCAAAGGGTGACTCGTATTATTCCACCGATTAAAGCTCCCATATGCCCATGGGATTTAAATTTGGTTCTGTCGGTTCTGCAGAAGCAGCCGTTTGAACCTTTGCGGCACATTTCCTTGGTTCTACTCACCAGAAAATTGATATTTTTAGTAGCCATATGCTCGGCTAGAAGAGTGTCGGAATTAGCCGCCATGTCCTGTAAAGAGCCATATCTGGTTATCCATAAGGACATAGTAGTATTACGCCCTCACCCAGCCTTTCTTCCTAAGGTGGTATCGAGGTTTCACTTGAACCAGGATGTGGTTCTTCCTTCTTTTTTCCCCAAACCAAGCTCGGTAGAGGAAAAGTTATTGCATTCTTTGGATGTAGTAAGAGCAGTTAAAGCTTATCTAAAAGCCACTGCTCAGATTCGTAGAACGGATTCCTTGTTTGTTCTGCCGGAAGGCCCCAGAAAGGGTCAGGCAGCATCAAAATCTACTTTAGCCAAGTGGATTTGACAGGTCATAATACAAGCCTATGGCTTGAGAAGTAGACCGCCTCCGTTCAAAGTTAGGGCGCACTCCACGAGAGCAGTTGGAACTTCATGGGCAGTGCATCACCAGGCCTCCCTGGCTCAAATTTGTAAGGCCGCAACATGGTCTTCAGTACACACATTTACTAGGTTCTACCAGGTGGACGTTAGAAGTCAGGAGGATGTCGCCTTTGGGCGCAGTGTGTTGCAGGCCGCAAAAGATCCTCATGCCTGATGGCGCCCAGCTTATGTATGGTGTATCCCCCCCCTCATTTGGCATTGCTTTGGGACGTCCCACATAGTAATGACTATGCTGCTCTGTGTCCCGTGATGTATGAACAAGAAAGTAGGATTTTTAAAACAGCTTACCTGTAAAATCCTTTTCTTGGAGTACATCACGGGACACAGAGCTCCCACCCCTCTTTTGGGGACACGTATTGCTTTGCTACAAAACTGAGGCACTCCCGGATGGGAGGGGCTTATATAGGGGAGGGTACTTCCTGTTTTGGAAGTTGCCAGTGCCAGCACCTGAAGGTAATTCTATATAACCCACATAGTAATGACTATGCTGCTCTGTGTCCCGTGATGTACTCCAAGAAAAGGATTTTACAGGTAAGCTGTTTTAAAAATCCTACTATTTGACCCCTTCGCAAAACATGACTTAGTACTTGGTGGCAAAACCCTTGTTGGCAATCAGAGGTCAGACGTTTCTTGTACTTGGCCACCAGGTTTGCACACATCTCAGGAGGGATTCTGTCCCACTCCTCTTTGCAGATCCTCTCCAAGTCTTTAGGGTTTCAAGGCTGATGTTTGGTAACTCGAACCTTCAGCTCCCTCCACATATTTTCTATGGGATTAAGGTCTGGAGACTGGCTAGGCCACTTCAGGACCCTAATGTGCCTTTCTGAGCCACGCCTTTGTTGCCATGGCTGTGTGTTTTCGGTCATTGTCATGCTGGAATACCCATCCACGCACGACCCATTTTCAATGCCCTGGCTGAGGGAAGGAGGTTCTAACCCAGGATTTGACAGTATATGGCCCCGTCCATCGTCCCTTTGATGCAGTGAAGTTGTCCTTTCCCCATAGCAATAAAACGACCCCAAAGCATAATGTTTCCACCTCCATGTTTGACGGTGGGGACGGTGTTCTTGGGGTCATAGGCAGCATTCCTCCTGCTCCAAACACAGGAAGTTGAGTTGATGCCAAAGAGCTTGATTTTGGTCTCATCTGACCACAACACTTTCACCCAGTTCTCCTCTGAATCATTCAGATGTTCATTAGCAAGCTTCAGATGGGCCTGTACGTGTGCTTTCTTGAGCAGGAGGACCTTGCGGGCGCTGCAGGATTTCAGCCCTTCATGAAGTTGTGTGTTACCAATTGTTTTCTTGGTGACTATGGTGACTATGGTCCCAGCTGCCTTGAGATCATTAATAACATTCCATGTAGTTCTGGGCTAATCCCCCACCTTTCTCATAATCACTGAAACTCCACGAGGTGAGATCTTGTATGGAGCCCCAGACCGAGGGAGATTGACAGTTATTTTGTTTTTCTTTCATTTGCGAATAATATCACCAACTGTTGTCACCCTCTCACCAAGCTGCTTGGCAAAGGTCTTGTATCCCATTCCAGCCTTGTGTAGGTCTACCATCTTGTCCCTGACATCCTTGGACAGCTCTTTGGTCTTGGCCATGGTGGAGAGATTGGAATCTGACTGATTGATTGCTTCTGTGGATAGGTTTCTTTTATACAGGTAACAAGCTGAGATAAGAAGCACTCCCTATAAGAGAGTGCTCCTAATCTCAGCTCGTTACCTGTATAGAAGACACCTGGGATCCAGAAATCTTGCTGATTGATAGGGGATCAAATACTTATTTCACTCATTAAAATTCAAATCAATTAATAACTTTTTTGAAATGCATTTTTCTGGATATTTTTGTCGTTATTATGTTAAAATAAACCTACCATTAAAATTATAGACTTTGTCAGTGGGCAAACATACAAAATCAGCAGGGGGATCAAATAATTTATTCCCTTACTGTAAGCATGATTTCTAAATGTAAAAATAAAGAAAATAATTATGGGACTTTAAATGAGGCTAAAACCAAAGGGGTAATGCCTCCATCCCGGGAATCATTTGTTATATGATTTCTAAATGTTATCTAGACCTGGAGAAGTTTCACACATTGAGCAAGAGAGTAGCATTGTAATTGTAAAGTAGATCTAAACTCAATCTCAAAAGTCTCAGCTTCAACATGTTAATGTAAAGTTAAAAATTGTTTAAAATTTTTGTACATTTACAGCTTTTATTTAAAAGTACCAGGTGATTCTGCTATGAAGGTGGCACCTTCTGTTATAGGGAAACATCTGTCTCACAATTGTTCATCCACGTTGTCACTCTGTCACCATTAGTTGGGACTATGAGGAGCTGTGAGTCATGCCACACATATTGATCAGGCATGGTATTCAGTACAATCAAGGTTCCTGTTCAGGCACTGAACATTTAAGGTTTGAGTCTACTTTCAAGGGCAACTGCACTTCTATTCTAAACTCTTGTAGCCCACCCTTTCGCCACTCCTGAACTATCATTCATTAACACCCCCACTTTGGTTTCTTAAGCTTGTAGGCAGGTTGCCTACTCTTGGTTAGTTAGTTTTCTGGCTGCCCAGGTAGGAAAGAAGGGGTTAATGCTCATGTTGCCTTTTCTTGTGTGTTCATGGGCATTCCTCTGGGGTCCAGCCTCCCTCCTGTGTGTTATATAAAGAGAAGAGGTCCAGATCCTGGGAGGAAACCAAGCACGGGGAAGAGGGAGAACCAAGCATGGAGAAGGGGTGGAAACCAAGCACATGGAAAGTGGATACCCTAGAACAGGCTTGGGATGCATGAATGGAGACTCAGAATTATGCCATAAGACGCTCACTAGAATGCCTATCTTTTGTAGGAACCTGGGTTTGGACTAGCATATTGGGGTTTGTGAAACTTTACTACAACAAAAGGTTAACCTCCAATCAAGTTGCTATGAGTAACCAGAAGGAAGAACAGCAACCAATCGTTGGCGTGGTATCTGAAAAGGTGACAGGTTCTCTGGTAGTAAGGAGAATAGGCTTTTTTGGCTCTCTCCCTAGCTGTTTGTCTCTATCAGTCTATTGGAGTGGCCTATTGTAACAGATCTCATTCCAATACAAAGTTGCTACTGCACTTAGTCCAGAAGTCTTAGTACAGAAAGAAAAAAGTTAAATGGAGCACACACGCTATGTGCTCGGCGGGAACCCATTCCGTTACTGGGAGTGAGGTAACAGAGGTATGCAACTGGTGAAGTGGGCATAGGCTCTGCATGTCCCTCCTAACGCAACACATACACCTGTTCAAGTGTGTGGGACAGGAGACTGCCTCAATGTTTGCCTTTTCACATGACCGTGGCCCTACCTGGTCCCAGGCATTGGTGAACACGTGTTAAGGCAAGGTGTTACCCGTGTGCTGGGTCAAATAACAATAACACAGTGGAGAGGATTCCCCCATCCGCCTTGCTTGTGTAGATGGGAAAATCTGTTCTGTTTTTTATTTTATTTCGGCGGATTGCTTTTTTCAGAGGTGTGAACGAGCCCTGAAAATAAAGCTGTCCACTGCCCTTTAATTAATAGGAAACACAGGATTAAGGGAATTAAGTACTTCCATCAGAGCCTTAGGCCTCGTACACACGACCGAGTTTCTCGGCAAGAACCAGCAAGAAACTTGCTGGCAGAGATGTCTTGCCGAGAAATTCGTTCGTGTGTATGGTTTCTCGTCAAGAAAACCGACAAGTAATCTGGACGAGAAAATAGAGAACCTGCTCTCTATTTTCTCGTCGAGATTTTCGTCAGCCTGTTTCTGGACGAGAAAAGTGTGTGTGTGTACACTTACCTGTCCTCCAGGAAGCCCGCGCATGTTCGAAATGAATTTGACGCATGCACGGTAGCTTCCTAGGCATAGGTAGGGTATACCAAGATGGCGGCGACTGCATCGAATGTGACGAGCGCATGCTCGTCGTAGTCGATGACGTCACCGCGTACGCTCCATTCAAAGAACCGCGGGTTCTTTGAATAGAGCGTCTGTACACTCGGCCGGGACAAGTTTCTTGTCCAAGGATCTCGTCGAAAAAAACAACGTGTTTTTTTCGACGACAAACTCAGCCGTGTGTACGAGGCTTAACCCGTTTTTTTCCCTTTAATTCTTAAAACACATTTAGTTCCCAACTTCCCATATATACGAGCAGACATAAGACACAATTAAACTTGCCTTCAACTACATTAACATGTTTCTTATTTTGCCTAAAAAATTTATTTGAAATTGATTGAGGAATGTGATACTAGGGAAGAGAATTTAAAACTGGCTGGGGGGGGAGAGCACAACTGTAATAAAGCCCTTGTTTTAGAGCTTCCTATTTATTTTCCATGGTTCTCCAATAGCATTTCTGGAATTGTGACATATGATTATTTTAGAACAAATGTACAAATAGTTGCATACCTCGGCCCCTATTTACCACCCATAAATGTCACAGTCTCGCTGTTTTTAAGTGACTGCAAAGTCACACGGAACAGCTGCAGCTGTGATTAATGATTTGTTATCCCAGCCTGTCTTGTATATGTTGTAAGCATATAAATCAGTATTGTAGAATTTATCTGCAGCTAGCAGTAGCTCACCTCCCAAGATTCTGCAAAAAACACAAATACTGTTATTATACAGGTGATTTATTTTTACGTTTGTGCTGTTATACATTAAACCTACATTTGGCTGGATGCTATGGGCAATATTGCTTTTTTTTTAAACCATTCACTAAAGCTCATGTAAGCTTTAACATGTTACTTAGGCTAAGTTCACACTAATGCGGTGCGGGAAATGGCGTGATCTGTGTGCGTTTCCTGCACCACATTGACTATCCACTATGCGATCTGGTTGCAGTGTGGTTCCAAAATTGCTGCAGCACTGTCAAAAGGAAAAGGTCCAAAAGCCGCAC
Source organism: Rana muscosa (assembly GCA_029206835.1). Taxonomy (NCBI): domain Eukaryota; kingdom Metazoa; phylum Chordata; class Amphibia; order Anura; family Ranidae; genus Rana; species Rana muscosa. The sequence goes on along the minus strand of CM055127.1, from coordinate 440,558,091 downwards.
ATCATGAAGCAGACCCATTTGCATCAAATAAGATGAATGGCAGCCTCAGCTTGGACTACAGCTAGGCCACACCCCAACACCTTTCGATCCGCCCCTTAGAGCTCAATCAAAACTGCTGCATGAATGTCTTTTGGTGCAATGTGGTGCAATTTGAGCCCATTCAAAATGAGGAATGAACAGAAATGTGGTGCGGTCTCTGTGCGATTCATATGCGGTTCATAGTGTGAATTAAGCCTAAGTGGTTACCAGCCTTGCCTTTCAACTTTGGGACCCTCAGTTTGAAACTCAATCAGGTACTCCAGTTTTCCTCCCATACTCTGGTGCTGGTAGACTAATTGGCTTCTGTCTAAGTGGCCCTATTATGTCTAAATATGCAAGTAGGAACAGTGACCTTAGACTGTAAGTTCCCTGAGGGTGGGGGCTGATTTGAATATGTAATGCTGTGCATAAATTGTTGGTGCTAAATAAAAAACTGGCATAAATAAATATATGGGGGAGCAGTAAACAAATGCCAACCATCCCCCCACGAGGGTGACAGACAATCAGAGGCCTCCTTACCTTAGGAGGCAGATGACAAGGGAAGAGCCATGGTGGTTGCTTCTCCTTCCGGCCAAGCAGGAAGTGGGTCCTGAGACCCGATTGGCCTGGAGTCCTAAGACTCCCTGGCCAATCGGGTCTTAGGACCAGCTTCCTGATTGGGCGGGATAAGAAGGAAGACAATAGCAAATATTAATTTGCTTTTGTCACACAACTGGGTGGGCTCAGGGTGCAGTGCTCTGCGCCCCGAGGCCACCCTTTTTTGCGCCAATTAGAGCCTCAGGCTCTAATCATGTGCTTCAAAAAAATAAAAAAAACATTGAAATCCATGCATCTGGTGCTGTGCATGTAGATTAGGGGCCATGCGTATTGATTAGGAGGGTGAACCTGCCATGAAGGTCCTTGTTCAGGCACTTATGGGGTGACTACTGTCTTCCAATTGTGCTCTTAAGTTGTCACCCTGTCACTACGAGTGGATGTGCTGTCTCGTTGTCACCAACAGGAAGCAGATTCAGAGTAATGAGCAGCTGACGCTGGCACTGGCTATTACTTTTAATTACTTTTTTCTTTGAGTCCTATCACAACCGTTCACTTCATGGCTTTTTAGGCCCTGATGAAGAGAGGTTTTCTGCACCCTTGAAATGCTTTGGATTTATTTTAACTGGCTAATGTGTGGTAAAAATATAAATAAGGGACCTTTAGGACTTTAAAGCTGGCCATATGCTAATAGATTTTTTTTTTTCATTCAGACTGCAAGCAGAACAAAAATATCAAACAGATTCCTTTATCTACACTAACAGTATGGGTGGAGGAATATCCCGCTGAGGCTATTGTATTCTGGCTGCCAGCGGCTGGCCAACAGTCACAGTTTGGATGAGAATTGCTGACCTGCCTTCCATTTTTGGATGGAAGGATGTTGGTCAGCAGGGTACAGACAGGGCCATCCACTGCTTAAATTTCTTCCAGTTCATCAGAAACCAGTTTAGATTCCATCAGTGTATGGCCAGCTTTACACATTTGGTGTGTCTCAGTGGCGTCGGGAGGGGGGCTGGGGGAGCTGGAGCCCCGAATGGGTCCCCGAAAATCCTCGGGTTCCAGGCATGCACCGTCCAATTGTTAGCCCCGAGCGCCGCCAGCCAGAGCGACGCCGATTGCGGCTGAGTGACATAGCAGGTCCCGCCTTCTGGAGTCTGCAGCGCCTATGATAGATGTCCCACGGGTCCAATGCCGGGACCGTGGGACGTGTGACATCCATCATAGGCGCTGCAGGCTCCAGAAGGCGGGAATTACAATGCCGCCGCGCCACATCACATGAGATCCCTGCTTGGCGCTCGGGGCGGATGGCTCTCCTTTCCTCCTCTGGCTGCCTGCTGTGATGAAGATGGGCGTGCTGCACACCGCACACCACGGCTGAGGCTGAGCTGAGCTGCAGGACACATGAAGTCTGTCTCCTGGTCAGGTAGGTCAGTGTGTATGTCAGGTAGGTATATGTATGTCAGGTAGGTCAGTGTATGTATGTCAGGTAGGTCAGTGTATGTATGTCAGGTAGGTCAGTGTATGTCAGGTAGGTGAGGTCAGTGTATGTATGTCAGGTAGGTCAGTGTATGTATGTCAGGTAGGTCAGTGTATTGGTCAGTGTGTCAGGTAGGTGAATTTAGTGGTCATCATTGATGGGCACTGGTAAGCCAGGCAACAACCAGCAAGTGAGCTTACCCCCGCCACACAACCCCACCGTCCAGCCAAAAACCCCCGCGCCATGACCACCCCCCCCCCCCGGTGCCGGCCTTGGACTTCGGACTGAAGCCCCTGGTCTTTTTGCCACCTAGCAACGCCCCTGGTGTGTCTTCAGTTATGCATTTCACTACAATCAGGGGTCAGCCAATAAATTCCCCCCAGCCCCATAGGGAGGGGCACTGAGGAGAGGTGAAGAATGGGACTTTAAATGTGCCACAAAGAGGTCATGGACATCAATGTAAATAACATTTTCACACTATTTATTGTACAAATAAAACACAATTAAAATACGACTGCATTTGGTTTACATCATGTGTATGTGAGATATCCTTTTGGTGTGCATATTGGCGTTGCGGATGCGTTTTTTTAAGTTGACTTGCTTTCATTGGTATCCACACCTTTTGTATATACAGACAAAGCTTTTCAATCTACACAGAGCAGAAAGGGTACATTCCCTTTTGGTGGGATAGGGTCCAAAATGTGGGGGGTTCAAGAAGACCAAGGTAAAGTCCAGCCTAATACCTACCTAAAACAATTCCCAACAGTGCATAACTCTTAAAGGGTAATGTAGCCTTGAAATGGTGGTAAAAATACAATAAAATAACCTTTTGGATTTTTTTTTCATTCAGCCTGAAAATGGAGCACAAAAATAGATTCCTCTATCTACATTACACAGTGTGGATGGAAAAATATCTCGCTGAGGCTATTGTATTCTGACAGCCGGCTCCAGCGGCTGTCAAACAGACACAGTTTGGATGAAAATTATTGACAATGACTTTTGGATCAAAGGATGTTGGGCAGTAGGGTTCTAACAGCGCCACTAACTGCCTAAATTTCGTCCAGTTTCTCAAAAACCAGTTGAAATTTGACCAGCACAGGGCCAGCTTTTCACATTCGGTGTGTCGCACCTTCTTCTTCACTTACGCATGTGACTACACTCCGGGGGGTCCTCTAGGTCATGTGAGCTGCCAACTGGGAGAGAAAGCATTAAAATCAAGGAACCCAATTCCATACCACAAGTCGGCAAACGGGGATCCAGCACCCCTCCAACTAGGATCCATTACAGGGCATGGGTCTGTCAGAAATGTAGAATTTCACTGGCACCCCCACTCTGAAACAGCTGCTGCTACCATAATATTCAAAGCGCAATTCCTTATCAAGCAGTCAAACTTTCTAATTATGTCATTATAAAAATACATCCGACTGTAAAGAAAATGGTCCGGGAATTACGTGTCGCGAACGGTAAAGCCACATTACATTAACTCTCTGGTAACAAATGCGATATCTATTACACAAATAGCACCTTAAAACTGTGCATAATATGATGCGATTCATTTTTCAAAATGGAGACCTTCCCGGGAACGCAGTGCAATATCGCAGATTGAAATGACATTAACTCATTAAAAAGAAAAGGATGAATTTATAATATAATCAGTTAATTGTGATCTTAAAACGGCATAGCGGGGCCAAAAAACATTTCCGCGTTTAATATGGAGGCACTTTCGTACCTGCAACACAACATTAAGCAATATTAATCCTTCTCTGCATCTGATTTATGAACTTATTAATTCAGCATTCGTCGGGAGTGCAGGCAAAGCACTAGGCTCAGTAGAATACCTATAATTTCATATAATTAGAGAAATTTTGCTTATGTTTTTCCTCTATTTTAATAACAATAAGTCTATGATCGTTAACGAGGCGGTGCTGTGGCCGAGGTTGTTATATGCATGTAGAATTAAATAGGTACGGCTTATTTAGCGACAGAAGTAATTGCCGAAGCACGGTTCTATAATAAAGTCATCAGAAAGGCTTTTTACTAAAGGTGGTGGTTAAGGTTTTAGGCATAATTTTTATAAAAATGCATCTGTTCTTCTGCTGTTACCTTTTTTCTTCACTGCAAACTATTGCTTAAAGAGTTTATTTTTATTTTTTGGCCGTTACAGGTGGAGTCTGATGAATGGAGTAACCCCCTTGCCCTTTTTAAAACCCCTCTGGTGAATTCTTCCTGCCAGAGTTATCAGTATTTTTCCCACTTACCTACTGCAAGATCCTGTGCAAAGTTGTGTTTACCGTAATGGAAAACATATAGTTATAATATATGTGCCATATAAAACATAGAAACACCTAGAAACACCTAGAAAAAAATAATTTTGAACTTTACAGGCACAGCCGGGACACACATAATATATAAAAAAAAATAAAAAATTATTTCAAACATAATACAGTGGAACCTTGGATTACGAGCATAATCCGTTCCAAGAGAATGCTTGTAATCCAAAGCACTCGCATGTCAAAGCGAGTTTCCCCATAGAAGTCAATGGAAACAGAGATAATTTTTTCTGCATTGACTTCTATGGCATGCAATACCGCATGTGGCCAGAGGTGGGGGGCTCCGGAGAGCCTCGGAAATACTCGGGGACAGCTCGGCTGATCTCGGAAACCCTCGAAAAGGTTCGGAAACACTCGGGAACTGAGTATTTCCGAGTGATTCAGAGTATTCCCAAACGGCTCCGAACCATTCCGAGTGTCACTGGCGCCCCCGCACCTCTGGCCAAATGCGGTATTGCACACCCCATTAGCTTGAATTCTGCTCATTTTGCAAGACAACACTCGCAAACCAAGTCAGGATTAAAAAAAAATAAAGTTGCTCGTTATTCAAAATGCTTGTTAACCGTGTTACTCATAAACCAAGGTTCCACTGTACATAAAAGCATAAAGACCAATATAGATCGTTAAAAACCGGTTTGTGGTAGTTACAAGCTTTAGAACCAATTGTAGTACACATTAGTTAATGAAAATTCCAGGTACAAGGCTCAGTGCCTTAACCAGTAATGTAACGTTCATCTTCATTGTCAACGCATTTCACATTTCCGCTTCTTCAGGACCCACGAAGAGACTAACAATGGTAGCTTGTATTTCTGTGTCAGCAAATGCATAGGAATACTCCCTGGGCAGGCACTGGGATATCCAGAAGGATCAATGGAAGGAGATCAATGGAAGGAGGTCAATTGAAAATACCAAACTAAATAAAGGTTAACTCCAGTTTCATGGGGAAAAAAATTGCAAATAAAGAAAAAATAATATAACGTATACAATTGCAACACAAGTCATATTGTAATTGAATGTTATTAAAAATGAACCTTCCTTTTCAATCTGCAGCGCTGTAATTTTTTGAAAATGCAATATGGCTACCTGGAGGTGTTCTGAAAACAGAATGTGTACAGAACGCCCCCCAAGAAAAATAATTTCCTGCTTGTGTGATTGGCTCACTGATTTTCCCAGAAGTCTGCACTAGGATTTCAGGCATCCCCTGCAAGAAAAATTAATTTTTTGGGTGAGATACTCCTAAAAGAAAATCATGTCTAAAGGGATGCGGACCCAGCAGCTTTCCTCATTAGTGCCCTGCAGGTGCAGCAGCGGATTGATAATTATGAAACCACTCCCATTAGATTCACTTCCCACATGGACACAGACAAACACAGAGGGATCTCTTCAGAATAACAAAAGGAAGGAATCTGCAACTAAGTTTGTTAAAATCCTTGTAATGTACATAAATCACCCAGGGGGAATGTTTTTTTCTCAACAAAAGTGGAGTTACGCTTTAAGCTTAAAAAGGTGGAAAGATAACATAACTGTCAAGAAAAAAATTCACAGGAGAAAGCAGGGATTGTAAGCTGAATCCACATTAAATCCTATAAAATAATAGGAGAATGCACCAGGCGTATATAAAAAAATATCCCCAAATTGACCATGTGCATCTCAAACAAGGACTGATGACACCCAAGGACATTGGTATACCCAGCCACTGTCCCATAATAGGCTGTATTATCCCAGTAAAGGCTTGCATCAAAGGGTCCATCTTCAGTACATAATGTTCAAAAAGCATGCCCAGGGAGATATCACTGATTTTGTACCCAGAATTTTCATGAACTCATATGTACTGCAGTTGTTTCTAACTCTTGTAACTATCACAAATTTTGTAGTGATCTATCTTGGTCTTTATGTTTTTATATAATATGTTTGAAATAAAAAAATATTTTTTATACAGTATATTATATATACAGTGCATCTGTAAAGTATTCACAGCGCCTCACTGTTTACAGCCTTATTCTAAAATTGATTAAATTCATTATTTTCCTCGAAACTCTAAAAACAATACCCCATATTGACAATGTGAAAGACGTTTGTTTGAAATCTTTGCAAATTTATAAAAAAAAAAAAAAAATTGAAAAAAAATCACATGTACATAAGTATTCACAGCCTTTGCCATGACACTCAAAATTGAGCTCAGGTGCATCCTGTTTCCACTGATCATCCTTGAGATGTTTCTACAACCTAAGTGGAGTCCACCTGTGGTAAATTCTGTCATGATTTGGCAGTTAACAGTGCATGTCAGAGCACAAAGCCATGAAGTCCAAGGAATTGTCTGCAGACCTCAGGGACAGGATTGTATCGAGGTATAGATCTGGGGAAGGGTAGAGAAAATGTTATGCAGCATTAAAGGTCCCAATGAGCACAGTGGCCTCCATCATCTGTAAATGGAAGAACTTTGGAACCACCAAGGCTCTTCCTAGAGCGGGCCGCCCGGCCAAACTGATTGATCGGTAGAGAAGGGCCTTAGTCAGGGAGGTGACCAAGAACCTGATGGTCACTCTGACAGAGCTCCAGCATTTCTCTGTGGAGAAAGGAGAACCTTCCAAAAGAACAACCATCTCTACAGCACTCCACCAATCAGGCCTGTATGGTAGAGTGGCCACATGCAGGGCCGGTCCGAGACGGGGTGCAGGGGGTGCACCGCACCGAGGCGCCAGAGGGGAGGGGGCGCCAAAGTGTCAGGAGCAGGCAGGGAATAGAATAGGAGGGAATGCAGTGGGGGAGGTGTCAGGCCGGCGGATACTGCAGGCAGGTTTAGGCAGTGGGCGCGTTTAGGCAGCGGAGCGGCAGGCGCGCAATTTCAAAACATGTGGACTGGAGAGAGAACCTGGGGTAGTGTCTTTGCGGGGGTGCGAGCCGCACTGGAGTGACACCCTTTAGATCCCGCCCTTCTCTCCGTGGTCGCGGCTCTGAGCAGCGTGAAGCGGCCCGCCTCCCCCTCCTCCTGTATGGTACTGGTACGTTATGGTACTGAAAGGGGGGGGAATCTGTACTGTGGGGGGAATCTGTACTGAATGGGGGGGAAATCTGTACTGTGGGGGGGGATCTGTACTGAATGGGGGGGAAATCTGTACTGTGGGGGGGGGGGTCTCACTCTCTTCTCTCCCTCTCACTTCTCTTCTCTCCCTCTCACTTCTCTTCTCTTCCTCTCACTCTCTTCTCTTCCTCTCACTCTCTTCTCTTCTCTTCCTCTCACTCTCTTCTCTTCTCTTCCTCTCACTCTCTTCTCTTCTCTCCCTCCCACTCTTCTCACACTCTCCCTCTCTTCTCACACTCTCCCTCTCTTCTCACACTCTCCCTCTCTTCTCACACTCTCCCTCTCTTCTCACACTCTCCCTCTCTTCTCACACTCTCCCTCTCTTCTCACACTCTCCCTCTCTTCTCACACTCTCCCTCTCTTCTCACACTCTCCCTCTCTTCTCACACTCTCCCTCTCTTCTCACACTCTCCCTCTCTTCTCACACTCTCCTCTCTTCTCTTCCTCTTCTCACTCTCTTCTCTTCTCCTCCTCCTCTCACTCTCTTCTCTTCTCCTCCTCCTCTCACTCTCTTATCTTCTCTTCTCTTCTCCTCCTCCTCCTCCTGCTCATCCCCCTCTCACTCTCTTCTCCCCCTCTCACTCTCTTCTCCCCCTCTCACTCTCTTCTCACACTCGCCCTCTCTTCTCTTCTCATCCCCCTCTCCCTCTCTTCTCATCCCCCTCTCCCTCTCTTCTCATCCCCCTCTCCCTCTCTTCTCTCCCCCTCTCCCTCTCTTCTCTCCCCCTCTCCCTCTCTTCTCTCCCCCTCTCCCTCTCTTCTCTCCCCCTCTCCCTCTCTTCTCTTCCCCCTCTCTTCTCTTCTCCTCCCCCTCTCTTCTCTTCTATTCTCCTCCCCCTCTCATCTCCTCCTCCCCCCTCTCTTCTCTTTTCATCCTCCTCCTCCTCCTCCTCCTCCTCCAATGGGCACAGTGACACTGATTAATGGGCACAGTGGCTGCATTTTTATGGGCACAGTGACACTTTCGGAGGGGCACAGTGATGCTGATTAATAGGCACAGTGGCTGCTTTATGACGGGCACATTGAGGCTTCTTTATGATGGGCACAGTGACGCTAATTAATGGGCACAGTGAGGCTGCGTTTTGATGAGCACTAGTAGGCTGCATTTGGTGGGCACTGATGAGGCTGCATTTGGTGGGCACTGATGAGTCTGCATTTGATGGGCACTGGTAGGCTGCATTTTGTGGGCACTAGTAGGCTGCATTTTGTGGGCACTAGTAGGCTGCATTTTGTGGGCACTAGTAGGCTGCATTTTGTGGGCACTAGTAGGCTGTATTTGGTGGGCACTGATGAGCTGCATTTGATGGGCACTGGTGAGGCTGCATTGATCTATTTTACCATGTCTGCAGTCTCCTACCATATTTTGTACTATGTCTGCAGTCTCTGATCATCTCCTGTAGTATGTCTGCAGTCTCTGACCATCTCCTGTATTATGTTTGCAGTCTCTGACCATCTCTTGTATTATATCTGCAGTCTCTGACCATCTCCTGTATTATGTCTGCAGTCTCTGACCATCTCCTGTATTATGTCTGCAGTCTCTGACCATCTCCTGTATTATGGGGGTCTCTTTCTAAGCAAACTCTCTAACAGAGGCCCTCTCTGTGTCCATTAGAGAGACCCCCCTCCAGGTCCAATTAGAGTACTCTGCTTCTCTTCCTGTATTTTGTTTTATTGTTAAGAGATCGTGGGAGGATACCAGGGTAACGATGACTCCTTAGGGGAGCATCTCAGTGTTTGAGTCCTTGCCATAGAAACATTTGTAAAGGGGGAGGGGTTAGTAAGGTGACCACGCCCCTTTGTAGGGGCGCCAGAAATATTTCTGCACCCAGGCGCATGTGACCCTAGGATCGGCCCTGGCCACATGGAAGCCACTCCTTAGTAAAAGGCACATGACAACCCATCTGGAGTTTGCCAAAAGGCACTCGAAGAACTCTTAGTCAATGAGAAACAAAATTCTCTGGTCTGATGAAACAAAGATTGAACTCTTTGGCCAGAATGGCAAGCGACAAGCGTCATGTCTGGAGGAAAACAGGCACCGCTCATCACCTGGCCAATACCATCCCTACAGTGAAGCATAGTGGTGGCAGCATCATGCTGTGGGGATGTTTTTCAGCAGCAGGAACTGGGAGACTAGTCAGGATAGAGGGAAAGATGAATGCAGCAATGTACAGAGACATCCTTGATGAAAACCTGCTCTGGCCCTCAGACTGGGGTGAAGGTTCATCTTCCAAGACCCTAAGCACACAGCCAAGATAACAAAGGAGTGGCTACAGGACAACTTTGTGAATGCCCTTGAGTGGTCCAACCAGAGCCCAGACTTGAACCCGATTGAGCATCTCTGGAGAGATCTGAAAATGGCTGTACACCATCACTCCCCATCCAACCTGATGGAGCTTGAGAGGTCCTGCAAAGAAGAATGGGAGAAACTGCCCAAAAATAGGAGTGGCAAGCTTGTAGCATTATATTTAAAAAGACTTGATGCTGTAATTGTGCCAAAGGTGCTTCAACAAAGTATTGAGCCAAGGCTGTTAATACTTCTATACATGTGATTTTTTTCGCTTTACATTTTTAATACATTTGCAAAGATTTCAAACAAACGTTTTCATATTGTCATTATGGGGTATTGTTTATAGAATCTTGAGGAAAATAATGCATTTAAAGCGGAGTTCCACCCAAATTTGGAACTTCCGCTTAATCCACTCCTCACCCCCTTACATGCCACATTTGGCATGTAATTTTTTTGGGGGGGGGAGTGGGGGCTTCAAAAGGAGTGGGACTTCCAGTCCCACTTCCTCCTTCCGCCCAGGGACCGCCTAGGCGAATCGTCATATCGCCTAAGGCAGCCCCTCCCTGTAGGCGATCACCTGGGACACATGACAGGTCCCAGGCAATCGCTTATCCACTCAGAGAGCGCTGTGCCATTCGCGCATGCGCAGTGAGTGCCCGGCCGTGAAGCCGAAAGCTGTCACGGCCGGGTGCCCACACTATGAATGGAGGCGCCGGCGTAGAAGGGGGGGAGAGGAGCGAAGCTCCGGGCGTCGCGTCGCTGGACAGTGGAACAGGTAAGTGTATGTTTATTAAAAGCCAGCAGCTACACTTTTTGTAGCTGCTGACTTTTAATAAACATAAAAAAAGGCTGGAACTCTCCTTGAATCCATTTTGGAACAAGGCTGTAACATAACAAAATGTGGAAAAAGTGAAGCGCTGTGAATACTTTCCGTATGCACTGTATCCCGGCTGCGCCTGTAAAGTCCGACACAATTTTTTTCTAGGTGTTCCATTTACCATAATGGAACTCAAGCATCAGTGATCCGGACAACTGATGTATAAAATAAGCACCAAGAGACCCATAGTGGGTGTAAATGCAAAATGTCCATTTTTTTGTGGCCTAAACCTTGGGAGCAGTTATAAATTACCTCCTTAAAATCCAAAATTAGCTACCCCTTTGCACCCTCTAGGCCAGGGATCCTCAAACTACGGCCCTCCAGCTGATGTGGAACTACAAATCCCATGAGACATTGTAAAACTCTGACATTCACAGACATGACTAGGCATGATAGGAATTGTAGTTCCTGAACACCTGGAGGGCCGTAGTTTGAAGACCCCTGCTCTAGGCTACTAGAAGTATGTATATAGGTTTTTGGCAGAGTAGGTAAATTTAGGCAATCTTGGCTGGGAGTGGCTCAGGATATTGCTGGGTGACTCACAGGCAGCATCACCATGACTTCCTACTTATTTCCAGAACATTCTGGTGTTTTCTAGAAAGAGGTGGTAAGGGGAGGTGGAGCTGCCTGGGATATTCTAAGGAGCCCTGACCAATCCCAAATCTGGATTGACAGGGGGCAGTCCTCCTTAAATACCCTGGGTCAGCCCAGCTGAAGAGGAGTTGTTCGGATAGAAGTTGGAGATGGAGTGCTAGGCTGTCAGTGGCCTTTGAGGGAGCTCCCCAGTCTCCCCAGAGCTCCCCAACATGGCCACCAACAGAACAAATTTCAGACAATTGAGCACAAATTTTAGAGTTGTCCCCAAAACAAGAGGTAAAAGAAAATCTGACAATTGGGGCCAAGATAGACATTCCTCACACTTGGGAACATTTCCTTTATCTTTCTGTTGTGTCTCTACAACAGGAAGTGAAGAAAAAAATCCACAATGGTAAAATGGCAGGGATTTTAACCCTTCCCTAGCGTTTTCAAAACTGAAAAATATGTTTTTCTTATACTTCGACATTAAAGATAACATTATGTTGTACATTTTGCTGATGAACACTCTGACTACTAAAATTTCACACCACAAATCCACATCTGCTGTAGTAAGAAAGGTAAAAAGACAGTTTCAGATACTCCATATGCCTCTGATTTAGCAGAAACTAGAGCATTTGCCATATCAGTGTAAAAACAGGAAAATGCCAGTGTTTAGGGACATGTTTATTAACGTAGAGTTAAATCTGAAAACTATTCATTATAGCTTATGATTTAAGTGTAAAATGTGAAACTTTCCATATTAGAGGACTGGAGTGGGGTAGGGGGGCAGAGGGACATTTGTCTCCAGGGCTAGTACTAGCAAGACATGCTGGACTGTTGGCCCTAAATGGAGATACTTCTCTATTCAGACATTAATCGGAGCAGGACCCACACAGGGAGGTCTTTCAGTTCCTTTTCAGTTCTGGGATTTCATGTAACAGAATGCTAAAAAACCTATAAGGAAGCTGTATGAGTTTGTTACAATAACTCACATTCACCTTTTACCATGCCCACCATGGCACTTATGGCACTCTTTGCATGGTATACTTTCCTTAGCCCATAGAAATCTGTCTCCACTATGAAAATACCATTTGGTCTTATTTTCCCTCTCTCAGGTCAAAGGGTCTGAGCCCCAGTGGCATAGCGTGAGTTATCAGCGCCCGGGGCAAGGCTCCATTCGCCCAATCACAGGGCGCCAGCAGCCATCCTGCGATGGAACATGTCAGCCAAAGCGCGGAGACACAGGAAATCAAAATTAGGAGGAAGGAGTCGGGGGGGACACACTGGCGCGGGAATTCACCCCCCAAATGTTGTGCCCGGGGCCACGGCCCCCTCGCACCCCCCACGCTACGCCACTGCCGAGCCCCCCTTGCTATCCATACACAGAAATTTTATATTTTACTCATTCTCCGACATAAAGAGCTATAGATGTTTTTACCATCCAGAGTAATGAAACAAATTCTCAGCTTGATTATTGGTTTCCATGTTGAGTGTCCATACTGTGCTAGGGGGAATAGAAATTACCAAGAGCTGTAATTAGTTAGTGCAGGGCCCATGCTAGTACATCTTCCATCCTGGCTGTTTGATAGCTAAACAGATATCTGCCTGGAAAGTTGGTGCAACCATACACAGACCAGTTATCTCCAGAGAAAATACGATGTTGGGTTGGTCTGTTGTTGGCACTTCTTTACCAAGTGCATTGTAAAATTAAAGTATCTCAAAGAGGACTTTCTGGGTGGTTCACACAGGCTGGTTGACAACCTTATTGATAAGCAAAAACATTTAGATATAATGAATGTATATAAAGTTTTTAAACTTCTAAACCAGCCTTTCTCAACCAGGGTTCCATGGTTTCCCCTAAGCTGCCAGCCTGCTCAATCTCATGAATACTGGCTGTGTCCCCTCAATGAAGGCTGCAGGATGCACATAAAACTCTGCCAGAATCTACTCTGCTCATAACTGGCTTGCCAGATGAGACACTCTGAAAACTTTCTAAAACACAGTAAAGTTGATTTTAAGTACTAAAGGCAAGAATTAGTAGAGAATGTCAAGTACTTAGCGTCATAATTTCTACAAGGTGCTATTCCAGCTGGGCATCCAATAAAAAAAATGGAAATATAGATTTTCACATTATGTTGACTTGGAAATACAAGAAGGGCTTGTAAAATAACACTTAACTTAAAGGGCTTTGGGATAAACTGTCATAAAGTGGAAACTTGGCGTATTCTCTCTTTAATAGGAGTCACTCTAATAAGCTTTAATTGCCAATGCAAAAATGTGTTTTCTGGTCCCTGTGTCTTATTACCGAAGAGATTTGATGGCAATAAATGTAGCATGTAAAAGGATATAATACACAAATGCTAATCTTTACCTTAAAGCCATCTAGTGGCAAGGCTAGTGAACTACAGCCTAATAAAATAAATCATATTGTCAGGAGAAAAATATAGGGCTTTAGTTAAAGGGTGCATTTTAATAATTAAGAATACTATGACCACCACTATCTCTGCAGCCGTCATCTTTATAGATGACTGGCAGTGCAGAGTGCTTTATTGCAAATATATTATGTTAAATTTTATTGCTGAAAATATTTGGGTAGGACAAATTACTTAAAGCCTAACTTCAGGCTCCAGACCCCACAATCCCCCTTAACTATATATATATATATATATATATATATATATATATATATATATATACACACACACATATATACTCACCCATCCAGAAGACTGAAAGACTGAGGACATCTTGATATATATATATATATACCGTATTTATCGGCGTATAACACACAATCAGGGGAAAATCGTGGGTGCGTGTTATACGCCGATCCCCCAGTGAAACGAGCGAGTGGAGCCGAGATACACAAAGCCGAAGTACACTCGGCTTTCCTCGGCTCCTCTCGCAGTCCCGCCCATCTCCACTGATACAGAAAGCCGAGTGTACTTCGGCTAGTCTCGGCTCCTCTCGCAGTCCCGCCCCTGACTGTGAGCAGAGCCGAGTCTAGCCGAAGTACACTCGGCTTTCTGTATGTCAGTGGCGCTATCAGTGGAGATGGGCGGGACTGTGAGCAGAGCAGAGTCTAGCCGAAGTACACTCGGCTCCGCTCGCTCCTCTCCGCTCAAATCGGCGCCAATTTTAAAAATGCAAAGAGACTGGCAAGGCTGCAAAGGCACTGGGCAAGGCTGCAAAGGCACTGGGCAAGGCTGCAAAGGCACCGGGCAAGGCTGCAAAGGCACCGGGCAAGGCTGCAGATGGACACTGGGCAAGGCTGCAGATGGACACTGGGCAAGGCTGCAATGATGGACAAGACTGCAGATGGACACCGATAAGGCATTTAAATGTACGTTTTTTTCCTTAAACTTCCCTCCTAAAAAAAAAATTCCCTAAAATTCCCTCCTAAACTTGGGGTGCATGTCATACGCCGGCGTGTGTTATACGCCGATAAATACGGTATATATTACTCACTATACAGTATATAGTAGTCACTGCATGCGTTACCGATAAATGGCCTGGGTGCTCTACGCTTGAAGGATATGTAAACAAACACGTGTTGATCGAGCCTCACTCAGGAATTTTCATTAAAGCAATATATTGCATATTTGATGTTTCAATGGGGCACAGCCCACCTTTATCCAGGTATCCAACAGGTAACAGTAACCCATCCCCCAGGAAGATGGCACCACCTGTAGTGCAAAAAAAAAAAAAGTAAGGCAGCTGAAGTAACTATTAGCAGCTGTGCAGATTGTTGGACCAATGAGTAAGTTCAGGTACTAGCAAAATGAACACTCATTATACAAATAAAAAGTGCACAAATAAAGCATAAACAACATACCTTAGGGACATACTGTACCAGAGTTTGAGTGTCACACTTGATCTATCATACTGTAGCTGTCTGTATGTCTTGTGGAGGAAGCGCATGACCACTGGGCCAAAACATGGAGACATAGGGGTTGATTTACTAAAGGCAAATCCACTTTGCACTACAAGTGCACTTAAAAGTGCAGTCGCTGTAGATCTGGGGGGGGAAGATCTGAAATAAGGGGAAGCTCTGCTGATTTTATTATCCAATCATGTACAAGCAAAAATGCTGTTTTTTAATTTTCCTTGCGTATACCCCTCAGATCTACAGGGACTGCACTTCCAAGTGCACTTGTAGTGCAAAGTGGATTTGCCCTTAGTAAATAAACCCCATAGAGTCCATAAACCACCAACACCTGGGCAATGCATTGAGGCTACAAAAAAAAGTATCTAAACAACAGGTACACCTACTGTTACCAATGGGTTCTGTCAAGTGATAGCTAAGAATACAACCATACAAAAGAAGTGTACAGAATTTCAACATTTCAGAGATCATTAACAACAGAGACATAAAAGACAGTAAAAAAAGTGTGTTCCGCAGTTGAAACAAATATAACAGCTGTTGTTAGCAATAACAGCCCATTATAAAATGAAGCATAGCAAACATGATAAGAAATTTATAAGTACAGTGCCTTGAAAAAGTATTCATACCCCTTGAAATGTTCCACGTTTTGTCTTGTTACAACCAAAAACGTAAATGTATTTTATTGGGATTTTATGTGATAGACCAACACAAAGTGGCACATAATTGTGAAGTGGGAGGAAAATGATATAGAGTTTTTACTTGTTTTTTACAACTAAATATGTGAAAAGTGTGGCGTGTATTTGTATTCAGCCTCCTTCACTCTGATACCCCTAACTAAAATCTAATGGGACCAATTGCCTTCAGAAGTCACCAAATTAGTAAATAGAGTCCACCTGTGTGTAATTTAATCTCAGCTGTTCTGTGAAGCCCTCAGAGTTTTTTTAGAGAACCTTAGTAAACAAACAGCATCATGAAGGCCAAGGAACACACCAGACAGGTCAGGGATAAAGTTGTGAAGAAGTTTAAAGCAGGGTTAGGTTATAGAAAAAATATCCCAAGCTTTGAACATCCCATGGAGCACGGTTCAATCCATCATCCGAAAATGGAAAGAGTATGGCACAACTGCATACCTACCAAGACATGGCCGTCCACCTAAACTGACAGGCTGAGAAAGAAGAGCATTCATCAGAGAAGCAGCCAAGAGGCCCATGGTAACTCTGGAGGAGATGCAGAGATCCACAGCTCAGGTGGGAGAATCTGTCCACTATTATTCGTGCACTGCACAAATCTGGCCTTCAAGGAAGAGTGGCAAGAAGAAAGCCATTGTTGAAAGAAAGAGATAAGAAAACCTGTTTGCAGGTTGTGAGAAGCCATGTGGGGGACACAGCAAACATTTTGGAAGAAGGTACTCTGGTCACATGAGACCACCATCAAACTTTTTGGCCTAAAAGCAAAATGCTGTTTGGCAGAAAACTAACACTGCACATCACCCTGAACACACTATCCCCACTGTGAAACATGGTAGTGGCAGCATCATGTTGTGGGGATGCTTTTTTTCAGCAGGGACAGGGAAGCTGGTCAGAGTTGATGGATGGAGTCAAATACAGGACAAACAGAAAACCTAATAGTGTTTGCACTTACAGAACATATACAGGAATGTACTGTATATTGAAGATATTGTGTGAAATGTTTATTTCTTACTTTTCAACAACCACAGTAAAAAATGTTTAATATTTAACTTGGGCTCGTCTAAAGTTACTTGAGGACAGACTTAAAGGGGTGCAATGGATGTGTGGCGTACCACAAAGAACAGGGCTTAGGAAGGGGACATAAAAGTTAGAGAAGATACAGCACAAATGTCGAACATGCAGTAAAGCTATTTGGAGGAGGCTATTTTGCTAATCGCGACTGTTCTAAAGTTGCGTGCATAAGTACCCAGCCAGTCAGGAAGCAGTGACTTGGCAAAACTGATGAAGGCCCTGGTACTGAAGGAGCTTTTGTGCTTAGGCTCCTTCCCTTGCGATCAAAACTCCAATATTGGAGCCAATATTGCGGCACAAGATGTCCTACGGACCCAGCCAGTTAGGGAAGATGGACTGGGGCCTCGGGAGAACAGTAAGCATGGATGATGTCAAAGTACAGCTTCCTAGTATTCAAGTTAAATGCTTTTGCTTGATCCCTGCCTGCCATATTTGCTACTCGACCACGGCTTGCTCACCTCCTGGTGGGGTGATCCGGAGGACCACGACCTGGTACTAACATGCAGCAAAACCCATCTTCGCCATCAGGAGCTCTGGTGAACACAGCGGCTAGTGCTTAGACCAGTGTTTCTCAACTCCAGTCCTCAAGGCGCCCCAACAGGTCAAGTTTTCAGGCTTTTCATTATTTTGCACAGGTGATTTGATCAGTTTCACTGCCTTAGTAATTACCACAGCCGTTTCATGAGGGAAATCCTGAAAACATGACCTGTTGGGGCGCCTTGAGGACTGGAGTTGAGAAACACTGGCTTAGACTCTGCACGTCATGTGAGCCTGTGTCATTGCCAGGGTGACCTGCTTCTGAACTTATCTAGCTGGTTGGTGGGAGCCCCTCTACTGCCATAGCTACTGGTCTTCAAGCCTGACTGTGATAGTTATCCATAGTGCATAGAGTGTAATGAGGAACTGATATTTGGAGTGAACAATGTAAAAGTATAGAAGTTGGGCCACAGATTCCAAGGAGTAAATTATATACTTTGGAGAAACATTGCTTTTAGATTGGAGTCTTGCGTTAAACGCCAGTCTTGTGGTATACGGCAGGCTCAGCCTGCCTTTTGGAGGCACTAGCGAGTGCTTTCTCTGGGTCCCCACATGGGCGCAGTAGGTCTCGCCTATAGGCTTTTTAGCTGGACTACATTCTCTTACCATATACTATGAATTCCCCACTTATACTCTAATATGTGTGGGCAAGGCTCAGAGTGAGGGCAATGGTTGGACCAATAAACACACTGGCTTGCAGGTCCAGGGGCTTTTAGATGATGGCGATATTGGCCATTTGGTCAGTACAGGGATTTATCTAGCAGGACAGCTGGGTTCATAAGAATGCTAGGATAAAAATTGGAGTCATTCAGCTGATAAAATTGTCTTCCTGACCTGATTTTAATCCAAAAATGGCACATTTGCCTGTATTGTTCCTTTGACATGATTAGGAATTGCTCCATGACCCCATAGTAAAGCGATCGTCCTGAAAACGTTTCCTTTGATTAAAAGTAGCACAGGAACACGTTGTATAAATTCCGACTTTATCCCAAGTCTGCCACGCTAGACAGACAGCGGGCGCGTTACGTTCGGTTCTAAAAATGCACATAAAAAACACATTTCATGTGAAATAAAAGTCACCCAACATACTTTATTAATTTCATGGGGAATATTTGCTATGATATTGAGCAGTTATCTAAAGTCAGTGTTTTTATGGTGCTTTAATAGCAGATTCAGTGTCAAATTGCCCTTTTCTCAGCGGGGAATGCTAAGCCCATCTATATTACACTTCCAGAGCACTCAGGAGCTGGAATTGGGAGATAGAACGCTTTTCTTTGAAGTTCGAATTTTGTCTACACTCTGGAATCAAATCAACTTCCAGTCGACTGCGTAGTCAAACGCCACCGTCACTCGGGGACCTCGGCTAAAAATATTGCATGATATCGCTAATTAAGACTGTGCTCTATCCACCACAGTTTGCAAGACGTGATTTTAATCTTTTTTTTTTTTTCTTGCTCACTTATCAGGGATACAGGCTTGTATGACTTATTAACATTGAAACTGACTATAAACAGGGATAAATCGTAGCTGAGCTAAACGGCAAACTCGGCCTGGAAGATTAGAAAGCTATATGTCAGTTTTTTCTGTGTTTTACTTGTATCAAACATGTTGCGGAGATCGTGTCTGGTCTGCTCCCACCAGGGCATCTCCTGCTCTGTTTAATGAGAGGCGACGGTCTTTCAAAAGTTTTGTTTTTAAGGTGGAACTATGAGCAAAATAAAAGCTCTGGAGCAACTGCACTTGCAGAGGGCAACTGCACTTTGCAAAATGCACAGTCTGTTTACCTTTAGTAAATCCACTCTTATGCCTTTTTCCCGGTGACCACTGCCTGTGGGTCTGAAAGTGATGAGAAATCCAAATTTCAGATGTCTCACCAGAACAGGAATTGATAGGAAATTTTATATATTGAGTGAGGTTTGAAAAAAATGCTCCTTTACCCTTTTTAGAGAAAAAAAAAACATAAGGCGTTTAATTGAAATAATACATTAAAAAAGTACACTTAAATCTGAATTCAAGTTTTCCTGTCACTCATGTACAGGCTCCTCTCCTGTATGAAATTTCTACTCTGATTTCACTGCACACTGCGACCTTCTCACAGTGTGCATAAGAAGATGCAGCAAGTCAGATAGAGCTCACCTCATTCCCTG
Source organism: Rana muscosa (assembly GCA_029206835.1). NCBI lineage: Eukaryota > Metazoa > Chordata > Amphibia > Anura > Ranidae > Rana > Rana muscosa. The sequence goes on along the minus strand of CM055127.1, from coordinate 440,538,559 downwards.
CTTGGAGGCAGTCCAGCATCATCTAGTCCTTTCCTCCCCAGCCTGGCTGTCCCTGGCCCACCCTTTTCGTTCATGGAATTTCAGGACTTTTAACCATGGAGGCTTAGCATCACGCAAAATCCTTTATTGTATTAAAGTGGATGTAAACCCACATTTTTTTTCATTTTTTTTTGTTGTCACAATGTAGAGTATAAGATTTCCTATGATTTGTGCCAGGTCTTGCCACAAAGAGTTAATCCAGCTCTGAGCAATCCTCTTTTATTGTTCAGTGAGATAAAACGGACAAACAGAGAAACCCCTTTGTCCGTTCCGTCCCCTTGCTTTGAGTGACAGGTTATTTACATATCTCGTGCACTAGCTTTAGACCCCCACTCCTTTTCTGAAGTCATGTGGTTACTTTTCTGGATTTTGACTGGATGTTAGTGATCATAGCAGAAGGAATACACAGGAGAAAATGCATGTTGACAAGGGGAGTGTAGAGGTGGGCGGGGAGTCTACTGACATCACGACTCCACCCACTGAGCTCCAGACAACAGATCCACCCACAGAATCTGCAGTTTTTCAGGTCTCATAACAGACAGAGGGGAGACATTTGACAGGTAAGGATACATGCAGGAGGCATCTATATCCTTATAGATCAGCACTATGGCAGTAGTTTAGAAAGGATGAGAGCGGGTTTACATCCACTTTAACCACTTCAGCCCCGGACCATTTGTCAGCTTAAAGACCAGAGATCTTTTTACAATTTGGAACTGCGCTGCTTTAACTGGTAATTGCGCGGTCATGCAATGTTGTACCCAAACGAAATTTGCGTCCTTTTTTTCCCACAATTAGAGAATTCTTTTGATGGTATTTGATTGCCTCTGCGATTTTTATTTTTTGCGATATAAATAAACGGAAAAAGACCGAAAATTTAGAAAAAAAATGATATTTTCTACTTTTTGTTATAAGAAAAATCGAATAAACGAAATTTTAGTCATACATTTAGGCCAAAATGTATTCAGCCACATGTCTTTTGTAAAAAAAAAGGTCAATAAGCGTATATTTATTAATTTGCGCAAAAGTTATAGCGTCTACAAACTAGGGTACATTTTCTGGAACTTACACAGCTTTTAGTTTAAGACTGCCTATCTCAATTCTTGAGGTGCTAAAATGGCAGGGCAGTACAAAACCGCCCCAAATTACCCCATTTTGGAAAGTAGACACCCCAAGGAAATTGCTAAGAGGCATGTTGAGCCCATTGAATATTTAAATATTTTGTCCCAAGTGATTGAATAATGACAAAACAAAAAAAAAGTTTTACAAAAAGTTGTCACTAAATGATATATTGCTCACACATGCCATGGTTTATGTGAAATTACACCCCAAAATACATTTTGATGCTTCTCCTGAGTACGGGGATACCACATGTGTGGGACTTTTTGGGAGCCTAGCCGTGTACGGGACCCCAAAAACCAAGCACCGCCTTCAGGATTTCTAAGGGCGCAAATTTTTGATTTCATTCCTCACTACCTATCACAGTTTTGAAGGCCATAAGATGCCAAAATAGCACAAACCCCCCCCCCCAAATTACCCAATTTTGGAAAGTAGACACCCCAAGCTATTTGCTGAGAGGCATGTTGAGTCCATGGAATATTTTATATTTTGCCACAAGTTGCGGAAAAATTACAAACTTTTTTTTTTTTTGCACAAAGTTGTCACCAAATGATATATTGCTCACACATGCCATGGGCATGTGTGGAATTGCACCCCAAAATGCATTCTGCTGCTTCTCCCGAGTACGGGGATACCACATGTGTGGGACTTTTTGGGAGCCTAGCCGCGTACGGGGCCTCGAAATCCGAGCACTGCCTTCAGGATTTCTAAGGACGTAAATTTTTGATTTCACTCCTGACTACCTATCACAGTTTCAAAGGCCATAAAATGGCAAAATAGCACAAACCCCCCCCCCCCAAATTACCCCATTTTGGAAAGTAGACACCCCAAGCTATTTGCTGAAAGGTATGGTGAGTATTTTACAGCTCTCATTTGTTTTTGAAAATGAAGAAAGAAAATAAAACATTTTTTTTTCTTTTTTTACATTTTCAAAACTTTGTGACAAAAAGCGAGATCTGCAAAATACTCACCATACCTCTCAGCAAATAGCTTGGGGTGTCTACTTTCCAAAATGGGGTCATTTTTTTCCTTCAGAAATGACACTTTGTACAGGGACAGTTCTAAAGATGGGAAACAAGCGCTACTTTACAGGCATACTATACGCACCCCCCCCCCCCCCCCGGTACGAAATTTAAAGGAATATTTCACTTTTATTGTTTCACTTTAAGCATTATTAAAATCGCTGCTCCCGAAAAAACTTCAGTTTTTAAAACTTTTTTTTGCATTGATACATGTCCCCTGGGGCAGGACCCGGGTCCCCAAACACTTTTTATGACAATAACTTGCATATAAGCCTTTAAAATGAGCACTTTAGATTTTTCATGTTCGAGTCCCATAGACTTTAACGGTGTTCGGATGTTCGAACTAATTTATTGCCTGTTCGCATGTTCTGATGCGAACCGAACTGGGGGGTGGTCGGCTCATCCCTATTCACAGGCAGAAGAAGCTTCTCATTCACCAGGAGTGATCGCGAGGGGGTGGCCATGAATTAATGGCCGCCCCCCTCATCACGGATCGCTCCTGAACTGATGCTGACCGCCGCGGGCACTGGGGGGGGGCGAATCGGACCCCCCACCCACTGGAAGGCAGGGACGTATATATACCTGTCCATGCCTGTCCATGCCATTCTGTCAACGTATATCGTCGTGCGGCGGTAGGCAAGTGGTTAAGAGAGGCATGGAACGCAGATAGAGAGATATAATTTTGCCCCTGTACAAATTATTAGTAAGACCTCATCTGGAATATGCAGTTCAGTTTTGGGCACCAGTTCCCAAAAAGGATATCAGGGAACTGGAGAAAGTGCAGAGATGGGTAACCAAACTGATAAGAGGCATGGAGGAGCTTAGCTATGAGGAAAGATTAGAGGAACTGAATTTATTCACTCTTCGGAGAAAGAAAAAGGGGGGATATGATCAATATGTACAAATACATAGGTGGTCCATATAGTGAACTTGGTGTTGAGTTTTTCAATTTAAGGTCATCACAGAGGACAAGGGGGCACTCTGTGCGTCTAGAGGAAAAAAGATTTCATCTCCAAATACGGAAAGGCAATAAGAGCTGTGAAAATGTGGAATAGACTCCCTCAAGAGCTGGTTCTGGCTAGCTCAGTAGATTGTTTTTAGATTCTTTCCTAGGTACACATAATATAACTGGATACTAACATTTATAGGAACAAGTTGATCCAGGGAATATCCAATTGCCTCTTGGGGGATCAGGAAGGAGTTTTTTTCAATGCTGGAGCAAATTGGATCATACTTTATTTGGGCTTTTTTGCCTTCCTCTGAATCAATTGTGGGCATATGATTGTATATACCGTATTTATCGACGTATAACGCGCACCTTAATTTTGTGAGGGAAGATTCAGGAAAAAAAAGTACATTTTAAATAAATAACTTTGAAGCAAAGTAAGGGTCAGTGCCCATCAATGCAGCCTTTTCAGTGCCCATCTGCAGCCTCTCCATTGCCCATCATTGCAGCCTGATCTGTGCCCATATGCAGCCTCACCATTGCCCATCATTGCAGCATGATCTGTGCCCATATGCAGCCTCACAAGTGCCCATCATTGCAGCATGATCCATGCTCATATGCAGCCTCACCACTGCCCATCATTGCAGCCTTATCTGTGCCCATATGCAGCCTCACTATTGCCCATCATTGCAGCCTGATCTGTGCCCATATGCAGCCTCGCCATTGCCCATCATTGCAGCATGATCTGTGCCCATATGCAGCCTCACCATTGCCCATCATTGCAGCATGATCTGTGCCCATTTGCAGCCTCACCATTGCCCATCATTGCAGCCTGATCTGTGCCCATATGCAGCCTCACCATTGCCCATCATTGCAGCCTTATCTCTGCCCATATGCAGCCTCACCATTGCCCATCATTGCAGCCTTATCTGTGCCCATATGCAGCCTCACCATGGCCCATCGTTGCAGCCTTATCTGTGCCCATATGCAGCCTCACAAGTGCCCATCATTGCAGCCTTATCTGTGCCCATATGCAGCCTCACCATTGCCCATCATTTCAGCCTGATCTGTGCCCATATGCAGCCTCCCCATTGCCCATAATTGCAGCCTGATCTGTGCCCATATGCAGCCTCACCATTGCCCATCATTGCAGCCTGATCTGTGCCCATAAGCAGCCTTGCCATTGCCCATCATTGCAGCCTGATTTGTGCCAGATTACACAGAGGGATCTCCTGTGTACTCAGCGCTCGCAGTCACACACAGTCCTGCCTCCTTGGCCACCTCTTATGATAGACAGAACACTGGCCCAATGCCAGGACATGTGACGTCTATCCTAAGAGCCGTCCAGAAGGCGTGACTGTGTGTGACTGCGAGCGCCGGGTACACAGGAGATTCCAGCTTTGTGTAATGCAGCATGCCCACCCCCCCTTCCACTCTGAGGCAGCCAGGTACAATATCAGCGTATAACATGCACACACGATTTGTCCCCTATTTTCAGGGGGGAAAAGTGTGTGTTACGTGCCGATAAATACGGTATATATTTTTTCCCTTTTAGTGGTTGAACTGGATGGACTTGTCTTTTTTCAACCAGAATAACTACAGTAACTATGTAATGTATTGGCTTCGCTTAGGGCAGTCGCTATGTAAATGCAACCTGCCTAGGCTTTTCCTCCAGATTGATCAAAGCATATTTAACCACTTGCTGACCGCGCTATAGCCGAGTGATGGCTAAAGCACCGCCGGCTAGTTCTGGGAGGGGCACAGGCGGCATGCTCTGTGATCGCAGTGTCCTCTGGACACTGCTGATCATAGATTGACTTAAAGAGCCAGTCAGCGGCACTTTACCATGTGATCTGCTCTGTCCAGTCACCGCTGATCACGTATGTAAACAGAAGTCGGTTATCGGCATTCCTTTCCTCACGCTGACAGCGTGAGGAGAGGAAAAAAGTGCTGATAACTGTCTTGTGTAAAAGGGACATGTACACTGATAATCAGGGCACTAATTATCAGTGTCTTGTTTATTAGTGCAGTCCCAACAGTGCCCACCAGTGCTGCCAATCTGTGCCTACCAGTGCTTCCAATTTGTGCCCACCAGTGCTGCCAACTTGTGCCCACCAGTGCTGCCAATTTGTGCCCACCAGTGCTTCCTCATCAGTGTCACTCATAATTACCGCCTATTAGTACCCATAAGTGCCACCTATCAGTGCAGCCTCATCAGTGCTCATCAAAGCCCATCAGTGCCGCCTCATCAGCGACGGAGAAAAATTACCTGTTTGCAAAATTTTATAACAATCTATGAAAACCTTTTTTTTTTTTTTTTTTTATTTCAATCTTTATTCGTTTATTTAGCAAAAAAATAAGAAACCCAGTGGTGATTAAATCCCACCAAAAGAAAGCTCTATTTGTGGAAAAAAATTATAAAGAATTCATCTGAGTACAGTGTTGCATGACTGTGCAATTTTCATTCAAAGTGTGACAGCGCTAAAAGCTGAAAATTGGCCTGGGCAGGAAGGGGGTAAAAGTGCCCAGTAGGCAAGTGGTTAATATTTGCATAATCCCACCCAGAGCCAGACAACTGCTTGCATCAGGGCTGAGGGCTTTTGAGAAGAGTACTGAGGCAAGGTACTGTGATATTTTCAGGAAGCCATGTACAGCACCCTGCTGGCCCCTCCCACCAGCCATGATCTGTCTGCATTACATAGAGAGGCACAGAGATCTAGCGATGACATCATTGGGCTTATAATGGGGTATGTAATGAAAATTGAAAAGCCTAAAAAAATCATTAGCATTATATGGGGAGGGACAGGGAAGGCAAACTACTTTGACTCCAGTCTTCACTTTCTTGTAGAGGTGCAGCCAACACTGGAACCTTCAGCATCCAACACTTCATGGGGTGTTAGATTCCAGTGTCCCCCTTCCCCCACGTGCACACACACCAAACCTAGCCTAGTGTAACTAGTGCATACCTCCCAACTGTCCCTGATTTGGAAGTTGGAACAATGTCCATCTGTCCCTCATTTGTCCGTCATTTTGGTCTGATCTATATAGATGTATATAAAATGCACTTTTTATATTTCAAAAAGTGTTTCCCAGTGCTAAACCTTTCATCCAAAATCTAAATTGCTGCATTTGTAAACTTCAAAAGCCAATATAAAGGAAAATTAAAGCGCTTGTGGTTTTAAGTAATATTTTTTTTGTATAATTGTCCTTTAAGGGAGCGTGGCAAGGGGTGTGTCCTATGCCTACATACATTTGCTAATAGGGGTCCCTCGCTCCCATCTCAAAAAGTTGGGAGGTATGTACTAGTGTGTCCCTGCGACTTTGAATCTATCAGCGGCCCTAGTTCTGTAAGAGCCCTTTCACAGTGAGGCGGTGTGGGCAGTAGCGGTAAAGCCACGCTAGTTTTAGCGGCGATTTACCACTGTTATAGCAGCACTTTTTTTGGCCGCTAGCGGGGCACCTTTAACCCCCGCTGGCAGCTGAGGAAAGGGTTAAAAGCACCTGTGTTGCGGTACTGCCGAAACGCTTTGCAGGTGCTTCCGCAGCACTGTCCATTCATTTTAATGGGCAGGGGCAGTTTAGGAGCAGTTTAGAAACCGCTCCCGCACCGCCCCAAAATGCGGCTTGCAGGACTTTCCCCGGATTGAGGACACTGTCCCCGGACCAAGTCTGTAGTCGGTTTTGTCCCCGGATTGGATTTGAACAGGGGCTGGGGCAATTTCAAAGACAGTCAGTGCAGAATAAAAAAAAAAAAATCTGAATTACACACCCCCGCTCTGCCGGTCCTACTTGCTTAGGGGGGTGTATTTTTCCCATTATCTGTGCCCCTTTCTGATGATCATGTGCTGGTCGGAGTGGAGGGAATATTTCTTCAGTTTCGGGTGAATGCCCATTCAGCTCCGCTTGCATGTTCTTCTGCCTTGGCTCAAGTCCCGGCCAGCCGCCTGCCTGCTTATCTCCTTGTCTTCCCTGGTGGAGTGATCTTCCTCCGCTCCCCACCCAGTAGTAGCCGGGGGGCCCGGAGAGTGAGACTTGACAAGGCTGTGAGCCGGGCGGTGGCAGCAACGGGCAGAGAGTCGCTGATTGCCGCCATTACTAGTAAAAAAAAAATATGTCCCCGGATTTAATTTAAAAAATCTGGTCACCTTAGCTTAAGAGGTGCTTTTCAGGCATTTTACAGGTGCTATTTTTAGCGCTAAAACGCATGAAAAGCGCCCCAGTGTGAAAGGGGTCTTAGAGAGTGATGAATGGAACGATCGGGATAGATTTACTAAAGGCAAATAGACTGTGAACTTTGCAATTGCAGTTGCTCCAGAGCTTAGTAAATGAGATGAAACTTCACTTTGAAAAGAACATCCAATCACATGCAAAGAATGCACATGAACAGTCTGTTAGTAAATCAACCCCAATTGAGTTGCTAAAGATAAATAAAATATAATGAATGTATTTCTAAAGTTGAATGTTGTTAAAGCTCATATATTATGCCAGTGTCTTTTCAAGGCATTTCTTTCGCAGAGTCCCTTTGAGGTCTACATCCACCACCACCCCACCTTTCCGAATTCTTTGGTGGTAACGCAGACACCTTCCCCCCAATCTTATCGTCACATCGGCACCATGCAGCATGAATGTGACACCTGTTGGAATCAGCCGTCTTCCCAGCACAAAGCTCGCCGAGAGTGGCACTTCAGACAGAATTTGGTAAATTAAGCCATTGACCTGCAATTGTGATTAATACAAAACAAGGTGCCCCTTTCTTTTCCCAGTAATGAATACGCTTCAAACAGCAAGGGAAGCAGAGCGCTGTTTGATGCTGATGACATTGAAAATTTAGAAGAGAAATTCCATCATTTTTCATTTGTATGCAAATTGCCCTGTTCCAGAAATTAACCCCCGATCCTCAGTGTCAGCTCTCATCTGAAGGAATTCTCCTTGTCCTGCCTTCCCAGCACTTGTGTTGTTATCTGGGGTCAGTAGGGTTTCCCTCTGTGTAAATAAAGAACAAGGAGGGAGAAGAAAAAGAGAAGGGATGAAAAAAAAAAAAAAGGTTTAAAACACCAGATTATTTTCCTGTCAATCTGATAAAAATCTAAGTGTCTCTTACAATGGTCTTAATATGTCCAGATAGGGAAGATTACAAATACTATTAGTTGTATGGCCTATAAAATAGTTTAACCACTTCAGCCCCAGAAGGATTTACCCCCTTATCCACTTGACGTCCGCGCTATAGCCAAATGACAGGTACAGCGAGGACCTGAATTTCCAGGAGGCCGTCAATAGACGTCCTTCCCTTTGCATGCGCCCTGCGTGCCCCCTGCAGGGCGCACGCTGTGATCACGGAGTCACTGAGACTCAGGTCAGCCCCTTACCACGTGATCAGCTGTCAGTCAATGACAGCTGATCACGTGATGTAAACAAAGCTCGGTAATCGTTTTTTTTTCTCCTTGCGCTGACCGCGTGAGGAGAAAAAAAAGCCAATCACCGGCTTTTATGTAAGGGACATCGGTCCCCAGTGGAAGAGGCACATCCGCCTCATCAGTGCCCACCAGTACCGCCTGCCAGTGCCCCCTGCCAGTGTCTACCAGTGCAATAAAGTGCCACCTATCAATGCCTACGAGTGCCACCTATCAATGCCAACCAGTGGTGCCAATCAGTGCCTCATCAGTGCCACCTAGCAGGGCTGCCTATCAGTCTCACCTACCAGTGCTGATCAGTGCCCATCCTCCACCCATCAGTGCACATCACTGCCAGCTATCAGTGCCAGCTATCAGTGCCACCTATTAGTGCCAATTCTCAGTGCCCACCATTGCCATCTATCAATGCCCTTCAGTGCCACCCATCAGTGCCACCTCTCAGTGCCACCTCTCAGTGCCACCTCTCAGTGTCACCTCTCAGTGTCACCTCTCAGTGCCCACCAATGCCGCATCTCAGTGCCCACAAGTGCCCACCAGTGCCGCCTATCAGTGCCCACCAGTGCCGCCTTATCTGTGCCCATCAGAGCAGCCTATCGGTGCCCATCAGTGCAGCCTCATCAGCGTACATCAATGAAGGAGAAAAATTATCCGTTTGCAAAATTTTTGCAGAGGTGATCAAATACCATCAAAAGAAAGCTCTATTTGTGGGAAAAACATGATAAAATATGATAAATATTTGGGTTCAGCGTTGTATGACCGCGCAATTGTCATTCAAAGAGTGAGAGCGCTGAAAGCTTAAAATTTGTCTGGGCAGGAGGGGGGTTTAAGTGCCCAGTAAGCAAGTGGTTAATGACCGGGCCATTTTTTGCAATACGGTCGTGCGATGCTGTATCCAAATAAAATTGATGTCCGTTTTTTCCCACAAATAGAGCTTTCTTTTAGTGGTATTTGATCACCTCTGCAGGGTTTTTTTTGGGCTATATCCAAAAAAAGCGTAAATTTTGAAAAAAAAAATTTTTTTTACTTTTTAGTTATATTTTTATATTATATATAAATAAATATATTTTAGGGGGGCGATTAAGGGGTTAGATGTGTTCCCCCAGGGAGGTGTTTCTAACTGTCAGGGCAACGGACTGACTAGAGGAGGAGAGAGATCGCTGTTTCTGATCACTAGGAACAGCAGATCTCTCTCTCCCCCCCCCCTGTCACAACGGGGATGTTTGTTTACATTGACAGATCCCCGTTCTTGCTCTCTTTCCCGTGATCGCAGGTGGCCGGCTAACACTGAGTCTGCCGCACCCGCGGGCGAGCTCCTGCGGCATGTGGCGGGGTGCGCATGTGCGCCTGCAAAAGCTAGTGCACGGACCGACGTACCGGTACGTTGATTCACGCAGGGAAGCCAGCCTGCCGCAGTATATCTGCCGTGGCTGGTCGGGAACTGGTTAATCATGAGTGTTTACATTTATCTATAATTGTAGTTGTAAAGGGAATGGTAAAGTGAATGTAAAGGAATATTTTTTTATTTAAAAAAAAAAACAAAAAAAACTAAAATGTTATACTTACCAATAAATAATAATAAATAATATTTTTTTTACTATTTTGGGCCAGTTTTCCATTGATTATTAAAAAAAAAAATCAGTACTGTACATATGAATTAGCATTTACCACCAAATGAAAGCCCCATTTGTCCTGAAAAAAAAAAAAAAAAAAAACGGTATAATCCACCTGAATGCACAAAGTAGTTGTGATGATATGTACGCTTTTACTAAACACAGGTCAAATTTGCAAAATTGTACTCTTAGGTGTGAAGGGGTTAAGGCTCATGCACACTGCTGCTTCTAACGGTGTTTCAGTTTTTTTTTTTCCTGCCTCTAAACTCCCCTCTATGTTGGCCTAAGAGGTTGATTTACTAAAGGCAAATAGACTGTGCACTCTGCAAGTGCAGTTGCTCCAGAGCTTAGTAAATGAAGGAGAGCTCTGCTAACTTTCATCATCCAATCATGTGCAAGCACAAGTGCTTTTTTGTTATTTTCCTTGCACGCGATTGGGTATTCTTTGCAAAGTGCAGTGTTACCTCATTTACTAAGCTCTGGAGCCACTGCACTTTGCAAAGTGCACAGTTTAGTTGCCTTTAGTAAAGCAACCACTACGTGTTCATGCACACTATAGGCATCTTCAGGAGTTTAGAGACAGAAAAGAAATGCCCTCCAAAGTCACATTCTGAAGAGTAGTTTTTATGCTCAAGAAAATGCCTGAATGCTCATAAATGTGTGCAAACGCAGCAATTGGTGTTTTCAAGTGTACAATGATTATAGTGAAAAATGAGCAGAAGGGAATGTTTTGGGGGGGGGGGGGGAACATGTATAAAAGCAAATGCCCATTAACTCTCATAAACTATTGTGCAATACCAGCCACTATGAGCAATTTTAAGCTGCTTTTTCTGCCAGAGATTCTTTTTACAGTGATCCCCCCCCCCCTTCTTTTTTTAAGCAATTTCACACTAAGAAATTCATAGTTATTTTCTATGGAATTGATAACTTCTTATTTATTTTTACAATTGCAACGACTGCCATTTTATTCTCTAGGGTCTCTGCTAAAAAAATATATAATGTTTGGGGGGTTGTAAGTAATTTTCTAGCAAAAGATAGATTTTTTTTTTTTTTTTTTTACAACAAGAAAAAAGTCTGGTCAGGAAGTGGATATTCCTGGCGCCATTGTAAACAATAGAGTTTGGCAAAAAAAAATATAACCCAGTGCCCACAATGGGTTTCCAATCCTGGCTCAGACATAAAAAATTGCAACGACTGACATTTTATTCTCTAGGGTTTCTGCTAAAAAAAATATATAATGTTTGGGGGGTTCTAAGTAATTTTCTAGCAAAAAATACAGATTTTTTTTACAACAAGAAAAAAGTCTGGTCAGGAAGTGGATATTCCTGGCGCCATTGTAAACAATAGAGTTTGGCAAGAAAAAATATAACCCAGTGCCCACAATGGGTTTCCAATCCTGGCTCAGAAATAAAAAATTGCAACGACTGACATTTTATTCTCTAGGGTTTCTGCTAAAAAAAATATATAATGTTTGGGGGGTTCTAAGTAATTTTCTAGCAAAAAATACAGATTTTTTTTACAACAAGAAAAAAGTCTGGTCAGGAAGTGGATATTCCTGGCGCCATTGTAAACAATAGAGTTTGGCAAGAAAAAATATAACCCAGTGCCCACAATGGGTTTCCAATCCTGGCTCAGACATAAAAAATTGCAACGACTGACATTTTATTCTCTAGGGTTTCTGCTAAAAAAAATATATAATGTTTGGGGGGTTCTAAGTCATTTTCTAGCAAAAAATACCGTTTTTTTTTTACAACAAGAAAAAAGTCTGGTCGGGAAGTGGATATTCCTGGCGCCATTGTAAACGATAGAGTTTGGCAAGAAAAAATATAACCCAGTGCCCACAATGGTTTTCCAACCCTGGCTCAGATAGGGTGAAGATGATTTTACATCTATGGGTACACCAGCCTCTCGTTCACCCCTTTAGCTGGGATAAGAAAAAAGGAATTTCTGAATCAGAAGGCGGTTATAAAATGCACATCTCCCGGGCACCATGCTGAGCCTCGTACTAAAAGCTTACACACAGCCATTGACATGGTAAAGGCAGTTCTACCTCCTTAGGATTACGGCAGCCACTAATCACTTTCCTGGGTTTAAGGTGAACCCCGGGACAATACACAAATCCTATTTATTATGCTTTCACCTAAATCTTCCACTCATAGAAAGTCCTTTTTGTGGCAGTCACCTTAGACAAATGGAGTTATCTGCATCACAAGAGAGAGGAGGAGATAGAGGGAGCTGGTATTGATGCGGATTTAATTATGCTAATTTCGGCAGCTGTAAAGAGCTCACTTTTTATAGCGGCGCACAATGGGCCCAGTAAATACAGTACAGGTGTCCCTGGCCTGAAGTGGCTTCAATGTCTTAGAGAGAGAATTTACTATGTCAATGCTTTTTTAATCTTTTTATTAACCACCTGAAGTTAAAAAAAAAAAAAAAAGAGGAGGAGGGGAGGGTGTCAAGGGATAAAAGGAGGGCGGGGGGCTGTTCTCAGGTTTTAAAACGCATGTGACCTCCGAAAGCACAAAGGGGACCCATACGGTCACTCGGGGCAATGCCATAAAATGGAAATGAAGGGTAAATTAAGCACCTTAAATACTTGGCATTTTTTGTGAGCTTTTCTGGAAATAAATCACCTTTATGTTTTGTTATTTAGTGTGCTGGGCTATAGTGAAAAGCTGCCGTTGGCCCTTTGTAAAGGTTTTTTTTTTTTTATTGTTCGTATTGAAGCTGTGATCTATTTATTGCACATGGCATTGTTAAGAAGATGATGAAAGCGTGATATAATGTTATACACAAAGGATTGCTAAGCCTAAAATAAAAAAAAGTTACAAAATTTGAAACAGTTACTACAGACATTAAAGTGTATGTAAATGCTACATTTTTATTTAAAGTGATATTAAAGGTTCGATTTTATTTAAAAAAATAACAAACATATCATACTTACCTCCACTGTGCAGCTCGTTTTCAACAGAGTGGCCTCGCACGCCGTTTTTTGGGGTCCTCCGGAGGCTCTCTCGGCTCCTCCCCGCATCAGATAACCCCATCTGGGAAGCGCTCTCCCAAGGGGGTACCTTGCGGGAGCGCTCCAGAGTCCTGTATTCGGCGTCCATAGCCGCCGAATGCAGGACTCGGCCCCGCCCCCCGAGAGCCAATGGCTGCGCTGCTATCAATCTATCCAATGAAGAGCCGAGAACCCTGGGCAAAGATCCAGCGTGTTCTCAACGCTGGACATTCCAGGGCTCAGGTAAGTAAAGCGCGGGGGCTGGGGGGCCGGTAATTGTCAGATGTTTTTTCACCTTAATGCTGATTTTTCTATTTATTTTTTTCACTGAAGAATAAACGACACTTGTTTTCGTGCCTGTGTGCATAGGCACATTACAATTAATGGGCTGTATTTTAGCTCAATAAAAAATAAAGCTGTACTGAGCTTTTTAAAGGCCTCACACACACATAACAAATGCTGCTTATACAGGCATTTGGAGTTTTTTTCCTTCAGCCTGTAGAAGCAACTCTACAGTATGTTAGCCGGGAAGGGGGGGTGGGGTGGGTTTACTAAAACTAGAGAGTGCAAAAGTTGGTGTAGCTGTGCATGGGAGCCAATCAGCTTCTAACTTCAGCTTGTTTAACCTCCCTGGCGGTATGATTCTGTCTGGAATTATGTACCAAAAGCGGTACAATTATTTTGCATGGAAATTTGGTGTTATGTATTGTAGGTCTGCAATTCTTAGTAATTACTCACTTAAACCTGAGCAAACCAGAGTCTAGTAGACATCCCGGGTATGATAAAGTTTGAAACACAAAATCATAAATTATAATTAGAGTTGAGCGGACACCTGGATGTTCGGGTTCGACGGGTTTCGGCAGAACTTCGGAAAAAAGTTCAGGTTCGGGACCGAACTTTAACCCGAACCCCATTGAAGTCAATGGGGACCCGGACTTCTAAGGACTAAAAAGGCTCTAAAAAAGTAATGGAAAGGGCTAGAGGGCTGCAAATGGCAGCAAAATGTTGTTAAGAGCATGGCAAGTGCTCTGCAAACAAATGTGGATAGGGAAATAACTTAAAATAACATTAAAAAAATAAAAAAATAAAAAAATATGCTGGAGGCCCCCTTTTCAGCAGAAGAGGTACGGGAAGTCATTAAGAACCTCAGAAACTTAACGGCACAATGCCACACATATGGTGGGAATGCCCCAGAATACGCCCTTTCTGGAATAAATTATTCAATTTAATGGATAAGCTAGTGGGAAAATAAAATACTTTGAAATAAAAATGTAGCGGGGTGCTAAATTTAAGGGAAGTGTTTGAGTGGTAAATAGGCTCAAACACCCTAATTCTGTAGGATTCATGGACCATTTTGTCCTCGGGGGACAGTATTGGTGTGCAGTTCCCTGCGGCCTACAGGTGGCACTGCCATGGTAGGCTAGGGTTGAACCGCCGATACAGTGCTGTGCCTTTTGTGTCCCCTCTTGGCAGTAGTACAGCGGGGCGGGGAACCTGCTGTGCATGCCGGGAGAGCATATAAAAGGGGCAGACCTTTGGCCTGGGGGCTGATGTCCAGTGGGGTCCACGCCCAGGTGCCTTCGGCCTGGGTGCATGTGTTCCTGTTCCATCTCGGGTACCTTTAGCCCGGGGTGAGGTACTATCCTGGAGTTCCTGCTGCCCTGGGCATGGAGGCCTAGGTGCGGGAGTAAAGCCTGGAGTCCAGAGCCTTCGTCTGGAGTCCGCTAAGGGTCGAGGAGTCTTAGGGTGCCGCCTCGTGTAGGGGACCATGTTCCAGACTGCTGCATGATTTGGGGCTCAGACTGCTTGGCTGATTTGCAAGGGGGTGAGGTGAAAGACTGATGGACATGGGTTTCAGGTGCCAACTCTGATCTTTCATCAGAAGAGTGGGTGGGAGACAATGTGAAGGAACCCGAGGCACTGTCAGCAACCCAATCTACTATCGCCTGTACTTGTCCTGGCCTAAACATTCGTACAGCCTCATTAGGCGCGACAAAATACCGCCGCAGGCTCGGTCGCCTACTCGCACCTGAGGAAGGTGTTTCACTTGTGCGTGTATCTGGCACAGATCCACCACGTCCTCTCCCTGCAACAGGAGCTCCACCAGCAGCACCACGACCGGGGCCACCACGTCCCTTTGACCTTCTCCTCATATTTTCCAAATTTAGGATCTTGCCCTAAATGGGTGTTTTTGGAAGAGCACAACACACCCACAGTACGTAACCACTGAATCGCACAGCTACAGAACTGCAGAAAATGCTATTCAAAAAAAATGTTGTTTTTTTTAGTATAGCACAGTAGAAGAAAACTATATAGAAATTGTTTATTTCACACACCTCCACATATGTATAACACACTGAAAAATATTTTTTGTGGCCCTAAATGGCGTTTTTTGGAAGACCACAACACACCCACAGTACGTAACCGCTGAATCGCACAGCTACAGAACTGCAGAAAATGCTATCCAAAAATTTTTTTGTTTTTTTAGTATAGCACAGTAGAAGACAAATATATAGAAATGGTTTATTTCACACGCCTCCACATATGTATAACACACTGCAAAATATTTTTTGTGGCCCTAAATGGGTCTTTTTGCAAGCGTACATTAAAGTGCAAATTTTTTTATTTTTTTTTTGCCCTAAACGGGTCTTTTTTTGCACGAGCAAAATAAAATGCAATTTTTTTATTTTTTTTTGCCCTTAATGGGTCTTTTGGAAAAGAGCACAATAAAGTGCCTTTTTTTTTGCCCTAAATGGATCTTTTTCCAAGAGCAGAATACACCCACAGTATGGAAACGGTGCATCTCTCAACGTAATATATGCAGTGCTGGTGCACTGAGCTTGCAGATAAAAGGTAGATTTTCTCTGACACTGGGCTCATGGCAGTGTAAAAAGACTGCACTGCAACACAAACAGGTAAACCTATGCAGATCGCTGAGTTATATCTCTGAATCTGGACTCCTATTCCTTTATAATATATCTCTCTCCCTAAAAGCACCAACAGGAACCTGGCCCTACACTACACTATCTCTCTATCTTTTCCCTCAGATTCCAGAATCAGGACTAACTCATGTATTTTTCAATCTCTCCCTAAAAGCAGCAGCAGCAGACAAGATCCTCTCCCTATCTATTCTGAAGCAGAGTGACGTGCTGTGTGCCTCTAGCTTATATAGAAGCTGGGTCACGTGTTGCACTGACCAATCACAGCCATGCCATTAGTAGGCATGGCTATGATGGCTTCTAAGGGCACACCAGCTAATCAAAAGGTGATTGGCTGGCCCCTGAAGCATTTCTAACTGCGTAATTAGATTGCCGAACCCGAACCCGGACTTTTGCGCAAAGTCCGGGTTCGGGTTCGGGAAAAAGCTAAAGTTCGGTACGGACCCGAACTTTACAGTTCGGGTTCGCTCAACCCTAATTATAATATAATAAATAACTATAAATAATTATAACAAATAGTAATGTAATTATAATAAAAATTATTCAATAATGTAATCAAATCAAAAACACTGAAATTTGCTCAGTTGCAGAATTGTCGCTGTCATTAGATTTTTTGTTTGATGATGAATTTCCCCACAAATCGCTATCGCTCAATTCTGCGAGTGATTGTACTTTATTATCGCTGTTTTTTAGCTGGTCTAAAATCACTTTTGACATAAAGGGAAACTTTTTGGTTGCTATGGACAATCACCTGTTTCCAGGCAGAAAGAAAAGTTTTTATTATATAAAAGTGCAGGCAGTACACTGGACAAACCACTAGGGACAAGGGGGATGTGTAATTATTACATACAGTACTGTAATCAGTAAGATTACAGTATACTGTATGTATACTATTTGTTTACTTTTTTGAATTTGGCGCCGAACCCCGCCCCCGTGCGCCGCAATGTCGCAGGGAACTGAGCTCGGCACTCGGCAGTGAGGATCGAGCGAGACACGGCTCGCTGACACTGCGGGAGGACATCACAGGATCCAGGGAACAAGGTAAGTTACTTCCCCTGGATACTGCGATGCAGCCCGAGTCTGGCTCGGGGTTACCGCTCTTAGTATTGAAAACTCACCCCGAGCCCGACTCGGGATTACCGCTAGGGAGGTTAATGATGCTTTGACAAAAACAAAAACTGGAAGCTGATTGGTTTCTATGCAGAGCTGCACCTGATTTTGACCCCCCCCCCCCTTCAACCCCACCCCTGTAAACACACATCCCTGTTCTGTGAGGTGAGACAGATCGTGAGTTCCTACTAGCTAGGAACCACAATCTGTAATTTGCTCTAGGTCAGTCCCATCCCCTCTACAGTTATAACACACAGAAGGGAACACAATTAACCCCTTGATCACCCCCTAGTGTTAACCCCTTCCCTGCCAGTGACATTTTTACAGTAATCAGTGCATTTTTAGCGTCTACAAAATAGGGGATATATTTATGGCATTTTTATTATTATTTTAATTTTTTACTAGTAATGTTGGCGATCTGTGATTTTTAGCGGGACTGCGACAATGCAGTGTACAGATTGGACACATTTTTGGGACCAGTGTCATTTATACAGCGATTAGTGCTAAAAAAAATGCACTGATTACAGTATAAATGTCACTGGCAGGGAAGAGGTTAACACTAGGGGGCGATCAAGGGGTTAAATGTGTTCCCTGGGAGGTGTTTTTAACTGTGGGGGGAGTGTAGTGACTAAAGGAGGAGAGAGATCGCTGTTCCTAATTACTAGGAACAGCAGATCTCTCTCTACTCCCCTGTCAGAATGGGCATCTGTTTGTTTACATTGACAGTTCCTCGTTCTAGCTCTCTGTGGAGTGATCGCGGGTGGCCGGTGGACATCTTGGCCGCTGGCCACGTGCATCGGCTCTGACGTTGCGCCCCCTAGAGCTCTTAAAGCGGCTGATGTACAATGACGGCGATTCACCCAGGAGAGCCAATCAGCTGCAGTACAACTGCGGCGGTTGGTCTTAAAGCGGTTAGACATGTGCAAAAGGAAAAAATTTGTTTTGTTTCGTTTTAATTTGTTAATTAATTAATTTCTTTTAGTTAGATTCGTTAAATTTGTTAAATTCGTTTTCGGATTTCGTTTTGTTTTCGACCGAATTCGAAAATCGGTCGCATTCGAAAATATTTCAACCGAATTCGAAAATATTTCTACCGGATTCGAAATTATTTCAACATGATTCGAAATTATTTCAACCGCATTTGAAACTATTTCAACCGGATTCGAAAATATTTTGCGACCCGACTTTGGGTCCACGTATCTCAGGGTCACTTAGTAATAGAAACCCAAAATTTGGAGATGTTGTAGTGCTAGTTCTACTGTGTTTGCATACCAAATTTGGGGTTTCTAGCTAAAAGTGGCCCCGAGATATGTGGCCCCAAAATCGGGTCGCAAAATGTCATTCTCTGCTCCAGTAAAGTGCTTGACATTTTGCGACCCGATTTTGGGTCCACGTATCTCGGGGTCACTTAGTGATAGAAACCCCAAATTTGGTATGCAAACACAGGAGAACTAGCACTACAACATCCCCAAATTTGGGGTTTCTATCGCCAACTAACCCCGAGATACGTGGACCCAAATTCGGGTCGCAAAATATTTTTGAATCCGGTTGAAATAGTTTCAAATGCGGTTGAAATAGTTTTAAATGCGGTTGAAATAATTTCGAATCATGTTGATACTATTTAAAGCAGATTCGAAAATATTTTGCGACCCGACTTTGAAAAAAAAATTAAATTGATTCTAACAGTCTGCAGGAGATCTGCAAAAAAAAAGAAGTGAAATGGCTGTTAATAGTCTACAGGAGATCTGCTAAAAAAATAAAATAAATCCTAATAGTCTGCAGGAGATCTTATGTAAAAAATAGTAATCTGCAAAAAAAATTAAACATGAAATAGATAGTATCTATATTCTATTCTATTGTTTTTCTCTATTTCTATTCTAATCTATTCTATCCAAAGTTAAAATTAATTAATTACATTTTTTTTAATTCCTACTGTTCGAAATTAAAATGTATTCTATTCGAAATTCGAATTTCATAAGATGGTTGCATATTCTTTCTATTTTATTCTATTAAATTATATTTTTTTTCTATTCTGTTCTAATCTTTTCTATTTGAATTATAAATTTGAAAGATGGTTAGTTACTTACTTATATACATCTGTCACATAAAAAAAAGATGTGAAATGGCTGTCATGGATGTCGATCGCAAGGCAAGTACATATGCTGTATGTCATTGTCCGAGTGCCACGTGACCGGCCACGAGTGCCACGTGACCAAGTTGTGGATTGTCCACTTGCCACGTCACCTGCCACAAGTTATGGGGTTCCTAGCACCAAGTGACCCCCAGATATGGGCGATCTGTCAAGTGCTTTTCTGCAGCAGAGAATTAAATTTTGTGACCCGACTTTGAGGCCACGTATCTCGGGGCCACTTATAGCTAGAAATCCCAAAATATTTGGTATGCAAACACATTACAACTGGCACTACAATAACCCCAAATTTGGGGTTTCTATCACCAAGTAACCCCGTTGTAATGCTAGTTCTACTGTGTTTGCATACCAAATTTGGGGTTTCTAGCTATAAGTGGCCCCGAGATACGTGGCCCCAAAGTCGGGTCACAAAATGTCATTCTCTGCTGCAGAAAAGTACTTGACATATCGCCCATATCTGGGGGTCACTTGGTGCTAGGAACCCTATAACTTGTGGCAGGTGACATGGCAAGTGGACAATCCACAACTTGGTCACGTGACACTCGTGGCCGTTCACGTGGCACTCGTGGCAGGTCACGTGGCAGGTCACGTGACACTCGTGGCCGGTCACGTGGCACTCGTGGCCGGTCACGTGGCACTCGTGGCAGGTGTTGTGGCAAGTGGACAATGACATACAGCATATGTACTTGCCTTGCGATCGACATCCGTGACAGCCATTTCACATCTTTTTTTTATGTGACAGATGTATACAAGTAAGTAAATAACCTTCTTCCAAAATTTATAATTCAAATAGAAAAGATTAGAACAGAATAGAAAAAAAATATAATTTAGAAGAATAAAATAGAAAGAATATACAACCATCTTCTGAAATTCGAATTTCGAATAGAATAAATTTGAATTTCGAATAGTATGAATTCAAATTTTTTAATTAATTAATTTTAACTTTGGATAGAAAAGATTATAATAAAATAGAAAATAGACTAGAAAAACAATAACCCCAAATTTGGGGTTTCTATCACCAAGTAACCCCGAGATACATGGACCCAAATTCGGGTCACAAAATATTTTCTAATCCGGTTGAAATAGTTTCAAATGCAGTTGAAATAATTTCGAATCATGTTGATACTATTTCAACCGGATTCGAAAATATTTTGCGACCCGACTTTGGGTCCATGTATTTTGGGGTTACTTGGTGATAGAAACCCAAAATTTGGAGATGTTGTAGTGCTACTTCTACTGTGTTTGCATACCAAATTTGGGGTTTCTAGCTACAAGTGGCCCCGAGATATGTGGCCCCAGAATCGGGTGGCAAAATGTCATTCTCTGCTCCAGTAAAGTGCTTGACATTTTGCGACCCGATTTTGGGTCCACGTATCTCGGGGTCACTTAGTGATAGAAACCCCAAATTTGGTATGCAAACACAGGAGAACTAGCACTACAACATCCCCAAATTTGGGGTTTCTATCGCCAACTAACCCCGAGATACATGGACCCAAAGTCGGGTCGCAAAATATTTTTGAATCCGGTTGAAATAGTTTCAAATGCGGTTGAAATAGTTTTAAATGCGGTTGAAATAATTTCGAATCATGTTGATATTATTTAAAGCAGATTCGAAAATATTTTGCGACCCGACTTTGAAAAAAAATGAAATTGATTCTAACAGTCTGCAGGAGATCTGCAAAAAAAAAAGAAGTGAAATGGCTGTTAATAGTCTACAGGAGATCTGCTAAAAAAATAAAATAAATGCTAATAGTCTGCAGGAGATCTTATGTAAAAAATAGTAATCTGCAAAAAAAATTAAACATGAAATAGATAGTATCTATATTCTATTCTATTGTTTTTCTAGTGTATTCTCTATTTCTATTCTAATCTATTCTATCCAAAGTTAAAATTAATTAATTACATTTTTTTTAATTCCTACTGTTCGAAATTAAAATGTATTCTATTCGAAATTCGAATTTCATAAGATGGTTTCATATTCTTTCTATTTTATTCTATTAAATTATATTTTTTTCTATTCTGTTCTAATCTTTTCTATTTGAATTATAAATTTTGAAAGATGGTTAGTTACTTACTTATATACATCTGTCACATAAAAAAAGATGTGAAATGGCTGTCATGGATGTCGATCGCAAGGCAAGTACATATGCTGTATGTCATTGTCCGAGTGCCACGTGACCGGCCACGAGTGCCACGTGACCAAGTTGTGGATTGTCCACTTGCCACGTCACCTGCCACAAGTTATGGGGTTCCTAGCACCAAGTGACCCCCAGATATGGGCGATCTGTCAAGTGCTTTTCTGCAGCAGAGAATTCAATTTTGTGACCCGACTTTGAGGCCACCTATAGCTAGAAATCCCAAAATATTTGGTATGCAAACACATTACAACTGGCACTACAATAACCCCAAATTTGGGGTTTCTATCACCAAGTAACCCCGTTGTAATGCTAGTTCTACTGTGTTTGCATACCAAATTTGGGGTTTCTAGCTATAAGTGGCCCCGAGATACGTGGCCCCAAAGTCGGGTCACAAAATGTCATTCTCTGCTGCAGAAAAGTACTTGACATATCGCCCATATCTGGGGGTCACTTGGTGCTAGGAACCCCATAACTTGTGGCAGGTGACGTGGCAAGTGGACAATCCACAACTTGGTCACGTGGCAGGTCACGTGACACTCGTGGCCGTTCACGTGGCACTCGTGGCAGGTCACGTGGCACTCGTGGCAGGTCAGGTGACACTCGTGGCCGGTCACGTGGCACTCGTGGCCGGTCACGTGGCACTCGTGGCCGGTCACGTGGCACTCGTGGCAGGTCACGTGGCAAGTAGACAATGACATACAGCATATGTACTTGCCTTGCGATCGACATCCGTGACAGCCATTTCACATCTTTTTTTTATGTGACAGATGTATATAAGTAAGTAAATAACCTTCTTCCAAAATTTATAATTCAAATAGAAAAGATTAGAACAGAATAGAAAAAAAATATAATTTAGAAGAATAAAATAGAAAGAATATACAACCATCTTCTGAAATTCGAATTTCGAATAGAATAAATTTGAATTTCGAATAGTATGAATTTAAATTTTTTAATTAATTAATTTTAAACTTTGGATAGAAAAGATTATAATAAAATAGAAAATAGACTAGAAAAACAATAACCCCAAATTTGGGGTTTCTATCACCAAGTAACCCCGAGATACATGGACCCAAATTCGGGTCACAAAATATTTTCTAATCCGGTTGAAATAGTTTCAAATGCAGTTGAAATAATTTCGAATCATGTTGATACTATTTCAACCGGATTCGAAAATATTTTGCGACCCGACTTTGGGTCCATGTATTTTGGAGTTACTTGGTGATAGAAACCCAAAATTTGGAGATGTTGTAGTGCTAGTTCTACTGTGTTTGCATACCAAATTTGGGGTTTCTAGCTACAAGTGGCCCCGAGATATGTGGCCCCAAAATCGGGTCGCAAAATGTCATTCTCTGCTCCAGTAAAGTGCTTGACATTTTGCGACCCGATTTTGGGTCCACGTATCTCGGGGTCACTTAGTGATAGAAACCCCAAATTTGGTATGCACACACAGTAGAACTACAACATCCCCAAATTTGGGGTTTCTATCGCCAACTAACCCCGAGATACGTGGACCCAAAGTCGGGTCAAAAATATTTTTAGATTCGAAAAAATTCGGATTCGGTTAAATTCGTTAGTATTGTAATTCGGTAATTCGGATGCATCCGAATGTCCGAATAATGAAAAATTCGTCCGAATTTCGATTCGGAACGAAACGAAATGCACATGTCTAAAAGCGGTTAAAGTGGAACTTTAGTCGTAAAATTAAGTTTTGCTACATCACTTCAGACTGGTCCCTTTTACAGGTATAGCTATGTAAAACATTAAAAATAAGTGCCTATACTGTTTAAAATCCAGTAATACACTGTCTCATCCTGCTCTGCACATGCCCAGTTGCTCTCCATTTTTGGCATTGTGCCAATCTGTTGATGGCCTAAATATTTACTGCTGCTCAGGGACTAAACAAAATGGCAATTTACAGCACACACTAATTTTGGTAGCAGAATTATTAATTTGGAATGTTTGTTCTGGGTAAAGTTTCGCTTTAAGTGAAATATTTTATATAAAGATTGTTAGTATAATCTGTTTTGTGTATATATTGGAGAAATCCAATACCTCTGATTTACTTTTGATGAAGGTGTAAAGTTCCCATCCCATATTGTATGTTTATAGACATGTGAACAGTCTACTGGGTGGTATTATGTGATGATTGATATGACAAGAGCCTAGGGGGTATTGTAATTATTTCGTTTTTTTTTTTATACACACTGTTGATGACATGTTTATGTTAATTATTTTGTACAATAAAAACTATTTTTTTTATAAAACCTTGTTTAATGTGTGTACCATTTATAGAATATTAATAAAGTGGCTCTATGAATCCTATAGTGGGTGTGAGCAAAATTTTTGCTATAATACATATCCAAAAAATATATATAAAAAAAACAAATGTATTCATCAGTTTAGGCTGATATGTAGTCTTCTACATATTTTTGGTAAAAAAAAAAATCGTAATAGGCTTCTACATAATAGGGGATAGATTTATGGCATTTTTATTTTTATTATTTTACTAGTAATGGGGACGATCTTGGATTTTTAGCGGGACTGCGACATTGCGGCGGACAGATCAGACACCTTTCACTCTTTTTTGGGACCATTGACATTTATACAGCGATCAGTGTTATAAATAGCCACTGATTACTGTATAAATGTCAATGGCAATGTCAAAGGGAAGGGGTTAACACTAGGGGGCGACCAAGGGGTTAAATGTGTTCCCTCAGCGTGTTCTAACTGTAGGGGGGATGGGCTACCAGGGACATGACAGAGCTCACTGGGATCAGTAGATCTCTGACATGCCCCATGTCAAAACAGGGGAATCACCTTGTTTACAAAGGCAGTTCCCCGTTCTGCCTGTGGAAAAGGCGATCGCGGGCTGCTGGCGGACATTGTGTCCACCCGACCAGCGGGCACGCTCCCACAGCATGCAGTGGGTGCCCGCCCGCTATCGGGCCTGTGCGGACCGAGGTACAGCTATGGCGATTTGTGCAGGAGAGCCGACCTGCCTCAGTATAATGATGGCGGCTGGTTGGCTAGTGGTTAATTGAACAAGCTAAAGTTAGAAGCTGATTGGCTGCCATGCACAGCTACACCAGATTCTGAGTGCTCCAGTTTTAGTAAATCAGGGGGGAACATACTAAAGGCACAAATCACTAGACTGCTGTGGCAGCACACTCTTTACCCGCTATCAGTAGATACAACTGTATTATTAACCCAATGCAGTACATAGCAACAACAATAAAGGAACATTATATGTGGGATACAACACACAGAATGTTGTCACCTTATAAAAGGATATGATTGAACAAGCCTGTGGGTACGTGCAGCGTGGTGCGGCGGGCAGAAAACAGTTGGAGTCTGAGTGCAAAAACAGGAATATATTGTACGGAATTTTAGCAATATACAACAGACCCAGCGGGAAGGCAACCCGACCAGGGACACTCATAAGATGTAACAGCGATGTGGCAGTAGATGGTAGTCACAGGGAAGACAACAGCATCTGTCTCAAGGAGCGAAATGCGGCAGAAAGGATGGTGTGTACCTGCACTTTTCCTACTCCCCTGGGAACCTTTTCCTGATGCTAAGCACTGTCACAGACAAATAGGTGACCTATCCCTACTCTAGCCACTCCCAAAAATGCGCGCAGAACCTGTTACCATTAACTTAAATAGACTCTGCATGATCCAAGATGGCCACCAAAGTCACATGGGGTGCCAGCATCTAATCGCATGCTGTCTCTCTGTGACCGAGGAAACCATAGGTTCCACTCGACTTCCTTCTTCACTTGCATTGCCAATGCGGACGAGCGGTAGACATGTGCGGTTCATTTCGTTCCTAAACTAAATTCAGATGAATTTTTCGTTATTCGGAAATTCTGATGTATCCGATTTTTTGTATGACAATAGTAGCGATTTTAAGCAAATCTGAAATAACGAAACAAAATTGCGGATGAAATTTGGATTCAAATGGAATAAATGTTAATTTGAATAAAATAGAAAAGAATAGAAAATAATAGAATTGAAAATAAAAGAACAAAATAGAATATAAAAACAATAGAATAGAATAGAACAGAAAGAATATAACCATTTCCCCAAATTTGAATAGAATTAATTTGAATTCAAATAGAATAGAAAAAAATAGAATATAATCAACCAGAAAGAATATACCCATCTTCCGAAATTTGAATTTTGCATAGAATAAATTTGAATTTGAATAGAATAGAATGGAAAATAAAAGAATAGAAAATAAACAGAATAGAATAGAAAAACAATAGAATAGAATAGAAAGAATATAACCATTTCCAAGAATTTTAGCCAAATAAATTTGAATTCAAACAGAATAGAAAAGAATAGATTAGAACAGAAAATAAAAGAATAGAATGAAAAAAAAACAATAGCTTAGAATAAAATAGAAAGAATATACCCATCTTCCGAAATTTGAATTTCGCATGGAATAAATTTGAATATGAATAAACTAGAAAATAATAGAATATAATAGAAAATAATAGAATATAAAATAAACAGAATAGAATATAAAAAACAATAGAATATAATAGAATAGAATAGAAAGAATATAACCATTTCCCCAAATTTGAGTAGAATAAATTTGAATTCAAATAGAATAGAAAAAATTGATTAGAATAGGATAGGAAATAAAAGAATAGAAAAGAAAAAAAACAATAAAATAGAAAAAAATATTAAGAATATACCCATCTTCCGAAATTAGAATTTTGCATAGAATAAATTAGAATTTTAATAGAACAGAAAATAAAAGAATAGAAAGGAAAATAAAAGAATAGAAAATAAACAGTGAAGAATATAAAAACAAAAGAATAGAATAGAAAGAATATAACCATTTCCAAAAATTTGAATAGAATACATTTGAATTCAAATAGAATAGAAAAGAATAGATTAGAATAGAATAGAAAATAAAAGAATAGAATGGAAAAATCACTACAATAGAATAAAATGTAAAGAATATACCCATCTTCCGAAAATTCTAATTTTGCATTGAATAAATTTGAATTTGAATAAACTAGAAAATAATAGAATAGAATAGAAAAGAATAGAGTAGAAAATAAACAGAATAGAATAGAAAAACAATAGAATATAATAGAATAGAAAGAATATAACCATTTCCCAAAATTTGAATAGAATACGTTTGAATTCAAATAGAATAGAAAAGAATAGATTAGAATAGAATAGAAAATAAAAGAATATAATGGAAAAAAAAACAATAGATTAGAATAAAATAGAAAGAATATACCCATCTTCCGAAATGCCAATTTCACATAGAATAAATTTGAATTTGAATAGAATAGAAAATAATAGAATGGAAAATAAAATAATAGGATCGAAAAAAACAAAGAAATAGAATAGAAAGAATACAAACAATATTATCTGCCTAAATTCAAATTTCAAATAGATTACATTTGAATAGAATAGAATAGAAAATACAAGAATAGAATAGGAAAAAAAACAATAGAATAGAATGGAATAGAAAGAATATAACCATCTTCCAAAATTCAAATTTAGAATAGAATACATTTGATTTTGAATGGCATTCAATTCCAATTTGAATGGAATTCGAATCAATTAGAATTTTCCGAATTCAGTTAAATTCGACCAAATTCGGAAAATTCTAATCGATTTGAATTCGAATAAACAAAACGAATTCCGAAAACAAATTAAATTAATTTAGCTGAACAAATTTATGTAAATAACGAATCAAAACAAATTCTTTCGTTCCGCACATGTCTAACGAGCACCACCTGCAGTGGAGACAGTAGACTGCACCTGGCTACCAGCCCGTCATAACAGGATCACCAGGAATTATTTCAATAAAAGCTGCAGATTTAGAAATACTGAAAACAACTTATAAAAGGACATTGACATGTTAAAGCTTATATGAGATTTTAGTCATTGAGTTTCTGTATACTTTAATGGCTTTACTATGGGGGCTCCATCACACAGAGAAAACACATAGGGGACACTGAGCATTAATTACACCAACAGGCCTTCTTTCCTCCCTACGTTGGCAGAAAAAAGCTTCTCTTTCAGCTGAATGCGAAAATGCTTGACGTGAATTCACCATTGTATTAACATAATATGAAAAATACCTTGACAGCAGTCTGTTGACAGTGTTAGCTTTACTCCAATTCCCGCTCCTGCTGCGGCCCAGAACGAAATCCAACACTCACGGGCTCCCTGCCCAAAATGCCAACTGATCTTCCGCCTATTCTCTGCAGCCACGGCACCTGACTTTTTGGACGGGTTCCTTAAGGTCCTTATTTTGGCTGTGCCCGTCGTTGGCTGTTGTGGCAGCTGCTGAATTGACGACTTTGGTGTTTGGTCAAATTTTCTGTTTGGATAACTTACTCATGTAAATGCCACTCCGCCTGAGTCACACTTGTGCTGTATTTTTTCCTTTTTTTTTGCCATCAGAAATGTGATTTTTTTAAATTATTGGAAGATTCTGAAAATGTGTTCTTAGTGAGGAACTGTGAGCTACATGACTGAAGTCATTTAGACACCACTAAGCTTATTTAATAACCAAAAAGAACAATTAATAAATTACAGCAACCCAGAGAAAATCATCGATAATCATCTGCCATGAGAAAAAGTGTCATTTGGTTGCTATCGGTTACTGCATGTTATTTTTAATCATTAGGATTACTGTTTGTATTTCTTTAAAGTGGTTGTTAAAGAGGATGTCCGCCCCCGCACGAAAAACTTAAAGTTAGCAACTACAAATACTACAAATACTAAATACTGCAGCTGCTGACTTTTAATATATGGACACTTACCTGTCCAGGGAGCTTGCGATGTCAGCACCACAGCCGATCTTTGGATCGGCTGTCGGCTGCAGCCGTCGCCATTGACGGTAAGGGAACCCTTTCGGCTTCACAGCTGGTTCTCTACTGAGCATGCGTGAAGCACGCTGCGCTCTCTGATTGGCCTGGCAGCGGAGGAAGGAGGAGGAGGCAGAACTTCAGAGAGACAGCGCCGCGGCCCTGTCCCCGTCCCCCAGAAGTGGGGAAGGGGACCTGTCAAAAATAGGTCCCTGTTCCCACCTCCCCCTGAAAGGTGCCAAATATGAAAAGTGTAAGTAACACTTTTGGGTGGAACTCTGCTTTAAGCCACTATAGTATAAGCATGCCATCCCCTCTGTTAAATAACATCATGTGCCCCAGTGTCTGTGCTGTATAAAAAAAAAATGCAAATTTCTACCTTTTATTTGAGCATCTCCCGGCGCTCACATGACTCCTCGGCTCTCTCATCTGCCCGGCTGACAGCTATAGTGGGAGGGGCCGAGAACTCCCGCTGTTGTCAGCCGGGAGAAGGGGAGGAGAGAGACCCAAGGAGTCACGTGAGCGCCGGGAGATGCTCTAAGAGAAGGTAGAAATCGTCATTGTTTTTATACAGCACAGTGACAGAGGCACAAAGCATTATATAATAGAGGGGATGGCATGGTTATACTATAGATATGATAGAAACAGGAGGGGAGGATCATGGAGTGGACAGAGCTGACAGGCAGGGAGGGAGGGGGGAGGAGGAAATAGGAGAGCTGCGGATGACTGAGGCACATAAACTGACCAGGGCTCAGCAGTGATGATAAACCATGGTCAGTTTACAGAGGGGAGGGTATAGCCAGGCAGGATCAGCCAGGTATTTCAGATGATACAGGGGGCCACATGACAGCACAAGCACTGTGCTCTATAACATGCTTTAAGGGACCAGGATCCATTTTTTATTTTTTAGGGTAACAAACGCTTTAATAAAGAGAACCTGCGCAAAACGTAAAAATGAACATCAGACAAGCAACTAATTGCAGGACCCCTGACCCTCTGTCTGGCCCTGTGCTGATCACATGCACCCTCCCAAAAAAACGAAAACAACTCCCTAGCAACACACACACCAAACTGAGCATGTGCAGAGTGCCTCCAAGGCTCTTTTCTATCAGCAGATGGATTGGGGTCAGTAAAAGAAAGGGAGGATCAGAGAAGACAGGATCAAAAAGCCTTTTTTCACACTGCGGAGGATTAACCCCTTAGGCTCCGCAGTGAGTATAACAAGCATGCTTTACTGCATATACAGACTGATCTTACTGTTGTGGGTTTAGTAAAGCCAGGTAAACACCACTAGGTTTTTTTCGCTTCAACTAAGAAAAACCTGCCAGCTTTGGTCAGAGCCGCTGTACTAACGATTTGACGTTAGTTCAGCAATCTCACTTGCTGTACTTTTGTGTTCTGAAAGTTGGAGGCCCCCCCCCCCCTCGCCAGTGTTGATCGGGAGGCGGTCGGCTGCTGGTAATCCAGCATGCTAGTCTGACAGAAGCCGGCCGAATGGCTGGCTTCTGTTGGAGTGGCTGCTATAGGCAAAGGCCGAATGTTGGCCAGTCTTTATGGAACCGGCCGATGTCGCCAGACATTCAGCCCATGTGTACTAGGCTTAACACTTTAACAGCCATTGATGAAGGCTTAAAACAATACAACTTAGTACTACTCGAATACCCCCCAAACCTATATCAGTCTGGCTTTAGAAGACTTCAACAAAATGGTGGCCATCTGCATACAGACTCCCTGTTGCATCAATGTGAATGAGATGGGTATAATATGGCTTCACCTCCTGTTCCCAACCTGTAGGGAACTCCTCAGATGTGTTTTGTCCTTTTTTGGGGCTTAACCATAGAGTGGAGTAGAGTAAAAGACAAGAAGGCATGTCTTGATGCCAAGCCACTGCCCCCTGGTTGTGTTCAGCTCAAACAAATTAGGGGCCCCAGCTTTGTGTTTCTGGTTCACTTATCCTACACAGCTTGGTTATTTAAATCAACCTTTTAATTTTGTCTTTTTAAAGCGGAGGTGCAGCCACAAAAAAAAAAAAAAGTCAGCAGCTACTAACAGTGTAGCTGCTGACTTTTAGGCCCCATGCACACAGGGCATTTTTGCAGCTGCTAACAGCAGCGTTAGACGTTTTTTTTTTACAGCTGCAAAACGCCCATCCATGTTATTCTATTGTGTCATGCACACATAGAGCTTTTATGAGCTCCAAGTGGCATAGGCGTTTTCCAGCTGCAAAAAAAACCCAATTCCAGTGCGTTCTGGAGCTCCAGGTTTGAGCTGCAAAAATGCCCAACGCGCATAAACGCCGCGAAAACGCGCAAAAACGCTGCGATTTGCGTTTTTGAGCTCCAGGATTTTTTTTTTTTAAAAGGTCAAAAAAATTTTACAAAACATGTACAGGCGTTTTTAAGCTGTAAAAAACGCGGCTGTAAAAACGCCCTGTGTGCATGGGGCCTGTCCTACTCGCCCACGATGTCGGTCCCACCACGGCGATCGATCGCTGCTGGCAGGTCCCGGCTCCTCCATCCTGAGTAAGGGAAACAGGCAGTGAAGCCCTAAGGCTTCACTGCCCGTTTCCTACTGCGCATGCGCCACTCGCACGGCGCTTTGTGAATGGGCGGCTTGCCTCCTGGGGTACACACAGTTCCCAGAAGGCAGCGCGTCCCATTCACAAGAAGAGGAAGCGGAAGGAGACCCACCGCAGACGAGAAGAGGAACATTAGAGGCAGATTAGGGGACTTCTGCATACCAACAGGCATTTAGGGTGAGTATAAAAAATAAAAATTCTATTAATTTTTTTTTTTTTAGGATTTTTAATGTAGATATTTTTTCAGGGTGGACCTCCGCTTTAAGTGATATCTGACCTCCAGTTCAAAACATAAAGCTATTTATATCCTCTATGTTCTCTGCTATATGGACAACAAAGCTATTTCCTGTTTCAGGCTACAGTGCATCTGGAAAGTATTCACTGGACTTCACTTTTTTCACATTTTGCTATGTTGCAGCCTTATTCCAAAATGGATTAAATTCATTATTTTCTCCAAAATTCTACAAACCATACCCCATAATGACATCGTGATAGAAGTTTGTTTGAAATCTTTACAAATGTATTAAAAATAAAAAACAAAAAATCCCATGTATTTAAGTATTCACAGCCTTTGCCATGACACTCAAAATTGAGCTCAGGTGCATCCTGTTTCCACTGATCATCCTTGAGATGTTTCTACAACTTGATTGGAGTCCACCTATGGTAAATTCAGTTGATTGGACAGGATTTGGAAAGGCACACACCTGTCAATATAAGGTCCCGCAGTTAACAGTGCATGTCAGAGCACAAACCAAGCCATGAAGTCCAAGGAATTGTCTGTAGACCTCCAAGACAGGATTGTATTGAGGCACAGATCTGGGGAAGGGTACAAAAGAATTTCTGCAGCATTGAAGGTCCCAGAGACCACAGTGACCTCCATCATCTGTAAATGGAAGAAGTTTGGAACCAGCAGGACTCTTCCTAGAGCGGGACACCCAGCCAAACTGCGCAATCGGGGGAGAAGGGTCTTAGTCAGGGAGGTGACCAAGACCCCGATCGTCACTCTGACAGAGCTCCAGCTTTTCTCTGTGGTGAGAGGAGAACCTTCCAGAGGAACAACCATCTCTGCAGCACTCCACCAATAAGGTCTGTATGGTAAAGTCACAAGACAGAAGCCACCCCTCAGTAAAAGGCATATGACAGCCCGCTTGGAGTTTAAAAAGGCACCTGAAAGCGGGGTTCCAGACGCAATTATTTTTTTTTTTAAAGTCAGCAGCTACAAACACTGTAGCTACTGACTTTTAATAAGGACACTTACCTGTCCTAGGCGCCCGCGATGTCAGCTCCCCGAGGCCGATCCATCGATCATGGTAGGTCCCGGCGGAGCCATCCTCACTAAGGGAAATAGGCAGTGGAGCCTTGCGGCTTCACTACCCGTTTCCGACTGCGCATGCGCGAGGCGCTTTATGAATGGGCGGCTGTTCTCTGGGATATACACAGTTTCCAGAAGACAGCGCACCCCATTCCCCAGAAGACAACGCGAGGAGGACAAGAATGAAGACCAGCGGCGGACTAGGAAGAGGCAGATTAGGAAGATCTGCCTAGGAACAGCCATTTCTGGTAAGTAAATAATTTTTCG
The DNA here is from genome assembly GCA_029206835.1 of Rana muscosa. Lineage (NCBI taxonomy): Eukaryota > Metazoa > Chordata > Amphibia > Anura > Ranidae > Rana > Rana muscosa. Next base: position 440,506,077 of record CM055127.1, on the reverse strand, counting down.
TTTTTCAATTATTTTTTTGGAGCATTTTTATGACTTTTTTTTTAGGGTGGACCTCCGCTTGAAGTACTCTCAGGCCATGAGAAACAAAATTCTCTGGTCTGATGAAACAAAGATTGAAATCTTTGGCCTGAATGGCAAGCGTCAGGTCTGGAGGAAACCAGAGAACATTCATCACCTGGCCAATAGCATCTCTATAGTGAAGCATGGTGGTGGTATCATCATGCCGTGGGGATGTTTTTCAGCGACAGGAACTGTTAGACTAGTCAGGATTGAGGGAAAGATGAATACAGCAATGTACAGAGACATCCTTGATGAAAACCTGCTCCAGAGCACTCTGGACCTCAGACTGGGGCGAAGGTTCATCTTCCAACAGGACAACAATCCTAAGCACACAGCTAAGATAACAAAGGAGTGGCTATGGGATAACTCTGTGAATGTCCTTAAGTGCCCCAGCCAGAGCCCAGACTTGAACCCGATTGAACATCTCTGGAGAGACCAGAAAATGGCTGTGCACCGATGCTCCCCATCCAACCTCATGGAGCTTGAGGGTTCCTGCAAAGAAGAATGGTAGAAACTGCCCAAAAATAAGTGTGCCAAGCTTGTAGCATCATACCCAAAAAGACTTGAGGCTGTAATTGGTGTCAAAGGTGCTTCAACAAAGTATTGAGGAAAGGCTGTGAACACTTCTGTACATGGGATTTTTTTTATTTTTTATTTTTAATGAATTTGCAAAGATTTCAAACAAACTTCTTTCATGTTGCTATTATGGAGTATTGTTTGTAGAATTTTAAGGAAAATTATGAATTTAATCCATTTTGGAATAAGGCTGTAACATAACAAAATGTGGAAAACGCGAATACTTTCCGTATGCACTGTTAGGCCGATGTAATTGAAACCACCGGTGGACCCTTCCATATTGGACTTGTGACTCCAAATATGCACAATTTTTTTTTTTACTGCACTGGTATCAACTGGGCCCAAATAAATAAACACATGAACCTGAAATTTTGCACAGTATTGTATATATGAATATTTATCTTACAATGTTCCTTTAAACCCCCCCCCCCCCCCCATAGAAAATGGCTTTTATTGTATTTTATCATTTTTATTTACGTATTATTATTTTAAATTTAATTTTCCCTATACACATCCTGTGCACTATGTATATATTTAATACCTAAGATGACAGAGCTGTGATGCTAAGACAGAAGGGATGTTCCTAAGAACATATGGCTTCTGAGTATTTTTACACATTGGTTTTATCACAGATTGAAGGCAGCGATCTCTCCTGAAGAATATTACAAGTTGTCTTGCAAGCAATGAGAAAATTGACATTCCCTGGAAATGGAAAGCAGACTGAAAAAAAAATGATTTATATATTTATATACGCTGTATATATGGAAGGTTTCGGCATTGTGGACAATCACAATATAGCAGATTAATCGGAGTTGTGGAAGCTCTCACCAACAGGGCCCTTGACAAGCTCTATCTGACAGATATTATCTCCCCGTCACTGCATGTTTTCTCGCTTGTAATGTACAAAGCGACAGACTGCTTTATAAATACTAATAAATAGGATGGAACTAGCAGGGTTCAAGAAAAAAATGTAAGTAGATGGTACATAGCTTACTTTATGGATGCCTGGACTGCCAAGAGCACCTGTTTATCCAGCAATGGCCAGGTGTCATTTTGTACCTGAGGATGTTTTGACATCATGTGTGAACTGTCATAGTTACATGTAGTTACATAGTAGGTGAGGTTGAAAAAAGACACAAGTCCATCAAGTCCAACCTATGTGTGTGATTATATGTCAGTATTACATTGTATATCCCTGTATATTGTGGTCATTCAGGTGCTTATCTAATAGTTTCTTGAAACTATTGATGCTCCCCGCTGAGACCACCACGCTCGTACAGTAAAGAACCTTCTACGTAGTTTAAGGTTAAACCTCTTTTCCTCTAATTTTAATGAGTGGCCACGTGTCTTGTTAAACTCCCTTCCGCGAAAAAGTTTTCTCCCTATTGTGGGGTCACCAGTACGGTATTTGTAAATTGAAATCATATCCCCTCTCAAGCGTCTCTTCTCCAGAGAGAATAAGTTCTCTTACTATTATAGGTACTTATATAGCACTGTCAATTTACATAGCACTTTACATATATATTGAACATTCACATCAGACCCTGCTCTCCTAGAGCTTACAATCTAAGGTCCCTAAGGCTGGCCATACAATTTTCTGGTACAATTTTCCTCTAGATATACCAAAACCATATAATATAAGGTCATACCTAAACACTTTCAATTTGCATGTAATCAGACAGGCCCTTGCACTACATAGTTGAAGGTAGATCTAAAGGAAATTTAATAATAAAATAGTATAATGTATGGCCAGCTTAACTCACATTCATACATACTAGGGCAAATTTAGACAGGAGACAATTAACCTACCAGCATGTCTTTGAAGCATGGCAGGAAACCAGAGTACCCGGAGTAAACCCACGTGGGCACAGAGAGAACGTGCAAACGCCAGGCAGGTAGTGCCGTAGTTGGGATTCAAACCAACGACCCCAGTGCTGCTAGGTGGAAGTGCTAACCACTTAGCCACTGTGCCCTTATTAGTAGGAATGGTAGTCCTCTTAATTACCACTCATATACAGTGCAAATCAAATCAGGAGAATCGCCAACCCAACACTCTCTGATTCTTCTGAATATCTGCCTGTAGGTCTGTCTGATCTGAGAATTATTAAGTTGTTATAACAATCCACCTACTTGACAAAGTGTTAAGATTTAAAATTGTTGTAATTGCTCTCCTTTGCCATCTATGGACAGTTTATGGGACTGTAACACTGCCACTCTAACCTGCACACCTGGCCTTCGTTATACACCTTAACCACTTAACGACCGCTCACTGTATATATACGTCGGCAGAATGGCACCGACAGGCACAATCACGTAGAGTGTACGTGATTGCCTTTGTACAGTTGGGGGGTCCAATCGGACCCCCCTTCTATACAGTGAGCGGTGGCTAAGTGTCCGGGAGCGTTCCGGGATGAGGGGGCAGCCATTCGTTTCTGGCCACCCCCTCGTGATCGCTCCCGGCGAATAGAAATGCCCCCTCTGTCTGTGTCAGACAGAGGAAGCAGGAGGAAGTGATGTCATCTCTGGTGCGGCGCTCCCATATACCGAGCGCCGTACAAGAGAAGATATCAGGTCAGTGCACACAACACTACACTGACACCAGGACACATAGGGACATAAATCGCCCCCCAGGCCCCCCCAGACACCCCAGATCACCCCCCAGATCACCCCCCAGATCACCCCCCAGATCACCCCCCAGATCACAGTGTCACTGATTGCAGTGACCATTTATTTAGTGATCACTGCAATCAGTGACATTTGTGACTGTAAAAGTGTCACCAAAGTTTAGTCTTAGGTCCAGTGTAGCCCCCTAACCCCCCTAATAAAGGTTTAACCCCCTGATCACCCCCCCGGATAACCCTTTCACCCCCTATCACCACTGTCGCTTAGCGATCATTTTTCTGATCGCTGTCTTAGCGTCAGTGATGCCGATCGGCAGCCAGTAATTTTTTTTAGGTTCGCCGCAGGTTTTTATAGCGTCAGGTACCCCAATATATTATCTAATAAAGGTTTAACCCCCTTGATCGCCCCCCAGGTAACCCTTTCACCCCCTATCACCACTGTCGCTAAGCAATTGTTTTTCTAAACGCTGTCTTAGTGTCGGTGATGCAGATCGTAGCCAGTAATTTTTTTTAGGTTCGCCGCATGTTTTTATAGCATCAGGTACCCCAATATATTATCTAATAAAGGTTTAACCCCCTTGATCGCCCCCCAGGTAACCCTTTCACCCCCTATCACCACTGTCGCTAAGCAATTGTTTTTCTAAACGCTGTCTTAGTGTCGGTGATGCAGATCGTAGCCAGTATTTTTTTTTAGGTTCGCTGCATGTTTTTATAGCGTCAGGTACCCCAATATATTATCTAATAAAGGTTTAACCCCCTTGATCGCCCCCCCAGGTAACCCTTTCACCCCCATCACCACTGTCGCTAAGCAATCGTTTTTCTAAACGCTGTCTTAGTGTCGGTGATGCAGATCGGTAGCTGGTAATTTTTTTTAGGTTCGCCGCAGGTTTTTATAGCGTCAGGTACCCCCATATATTATCTAATAAAGGTTTTAACCCCCTGATTGCCCCTAGTTAACCCTTTCACCAGTGATCACCATATAAGTGTTACGGGTGACGCTGGTTAGTTAGTTTGCTTTTTATAGTGTCAGGGCACCCGCCGTGTATATAACCCAATAAAGGTTTAACCCCCTGATCGCCCGGCGGGTGATATCAATTAGGTTTTAGCGTCAGAGAGGGTCTGAGTCACACCCCAGGCAGCGTCAGGTTAGTGCCAGTAACGCTAACACCCACGCGTGAAGCATACACCCCCCTTAGTGGTATAGTATCTGAACAGATCAATATCTGATCAGATCTATACTAGCGTCCCCAGCAGTTTAGGGTTCCCAAAAACGCAGTGTTAGCGGGATCAGCCCAGATACCTGCTGGCACCTGCGTTTTGCCCCTCCGTCCAGCCCAGGCCACCCAAGTGCAGTATCGATCGATCACTGTCACTTACAAAACAAAAACACACATAACTGCAGCGTTCGCAGAGACAGGCCTGATCCCTGCGACTCCAGTGCTGTAGGAGGTGATTTCACCACCACAGTTAAAAAAAAAAAGCAAATATGCCGAAGCATTGGGGCAGCAGGGGCGGAGGAGCGATTTTGCTCCTAATGCCGCGTACATACGGTCGAAATTCCGACGGAGGCTTGCCCGTGGAAAAGTCCGACCATGTGTGTGCGGCATAACTTTTTTGCGGGAGGATGCCCCCATGCTTCGGCATATATAAATGGTGCGTGTATGCCCATCATTGGAAGTGGGTGGATGAAGGGCGGTATTCTAATGGTGGGCATACCCACCGATCAATCTCTTTTTTCGTTCAGCCAACTGGCTGCATGAAATAAAAAGATTACAATACATGTCCAACAAGGACCAGCAACGTACTGGTATGTTGCTGGACTTTGAATGTTTATACCAGAATGATGCCTGCGGGTTTAGGTATCATCTTGGTATCATTCTTTTCAGCCTGCGGCCGGCTTTCATGTAAAAGCAATCCTAGCAGCTAATTAGCCTCTGGACTGCTTTTACAAGCAGTGGGAGGGAATGCCCCCCCCCGGATCTAAAAAGCGCCATTGGGAAATTGGGAAAGCATTTTATCACACCGATCTTGGTGTGGTCAGATGCTTTTCAGGGCAGAGGAAAAATCTAGGGTCTAGAAGACCCCAGTTTTTTCAAAAAAAGAGTACCTGTCACTACCTATTGCTATCATAGGGGATATTTACATTCCCTGAGATAACAATAAAAATGATAAAAAAAAAAAATACTTGGAAGGAACAATTTAAAAATAAAATATAAAAGCAAAATTAATAATAAAAAAAAAAAAAGCACCCCTGTCCTGCCCTGCTCTTGCCCAATGGCGAACGCAAGCGTCGGTCTGGCGTCATATGTAAACAGCAATTGCACCATGCATGTGAGGTATCACCGCGAAGGTCAGATCGAGGGCAATCATTTTAGCAGTAGACCTCCTCTGTAAATCTACTGGGGTAACCTGTAAAGGCTTTTAAAGGCTTTTAAAAATGTATGTAGTTTGTCGCCAATGCGCGTTTGTGCGAAATTTTAAAGCATGTCGTGTTTGGTATCTATGTACTCGGCCTAAGATCATCTTTTTTATTTCATCAAACATTTGGGCAATATAGTGTGTTTTAGTGCATTAAAATTAAAAAAAGTGTATTTTTTAACCCAAAAAATGCATTTGAAAAATCGCTGCGCAAATACTGTGTAGAAAAAAAAATGCAACACCCACCATTTTAATCTGTAGGGCCTTTGCTTTAAAAATATATATATAATGTTTGGGGGTTCAACATAATTTTCCTGCAAAAAAAAATATGTTTTAATGTAAACAAAAAGTGTCAAAAAGGGCTTTGTCTTCAAGTGGTTAGAAGAGTGGATGTAAGCTTCCTAATGTTGTGTATAAAATGCCAGAACAGTTCAAAACCCCCCCAAATGACCCCATTTTGGAAAGTAGACACCCCAAGCTATATACTGAGAGGCATGTCGAGTCCATGGAATATTTTATATGTTGACACAAGTTGCGGAAAAACGACAATTTTTTTTTTTTTTTTTTTGCACAAAGTTGTCACTAAATGATATATTGCTCAAACATGCCATGGGCATATGTGGAATTACACCCCAAAATACATTCTGTTGCTTCTCCTGAGTACGGGGATACCACATGTGTGAGACTTTTTGGGAGCCTAGCCATGTACGGGACCCCAAAAACCAAGCACCGCCTTCAGGCTTTCTAAGGGTGTAAATTTTTGATTTCACTTCTCACTGCCTATCACAGTTTCGGAGGCCATGGAATGCCCAGATAGCACAAAACCCCCCCAAATGACCCCATTTTGGAAAGTAGACACCCAAAGCTATTTGCTGAGAGGTATTGTGAGTATTTTGCAGATCTCGCTTTTTGTCACAAAGTTTTGAAAATTGAAAAAAAAAATATATATATATATATATATATTTTCTTTCTTCATTTTCAAAAACAAATGAGAGCTGTAAAATACTCGCCATTCTTCTCAGCAAATAGCTTGGGGTGTCTATATTCTAAAATGGGGTCATTTGGGGGGGTTTTGTGCGATTTTGGCATTTTATGGCCTTCGAAACTGTGATAGGTAGTGAGGAGTGAAATCAAAAATTTGTGCCTAGAAATCCTGAAGGCGGTGCTTGGTTTCCGGGGTCCCGTACGCGGCTAGGCTCCTAAAAAGTCCCACACATGTGGTATCCCCGTACTCAGGAGAAGCAGCAAAATGTATTTTGGGGTGAAATTCCACATATAACCATGGCATGTGTGAGCAATATATCATTTAGAGACAACTTTTTGTAATTTTTTTTTTTTTTTTTAGTCATTATTCAATCACTTGGGACAAAAAAATAAAAAATTCAATGGGCTCAACATGCCTCTCAGCAATTTCCTTGGGGTGTCTACTTTCCAAAATGGGGTCATTTGGGGGGGGTTTGTACTGCCCTGTCATTTTAGCACCTCAAGAAATGAGATAGGCAGTCATAAATTTAAAGCTGTGTAAATTTCAGAAAATGTACCCTAGTTTGTAAACTCTATAACTTTTGCGCAAACCAATAAATATACGCTTATTGACATTTTTTTACTAAAAACATGTGGCTGAATACATTTTGGCCTAAATGTATGACTACAATTGAGTTTATTCGATTTTTCTTATAACAAAAAGTAGAAAATATCATTTTTTTTCAAAATTTTCGGTCTTTTTCCGTTTATATCGCAAAAAATAAAAATCGCAGAGGCAATCAAATACCATTAAAAGAAAGCTCTATTTGTGGGAAGAAAAGGACGCAAATTTCGTTTGGGTACAACATTGCATGTCCGCACAATTTACAGTTAAAGCAGCGCAGTGCAAAATTCTGAATTCACCTCTGGTCCTCTAGTTACCAAATGGTCCGGGGCTTAAGTGGTTAAAAGAGAATTTAGCAGTCCCATCCAGTGCCTGATCAACAGGTTCTGTCGGTCTGGATTTGGATACACTCTGTCATGATTCTTGGATATTTGACCTTGACCTGTATTTTTAGATCCTGCTTCTGTCAACGGTCTATCTCGACCATTTGCCCTAAGCCTGGTACACAGGGCCGGCGCTCCCTCTAAGCGGCCTAGGCAGCCGCCTAGGACGTACTGCTGCCTAGGGGGCACAGCCATGCCCACTGACTTGCCCACTAGCCTGGTCGGGGGAACATGAAGGGCTGAAGAATGCCACCCTACACAAGGCTGGGGCGCTGAATGACTCCCTAGAGAAAGCAGCAGCCGTGGAGGACATGCGTCATGGCTGTTGTGGAGGAGTTCAGCAGCAGCTCAACCAGTGAGGAGTGCGACAGCTAGGAAGGCAGACAAGGTGGGCACAGCTGGGGAGGCGGAGGAGGACAGTGGGGAGGGGACACTGGGGAGGCAGAGGATTTGAGCACGAGGATGCTGGAGGAGGCAGGCACGAGGACAGCTGTGGAGGTGGAGGAAGTGGGCTTGAGGACGGTGGAGGAGGCAGGAACGAGGACAGCTGGGAAGGCGGAGGAAGAGGGCACAAGGTCAGCGGAGGAGACGGGCGCGAGGACAGCTGGGGAGGCGGAGGAAGTGGGCACGAGAACGGCAGAGGAGGCGGGCACGAGGACAGCTGGGGAGGCAGAGGAGGTGCACGAGGATGACGGAGGAGGCGGGCATCATAAGGTCTCTGGATGAATGCTGATTCTGCTGCCCCGGTGAGTCCGCTCTGTTGTAGTCATCCGCGCACTAGGCAAGACACACCAACAAACACAAAATAGTCAAGCACCGGCCCTGCTGGTAAACACTAATAGTTATTTTTTTCATCATACTCGATCTGACATTAGTACAGCGATCTCCCCCAATGAGCTGTTGTGTTCTGACAGGGGGACCCCCCTCCCCCCAATGCCAGAACGTTTCGGTAAGCGCTCTCTGCCATTGGCTGAGAGTGCTGATCTGCTGTTGGTCTGCTGGTTCGACAGAAGCCATGCCAAATGGCTAGCTTCTGTCAAACTGGCTGACATACCCTCGGGCTGAATGTCAGTCATTTTTTTTTTAACCGGCGGATGTCTCCCAACAATTGGCCCTTCTGTATGGAGCTTAACTGATCATAGTTTTGTCTTCAGATATTGTACTGCACCTGGCTGCATGCTATTCAGCTATCATTGGCACATCCTTCACTAGTTGCATCCTGGGGCATTAGCAGCATAATATTTGCACTACTAATGGCTGTTCTGTTGAAGACCTAATAGCTTGGAATGCCCTTCAAAGGGAGCATGGCACTTCTATGAGTACGATTCTGTGCAGACACATTTTCATCAATATATTTACTATAACAGGCCGCTGTACTGCAAAGGCAAGACTGAGAAAAGGAGAACCAATAAGAGGAGCCAATCGGTGGTGTTATATTACAAGGATAATGCTGAAAAGAGGAGAGAGCAGAGTGACAGAGAGATGAGCCCATCAGTCTGCTGCTTCTCTTTCCACTGTCCAGTCACAGACTGGGGGAGGGGCAAAACTGGTAAGTGTTACTGTAGCTGACTGCAGCAGAGAAAATCTAATCCTAACCTGCCAGACAAGGCTGAGAAGATTTCAGAACTTAATGGTCAGAAATTCAAATCCTTTAGCAGGTTAAATTGTTCCTAATGTGCATATGTGAATTGATCTTTATGCCCATTGTGCAGCTTTAAGGGGCAGATATTGGCCTTAATCACCGCTTCATAAATATGCACCTTAGTGTTTTTTTCTTGAAATATTTTTTATTTTATTTGTGTTTATATAAATGTTATTGTCTGCTTATTTGAAAACTGTGCTTAGCAGGCTCCCTCTTTAATTCTTTGCTACAGGTGTCACCACACTATATTATGCTGAGCGTGTTCTAAGCAGCACCTAAATATGAACTGTGGCTTCATTATTTAAACACATTTATGTCTCATTCCTGTGGTTGTGGCACAGAAAACATGTACTTCTGCCATTGTGAGTGTTAAAGAAATGAAGGGATGTTCTGTTCTTTTATGTATGGTAATAAATCTCGGTAAAAACCTTCAGTCGGCATCCTCATATACTCCGGCTTTTCAGTAGCCTAGAGGGCATCCGAGAGCTGCCCGAGGAGGTGACCAATCCTCCCAGCGACACTATCTCCCCGATCCATCCATCTTCCCTCCCGGCCATGATAAACGCCCCATGTAAATAAATACTGCAATATTGCTCTAAAAGGTGCATTTACGAGAAATAATCATTAGGGTTCTGATAGTTACAAATGATTCCAGTTCCGGGAATCTCAGTTACTTCAATTTATCACAGATAAACAACGGAGGATCAGATTCTTGCTTAGAGGAGAACACGTCTTTAGGATATAATGATTTTAGTTAATATTCCTGGGCAGGACACTAAATCATACATAGGATCAGGTCTAACTGTGCATCAGAGACTGCTTCTGGGTTCAAGTATTCAAGACGAAACACTATGGCTATTCTTTTTTAAAATAATGAAACACTCTGGGGCGGATTTACTAAAGGCAAATAAACGGTTTACTTTTCAATGGAATATTCTTCATGAACCTGGTAAAATTTTACTTGCAAAGAAAATTAAACAGTATTTTTATCTTGCACATGATTGGATGATGGAAGTCAGCAGAGCTTTGCATCATTCACTAAGCAAATGGTCCCCTTAGTCTGCCTGTAAAGTAGCGCATCTTTCCGATGTGTTTTACAGTCCCACAGCAAAATGAAATTTCTAAAGGAAAAAATGTCTTTTAAAATTGCTTGTGGCTGTATTGTCGGCTCCCGGTAATATGGAATTTTTTTTTTTTTTTAAATTGTGTGCGATTTTGCGAAAAAGCCTGGTGCCCCCCCAAAATCCATACCAGACCCTTATCCAAGCATGCAACCTCGCAGGCTGGGATAGGGACGACAAGTGAGCGCCCCCCCTCCTGAACCATACCAGGCCACATGCCCTCAATATGGGGAGGGGGCTTTGTGGCCCCCCAAAGCACCTTGTCCCCATGTTGATGGGGACAAGGGCCTCATCCCCACAACCCTTGCCCAGTGGTTGTGGGGGTCTGCGGGCAGGGGGCCCCCACATGACGTCAGAAGGGGGTGGGGTGGGGTCACCCAGGTGGCCCTGCCCTTGCCTATATAACAGCTGTCACAGCCAAGAGACAGCAGTCGGCGGGACGCCACCCAACGCGGCAGAGATTTTTTTTTTTCGAGTCCGTCTGCGCCGTGATTGAAGAATTGTCCAAAACTGTCTCCTGTCGTTTTTACTTATTTGACACTTTTTTGGTGAATGGGTAGGGGTACAATGTACCCCATACCCATTCACATATGGAGGGATCCCGCCCACAGACCCCGACAACCACCAGGCAAGGGTTGTTGGGATGAGGCCCTTGGGACCCATCCCATGTTGAGGGCATGTGGACAGGGGGGGCTCACTCGTCCCCCCCTATCCTGGCCTGCCAGGTTGCATGCTCGGATAAGGGTCTGGTATGGATTTTGGAGGGGACTCTTACGCCATTTAAAAAAATATATATTGGCACGGGGTTCCCCTTAAAACCCATACCAGACCTGAAGGGCCTGGTATGGATTTTGGGGGGAACCCCACGCCATTTAAAAAAATAAATTGGTGCGGGGTTCCCCTTAACCACTTCATTACACTTTGTTATATATACTACACTGCCTGCACTGACTGAAAATAGAGTCTAGATTGAATATATAGTCTACACTAAATGCAGAGTATATATATATATATATATATATATATATATATATGTATACACTGCTCAAAAAAAATTAAAGGAACACTTTTGAATCAGAACTTCTGGGAACTCCTGGGATATTGATCTGGTCAGTTAAGTAGCAGAGGGGTTGTTAATCAGTTTCAGCTGCTTTGAAATTAACAACAGGTGCACAAGATGGGCAATAATGAGACGACCTCAAAAACAGGAATGTTTTTTCAGGTGGAGGTGTCTGACATTTTTTTTCCCTACTCATCTTTTCTGACTGTTTTTCACTAGTTTTGCATTTTGCTAGGGTCAGTGTCACTACTGGTAGCACGAGGTGATACTTGGACCCTATAAAGGTTGCACAGGCAGTCCAACTCCTCCAGGATGGCACATCAATATGTGTCATTGCCAGAAGGTTTGCCGTGTCTCACAGCACAGTCTCAAGAGCATGGAGGAGATTCCAGGAGACAGGCAGTTACTCTAGGAGAGCTGGACAGAGCCGTAGAAGGTCCTTAACCCATCAGCAGGACCGGTATCTGCTCCTTTGTGCAAGGAGGAACAAGATGAGCACTGCCAGAGCCCTACAAAATGACCTCCAGCAGGCCACTGGTGTGAATGTCTCTGACCAAACAATCAGAAACAGACTTCATGGGGGTGGCCTGAGGGCCCGACGTCCTCTAGTGTGCTCTGCGCTCACTGCCGGACACTGTGGAGCTTGATTGGCATTTTCCATTGAACACCAGAATTGTCAGGTCCGCCACTGGTGCCCCATGCTTTTCACAGATGAGAGCAGGTTCACCCTGAGCATATGTGATAGACGTGAAAGGGTCTGGAGAAGCCGCAGAGAACTTTATGCTGCCTGTAACATCGTTCAGCATGACCGGTTTTGGTGGTGGGTCAGTGACGGTCTGGGGAGGCATATCCATGGAGGGATGCACAGACCTCTACAGGCTACACAATGGCACCCTGACTGCCATTAGGTATCGGGATGAAATCCTTGGACCCATTGTCAGACCCTACACTGGTGCAGTGGGTCCTGGGTTCCTCCTGGTGCACGACAATGCCGGGCCACATGTGGCGAGAGCATGCAGCCAGTTCCTGGAGGATGAAAAGATTTATACCATTGAATGGCCCCCACGCTCACCTGACCTAAATCCAAAAGAACACCTCTGGGACATTATGTTTCGGTCCATCCGGTGCCGCCAGGTTGCACCTCAGTCTGTTCAGGAGCTCAGTGTTGCTCTGGTCCAGATCTGGGAGGAAAAAACCCCAGGACACCATCCTTTGTCTCATTAGGAGCATGCCCTGATGTTGTCAGGCATGCATACAAGCACTTGGGGGGCCATACAAACTACTGAGGACCATTTTGAGTTGTTGCAATGAAATTCCAGCAAAATGGACTAGCTTGCTGCATAATTTTTTCACTTTGATTTTCGGGGTGTCTTTGAATTCAGCCCTCTGTAGGTGGATAATTTTCATTTCCATCAGATTATGTGCCATCATTTCATTCCTAACACATTAACCAGTCCATATCAATATAGATATCCAGCATGAGATTTTGCCCCTTTCAGATCTAATGTGTTTTCAAAGTGTTCCTTTAATTTTTTTGAGCAGTGTATATATAAATATATATATATATATATATATATATATATATATATACACACTAGACTGTATAAATATATTAAATACACTGCCTGCACACCACTAACCTGCCTGCCTAATCTAGCTCAATCTATCTCCGTCCACACACTATACACGGCCGCTATGTAAGCAGCCTTATATAGTGTGGGGCGTGGACTTAGTCCCACTGAGCCATGATTGGCAAAAGGCACCCTGCCTTTGGCCAATTATGGCTCTGGCAGCAGAGCGTGCTGTGATTGGCCAAAGCATGCAGGTCAGGTGCATGCTTTGGCCAATCGTCAGACGTCAATGCACTGCGTTCCGCACACATTCAACCATTCTCGTTTCTACCAGTGGCTACATTGAGACCTTGCATAAGCGCAACATCACAAAATACATAAAAAATGCGTAAACATAAAGTCTTTACTTTCTTGCCTCTCAATATCAAATTTCAATATTAAGCATTAGTGATGAGCCGAACACCCCCGGGTTCGGTTCGCACCAGAACCCGCGAACGGACCGAAAGTTCGAACGAACATTAGAACCCTATTAAATACAATGGATGCGAACGTTCGAATTCTAAAGTGCTAATTATAACAACTATTATGCATGTTATTGTCCTAAAAAGGGTTTGGGAACCCGGGTTCTGCACCAGGGGACATGTATCAATGCAAAAAGAAGTTTTAAAAACGGTCGTTTTTCGGGAGCAGTCATTTTAATGATGCATAAAGTGAAAAAAAAAAAAGTCAAATATTCCTTTAAATATCGTACCTGGGGGGTGTCTAAAGTATGCCTGTGAAGTGCCACGTGTTTCCCGTGTTTAGAACTGTCCCTGCACAAAATGACACTTCTAAAGGAAAAAAAAGCCATTTAAAACTGCTTGCGGCTTTAATGTAATGTCTGGTCCCGGTAATATGGATGAAATTCTTTAAGAAAAATGGCATAGCTACCCCATGACCCCCCCCCTACCCCAGCCCATTACCAGCCCCTTTGGGTCTTGTATGGATATTAAGGGGAACCCCGCACATAAAATAAAAAAGGCCCTATATACTCTGAACAGCCCTATACAGGTGGTGCATACAAGACAGGGACTGTAGGTTTGTTCTTATGTAGAGTCTGTTTGTAATTTTGAACAGGTACATTGTTGAAGTGTAGCTCCAGACCAAAAATCTATTTTTAAACTTTTTGGAAAACATAGGTAAGGGTTATCACCCCTGTAACATTTGTTTTGCTGTCTGTGCCCCTGTTCAGAACATTTCACCTCACTTTCCGTCCCAATGACAACTGTTTTTGAAATGTGGTGTTTTTCTTGAAACAAGGATTGCTGATAAAGCATCAGTACAGAGGAGACACCTTTCTCCCATATTTATTCTTACAGGAGAGAATTTTCCTTCCTAGTGGTAGATTTCCTCTCACTTCCTGTTGTCTTCTTGCGTTTGCAAGTAGGAGTCGTTTGTAAGTTGGATGTTTGAAAGTAGGGACCTGCCGTATATACTCTGCAGAAATAGGCCCCTTAGTTGTTGGTGTTGGCACAACACTGTAAGCACTCACAGTTACTCTTGGTTAGTGCTGGAACGCCCTGCTGTCAACTATTATATCAGGAATTTTAATTACATATAATTGTTGAACAGTGGTAGTAAAAATTGGGCCTTTGATGGTGGTGCTGGTGCCACAACACTGTAAGCCCTGACAGTTACTCTTGGTGGGTGCAGCAATGGGCCCTGCTGTGAATTATTAGATCAAGAATTGTAATTACATGCCCCTGTTGAACAGGGGCTGAAAAATTGGGCCTTAGGCACTGGTGGCACAACACTGCAACCCCTCACAGCAACTGTACTTGGAGCACAGCAATGAGCCCTGTTGCAAAGTATTGCTTCAAAAATTGTAATGACACGCCCCTGTTAAACAGGGGCTGAAAAATTGGGCCTTAGGCACTGGTGGCACAACACTGCAACTCCTCACAGATACTGTACTTGGAGCACAGCAATGAGCCCTGTTGCAAAGTATTGCTTCAAAAATTGTAATTACACGCCCCTGTTAAACAGGGGCTGAAAAATTGGGCGTTAGGCACTGGTGGCACAACACTGCAACTCCTCACAGATACTGTACTTGGAGCACAGCAATGAGCCCTGTTGCAAAGTATTGCTTCAAAAATTGTAATTACACGCCCCTGTTAAACAGGGGCTGAAAAATTGGGCGTTAGGCACTGGTGGCGGCACCCATAAACAAAAATGATCTTACAAGCTATCATCATCAATCGTATCATTGAGGACTCGGAGGAGGAGGATAGCCAGTCAACATAACAGCACAGGCACTCAGCATCAGCATCAGTCTTGAAGGGATGTGACATGTTAAAATCAATTAGTCTGTTATATCAGCATCAGGTGTGTGGTAGCTGGTGGTGATCCAAGACTGGTTCATCTTGATGAAAGTCAGTCGATCAACCGAGTCGGTGGACAGGCGCACCCTGTGATCCGTGACAAATCCTCCAGCAGCACTGAATGTGCGTTCCGAAAGAACGCTGGATGCAGGACAGGCCAGTAGCTCAATTGCATACTGTGCAAGCTCTGGCCAGTGATCCATCCTCAAGACCCAGTAAGCCAGAGGATTTTCGGTGGGGAAGGTGTCCAAGTCTGACCTTGCCCCTAGATATTCCTGCACCATGTTTATCAGACGCTGGCGATGGTTGCTGGAACCGATCATACTTTGGGGCTGCGGACTAAAGAATTGTCTGAACGCATCGGTCAGACGGCCACCTTCCCCACCGCTCCTTCTTTGACTGGCCGAAGCCTCAGCAACTCGTTGTCCAGGACCAGGAGTTTGCAACCTCCCAGTCTCTGGGAACGCGTTGCACAGACCTTTCTGCAAGGCCTCCCGGAGTTGTCTCATCCTCTGCTCCCTCTGCGACGGTAACATAAGGTCCGCAACCTTACCCTTGTACCGTGGATCAAGGAGAGTGGCCAGCCAGTAATGGTCCCTCTCCTTGATCCGAAGAATACGAGGATCCTTCCGCAGACTTTGCAGGATCAGGGAGGCCATGCAGCGTAGGTTTGCTGAGGCATTCGCTCCGGAGTCCTCTGGGTCACTAAGGACGACATGATCCGCAGCCACCTCCTCCCAGCCACGTACAAGTCCACTGGTTTCTTGGGACTGTAAATCATCCCTAAAAGACTGCTGCTGATGATGCTGAGTGCCAGCCTCCACCTCCATGCTGACACAATCCTCCTCCTCCTCCTCCTCCTCCTCCTCTTCCTGTGCGATGGGTGGGACAGAAGGAACACTGTCTGGGTAAAGGGGGCCTTGAGAGGCAAGGAAGTCCTCCTCTTCCTGCCTCTGTTCTGCCTCAAGTGCCCTGTCCATTATTCCACGCAGCGTGTGCTCCAACAGGTGGACAAGAGGTACAGTGTCACTGATGCATGCACTGTCACTGCTCACCATCCTCGTGGCCTCCTCAAATGGTGCCAGGACAGTGCATGCATCCCTGATCATGCCCCACTGGCGTGGAGAAAAAAAACCAAGCTCCCCTGACCCTGTCCTGGTGCCGTAGTCGCACAGGTACTCATTGATGGCCCTCTGCTGCGTGTGCAGCCGCTGCAGCATGGCCAACGTTGAGTTCCACCTGGTGGGCATGTCACATATAAGGCGGTTCTTGGGCAGGTTCAACTCCTTTTGCAGCTCAGCCAGGCGAGCACTGGCATTATAAGATCTGCGGAAATGCACACAGACTTTCCTGGCCTGCCTCAGGACATCCTGTAAGCCCGGGTACCTGCCCAAGAAGCGCTGCACCACCAGGTTAAGGACGTGAGCCACACAGGGCACATGGGTCAGTTGTCCCTGTCGGAGGGCGGAGAGGAGGTTGGTGCCATTGTCGCAAACCACCATTCCTGGCTTAAGCTGGCGTGGCGTCAACCACCTCTCGGCCTGGCCCTGCAGAGCAGACAGGACCTCTGCCCCAGTGTGGCTTCTGTCCCCCAAACACACCAGCGCAAGCACGGCATGGCATCTTTTTGCCTGCGTACTTGCGTAGCCCCGTGAACGGCTACGGAGCACCGCTGGTTCATAGGACAAACCACAGGAAGAGGCCATGGAGGAAGAAGAAGAGGAGGGGGTGGAGGAGAGAGGTGTGTCACAACCAGTAGTAGCATTTTGGAGGCGTGGCGGTGGGACAACCTCCAACACTACTGCACCTTGTCCTGAATCCTTCCCAGCTGCCAAAAGAGTGACCCAATGGGCCGTGAAAGAAAGGTAACGTCCCTGTCCATGCCTGCTGGACCATGAGTCAGCGGTAATATGCACCTTACCGCTGACCGCCCTGTCCAGCGAGGCCAAGACATTGCCTTCCACATGCCGGTAGAGAGCCGGAATAGCCTTCCGTGAGAAAAAGTGGCGTTTGGGAACCTGCCACTGAGGAACTGCACATTGCACAAACTCACGGAAGGGGGCCGAGTCTACCAACTGAAAAGGCAGCAGTTGAAGCGCTAGCAATTTAGCCAAGCTAGCATTCAACCGCTGGGCATGTGGATGGCTGGGAGTGAACTTCTTTCGACGGTCCAGCAGCTGGGGCAGGGAAATTTGCCTGCTAGAATCGGACGTCGGTGTACTGCTAGCAGAGTGGGCGCAAGTACTTGGCTGTGACACACCTAATTCTACACCTTCATTCCTCTCAGTGCATGTTTCAGAGAGGACTGAAGTTATAGTGGGGTTGGAGATCCCAGCTGATGCGGTGCAAGGAGAGGTCCGCTTTGTTCTTTGGTGTGGGTCTTTGAGGTAGGCTTGCCAACGAGCTGCATGGCAGGTCAACATATGTCTGGTCAGGCATGTGGTACCCAAGCGGCTGATGTTTTGGCCACGCGATATACGCTTGAGACATATGTTGCAAACAGCAGCTGTGCGATCTGATGCACTAGCCTCAAAAAAGGCCCACACCAAAGAACTTTTTGAATGACGGGCAGAGGCAGCGCCCTGCACAGGCGGAGCTCTGCGGTGTGATTCCGTCGGTGTACTGCCCTTACGCTGGCCACCAAAGGGCATCCTGCCTCGTTGGAGATGTGCCTCCTCCTCATCCTCCTCCTCCTCCTCTCTCCTATTAGGCACCCACGTGGAGTCAGTGACCTCATCATCCCCTCCCTCCTCATCACTGGAGCCAATCTGGCAGTATGCTGCAGCTGCTGGAACATGACTGCCAGATTGGTGTCCTTCTTGAGCATCCCCTCTGTCTGCTCTCACGCTACTGCCTTCCTCTAGCTGGGTTTCATCATCAGACCCTTCGAAACGCTGGGCATCCTCCTGGAGCATGTACCCAACACTGTGCTGAAACAGTTCGGGGGACTCCTCAGGAGGAGGACATGGTGGGTCTAGGGAAGGAGTGACTGATGATTTGTCTGACATTGATACCAGGGAAGACGACGCTTTGGCAGCTGCTTTTCCAGTACCCTGAGCCTGGGTGAGAGAGGATGAGGAGGAGGAGGAGGGCTTGGTCATCCACTCTACCAAGTCTTCGGCATGATGTGGCTCAACATGTCCAGCTGCCGAAAAGAAGGACAAGCGTGTCCCATGGCCATGTGCTGATGACAATGCACCGCGTCCACGACCAGCACTGTTGCCCCCAGACACAGAGCCTGCTTGCCCTCTTTTATTGCCTCCTGACTGTCTGCCTCTCCTTGTTTGCCTTCCAGACATTCTAATAGATGGCCTGCAGGGAGATGGGAAAAAAGCAATAAGGGCTACCTTCAGGTGTCCTTCTCTGTCCCTTGAAACAAGGACTTGCAGAGTGAAATAAACTGACACTCTCCCTACCTACAGTTTTCTGTCCCTAGAATAAATGTTTTTTTTAATCACAATATAGCACAAGGACAATTCAGTCACTGTCCTTCCAGGTCCCTGGAAACAAGGACTTGCAGAGTGAAATAAACTGACACTCTCCCTACCTACAGTTTTCTGTCCCTAGAATAAATGTTTTTTTTAAGCACAATATAGCACAAGGACAATTCACTCACTGTCCTTACAGGTCCCTGGAAACAAGGACTTGCAGAGTGAAAGAAAAAAAACACTCTCCCTACCTACAGTTTTCTGTCCCTAGAAAAAATGTTTTTTTTAATCACAATATAACACAAGGACAATTCACTCACTGTCCTTCCAGGTCCCTGGAAACAAGGACTTGCAGAGTGAAATAAACTGACACTCTCCCTACCTACAGTTTTCTGTCCCTAGAATAAATGTTTTTTTTAATCACAATATAGCACAAGGACAATTCAGTCACTGTCCTTCCAGGTCCCTGGAAACAAGGACTTGCAGAGTGAAATAAACTGACACTCTCCCTACCTACAGTTTTCTGTCCCTAGAATAAATGTTTTTTTTAAGCACAATATAGCACAAGGACAATTCACTCACTGTCCTTACAGGTCCCTGGAAACAAGGACTTGCAGAGTGAAAGAAAAAAAACACTCTCCCTACCTACAGTTTTCTGTCCCTAGAAAAAATGTTTTTTTTAATCACAATATAACACAAGGACAATTCACTCACTGTCCTTCCAGGTCCCTGGAAACAAGGACTTGCAGAGTGAAATAAACTGACACTCTCCCTACCTACAGTTTTCTGTCCCTAGAATAAATGTTTTTTTTAAGCACAATATAGCACAAGGACAATTCACTCACTGTCCTTACAGGTCCCTGGAAACAAGGACTTGCAGAGTGAAAGAAAAAAAACACTCTCCCTACCTACAGTTTTCTGTCCCTAGAAAAAATGTTTTTTTTAATCACAATATAACACAAGGACAATTCACTCACTGTCCTTCCAGGTCCCTGGAAACAAGGACTTGCAGAGTGAAATAAACTGACACTCTCCCTACCTACAGTTTTCTGTCCCTAGAATAAATGTTTTTTTTAATCACAATATAGCACAAGGACAATTCAGTCACTGTCCTTCCAGGTCCCTGGAAACAAGGACTTGCAGAGTGAAATAAACTGACACTCTCCCTACCTACAGTTTTCTGTCCCTAGAATAAATGTTTTTTTTAATCACAATATAGCACAAGGACAATTCAGTCACTGTCCTTCCAGGTCCCTGGAAACAAGGACTTGCAGAGTGAAATAAACTGACACTCTCCCTACCTACAGTTTTCTGTCCCTAGAATAAATGTTTTTTTTAATCACAATATAGCACAAGGACAATTCAGTCACTGTCCTTCCAGGTCCCTGGAAACAAGGACTTGCAGAGTGAAATAAACTGACACTCTCCCTACCTACAGTTTTCTGTCCCTAGAATAAATGTTTTTTTTAATCACAATATAGCACAAGGACAATTCAGTCACTGTCCTTCCAGGTCCCTGGAAACAAGGACTTGCAGAGTGAAATAAACTGACACTCTCCCTACCTACAGTTTTCTGTCCCTAGAATAAATGTTTTTTTTAATCACAATATAGCACAAGGACAATTCAGTCACTGTCCTTCCAGGTCCCTGGAAACAAGGACTTGCAGAGTGAAATAAACTGACACTCTCCCTACCTACAGTTTTCTGTCCCTAGAATAAATGTTTTTTTTAATCACAATATAGCACAAGGACAATTCAGTCACTGTCCTTCCAGGTCCCTGGAAACAAGGACTTGCAGAGTGAAATAAACTGACACTCTCCCTATCTACAGTTTTCTGTCCCTAGAATAAATGTTTTTTTTAATCACAATATAGCACAAGGACAATTCAGTCACTGTCCTTCCAGGTCCCTGGAAACAAGGACTTGCAGAGTGAAATAAACTGACACTCTCCCTACCTACAGTTTTCTGTCCCTAGAATAAATGTTTTTTTTAATCACAATATAGCACAAGGACAATTCAGTCACTGTCCTTCCAGGTCCCTGGAAACAAGGACTTGCAGAGTGAAAGAAACTGACACTCTCCCTACCTACAGTTTTCTGTCCCTAGAATAAATGTTTTTTTAAGCACAATATAGCACAAGGACAATTCACTCACTGTCCTTCCAGGTCCCTGGAAACAAGGACTTGCAGAGTGAAAGAAACTGACACTGTCCCTACCTACAGTTTTCTGTCCCTAGAATAAATGTTTTTTTTAAGCACACTATAGCACAAGCACAAAACACACTGACACTCTCCCTACCTATCCTTCTCTTTCCCTAAACTAAAGGAATCCAGGTTAAGCAAGAAAGAAATAACAGTCACTGTCCCTGCCTATGCTGCTCTATCCCTGCTCCGGAACACACTACACTAGGCCGCAGTGCTGGCGGCCTTTTATAGTGTGGGGCGTGTACTAAACACCCTCAGCAATAATTGGCCACAGGCATCCTGCCTGTGGCCAATCATTGCTCTCCTCGCTGCCGGCGCTGTGATTGGCCAAGCATGCGGGGTCACAGTGCATGCTTGGCCAATCACAGCGCCTGGATGACACTGCGATGGCGTAGTGCATTGTGGGCCGTTCGCGTCACTCGAATTTGGCGCGAACGGCCCAAATCGTTCGATCTTCGTCGAACGATCGAACAGCCGATGTTCGAGTCGAATGTATGTTCGACTCGAACACGAAGCTCATCCCTATTAAGCATGGAGTTACACTTTAAGAAGAATAGACCATACAATAACTAGCTGAGATGTATTTCTCTTTCCAAGACTAAGATTCTGTTGCTATGTGTTCAGAAAGCCAAACCCTATCATGTAGGGTTAAGCGAAACCATCTGCGACCATGTATTACAAACCACCTGAACGCAACTGGGCACACGATGGAAATGAGTAATGCTCATAAAGAAATGTTTTTCTAACCATTATAGGGCAGAAAATAATTGGAAAGAAATCAGAGCTACGGCTTTTTTTTTTGTTTTTTTTGCTTTCCCTTCTGTCAACTGAACTTGGCGCAGAAACAGAGTAACAGGTAGCCAGTAACAGGCGCAAACAAAGAGAATTATGTTAATTTTATAAATTAAGAGAAAATGTTTCCTAGTAATCAGGCTACAAGACAACACAATGTGTATTACAGGCTCTTTAGATGCCTTAACAAAGGACAGGTTCATCATAAGGAGGGGGGGCTACTCAGGTTGGTTTTATCCTTCGCCTACAAATACTAATTAATTTACCTACCTAATTTAGTCTTCCCTTCATATCAAACTGTGAAACATTTTTCTTTCTTCTTGTAAAATTCTGACCTTTCAACCGATGGTTTGTCTGTAACTTATTGCAGTCTTAATTCTTAAGTGGGGGGGGAAAAAAGGAAATGTTCACGGTTCACATAATTGGTGTTAGGTGATTCTAAAATGTATTACAGTTGTCTGCGACACTAGGCACCAAATTGAAATTTTAAGGGAAATGATGGAAATAGCTGTAAGGAAAAAGTAGCCTTTAAAATCTAATTTGCTATGCACGGTAGTAGGTCGATGGAAGTCATACAAGAGTCTTTATTGAGTTCCAATGTCTGAATGGTATTTAGATAGAGAAAGGGATGTTAAGTAGGCCCCCTGTGTTTGCCCTTTAAGCAAAGAGAGCAGGAAATAATGTAAAGGAACTTTTCTTAGTTGTACCTCCTTAAGAGTATGAAGGCATACCTTAGGGGCAACAAAGGTGGCATACATGGCTCAATCTTGACATGATGAAGAGGATGATGGGCAGGATGGTTGAATAGGCACAACACATTAACTCTTCCAGGTGGACCTTTTCATATTCCAACTAAGCAGGAGACAACTGAAAACTAGGTAAGAATTTCACCAAATTCCACAAGGGACATCAAAAGCTCAGGATAAATAAAGGCTTGCCAGGGGACCTTGAAGCTTCAATTGTGATGGTGTTTCAAATATTTACACAAAGGATCCCTCAAGTGAAACCTATGACATGCCTACAGAGGACATAAAAGTCTAATCCATTAAGAAGGTCTTGAAAAGAGACAGTAATGACTTAACAAATCCACTGTCGTAGAAGGACAGTAGTTGGATATTAGCTAAATGACAATCATCGTAACCTTAACATAAAGGGAAAAAAACGAAATCCGGACAGCTAACACCTTCTAGCTTTTCATTCTGTTTAATATGTTCCAAAAATGTTAATTTCAAGTGCCTGATATACAATGGGTTAGATTGTGTGACTAACAGCATTCACCCCATATCTTCTCATGGCTTAATTTAGCAAGCAGGGTATATATTAGAAATGTGGTAGTTTTGGCATTGTGCATTGTTTGGAAACACCATGGTATAAAGAAGAATGCCCCTTTAAAATGAACCTTTCATTACACTGTGTTTTGATAGTCATCGCTATTATTTAAAATAATGCAGCTCGGGTTCCTGTACATTGCTAATGTTTTTTTCAAACCCACTGGGTGTTCTTATATGCAATTACTAACTTTTGAAAGCAAAATCAACATTCCCTTGGGCCTTTCCACTTTCTGTGCCTAACTACTAGTTACTGAGCCCATCAATCTAAGAGGTGTCAGCAGCGTAGGGGGTGTGCCCAATGCAGAGAGTGCTTTGCCACTTGGCAATCTGCCCACAGGTGCTCAACAGGTGGCTAACCTAGGACAGGACATGGCAGGCCAGAGAGCCAGCGGGCCGCATGTTGGGCACCAGGGTTCTAAACTGTTAGAAATTTCCTGAAATTGACTTCAAAAACGGAATAGTCTTTGTTGTATTCTTGGGGGAATAATACATTTATATTACAAGCAGCTTGAGAGGTCAATGTGGGCTTGCTTTAACCACTTGAGCTCCAGAAGGTTTTACGCCCTTCATGACCAGGGCATTTTTTACTATTTAGCACTGTGCTACTTTAACTAATATTTGTAAGTTGCATGCATGCAAACATGGAGAAAGCAGAGCGGTGCCAATATGTTAGTGAAGATACACAGGCATGTAGTAAAATTAGTAGCCACAGGCGTCCCTTATCTTGCTGGGCATGAATCCTTTGTGGTCCGGCCACTCCGGTGGTGTCCAAGGTTCCAAACCAGGAGAGGGGTTAGCCAGGCAAGCTGTCAGCGTGTCCATGTGCGGGGGCTGAAGGTCAGGGGGTGTGGCAAGGCAAGTTCACGTTCGGAGCGTCTGCGCTCCTTCATCAGGCATCTCAGAGATGCCTGATGAGCGACCGAACCACAAGGAATTCATGCCCAGCAAGATGATAAGGGATGCCTGTGGTTACTAATTGTACTACGTGCCTGTTTATCATCACTAACATATTGGCGTCCCTCTGCTTTCTCCCCTCTTCCATTACAGAGCAAACCTGCAGCACTATACGCAAATTTATATATATATATATATATTTTTTTTTTTTTTTTTTTCACACAAATAGAGCTTTCTTATGGTGGTATTTGATCACCGCTGGTTTTTTAAATTTTTTGCAATATAAACTAAAAAAGACAGAAAATTTTGAAAAAAAAAAAAGGATATTTTTTACTTTCTGCTATAAAACATAACCAATAGAGTCAAATGTCTTCATACATTAAGGCCCCTTTCACACGGGACGGATCCGTGAAGATCTGCTCCCCGTGAACCTCTGCTTGCTCAGCGGGGATCGCTCCGCTGATCCCTGCTGAGCCGGCGGATGACAGGGACCGCCCTGTCAGATCTCCGCTCTCCTCTATGGGGGGATCGGATGAACACGAACCGTCTGTCCATGTTCATCCGATCCGCTCTGCAGATGGATAGAAAAATAGAATTTTCCTCCGTCTGCAGAATCGGAGGATTGCGGACCCGGATGAGATTGGTTGTCAGCGGATGTTCATCCACTGACACCCGCAATCTCATAGGGACCAATGTCTGTCCCTTTTTCATCTGGAAACGGACGGATGAAAAAGTGGACATGCGGTCCGTTGGTGTGAAAGGGGCCTTAGGCTAAAATGTATTCTGCTACATGTCTTTGGTAAAAAAAAATCCAATAAGTGTATGATGATTGGTTTGTGTGAAAGTTATTGTCTACAAATTATGGTATATATACTGGAATTTTTTTCTTATACTAGTAATGGCAGCAATCAGCAACTTAAAGTAGGACTGTGATAGTGTGGCGAGCAATCTGACACTAACTGACACTGGGTGGGAACTGACTAACTGATATCACCAGTGACACTAATACAGATCATGCTATATACCAGGCATGTCCAAAGTCCGGGCCATGGGCCAATCGCGGCCCACGTTCCTGTTTAATATGGCCCCCCTGGTGATTAGAATATATATATCTTTTTTGGGCCACAAAAGATATATACTGTATTTATCGGTGCTGCCTCGGAGGGGGCGGGACGAGCGCCGTCAGATTACATACAGGAGAATCTCCTGTTTACTCGGCAGCATCTGTAATAGGAAGTCCCGTCTCCTGGGCTGCCATTGGACAGCTGTTCTGTCTATCAAAGGAGGCGGGACTTTGTATTAAGGAGGACGCCGAGTAAACTGAATATTCTCCTGTATGTAATCTGTTGGCACTCGTCCCACCCCCTCCCTGTCCCCTCCGAGGCTGCAGATGGGCATGGATCAGGCTGCACTGATGGTAATGGTAAGGCTGCGTTCATGGCAATGGGGAGGCTGCATTGATTGCAATGGTAAGGCTGCATTGATTGCAGTGGTAAGGCTGCATTGATTGCAATGAAAAGGCTGCATTGATTGCAATGGTGAGGCTGCATTGATTGGAATGGTGAGGCTGCATTGATTGGAATGGTGA
This sequence comes from Rana muscosa, assembly GCA_029206835.1. NCBI lineage: Eukaryota > Metazoa > Chordata > Amphibia > Anura > Ranidae > Rana > Rana muscosa. The sequence goes on along the minus strand of CM055127.1, from coordinate 440,480,439 downwards.
GGCTGCATTGATTGGAATGGTGAGGCTGCATTCATGGCAATGGTGAGGCTGCATTCATGGCAATGGTGAGGCTGCATTCATGGCAATGGTGAGGCTGCATTCATGGCAATGGTGAGGCTGCATTCATGGCAATGGTGAGGCTGCATTCGAGCACTGATTAGGCTGCATTCATGGCAATGGTGAGGCTGCAGATGAGCACTGATTAGGCTGCATTCATGGGTACTGACCCTTATTTTGCTTCACAGTTCTTTATTTACATTTATTTTTTTTCCTGAAACTTCCCTCTTAAAGTGAAGGTGCGTGTTATACGCCGATAAATACGGTATATCCAAATAACACGCCCAAGCTCATACTTAGTCCTGAACGGCACTCTGGGATTCGTTAGGGGGCCACAAAAGATATATATATATATCCAAAGAACACGCACAATTGTATCTCTTCACCACACACACAGCCACAAAGGCAAGAGAATTATTGTTGGGCAGTGTATTAGTGCTCAGACAAACACACTTGGACCGTATTTCTAAATGGTTCAAAAAATGTCAGGCAAAATGATCGGCCCTCATGCATGTTCTCTTCATCAAATCTGGCCCTCTTTGAAAAAAGTTTAGACACCCCTGCTATACACTGTCACTGTACTAATGACACTGGCTGGGAAGGGGTTAACATCTCAGGGTAATCAAGGGGTTAAAGGATACGTTCATCTTTTAAAAAAATAAAAATAAATGCACATCTTTTTGCAGGTAAAAAAATGTGTTTATTTTATTTTTTACTTGGAGCCTGTAAATTATTGCACCCGCGGGCAGCAGATCCCGGGTGCCATGCAGGACTCCTGCAGACTTGTCTGTGTATCTATTTGCTCATACCTCGTTCAGCAGGCAGATACACACTGACAGGAAGAGAGCATGAACTACCAAAGTGCTCAACAGCACCATGGTAATTCATTGAAACTACCAGCCAACAGCCACAAAGGGTGTCAGTACTTGTAGTTTCCCATTCACAGAGTGCTGGTTGGGGGGAAGTTGCCTGCACCTTGTACATAGAAATAGGCAGCAATGTACAGGTATGTACCTGGAAATTATCCATGTGGGTCCTGTGAGTTGTCCATGAGATCTTGGGAAAGACATCTGCGTGGGTCTGGAGCAGGAAGGAGCATGGAATGGTGGTTTGGGTATCCTTTCTGGTGGCGGTGGTTGGATTGGTTTGCTCGCATCTTGGCACAAGAGAATTTGGATCTTTTGTTTTCCCAGGCGCTTTTGTGGACTTTTTATCACTTTATTATTTGAATATAAAAAATATTTTGGGGACTTTATTTCAAACATAAATTGCACATAGTGTATTGAAAATTTAAAGGGACATTACCTATGTTTGAGGTTTATGAATACTGAGGATATCGCTGTACATGCATTGGGTTTGGAGACACGTCTATGGCTGTACAGATCCTGAGTTTTTATCGCATGTACAAGTGCATTTCTAAACTCACCTAAGTGCTTGTAAATCTGTCGACATGTGATGGATGTAAACACAACAAATATAAACGCATCTAAACATATCTAGATCAATGTGTTTTTCTGCCAACAGGAACCTGCATACCCTTCGGAAAAACGCACATGCCCGTGTAAATAAAGTCTTACTTATTCCTTTTATGGGATGATTTTTTTTTTAAATCATATTTTAGTATTAAGTACAAATGTGTGAACTTTTATATGTAAATGTTTTATGTACTGTATGACTGTGTGCACTTAAAGTGGTTGTAAAGGCTCAAGTTTTTTTACCTTCATGCAGCAGCACCCCCAGCCCCTCCAATACTCACCTGAGCCCCCTCTTGATCCAGCAATGTGCACGAGAGCCTCGGCTCTCCATGGGTCTGTCCCTCCTCATTCGCTGAGACAGCAGCAGCTGCCATTGGCTCCCACTGCTGTCATTCACAGGCAGTGAGCTAATGAGGTGAGAATGGGGTGGGGCCGAGCTCCGTGTGAATGACACACGGAGCAGCAGCTTTGGAACCCCCATATCAAGCACACTAGGCAGGATGGAGGGGCCAGGAGTGCTGGCGGGGGGCTCCAAGAAGAGGAGGATCAAAGCCTTCTGTGTTTACAAGGGACAACTTTGCTTTTAGAGCCTTCTGGATTTAACTGATCCCTCACAGTGGGGACAGCTCTCCAGAATCTAAGAGTGAGAACAATCTCCCTGCAAGGCAGCACCGCCCACACAGGGAGGTATAACAATGTCAAATACATGGGTAGTGGAGAGAGCCGCCTACACAGGGAGAGGTAGAAGAGAGTAGAGATGCAAGGAAGCTTGGAGGGAGTGGGGGGGTTGTGCATAGTGCACCCCTAAGCCCTGTACACAGAGCATCCCTAAACTCTGCACTCTGTGCATAGCGCACCCCTGAACTCTGCACAACTGAACAACGCAACACCCCTGAACTATGCACTCTGTACAGATCGCACCCCTGAACTCTGTGCATAGCGCACCCCTGAACTCTGCACTCTGCACCCCTAAACTCTGTACTCTGTACACAGCGCACCCCTAAACGCTGCACTCTGTGCATAGCGCACCCCTAAACCCTGCACTCTGTACACAGCGTACCCCTAAACTCTGCATTCTGTACGTAACGCACTCCTGAATAATAAAATAGCAGATACATAGCCTTACAGTTACAACTGGCCCTTTTAGGGTAACCATACTGCTGATGCGGCCCGTGATGAAATTGAGTTTGACACCCCTGTTCTAAGCAAATATATATTTTTTACTACTTATTTAATAAAAATGATTATTTAGCCATGACAGACTACACACTGTCCTCCAGCACACCTCTATATACAATGACTGCACACCAAGATGCTGGGAAGGCTTCGGGCTTCTACGTACAGCTGACAGAAAAGAACAATGCACGGCTAAACATAACATGATGATATCAACATCAAACGTTGATTCCCCATGAGGAATGTGAACATTGTTTTAGGACAAATGTTTCCACCTGTGTTTTGCTTGCAGCACCATCCATGACAACTACTGTGAGTAGAGCAGGATGGAGCCAGGTGATCCACTTCTATGTCACTTTATATTTGAGCTGGATTCATCGCACACAGGGTCACCGTGTACTGTGCATAGGAGGAGGAAGGAGGACAATGGCACCGATCCTGCTCTCCCCCCTTCCCAACCACCTGAGAGCCGCTGATATTTCTCTCCCTTGGGGAAAAAGACCCCATGTGCAAACCGAGCGACCACCTCTATGTCTCCCAGCATCATTATGAATACTAGAATAAACTGCAGCTGAGATGGGTCACATATGGAATATTTTGCATCAGGATGCTAAGCTGTAATGAAAAAAAAAAAAAAAAAGGAAAACAAAAACCATCCTATCGTTTAATGTGGGATGTAAAACTTAGAACTTAAAGTAATATTAAACCTTCAGCATTTCTTTAGTTTACACATCGAGCACAAGACAAAAAACTATTTGTTAAAATCCTTACCCCATTACTTGTAGTTTACAGCTTTCAATTCTTTTGTCTCTTGTTCTCTTGGTGCTGCTTCTCCGAGCCTCCAGCTTTTACAGGAAAGAGTTAAAGTCGTTCTAAAGGCAGAAGGTTTTTTTTTTTTTTTACTTAAAGCGTTTGTTGCCCCATCACTTCATATTTCTGAACCATGTATTTGTAAGAGAAAGTATCCTGTTCTCTTTATATTGCTTCCTTTATGTGAAATCCCTGGTTTTTCTGCCAGTCTCATTGCTTTCCTATTAACCACTTCCATACAGGGCTTTTTGTACCTATTCAATACCGGGCCTATTTTGGCACTTCTCTCCTACATGTACAAATCATCATTCTTTTGCTAGAAAATTACTCAGAACCCCCAAACATTATATATGTTTTTTTAGCAGACACCCTGTCATGGATATGCAGTAGTGTTTGTCTGCCATCTTACCTTCCTCCTCATGTGTTCATCTAGAGACCAGACCTCCTTCACCTGGCTTCCTTTATAATCTCCTCCCAGCCTGACTCCACCCCAGGCCCTATCACTGAACACTATATTAACCTGTGCACTGCTTTGCTGATCAATGTGTTTGTTAGGCATTGTGTGTTTGGGTTCCTGCCTGCCGTGTGCTACGGCTGTCTCTCTGTTACGTTATTGGCTTGTCCCTGACTATCCCTGTCTGCTCGTGACCCTTGACCTTCGGCTCGTTCTTCGTTATCCTTGTCTGCTTGTGGCCCCTGACCTTCAGCTTGTTATTCGGTTCTCTCTTATCGTGTGCTGCTGCTTCCCCTCTTTTCCCCTTATCCTACGGGGCGTGAGCTAGGAAACTCCAGGGGCCGCGACCTGGTCCCAGCCTGCAGCTAACATCCTCACCACTAGAGGCCCTGGAGAAGACCAGCTGGGTCTTAGACTCCGCGCCCTGGGGAATCTTGGCTCTAGCTTCCGTTTGGATCCCGGTTGTGCTCCTCTGGTCCCGCTTTCCACAACCACCCAGTTTCCTATCCGCAGAAGCCAGCCATAGGGTTCACTACCTCGCGGTGCACTCCTGTCCCCTTACGGTGTGCATCTGTCACCTGGCCACAGGTGACCCTGACAGTTTGATCAGCCATGAACCCGGCTGACATCCCGCTACCCGCGGATGATCCATTGCAGGGCATAGTTTGCAGACTTGAAACCCAGGAATCGAATCAGACTCAGGTGATGCGATTCCTCCAGGATGTGGCTTCTCGCTTCGAGCAGCTTCAGGCCTCCTTGGGAACCCTGAATCCGCAACCTCAAATACAATCAGCGGCTGCACCTATTGCACCAGTCGCAGCCACACACTCGCTACAACTGCCAGCTCCGTCCCGTTTCTCTGGGGACTCCAAGGCTTGCAGGGGGTTCCTTAGCCAATGCATGATTCATTTTGAGCTCCAGCCCCAAAACTTCCTGTCTGATCGGGCTAAGGTAGCCTATATCATTTCCCTCCTCTCTGGTGAAGCTTTAGCCTGGGCAGCCCCTCTGTGGGAACTGAATGATCCAGTGGTTTCTAGCCTGTCTGGCTTCTTGAAACTTTTTCGGAATATCTTTGAAGAACCGGCTCGTGTCTCTTCAGCGGCCAGCGCCCTTTTACGTCTCCGCCAAGAGTCTGCTTCTGTGGGACAGTATGCCCTTCATTTCCGCATACTGTCGGCTGAGTTGAGCTGGAACAATGAGGCCTTAGTCGCAACCTTTTTGCATGGCCTGTCTGATAGAGTGAAGGATGAATTAGCTGGAAGAACCATCCCCACTGATCTGGCCGGCGTTATCTCCTTGTGTAACCAGATCGATATTCGCTTTCAGGAGAGGACCTTAGAAAAGCAACGCCAGCACTCCTTGGTTCTTAGTCAGCCTGAGCTCCCCTCTCTTCGACCCGTAGAGCATCTCCTACCAGCTGAGGAACCCATGCAGCTGGGTCGGACCAGGCTATCCCCCGAGGAACGTGCTAGGCGCAGAACTCTTGGTCTGTGTCTTTACTGTGGGGGCAAAGGTCATTTTCGTGACACTTGCTCTCTTTGTCCAGAAAAACGTTCGGGTCCACTTCATCTGGAAAGTGGAGTATTGGACCCAGAAATATCACCTTCCCCCTTCTCGTCTTCTGCTTTCTGTGTTCCTTCATGTTGATGCTTCTTCTCATTCGGTCTCAGCATATCTGGATTCCGAAACCGCTGGTAATTTCATGGACTGGGAAATCGCATCGTCCATGAGACTTACTCTTTTGCCCCTCACCACGCCATTGGTGGTCTTGGCGATTGATGGTACTGTTCTCCCAGGGGGACCTATCCGCTTCCAGACCCTCCCTGTTAAGATGTTGGTAGGGACACTCCACCAGGAGTGGATATCCTTCCTTATCTTACCCAAGGCCTCAACGCCTATAATTTTGGGTCTCCCATGGTTACAGCTCCATGTTCCTCGTCCTGCCTACCCAAGGTTGCCCCCTGTGAATCTGAGCCGGTCATTCATTCCAGGTTGCATAACCATTTACATTTCTCTGTCCCTAACCACCCTTGGACGCACAGCCAGGCTAGCTTGTCTACAAGTCCTGCAGTCGCTACGTCTTGCGATGCGATTCAGGTAGTCGCTACACCTGACTCAGCTATTCACTCTGCCTCTGTACTAGTTATGCCAGTCCAGCCCATGCCCAGTGAGCCTCTCACTTTTTCTTGTTCGGGACATTCTGCTTGTCCTTCAGCTATTCAGCTTGACTCCGGCGACATGTCACCTTCTAACCAACCTGACTTCAGGGTTCCACTGACATCTGCCCAGTCTGATGGTCCTGTGCAAGATGACCAGTTCCCCTTTAAGGGTCTAGGGGACCCTCCTCAGATTCCTGTTGATCCTCTCATGCCCTTGCTTATTCCTAGAGAGCCTTTGGTCCTCAATAGATCTTCTTGTCATCTCCCTACCTCGTTTTCGGTCTCTGAGGATAATTTTAAGTACGAGGTTAGACAAGTTCTGGATTCTCGGCTCTGCAGAGGCATTCTTCAGTACCTTGTGCATTGGAGAGGTTTTGGTCCTGAGGAGGCGTCTTGGATCGCTGCATCTGATGTCGCTGCACCTCATCTGTTGAGAAGGTTTCATCAGAGATTTCCCTTTAAGCCTGGGTCCAGGCGGGGGAGGGCCCATAAGAGGGAGGGTACTGTCATGGATATGCAGTAGTGTTTGTCTGCCATCTTACCTTCCTCCTCATGTGTTCATCTAGAGACCAGACCTCCTTCACCTGGCTTCCTTTATAATCTCCTCCCAGCCTGACTCCACCCCAGGCCCTATCACTGAACACTATATTAACCTGTGCACTGCAAGCCTGCTTTGCTGATCAACGTGTTTGTTAGGCATTGTGTGTTTGGGTTCCTGCCTGCCGTGTGCTACGTCTGTCTCTCTGTTACGTTATTGGCTTGTCCCCGACTATCCCTGTCTGCTCGTGACCCTTGACCTTCGGCTCTTTCTTCGTTATCCTTGTCTGCTTGTGGCCCCTGACCTTCAGCTTGTTATTCGGTTCTCTCTTATCGTGTGCTGCTGCTTCCCCTCTTTTCCCCTTATCCTACGGGGCGTGAGCTAGGAAACTCCAGGGGCCGCGACCTGGACCCAGCCTGCAGCATAACATCCTCACCACTAGAGGCCCTGGAGAAGACCTGCTGGGTCTTAGACTCCGCGCCCTGGGGAATCTTGGCTCTAGCTTCCGTTTGGATCCCGGTTGTGCTCCTCTGGTCCCGCTTTCCACAACCACCCAGTTTCCTATCCGCAGAAGCCAGCCATAGGGTTCACTACCTCGCGGTGCACTCCTGTCACCCTACGGTGTGCATCTGTCACCTGGCCACAGGTGACCCTGACACACCCTAGGGAATAAAATGACGGTCATTGCAACATTTTTTTCTTGCACAATATTTGCGCAATAATTTTTCAAACGCCTTTTTTAAAAAAAAAAATGGTTTCATGAATTAAAAAATAACAAAACAGTAAAGTTAGCCCAATTTTTTGGGAACATATGAAAGATAATGTTACGCCGAGTAAATAGATACCTAACATGTCACGCTTTAAAATTGCGCACACTCATGGAATGGCGCCAAACTTCGGTACTTAAAAATCTTCATAGGCGACGCTTTAATTTTTTTTACAGGTTACCAGGTTAGAATTACAGAGGAGGTCTAGTGCTAGAATTGTTGCACGCGCTCTAACGCATGCGGCGATACCTCACATGCGTGGTTTGAACGGCGTTTACATATGTGGGCGACTTACGTGTGCATTCGCTTCTGATCGCGAGCTACCGGGGACAGGGGCGTTTTAATTTTTTTATTTATTTTACTTATTTTTTTTTTTTTTTACAATGATTTTCCTTTTCTTTTTTTTTTTTTGATCACTTTTATTCCTATTACAAGGAATGTAAACATCCCTTGTAATAGGAATGTGTGTGACAGGTTCTCTTTATTGAGAGATGCGGGGTCAATAAGACCTCACATCTCTCCTCCAGGCTGGAAAGCATGAGATCAGTGAAAACATTTTCACTGATTTCATACTTACAGCCGCAATGGCGGCTTTGTTTACATTTGAGACCCGGGCGTGACGTCATCACATCGCGCCCGGGCCTCCGACGATCATAGAGATGACTGGTGACCATCTGGTCACCAGTCATCTCTATGCTCATCACGTGACTCCACCAACGATGCCGGAAGATTCGCTCCGGGTCCCCGATCGCACGGGGGAGCCCGGAGAAGCACCGGATGGCGGCGGGAGGGGGGGTGTCCCCTCCCGCCGCCTATAAGAACGATCAAGCGGCGGAACCGCCGCTATGATCGTTCTTATGGTGCACAGAATCGCCGGCACTTCAAAAGGATATCTGAATGATGCCTCTAGCTGCAGGCATCATTCAGATATCCCCCTACAAAGCCGAGGACGTCATATGACGTCCACCCAGGATGGGAGATCCCATCTGTGGACGTCATTTGTCTATGGCTGGGTAGGGAAGTGGTTAAAAACTGACCACACTGAGCTGGACAGCACACCATGGTCAGCTCTCTAACTGTGCTGGGAACTCAGCCTGCTCTCCTCCAATGATCAGACTTGTCCTGATATGCCCCTGCTGTGCAGCCATTCACTGGGAAGCTCAGTGTACTGCTGCTTCTTCTCCCCCAGCTCTTATGCAGCTGAGAACAGAGGGAATGTGCTTACTTATAAAAAGGGAAAAAAAGGTATTTATATTGTATTTTGATATCTATTCAAAGATGTTTTGCCTTTCATTTCTATTTTAAACTGAATGGGTTGTTTTACAAGGTGATCGTACAATCAGTTTAATGCATTCTATGCATTAAGATAAAAAACTTTCAGTTTGCAGCAGTCCCCCTCATACTTACCTAAGCCCCATCTTGATCCAGCCATGTTGCACGAGAGCCCCAACTCTCCGGGACTCTCCCTTCTGATTGGCTGAGACACAGCAGTGGTCGACATTTGCTCCCGCTGCTGTAAATAAAAGTCAGTGAGCCAATGAGGAGAGAGAGGGGCGGGGCTGAGCTGCGGCTCTGTGTCTGAATGGACGCACAGAGAAGCGGCTCAGCTCGGATGCCCCCATAGCAAGCTGCTTGCTGTGGGGGCACTCAGCAGGAGGGAGGGGCCAGGAGAGCCGGCGAGGGACCCAAGAAGAGGAGGATCTGGGCTGCTCTGTGCAAAACCACTGCAGAGAGCAGGTGCGTGTAACATGTTTGTTATTTTTAAACTAAAAAACAAAGACTTTAATATCACTTTAACAGTACACAGTGTAGTCTGGAGCCAGTCTGTTAGCTTGGAGAAGGAACGGAGGAGTAGTAGGAAGGAGCAGGGGAGTGCCTTGCCATCCTAAGGTTCTGGGGCTGTGTGTTTCTATTGATGCACACAGAAGCACAGTTCTAGTCCCTGCATGCAAAAAAAGCTGCAAGAGAAAGGAGCCACCCTCAAACAGGAAACCTTGGGCGAGGCCATGGCACAAGCTTACACTGGTACATAAGAAAGAAATAATTTATTAAGATGAAGAAGCTGCATACTCTCTAAGGCCCCATTCACACCTGAACATAGCGTTTTCAGGCAGAAAGTCGCGCAATTTTACCGCGATTTTGCGGCGGGTTTTGCTGCGTTTTTGCCGCGATTTTGTACAGGTCCAAGGGTCACCAATGTAAAAAGCAGAAAAACGCCCAAATCTGCCCGATTCGCGCGACAAAAAAGGGTCCTGAACTTGTTTGAGCTTCACGCGGTTGGCTTCAGGCGTTTTGGATTGGAGATGTGAACCATCTCCATAGAGAATAATGGATTTTTTCCCCTCTAGCGTTTTGTAGCTTCAGGCGACAAAACGCTCAGGTGTGAATGCAGCCTTAGTGATTACATCAGCTGCTGAAAGTGATTTAAAAAACTGAGGGTGTAATATCACTTAAAGGCTGTACTTTGCCTGTGGATCACAGGAATGCAGTTTGTTCTGTACTCCTGTGACCCGTTTTCAGAAGACAGCGGGCTGAAGACTGCTGTCCGCTGACCTCACTCCTGCACCCTCCACAGCCCCGCGCTCCAGTGTGCGAGAGGGCAGAGCAGAGCAGACAGCGGTGACTGACAGTCACCAATTCTCTGCTCAGGAAGCCCTGAGAACCGAGTGATCGGTGGTGCTTGATCAGGGCCGGCGCTACCACTAGGCGAAGTAGGCAGCCGCCTAGGGGCGCACTACCACCTAGGGCGCAACCACAGCCTCTGTGAGCTAGGCTCTCCTGATCGATGGCCCCATTCAGTGTGCCGCCACGGCGCCACCAATCCCCCCCATGTGTAGCGCAGAGCGCCCCGCTGCGCTGTCACATCTCCTCAGTCCACTCCTCAGACAGGTATTATCACACAGCGCCGCTCCGGGACTCCTTTGCTCCAGCCTGTCCCTCTGGTGCGGCGCTGTGTGTCTTGTGTGTGCAGCGGAGGGGCGGGGTTTTGATGAAGAAGGGAGCATTGAGAGGAGTAGCTGACTGACCTCCCGCCCAGCGAGGACTCCAGCGGGTGGATGGCATTGGCGGCGCTGGCCTGGCCCTGGCGGGGACTCAGTGGAGCGGATGGATGGCTCTGGCCTGGCCCCTGAGCAGAGCCCTGATGATGGTTGACGAAGCACCAAAGAGCAGAGGTAAGTAGGAGGACGGATCGATCTACATGCTGTATGAGGGGGAGGGGGGTGTGTGTTTGAGTAGTGCAGGAAGTAGGAGTCAGGGGGGGTCACTGTATGTTTCATGTAAGGGGGGGTCAGTGTATGTTTCATGTAAGGGGGGGTCAGTGTATGTTTCATGTAAGGGGGGTCAGTGTATGTTTCATGTAAGGGGGGTCAGTGTATGTTTCATGTAAGGGGGGTCAGTGTATGTTTCATGTAAGGGGGGGTCAGTGTATGTGCCATGTAAGGGGGGGGTCACTGTATGTTTCATGTAAGGGGGGGGGGGGGGGTCAGTGTATGTTTCATGTAAGGGGGGTCAGTGTATGTGCCATGTAAGGGGAGGTCAGTGTATGTTTCATGTAAGGGGGGTCAGTGTATGTGCCATGTAAGGGGGGGTCACTGTATGTTTCATGTAAGGGGGGGTCACTGTATGTTTCATGTAAGGGGGGGGGGGGTCAGTGTATGTTTCATGTAAGGGGAGGTCAGTGTATGTTTCATGTAAGGGGGGGTCAGTGTATGTTTCATGTAAGGGGGGGTCAGTGTATGTTTCATGTAAGGGGGGGTCAGTGTATGTGTCCTGTAAGGGGGGGTCACTGTATGTTTCATGTAAGGGGGGGTCAGTGTATGTGCCATGTAAGGGGGGGTCAGTGTATGTGCCATGTAAGGGGGGGGGGGTCAGTGTATGTTTCATGTAAGGGGGGGTCAGTGTATGTTTCATGTAAGGGGGGGTCATTGTATGTTTCATGTAAGGGGGGGTCATTGTATGTTTCATGTAAGGGGGGGTCATTGTATGTTTCATGTAAGGGGGGTAAGTGTATGTTTCATGTAAGGGGGGGTCAGTGTATGTTTCATGTAAGGGGGGGTCAGTGTATGTTTCATGTAAGGGGGGTCAGTGTATGTTTCATGTAAGGGGGGGTCAGTGTATGTTTCATGTAAGGGGGGTCAGTGTATGTTTCATGTAAGGGGGGGTCAGTGTATGTTTCATGTAAGGGGGGGTCAGTGTATGTTTCATGTAAGGGGGGGTCAGTGTATGTTTCATGTAAGGGGGGTCAGTGTATGTTTCATGTAAGGGGGGTCAGTGTATGTTTCATGTAAGGGGGGGTCAGTGTATGTTTCATGTAAGGGGGGTCAGTGTATGTGCCATGTAAGGGGGGGTCAGTGTATGTGCCATGTAAGGGGGGGTAAGTGTATGTTTCATGTAAGGGGGGGTCAGTGTATGTTTCATGTAAGGGGGGTCAGTGTATGTTTCATGTAAGGGGGGGTCACTGTATGTTTCATGTAAGGGGGGTCAGTGTATGTTTCATGTAAGGGGGGGGTCAGTGTATGTTTCATGTAAGGGGGGGGTCAGTGTATGTTTCATGTAAGGGGGGTCAGTGTATGTGTCAGGTAAGGGGGGTCAGTGTATGTGTCAGGTAAGGGGGGTCAGTGTATGTGTCAGGTAAGGGGGGTCAGTGTATGTGTCAGGTAAGGGGGGTCAGTGTATGTGTCAGGTAAGGGGGTCAGTGTATGTGTCGGGTAAGGGGGTCAGTGTATGTGTCAGGTAAGGGGGTCAGTGTATGTGTCAGGTAAGGGGGGGCCAGTGTATGTGTCAGGTAAGGGGGGGGTCAGTGTATGTGTCAGGTAAGGGGGGGGGGGTCAGTGTATGTGTCAGGTAAGGGGGGGTCAGTGTATGTGTCAGGTAAGGGGGGGGGGTCAGTGTATGTGTCAGGTAAGGGGGGTCAGTGTATGTATCAGGTAAGGGGGTCAGTGTATGTGTCAGGTAAGGGGGGGTCAGTGTATGTATCAGGTAAGGGGGGTCAGTGTATGTATCAGGTAAGGGGGGTCGGTCAGTGTATGTATCAGGTAAGGGGGGGGTCAGTGTATGTATCAGGTAAGGGGGGGGTCAGTGTATGTATCAGGTAAGGGGGGGTCAGTGTATGCATCAGGTAAGGGGGGTCAATGTATGTTTCAGGTAAGGGGGGTCAATGTATGTTTCAGGTAAGGGGGGTCAATGTATGTTTCAGGTAAGGGGGGTCAATGTATGTTTCAGGTAAGGGGGGGGTCAGTGTATTTTTCAGGTAAGGGGGGGTCAGTGTATGTGTCAGGTCAGTGTAATTGTCAGGTGGGTTAGTGTAGGGGACAGGGGGTCAGTGTATGTGTCAAGGGGTCAGTGTAGGGGTCAGATAGGTCACATGTGTTGCAAGGGCAGGGTAAAGTGGAGTCAGGGGCGCAGCCGGGGGGGGGGGGGGCGCGGCAAAATTAGGTTTCGCCTAGGGTGTCAAAGATCCTTGCACCAGCCCTGTGCTTGATCACTCAGTTCTCAGTGTTAGAGCCAATGGGGGACAGATGCTGCATCCACCGAGGTAAGTATGATTCAGAAAGGATGGCAAATGAAATCCCAGAGTTTTAGTGGTTATACCGGCTGCAAGCCTCGTCCCGGTATCATCATTTTAAGCCGGCAATTCTCTTTAGAAGTGATTTGAGTGACTATACAGCCACTCGATTACTTCTACAGGCGATGGAAGGGAGTCACCCCCCTCCCCTCTGATCTTAGGAGCCTGGTAATGATGCAACCGATTTGGTCACATTCCCTAGGAAGAGTGGAGGGAATGGAAGTTCCCACCCTTCTTCTGTAAGGTCAGAAACTGTAAGTGACAAAGATTTAGTCACTTTGGGTTTGTTTGTTGATAAGCTGTTACTAGATTGTACAGCACCTGATCAAACTGATCTGAGCAGCCCATGTGACTATAGAGTCATAAATGTGGGTGTATATACAGTGGTAGAGGACAGCCCACTCCCTCCCTCCCCCGTCAAGGCCACTAGTACACACCAGGACTACTACCCACTGGGTTGAAAGAAACAAAACTGTCAGCTCAGGTCAGAGACGCTGTACTAACAATCCAATGTTAGTACAGTAATCTCCCCTGCTGTTCTATTGTGTTCTGTTAGTGGGACGGCCCCCCCCAGCCAGGACACTCCAATCAGCGCTCTCAGCCAATTGGGAGCTCTGAGCTGGAGCCAGTCGGCAGACCCTTTTCGGTCTTGACCCTTCAACAGAAGCCAGCCGAACGGCCAGCTTCTGTCGGACCGGCTGCCGTACACACGGGCCGCCCAACATTCAGCCCGTGTGTACTAGGCTTTATTCTGACCCCCTTTGCCAGAACACCCCAGCCAGTGCTGATCAGGAGTCGGTCGGCAGATCATTTTCGGTCATTCCGCCTGGCTTCTGTCGGACCGACTGCCATACACATGGGCTGAATGTCTGCTGGCTGACATTCGGCCTGTGTGTACTAGGCTTACTCAGCTAAACTCAATGGGAGGCAGGATATTACATCTTGTTTGATGGAGGCTTTACCTTATTCCAAGACCCTCTACAGGCTGGAGGGGTGTATCACAGCCTGTGACTGGCATAAATCCGCCCACACCATGTTATTGCCAAAAAATAATATAGATTTAATTTCAAATATATATTTGTATGAACATTTAAAACAGTTTATTTTTATTATGTATTTATTTTTACTCCCAATGGCTGTTTGTTTTTTTGAACATGTGACCATTAGCAGAGGACTAGAAGCTCCTCCTGCCACTGTTTGCCTGCAGACAGGCTGGGAAAGAGCTGGGTCATGTGACAGCTGTATATTGATTAGGAAAAAAAGTACTTAGATGTATTTTTTTTTTTTATATAAAATGACATTGCCATCATCCACATACAGAAATAAAAGGGATAATGTAAATTAACCACTTCAGCCCCGGACTATTTTGCTGGTCAAACACCAGGCCCCTTTTTGCGATTCGGCACTGCGCCGCTTTAACTGACAATTGCGCGGTCGTGCGACGTGGCTGCCAAACAAAATTGACGTCCTTTTTTCCCCACAAATAAAGCTTTCTTTTGGTGATATTTGATCACCTCTGCGGTTTTTATTTTTAGCACTATGTTCAAAAATAGAGCGACAATTTTGAAAAGAATTCAATATTTTTAACTTTTTTCTATAATAAATATCCCCAAAAAATATATAAAAAAACGTTTTTTTCCTCAGTTTAGGCCGATACGTATTCTTCTACATATTTTTGGTAAAAAAAATCACAATAAGCGTTTATTGATTGGTTTGCGCAAAAGTTATAGCGTCTACAAAATAGGGGGTAATTTTATGGCATTTTTATTAATATATTTTTTTTTTTTACTATTAATGGCGGCGATCAGCGATTTTTATCGTGACTGCGACATTATGGCGGACACATCGGACACTTTTGACACATTTTTGGGACCATTGTCATTTTTTACAGCGATCGGTGCTATAAAAATGCACTGATTACTGTAAAAATGACACTGGCAGTGAAGGGGTTACCCACTAGGTGGTGCTGTAGGGGTTAAGTGTTTCCTAGGGAGTGCTTCTTACTGTAGGGGGGATGGGCTCTGTGTGACATGACACTGATCACCGCTCCGATTACACAGAGCGGTGATTAGTGTCATTGTCACTAGGCAGAGCGGGGAGATGCTCGTTTACATTAGCATCTCCCTGCTCTATCTCTCCGTGAGATGATCGCGGGTATCCCCGCGGCGATCGAGTCCGCGGGACCCACGGTCGGGCTGACGGAGAAAAGCGGCAGGGTCGCAAGCGCGCCGCCAGCGCTGCGCACGTGACCACACGGTGGCATCTTAAAGGGGACGTACCTGTACGTACTGTGAGGGTGCGTCTTTGTGCGACCTTCAAGAGGCTTGGTTTATGCCAGATTTGGTAAAGAAAGACACGCTGATGGAACAGCTGTGTCTTGGGCTATTTAGTTCAGAGGTAATTATGGAACAGGGCTCCACCCAACAGAGAGGAAGTCTGTGTGCATGAGAGCCAGGTGGGCTCTCGTCCTCTGAAGTGGAGTCAGAGGTGACTATGGTTTAGGGCTCCACCCAAGAGAGAGGAAGTCTGTGTGCCTGAGAGCCGAGTTGGCTCTCATCCTCTGAAGTGGAGTCAAAGGCGGTGCATGTCTGCAGGAGGCAGACACAGTTAGTGATACAGCAACAAAGGTGCTGACCAGGAGAAGCTAGGAGAAAGCTGAAACTCTTGGACACTGTGTGGGTCTGAGGAACAGACCGTCAGGCCTAGGCTAAAGGCCTGGATCGCTAGAAGGTAAAGCTACAAGGCTACTGTTAGTATGAAAGATACAGGAATGGTGGAACCCCCCCCAGTGAATACTACAGATGTGTTTGTGAACTTTCGTGCTTTTAAATAAAAATGGGCTACCATGCCCTTAAACAGAGTTGCTGACTGGCTTGCATCACTGGAAATACGCATCCACCACAAGAGCTTGCAACCCCCGATCTTACAGTACTTATTCCTGTCCGTGCCACTCTGCCGATGTAAATATACAGGCGGCGGTCCTTAAGCGGTTAAACAGTGGATGTTTAGTATCACTTTAACACTAGAGTTCTAAAAGCATATTAATGGAAAGAAATGCACAGTACCTATCTCCCACATTATTTTTGTCAGCACTACAGGTGCACCAAAGAAGAACTGTGAAAGAAGAGCAACTTGTTCAAAACTAGGAGAGTTGGAGCTGTAATAATCTGCTTGATTAACCTTTGCTCTTCTACTACATAACCCCTTGTACTGGAGTGGGCTGTACTGTGAGAAGAGATGCTCACCACTGTCTCCCTTGGTTCTCCACTGATAATCTGTTATAAGAACAAAGCTATAAACATGTCATACAAAAGTATAGTTATATTTGTAGAATACAGGTTATTCACACACTTAACAAGATAATATTCCTGCGGCACTCCTGACTCCCCCAATCATCCGTTGTTTACACATAAGAAAAGGTTTACCGTCAGGTTAGTCAACTAACAACCAGAAAACCATTAAAGGTAGAGAAGAGCAGTTAATCAGGGGCAGAGGTCTGATACAGGCCATTTAATAGCAGAAAAGTAAAAAAAAAATATATATATATATATATATATGCAAACATTTTAATTATTTATATACTATACCTTAAGAAATGTTTATAAAGGTTAAAATTACTGAACATACAGCACAGTGTTGGAACCACAGTGGCAGATATCATTAAAAGCATTGTTCTCTATTATTTGTACAGTATCTCAACACACAGCCATTAACCACTTAAGCCCCGGACCAATACGCAGCATAAAGACCAGGCCCCTTTTTGCGATTCGGCACTGCGTCGCTTTAACTGACAATTGCGCGGTCGTGCGACGTGGCTCCCAAACAAAATTGACGTCCTTTTTTTCCCACAAATACAGCTAGCTTTCTTTTGGTGGTATTTGATCACCTCTGCGGTTTTTATTTTTTGCGCTATAAACAAAAATAGAGCGACAATTTGGAAAAAAATGCAATATTTTTTACTTTTTGCTATAATAAATATCCCCCAAAAATATATAAAAAAAAGTTTTTTTTCCCTCAGTTTAGGCCGATACGTATTCTTATACATATTTTTGGTAAAAAAAAAACGCAATCGGCATTTATAGATTGGTTTGCGCAAAAGTTATAGCGTTTACAAAATAGGGGATAGTTTTATGGAATTTTTATTAATTATTATTTTTTTACTAGTAATGGCGGCGATCAGCGATTTTTTTCGTGACTGCGACATTATGGTGGACACATCGGACACTTTTGACACATTTTTGGGACCAGCGTCATTTTTACAGCGATCGGTGCTATAAAAATGCACTGGTTACTGTAAAAATGACACTGGCAGTGAAGGGGTTAACCACTAGGGGCACTGAAGGGGTTAAGTGTGCCTAGGGGAGTGATTACTACTGTGTGGGGGCGTGGCTGCGAGTGACACGTGACTGATCTCCGCTCTGATTACACAGAGCGGAGATCGGTGACATTGTCAGTAGGGGAGCGGGACCCGCGGTCCGACTCACGGGAAGGCAGGGGGGTCACAAGCGCGGTGCCGGCGGCGCGCGCACGACCCCGACGTCGGGCAGTTAAAGGGGACGTACAGGTAAGTGATTGTGCCTGTATGAGCCATTCTGCCGACGTATATCTACAGTGGCTGGTCCTTAAGTGGTTAATGTCTAAACCGCTGGCAACAAAAGTGAGTACACCCCTAAGTGCAAATGTCCAAATTGGGTCCAATTAGCTATTTTCCCTCCCTGGTGTCATGTGACTCGTTAGTGTTATCACAGTACAATTCAATCTGGTGCAGTGCATTTTTTAAAACAGGTTCATGCACTACTTTTGGTGCAATCTAGTGCGATTTCAGCCTATTCAAATAAATAAACTGTAAATCACACCACACTGAGTCGCGTAGGAATCGCAAAGGAATGCAGACTACGTCCCTGTGCGATTCAGGTGTGAACTGGCCTTTAAACACAACATAAAAGGAAAACTCCACCTTTCTGGCAAAAATTATATTACAAAACCATAAAGTAAAATAATACGCTTTCTAAATAGTATTAATTACCCACCCTGTACCCCCATGCCCATACAGGCTTAGGATGTATCCTCTGTACTCAATGTACAAAGGTCAAATTTTCCTTGTCATAAGGGATCTGTAGACACACCGGTCACTTGTAGGTAAGTGTAGACAACTGCCAACGTGGCAACCAGCAAAATGTGAAGGTTTCCCTTGGAGCACACAATATACTTTACTGGCTTGTACAGGTTTAACTTTCATTGAATTTCAGTTCAGACCTTCATGATCTACATCAGGGGTCTCCAAACTTTCTAAACACAGGGCCGGTTTACTGTCCTCCAGACTTCAGGAGGGCCAGACCGTGACCAGTGGGAATGGAAATTTTTCTGCCATCAGTAGGAGTAAACATCACCACATTTGGTATTAGGTTGAAGGAATAGTGCCCAATCGATGGTATCATGAGGAGGAATAGTGCCATATTATTAGTGGTGTCAGTGGGAGAAATGGTGCTCCATTGTTGGTGTTTGATGGCAGAATAGTGTCTTGTATCAGTGGGAGGATAAGTGCCCCAAGGGCCGGAAAAAAGCAAGCAAAGGGCCGCATTCGGCCCCCAGGTCGCAGTTTGGAGACCCCTGATCTACATTATACCCACAGATCACAGTTTTATTTAGCTAATGTAAAACAAAGAAGTACTCTGTTTGCCACAAAATAAAGAGATGTTGGCGTAGTACAGCATATAGTGTCAGCAAAGATAGGTCGAAGCAGAATGGCACCTAGGTAAAGTAGTAGATTTTACTGTGAATTGGGATATTCTTTTTTTAAAGGCAAGGTCCCCTGGATTGACACTGATAAGGATTGCAGAGCATCTGCTCCATTTTAATGTTCTACACTGGCATGGCCGTATCCAACACCAACTGACCATCTTCCCTTGTGAAGTGACATGTAAGTGCACAGCTTTGACCAATTTTGCTATTCCCCTGGTTTACTGCATCAGCATGGAGGTTGTAGCTGGAGCTGCTAGACAGCCATGTAGACTTTTGCCTCGGTTGCCTTGTTCTGGGGTTCTGGGACGTCAAAACCTTACATGACATTGAGAAGATACTGTGAAAATTTCAGAAAAATTACACACTTTTGTAAAACTTTCACAAAAAGCATCCTGTAATAGAACACCATAAATACTCATCGATCTTGTCACCTGTTCCTTCAGAGCAACAACCCCTTTAGAAGGTGTGTCTGAGGCAGGTGCAGTCTGCTTTCCCCACAGGAGGTGGCACTCCTCAATGCGCCCCTGTTGCTGGAGGGGAACCCAGGAGGGACAAGGGTTCCTCTATGGTTACCTGGGTTACTGGGGAAGCTATCCTATTGGATGCTGCAGCCTCACTTGAATCCGGTTGCCATCTTGGGTCAGGCAGAGCCTTTTTAAGGCCCCAGCTTCTGAGTTTCAGCTCACTTTCGGCAAATGGACAGAGTAGGGAGCAGGTACCCTGACTGTGAGGAACAGTATTAGCGCTAGGGAAAGGCTCCTGAAGAGCAGGGAAAGTGTAGGGCCTCATCTCTTCTGGGCATTCTCCTGATTGGGGAACAGATGGCCAGGCTGCATTCAGTCGCCTTTGAACAAACGCTGGCATTCCGCTGGAATCTACTCTGGTCATGCTACTGAATTGTGAGTGTGCCCGGCGGGGTGGCTTCCCCCCAGGTTTGTTGTGAAGTGTTGCTGTATGTCCTCAATACACCTGCCTGTGTGAATTATTGACTCGTTTAGTCCCCCTGCTGTGTGTTGTAGTTCCAACCCTATGTCACTATGGGACACTGTAATGATGTAGGCATCAGAAGATAATAGCACAATAAGTGGTGAGGTACAAAGGCACCCAACACTCCCGGAAGTGTTCAAAGCTAACCATTCTGCTGGAGCTCCTGAACAAAGCAAGGATTGAAGGAACCAACGGTGGGATAGGTGATTATTGATGGTCTATTACACTATGCTTTATTTGAAAATTATTTTTCAGAGAGAAAGTCACTTTAACTCAGCGCCTTTAATGGTATGAAAATCAGGCCAGTCGCGTCCAAACTGGAACAGTTGGAAGATGTTCTATTGTCTGTATATTGTTGTGTCTGTCTTTAGACCTCCATATTGTGACTTTGGTGACAGATACAGACAGCAGACTTCCACTGACCCTCTTTCTGTACTCAGATAACTTTGTTCAATATTACTGTAGTTAAGTTATGGTAGATAATGAATGTTAGTTTCCATAGAGATGAGCAGACAGCATGCAGACGCTTTAGATTTTCCAAAAGTATTAAAAGAGCAATTGTAAACAACAAGTATACTCACTCACAAGACAAGAAATGCCGATACTTTAACAGTGCTAAGATCAGAAATTTCACTCACTATAAGCCATTTCAGCTAGATTCCAGAAAGGTCCTTGTATGAGTGGTGGGTGCATCTGCTTCCTGTTGTGCAACCTACTCTCTTCCCAACTTATGTACCACCAATCAGATTTAAAATTGCAAGGAAGGTTTGCAGCTGTGAGAAGCTCCATAGTATGGACACATTGATACATCTGGCTTTAAATATGAACGTGAAATCAAAGAAAGTGCAGTGCACTTTTTTTTCATTATAAACTTGCTCCTGTTGAAGACCATTAGAGTCGAAATGCGTCGGGACAGCATCCTTTCGCTTCCCACATTGCTTTTATTCATATTTATATTTTTGTGATCACTTTTATACTTATATATCTTACATTACCTTGTATGATATTCAACCTATATTAAACCGTGTTTGGTTGACCTGCACCATATGGAGCCCTTGAACCAACCTCGTTGTCGGATGTGCATTGCTGTTCTGTTTTGTGATTGGGAGTCACAAAATCCATCATCCTATCCCGCTCGGCATCCTCACAGCATTGGAGCACCAGGAACCAAAGGTTTTGAGCTCGTTTGACCCACTGCTGTATGGCATGTGTGTCCACCATATTCAGTAAGAGTACCCATCCGTATATCTGAGAACTCCTTGAAGTGTTTACAGGCATTTTATCGGTTCATTCGGATCCAAGTCAATCCTCCATTTGGAAGTTGATTCACTTTTATGCACTTGTTTGGACTTTGGTGTTCATCATTTGTGAATTCACACTGTGCATCACTTTTTATATGTATTGCACCTATATATATTTGCATATATTTTCCCATGGTCCATTGAGAGCTGGTCATATTCATTGGCATCATTGCTCTTTTTGTCTTTCACTTATATATGTTTTCATTTCTTGGTTTCATTATCTAGCGCTACACTATATTTTGTGTATAAAATAGGAAAACTGAAAAAAAAAAAAGATTGAGACGGACTTATGCACTACAGCAATTTCTGGAGAAAGAAATTAAAGGACTAAAGGCTTGAGCAGGTAGGATGTGTTCCCTGTGTGCATCCCATAACTTAAAAAGTGTACGTAAAACTTCAAATTGATATTAAAGTTATGCATTCCTCTTCTATGAAACAATTTTGTACATGTTTTTTTCTGCCACTATCTTTTGCTAGAAAATACCTGGTGAACACGTAATTTCCTCTGTCTTCCTGTGGCATTCTGACCATGCCAAACACGGAAGCCGATTCATCCTGACATGGTCAGTTTGTGTCCCATAGCTGGTTGATTGGCACTACAGGAAGCCGCACAGGGTGCCTGAAGTCTTGTAGTTAGAATTTAAGGCCACCCCTCCCTTTCTCTTTGCTCCAGTCTTGTTACAGATGGACAACATACATCTCCCCTGTCCCTGACGTCATTTGGCTACACATCCTCAAGCAATAAAGACATGCTCTTTTTTTTTTTGCTGGCGTCTCCCTTTAGGACAAATTCCTACCTTGAAGACACAGGAAATGTGAGGAAATACTTCCAAAGGGAGAAGAAAATCCCCCATTGGAAAATGTCCCCTTTATTCCTGTGACAACTCAACATTTTGGATCACTTTCTGTCAATGTTCACCAGAACTAACAGAAAAGATGTAAAATAAAGGGAAAATGCCACGCTGCAAAGTGGAGGTGAAACAGCTGCTAGCACTAAACAAATAGAGATTGTGTATAGAAATGAAAATAAAAAGTGCAGCGCTAGTGAATACAGATCATAAATGATATCAAACACGTGATAAATTAAAACATCAAGTGTACAGTGGACAATAAATATAAATGAGAGTGGATATTAAGTGTAAAATTCCACTAAAATAAAGTTCCTTGATAAATATTCAAAGTCAACATATAGGTGAGTGTATCTATGTAAAGAAAAACACTGAGTGCAATAGATGACCAAAAGTTCCTTAGAAGGACATCCCCAATGGTATATCAACACAGAGATCTCTGTGAGATAAACCAAAAAACAGTCAGGCTCCAATTGGAGAGTCCATGTAGAAAACAGCTACAAAGGGTGGTAAAACAGTGTCCAAGAAGGGGGAGGGATGGAACAGGAGGATAAAAGCAATCTTGGTGATAAGGAAATAAAAACACACAGAGAGCCTGGATCCAATATCAATGAATTAAAGATGGGTACTCTTACCATGTGATGTGGACCCAGACACCGGTTAAGGGTGGGTCAAAACAGCGAGGGTAAGAGTGACGGTGCTGCGGCATCCTCTGGTGGTTGTCTCCTGATGATTGCCAATCCAATCCGTCCATCTGTTCCAGGGATCAATTCCACAATGAGCGTAATAGCTCAGCATCCGTGTTCTCAAATCTCAGGGAGTTAGTAATGTATAACAGTAATTGTTACTCCTCCAGGGGTTGGCAACATATGATGAGCATGGAAATAGACAAAAAAAGAGGCCTCCACATGGCGTAGATCAAAAGGACAAAAATAGGATTTATTTAAAATATAAAAACAAAAAATTAAAATCGGTATGTAAAAATCCAGCGATTCATACAAAGGTGATCACAAGTGAAATTTAGGGCGCAGTACAGGCAGCAAACGTAGGACCCTATGCATTTCGTCCTAAAGGACTTCTACAGGGGTGTGTACTAGTATGCAGCCACTGCGCTTATAAGCTGTACACATAATGACTGGCGCCATTAGGTTTCCGGGAATGCGGTATTGGCGTGCGCCTCAAGCCTCAGGATGGAAAGCCGGTCATTACATTAAAAAACCAAGTATGAGCTTGTGCTTCAAGCCTCGAGATGGGAAGCCAATCACAACCGTGTGAGTCCGAACGCATCCCCAGTGTCATGACAACACGGGGAGGAGTTATTGTCACAACAAATGACATCAAATGACGCTGGGGGCGTGCCATCAGACATCAGGAACACGTCCACATCTCAACTCCGGAAAGGAGAGGAGTGTGGAGTGCGCGTTCAGCGTCACAGCATCACAGGGTTTAGGTAAAATATGTTATAGAAGGCTGGCGTAGGGGTGGACATGTTACCAGGCCACGCCTTTAGCTTGCGTCTATAGGACACATAGAGAAAAAGTGGTGGCACACTGAGGGATATGAAACAAGGCTATTTGGTACTCCCACTATGTAACACAGGAAAAAAATTAAATAAATAAATAAAAACATTGCAGGCTGTACTCGTAACAAAGGCAAAGCGATATATAGGAAGTACTGGTATGCCGTCACAGCGGAGCATGGGTAGAAAACAGAGAGATATCTCAGAGCGCTCCATGTACCGTCAGAGACTGGTTCAAAGGAGACAGCCCTAAATCTGTCAATCACACCGCTCAGTAGGAAAACAGTCTTCCATTGCCTATTTGACTACGACCTGCCACAGCATAAGAACAGCCTTAGAAATGAATGTACATATACCAACGTTGAACCTAGTGTAAAAGTGAAGTGAACCAAAGAACAAGAAAATAATAAGAGAATATAAAGGACCAAACGAGAGATCAAAAGATAAAGAACTAATGGGCACGTTAGGATTGGTTGATAAAGGCATTCATATCCCATTCCACATTCATACCGTGGGGCGTGTATGTCTTCAACTGATAAATCCAAAATGTTTCTAGCTTAGAGACTCCCCTGATTCTTGACTCACCTCTCCAGTGAGGAATACATCTATCTATCACCTGGAAAATAGAGCCAAGAGGGTTTTTTTGGTGACATTCCAGGTAATGTCTGATCACACTATGCTTGAGTTTACCCTTTTTAATGGCTGCAATGTGTTCATTTACTCTTACTGAAAAAGTTCCAATTGTACGTCCAACGTATTGTTTCTTGCAGGGACAAGTTATTAAGTAGACAATAAATTGTGTAGAACAGGTACCAAAACATTTAATCTGATATCGTTGAAGAGTGCTAGTGGATTCGAAGGTTTCAGACTTTCGTCTGCCACAACTATTGTGGATACACACATTGCATTTTTTACAGGGGTAGTAACCTTTGAGTTGTTCAAAGAAAACAGGTCTGACCGGAGGGTCAACCACATTAGGGGCAATGAATCCACTCAATGCCTGAGCTCCTCTGTATATAATTCCTGCTTTCTCTGGAAGGACTGGGCCTAACTATCTGTCGTTTTTAGGTACCTACCAATGTCTTTAATCTGTTTATGTTGTCTTGAGAAGAATGTGATAAAAGACCATTTAAACTTATCATTTTGGGTCTGATGATTCTTATCTGACAGCAAGTTGTTCCTGTCCAGTAAAGCTACTTTATTGATTTCCTCATCCACATTGTTAGAATCATAGCCTTTTTCGTCAAAACGGGATTTAAGAATCAGGGCCTGATGGTTATAGTCGTTCAAGTTGGTACAATTTCTTCTCAATCTCAGGAATTGGCCACGAGGAACGGATTTTAACCAGGACGTATGATGACAACTGTCAACTGGGATATATCCGTTCCTGTCCGTGGGTTTAAAGAAGGTTTTGGTCACCAGTTGTGGTTCAGATATCGAGATTTATAGGTCTAAGAAGTGTATTGAGGTGGTACTGGCCTCATATTTCAGTTTGATACCTCTATTGTTGTGGTTCAATATGGTCATGAACTCACTAAGGGAGGAGGAGTCACCCTGCCAGAGGAGGAGGATGTCGTCGATGTAGCGTGCCCACAGCACAAGCTCCGGTCTGTTAAGGGCATATACGACATCCTCCTCCCATTGGGCCATAAATAAATTGGCCAGGCTGGGGGCAAACTTAGCCCCCATAGCCACACCTTTCTCTTGTAGGAAGACGGTCCCCTTGAACCAAAAGTAATTTTGCTTAGTAGCGAAAAGCAACAACTCCATAATGAAATCTTGTTGGATTTTAGGGATAGTATTACTGTCCGACAAAAATCTCTGAACTGCAGCTAATCCCAAATCATGTGGTATAGAAGTATATAATGAGGTAACGTCAGCTGTTACCAGAATGAGATTGTTGGAGTATTTCACCTGTTGTAAAAGATTCAAGGTGGCCTTTGTATCCTTCAAGTAAGATGGTATTTTTTTCACCAGAGGTTGTAAGTGAAAGTCGATGTATTTCCCTTTACGGGATGTAATCGAGTTGATTCCGCTGATTATAGGGCGGCCTGGTGGGTGGATAGGATCCTTATGTACTTTAGGGAGATAGTACATAATTGGGATACGGGGGACAGTAGGTATAAGATATTCACTTTCCTTTTTGTCTAGAATATTTAATTCTATCCCCTTATTGACCAAAGATATCAGGGCCTGTTTATAGTTACTGGTAGGGTCCATAGTCAGAGGCCGATAGGTATCAGAGTCATTCAATATTCTGGACATTTCGTCGTAGTAGGCACTCTTGTCTAGGATGACAATCCTGCCCCATTTATCTGCAGGGCGTATTGTCAAATCCTTACGTTCGCAGAGGAGTTTGAGTCCCTCTTTAATCTTCGGATTCTCATGGAATCTCTTCTTCGGTAGTTGTTCAAGGTCCTTGAGAACTAATTCTCGAAATACTGAAATTGATGGAGCAATAGGACCTGGAGGGTTAAATAAAGAAGGGTTGGTTAAACCTGAGTGGACAGTATCGCTTGTTCTATAAGTGGATGAGGAACTGAACGGATTGGAAATAAAATGTCTTTGAATATTCAATTTGCGAATGTATTTTGTACATCCATAAACGTGGCAAATTTATTGAATTTGCCCTTTATTCTCTTATACCGCACCAGAAGAATGAAAGGATGAAGATCATTTCAGACACTATAAGAATTTGGTTTCCAATGCCAAGGGCAATAATAGTACATTATAGAAGGAACAGACTTTTTGGCACAGAGCTATCAGTAAAGAAAATGCTTAACTTCTTGAGAACAAACTGATTATTTTCCGTTTTTGTTTTTACAGTAGAAGAAACCCAGGGTTGGGTAAGTTGCACATAAACTCCCTCAAAATTTCTGCTGCTCTTCTTGGGACATCATCTGCAGACAGCATATAGTCAAAATAGTCACTTCCTCAACACTCTGCCCAGGGTTTTTCTTTTCTTTCCTCCCCTTCCCCCCCTCATTTTCCCTTTTTCTCCCCTTCCTTCCCCATTCTCCCCCCCCCCCCTCTTTTTCATTCTATTCTTACCTTTTTTTTTCCCTCTTTTCTTTCTTTTCTCTCCCTCCCCTCCTTTCTTTCCCCTCCCCTCCCTCTTCTCCCCCCCTTTTTTTTTCTCTTCTCTTTCTCTCTCCCCTCTCTCTCTTTTTTTCTTTCTGATTCTTTTCTCTCTTCTTCCCTCTTTTTCCCTATCTTTTCCGCTCCTCTTCCTTCTCTATTCTTTTTCTCCTCACCAACCACCCTTTCATCTCCTTTCACACACAAATGCAACTGTATATATAGCTCAAAGTGTTTTTTAATGTAATATTTAACTTGTAACGATCTATGTTGAGGGTCATAAGTGTATATCCAATGACTGTATAAACCTCATTGTATGTATATTTTTGTCTTTCCTCTTCTTCTTTTCTTTTTTATTTAGTTCCTGTATTGAATTATATTAAATATGTTATTTATGTACTTTTTCTATCAATACCTTCTATTTTTAGAGTTCATACGATATTTCATTGTGCCAGTTTCAAAGGCCCTGACGAAGCGGAAATCCGCAAAACGCGTAGGCCTTACTATTTTCTATGCTTGGGAATCTTGAAACTTCTAAACTGTAACTTGGTTTTATTTTATGTTTTGATTTTTTGTTTATTACTGCCCTTTGGCAGAAAAATAAAAGTTGTTTATTTTTCTATAATTCTAGTATTTCTATATTTATTTACTCCTCCAAGGCACATACAAAATCCCACCCCATTCAATTTTTTCTTGAAACATAGTCGCACTTCCTCAATAGCAACCTCAATGTTGATAAAAAAAATCAGAGCCTATTCACACGCACATTTTATATGTGCGTGCGCATTTCTTATGTGTTGATGCATTGATGCACATTGTGTTCCAACTGCCGATTATTTTCTATGGCTCAGCTAGCATTCATGCGTCAATTAATGTACCTGATCCATTTTGTCCCCGATGCAACACAACACAGCAGATATGTTTGTCCACCTGATCATCCCCCACAGCTACTACCCTTTGTTTCATGTGACCCTCCCTTCTAGACTGTAAGCTCTAACGAGCAGGGCCCCCTGATCCCTCTGTATTGAATTGTATTGTGATTGTACTGTCTTCCCTGATGTTGTAAAGCGCTGCGCAAACTGTTGGCGCTATATAAATCCTGTATAATAATAATGCGTGGATTGTGTTGATTTAAAGGATCGGGTATGTTGTTTACTGTGGGGTTGCATATTGGGGTCCATGGATCTTGGAAAGAATTAAGATATGAAGCTTCCTTCCTACATCACTTACCACAACACATAGACTGATTAGTTGGTTATCATGCAGGTATTCTACTCAGCAGTCGGTACGAAAAAGGACATGGTAAGAACTACATATGTCTCCCCTGAACAGAAGGTGGTAAAGATTAGTGATGAACTTGGGTTCAGTTGAACCAACCTGAAAGGTAGCTGTCACTCCTGGGCCAATGAGCTACGGGTGGGGGATTCCATACCCAACAGCTGCACATACACAAAGAGGTAGGGATTCTCCCAACATCATTGACCTAGTATGGCTCCATGGGTTTGGCACGAACCCAGAACTGACCTCAAGCCCATCCCTAATAAGGACCTGCAAAACCATTTGCTAAAAACATTGCAATATCTATAGTTCACATTGAGGCTGGGTTTTACACTATGTGCGGAGCGGCTCGCAGCAGGGGGTGCGGTGTGTTCCTGTTCACTGTTTCAGGTGCGAATTAAGTCCGAATTTTTGCCTGAATTCGGACCTGAAATTGAGGCAAAGACGCACGGTACCCTTCTGCTGTGCGCTCCGCGGCCGCCCCGGAGATGTGTGAACTGGCTCTATGGAGAACCCGTCACACTCTCCTGTCATGAAAATTGGATGCGGGGAAACCCGTATCCAATTGACATAAGTGTGAATCCAGCCTGAGGGTATTTCTTTCTCAATTAAACTGGAATTCCACTTTAAGCCCTTTTTTTTTTTTTTCATTTTCAACCATTACATTTGGTTTTAAAACTTTTATCCAGATACATTACTACAATCCTCATACACCATATTGCAGCATATTTAAATAGAACAGAATGAGGACATAAGCTGGAAACTAAGATAATGAAAACAGCCTGTCTTGTGATAAATAATTCTTTATTTCGGCAGTATTTTAAATTAATGGAGCGTTATACTGAAAGTTGACATGTTTAAAAAATAACTTGTTTTACAGATCTTCATAGATTCAGTGATCCTTCAGTTATACCTCTGGAGAGAAATCAGTATTGGAACGGACACTCGTTATAATAAAAACATTTTATATTAAACTCATGTTATTTATGAAAGCAGCTATGTGCTCACATGTAATACTATACAGCTGCTCCAAAGGTTAAGTAATACTTCAATTACTTAAAAGAGAACTCCAGGCAAAATCTAAACACTAAGACATGAACAAATCATATAGGTATTTGAGTATGTCTGCATATTTTTTTTAATTTGAACATAAAAATAAATAATCTTCTGTGCATTTTTGAGAGCATTTGCAGAAGTTTAATGTAAGCTATGCATTAAAAAAATTTGAGTTCTGGCTCTATAGGGTGCTGACATGTACCTTAGCTTGTTACCCTGATGCTTCTTTTGTCTATGTCCAGAGTGTGCGCATGCCCTACCTATAATGTCCCATTGGGCAGATTTCTCTTCACTGCCTGCTTCTTTGGAGACATGGCAGGACATTTCTAAAAAGTGGGGTACAACCCTTAAAAGCTGTCCATACACTATTAGATTTCAGTCTGCTATACTGTGCAGACATATGAATGCTTCGGTTGTCAAAATACCTGAACGGTGGATGCGCCTGATTGGATGTAGTCATTTTTCAGCCAACAATTTTCCAACCGGCTCCTTTAATTTTTCAAGGGCTGTAAGGCGGGAGTGGGCCAACAGGGCCACTTACTAAGCAAATTTTGGAAGGTTCATCAAAAAGCAGCCAAAAGTGGAACATTTTATCGCCAGCTTTAGACAGTTATCTTGACAGGTGTCCACATTGCTCAAAAGGCAGACCCTTGTTTTGTACTACCCCAATGCATTAACAGAAGGGTCCTCTCCCTCTTCTTCCCTTTTGTATAAAGTAGAGTTTGCAAATTAGCAACCTAAAAGCTTAAAGCATAAAAAAAGAAGCAAGAGAAATTTTCTACAATGTGAGGGGTAATCTTCTCTTAACCACTTCATCACAACTGGTATCCCCTTTGGAAGGTTTCTTCTTGTTTTTTTAACTGTAAAATTTTGGATAACCTACTGCCTTCTGTCTATGGCATGGTCAAATAGACATGGTGAATCCCCCCAGCAATAAAAAATTGACAGGGGTTTTAATCCCTTACCACTCTATCCAATACCCCAAAAAAACCTTGGGCTTTAGCTGTGCTTTAAGCTTCCAGGCTGCGTACTAACAGACTCCAACTTAAACAGAAGTGAGCAGAACAGAGAGGTCTGTTTTAATACTGCATGATGTAGCCCAAGGCAAGGGCACATTTTTTCAATTTTTTGAGTGCAAATCTCCTTTATGAGCACCTGAACTGTGAAAACTGTACTCAAAAAAAGCAAGCAGAGGGCAAAGGGCTGGTGACTAGTATTGCCCATGGTTTCCCTGTAGCTGATCTTTTCTCCATACTGCCTTCCCATGCCATGTTCTGCACTGTCCCTGTGTGGAGGTGGCCATCATGACAGAGACAGGGCTTTACTTGACCTGATAACTGGTTGGGTAATAATAAAGAAGCAGCAGAAGAGGTGGAAGAAGCACACATTCAGAGAATGGCTGAAGTGGAAGCAGGTATTCTTGCACTGCAGTTCCTCAGGTACAGATTCCTCTCCAGCAAGGAGAACAGCCAGAAGCACAGTAGTGACATCACCAAACCTCACTCCAAATAGCCTGAGACTAGCAGTTAGAGGCAGCAGTGACTTAAATGATCTTGTGCTGCAGATATACAGTAGCTCTGAGGCCAAAGACACAGCAGTGACTAGGCACAGTAAGTGCACTGCTAATTTCAGGAAGAATTCAAGGCAAAAGTTACATTTGTCAGGGTGCTGCTCTGGCACAATTAACATTTCTAGATTTTTTTACTTTCATGTCCACTTTTAAGCAGTTATAAACGTTTTTTTTATTTTTTTATATAAAAATAATAAATATGTTATAAGTACCTGGTATTGCACAGAGCAGCTGGCATCTTCTCTTCCGGGACTCTTGGCTCCTCCTCTATTTCCTGCACCACCATTGGAAGCACCTTCCTATAGTGACACGCCTTCAGGCTCACTCCTGAGCTGGCTGTGTGCGCCCATTGACACACACTGTGTGGCTCAGCCCCACCCCCTCCTTACAGGATTTGATTGACAGCAGAAGGAGCCATTGGCTCCTGTTGCTGCATCCGCATCCTGTGAGGAAAGAGAGACCAGCGCCGCTAAAGGTAGGAGGTGAGGATGCAATACAACTAGTAGGACATTTTTTACCTTAATGCAGGGAATGCATTAAGGAAAAAAATGTCTCACTTTTAGAACCACTTTATGTGAAACAGCCTTCTAAAACAACCCCTTTAAGAAACAAAAGATGGCGGCCACTACTACATAACTAATGAAAAAAATAAAAGAAATAGAATAAAAGGCAGCCAATTACTAAGCTTCTTACAAATGACTTGCAAATATATTTGTGGCATGTTTGACCAAAGCAGACTGAAAAGTACACACATTTCCCAATGCATCATACTTATAAACAGATGGTATTTGGCCTCCCTCCTATTCTCGACATTTGGAATTTCTAAACTATGTGAATTAAACAATAATATTTTATAAACATACAGGGAAGGATTTTGCTCACTGCTTTGTTAACACAGAAATTATACAATACTGACATTTATTTAAATTTTATCAAATAAACAAATGTGTTGCATTAAAATAAAACAAACTGTAAAATCAACAGAGAGAAGTCCGCGCTATTACTGATGTTGCTGTCGTGTTTCGAGGAAGCAAGCTCAAACACTTTAGAATGTGCTGCTTAATTGTTGTGGAAATGGATTGGTTTAAAGGGGTACACACTACTATTTATTGCGATCATTTATTTTTCCAAATGGTCGTGTGCGGACACCAGCGACACAGGGTTGAAAGCTATTGATTGTTTCTTAAAGCTCAACTTTAGAAAGATAATTACAAATGAGTTGGCTTATCAGCTGTAAAAATTATCAGCAATACTCACCTTCCCCCTATCTTCTGCAGAAACTATATTAATTTAAGTACAGCTACCTTACTTCCTTGTTGAATGACATCCAGCTTCACTCAACCCCAAAGTCAGTGCAAAGGCAGTCATGGCTCCACCCCCTGAAGTCTTCTGGGCTACAGAAGGTGTAGTTAAAGCAGCATCTCTAAGCCACAGTGCTGTCCATTGGAAGCTTACCAAAGGCCAAAGTCCCACAAACTTGAGCTGCTAACCCACCACAGAAACATGGATAGAGAAAATACAAAACAAGAGGGAGTATTTTAGTTATCAGCGAGTCTACCAGCACAGGAGCTTACATCTCTGTGATTGCACCAATGGGTAGAATACTGGGAGGAGGCCAGAGGCCTTTTTCAGGATTTTTAGGTAAGTAGAGGTGACATATGTAAAATAAAAACAGCATTATGTGCAGGAAGCAAGAGGGGTCTTTTATTAAAGTAAAACTGTGACCTCTCATTTAAAAAAACAAACATAGAACCTAAGAGCCCATTCACACAGGGGCGGCACGACTTGTCCCGCGACTGTGCCGGGCGATCCGAAGACAACTTCAAAGGTGACTTCAAAAATGACTTCTGTATTGAAGTCAATGGAAGTCGCCCTGAAGTCGCCTTGAAGTAGTACAGGAACCTTTTTCTAAGTCGGAGCGACTAGAACTGTTCCATTGTACAGAAGGGGACGCGACTTGTGAGGCGGCTGAGTCGCCTGACGTGTCACCCCTGTGTGAATGGGGTCTAACTGTAAAGGCATCTCCCCTTCTGTTTACTCCTAGTCCCCCTGCATAAGTTCAGCAAACACCTGTTGGTCCTGACAGGAAAATCCACCTAAAACAGCTTCCTGTAATAGGGTGACAACTCTGCTGTATTGCTCCTGAATTCCATGCAGTGTTGCCACTCTCACTTAAGCTGTGCCTGTTTGCACTACAGTTGGATGTGATGTTGCAGGGGGCGTGGTTATCAACACCTGCAGCTTGTCCATCAACACCTGGACACACCTAGTCCACCTACTGCTTTCTGGATTGACAGCATTACCTCTCTTATTGAAACCCTGCCACTATGAGTTGCAGTGACTGATTGGCTTGGCCTCTGCCTAGTAGCAGGATTGGGGGCATGTTTCTATTGTCACACAGGAGCATTTAGAAGTACTTTAAGGCTGGGTTCACATATGAGCACACAGCGGCTCACAGCAGGAGTCCGGTGCATCCTCGTTTACACTTACAGGTCCGATTTCAGCCCAAATTTTTAATTTGAAACGGACCAAAAGATGCACAGCGTTCCTGTGCAAATCGCACCGGAGCCGCTGTGGAGATATGTGAACTTGCTCCATAGAGAGCCAATCACAATCTCCTGCTATTGCGAATTGGATGCGGAGAAGCCACATCTAATTTGCACTAGTGTGAACCCAGCCTAAATGGGTTTTAAAGGCACTGAGTGAAGCAAGGTACTGCCATCGCTGACTTTCTTCTAAAAATGCTAATTGCCTTGCTTCAGTACTGTGAGTCACCTGAACAGGTCTGAGATAAAAAAAAAAAATCAGTCTGAATTCTTGGTCTCCATACCTTGGATCAATGTGACAGCCAGGCAATTAGCAATTTCAATTTAAGGATACAGCAATGGCAGCCTCCATATTCTCTCAGTACAAGTTTATAGAGATTGGTCTACTTCCTGATGATCTAGTTGATAATTTGCACCTCTCCTGGGAGGCTAATTCTAGCTGGACCGAGAGAGTGTCTTGAAGGGTGGAAGAAATCGGGCCCAGAAGCAACTTCCAAGAAGAAAGGAAAACTGGGGTAAAGATACCTGGAGCTAACTGCTTTGGTATGTAAGTAATTTAAGATGAATATGGATAAAGATTTGATTAAAAGATACACTCCAGTCAATTTTAAAAGTGTAGCAAAATAAACATAGCATACTTGCCCTCTATCTGTTCCATTGCTGGAATACACTACCTTTGCAGAAGTTGTGAGTTAGTCACCAGTAAGTGGATTCAGGCCGGGTTCACACTTATCCGACAAACGCTCCGACATTGGGAGCTCATGTCGCATGACGTGTGAAAATCAATGTTTCCCTATGGGAGCCGTCTTAACTGGTCCGACACATGTCGGTCCAAATTTGAAGATGCTCCCTGTACTACTTTGGTCCGACTTTGATCCTACTTCAGCCCATTGACTATCATTGAAGTCGGATCAAAGTCGGACCGCGGTCTTGCATGATCCGACTTTGGCATGCGACTTGTGCTTTGCTGATCTTGAGGGGGACCCCCACACCGTTTTTTCGGCTTAGGGGGTTCCTCTTAAAATCCATACCAGACCGAAGGGCCTGGTATGCTCCTGAAGGGGAACCCATGCCGTTTTTTTATTTAAAATTTGGCGTGGAGTTCCCCCTCAAGATTCATACCAAACACAGTGCCTGGTATTGGCGGGGATCCAAGTCGGATCCCCGTTCATTGAAAGTCGGACGTATGTCGGCTTCAAGTCGCAGGGCAAAGTCGGATCCAAAGTAGGACGGCTGACGTGTCGCACAAGTGTGAACCCAGCCTGAAACATACCTGGGATAAACATAGATCTATACTGAGACAAAAAAAGTTTTTTTTTTTTTTTTAATGGGGCAGACTTAATGGTCCACTTGGTCTTTTTTTCAGCCGCCACTCTTCTATGTTTCTACACTATATGTGTAAAATCCTCTAGTTACCCATAAGACTTCCGTTCTGAGATCAACTAAGTCTGTGATTCTGCAGGCCAAGTATTCCCAACTCCTCCAACTTCCTCCTGATTATTATATTCTTCATGATCCTGCCCCATCCCATTTCAATTTAGAGCAATGTTCATTAAAGGGGCCTTGCTGGCAATTGGATTTCTGAAAGTACTTGAAAAACCCAAATGAAAATTCACCAAACACAATTTAATTTTTTCGTTTTAGGTAGAGTACAGGTTGGGTAAAATCTTGGTGTGGTGTTCATTTTCTGTCCCTGTCCCATTGGGAAGATTGCCTTTACTTCCTGTGACAGAGGCAAAACAAAAAGTAAAAGAAAATGTATCAAAAGTGAGCGCAATTTTCACTAGGACAGGCACCCTCATCAGTTTGTGTCCCAGTGTCAATGGTCAACAGGCCAAATGAAGAGACCAGATCTTCCCAATGGAGACAGTAATAAAAACCTGACAGGCGATCTAACTCTTCTATACTCTACTATCCAAATCTAAAAAAGGTCTTGGCTTTAGACACACTTCAAAGTAAACTGGGTGGGTCTTGTGATCTTAGTAATGTGTTTACAAGGAAGCATATTAGCAGTTGGCTTAATGCTTTTACATGTGAGCTGCTTTTTAACTTACCTGAGCAAAATATTTATGGCAGTAAATACTTTGACATCTGTCTGCCATTTGTCTTTGCCATCAGAACAAATTACACGTAGGTACGCAAGTTATCCAAAACAACAAGCATAGCTATTTGGCGTCGTACACAATCCATTTTCTGGAAACATGAGGTCTCCAGTGGCTCCATAAAATCATTTACAAAAAAGCATCAAGTTTGTTATTCTTCACCGGCCCCAAAGTAACATTTTGTTTCAGCTGCTGCGACTCGGCGAAGAGTGATGTCCCATTATAATTGATAGATGCGGCAACGGCTACATGACACGCCGTTTTTACGTTTGATTAATGGCTGCTGCAGATTTAAATATTATTTCTGAGGTTTACCAGGATTTTGACTTAAAATTAAACATTGAAGCACATACTTGAATTAGCTAATTATTTGTGAAGTCCCATTTCTTTGTGTTTACTGAACGCAAACGGCTTCCAAAACCGGCTCTGTCACACACAGTGCGGAGCCTGAATACACCCATCTTGGGAGGCTGAAGATATTCTACTGTCTGACAGTGCAGCAGTCCAAGAAAAATTCCCTTGGGAGGTGTTTCAGCCAATAGCATCGATCGTGCTGAAATGCATTAATGTCGATGATGAGTTTAAGTGCAATTGATTCCTTCTTAATTAAAAGGTAATAGTGATTGTGTCAACCTGGACAAAGTTTAAGTTTCTCTAGTTTCCTGTGTGTAATTGCTGGTCACAGTCTTGGATGTTTTAATAAAAAGGCAAAATGGATATTTGCACTTGAGCCCACCAAGACTTGAGGCCTATCCCCTAACAGGCGGTGTAATCATTCTTATCTTGTTAAAACTGGCACATTTGCATTATATGCTGGAATTTCAGTGCATCCATTGGAATTTTTGGCACTGAAAACTTGTATGTAAGTAAATTTTCATTGCTGAAAATATAGGTTACTGTACTTCAGGTGAAGCACATCTATCACACTGAAAAAAAAAATGAATTTATTACATTTAGAAATCTAATACGAAGTTAAAGAGGAACTTCAGTGTAGCACCCTTTAGATAAGTGTGCTATATGTAAATAGGTTTTGTTAATGCAAATTGGTTTGGTTGAGAGCCAGGCATGGGTTGAATCTGGGTCAGGGTTGAGTGACTCAGAGAGGCTGGGTGACTCTGGAAAGCTGAAGGAAGTGTCAATGGACTCTAATGCCTTGTACACACGATTGGATTTTCCAATGAAAAAAGTCAGATGGACTTGTTTCATCGGAAATTCTGATCGTGTGTGGGCCCCATCAGACTTTTTTCCATCGGAGTAAAAAAATAGAACATGATTTAAAATCCGATGGGAAATTCCGATCGTCTGTGTGGAATTCCATTGGAGAAAAATCCACGCATGCTCAGAATCAAGTCGACACATGCTCGGAAGCATTGAACTTCATTTTTTTCGGCTCGTCGTAGTGTTTTACGTCACCGCGTTTTGGACGGTCAGAATTTAGTCTGACAGTGTGTATGCAAGACTGATGGAAGTCAGCTTAATCGGAATTCCGACGGAAAATTCCATCGGAAATCCGATCGTGTGTACAAGGCATTAGTGTGGTGATAAAATCACTTGTGTTCCATTGAGAACTACTTATTTTTTATTAAAGTGGATTTGCATAATACAAAACAGAGTTTTGGCATGAGTTGAATCTGGGATATGGGTTGAATCTGGGTCAGGGTTGAGTGACTCAAGGAGGCTGGATGACTCAGCAAGCAGCATCTCTGGTGCCTCCCCCTGCTTTCTGGAACCTTGGAGAAGCTTCCAGAAGGAAGTGATGGGCAGAAGCTAGAAAGAGCTGTTTGGCATATTTATGAGGTCCTCGACCAATCCTCAGCAAATAGGGGCTGGAAGGGTGTAGGCACCTCATAAATAGGCATGAGTCATGCCAGCAGGGGTAGTCAGGTGAAAGATGGAGATGGAGTGCTGAGGAGGCTGCACCCTAGTCTGGGGGGGGCTGCAGATGTTTTTTTCTGTAGCCAGTAAACTCCCCAGCATCTTATCCTATGTGTCCATGCACACATAGGCTGTTATCAGCAGTTTTTAGCAGGGGCGTTTTCTGGCTGGAAAAACTCCCCAGAACTAGTGGGTTTTTAGAGGAGTTTTTCAGCTGTAAAAACGCTCTAATGCCCTGTACACACGGTCGGAATTTCCAACAAGAAGAGTGAGCTTTTGGTCGGAAATTCTGACCGTGTGTATGCTCCATCGGACTTTTGCTGTTGGAATTTCTACCAAAAGATTGAGAACAGGTTCTCTATTTTTCCGACGTCTGTAGCAAATCCGACGTGCAAATTCCTACGCATGCTCGGAAACAATTTGACGCATGCTCGGAAGCATTGAACTTAATTTTCTCGGCTCGTCGTAGTGTTGTACGTCACCGCGTTCTTGACGGTCGAAAGTTCAGAGAACTTTTGTGTGACCGTGTGTATGCAAGCCAAGCTTGAGCGGGGCTCCGTCGGAAAAACCATCCAAGGTTTTTCCGACGGAAATTCCAATCGTGTGTACGTGGCATAACTCTGATAAGAGCTGAAAAACCCCAAAAAACATGCCTATTGTACGATTATCAGCGTTTTTGACCATAAGCTTTTGTGGGAGTATAGTTTTGCTAAAAAACGCTACAGCAGAAAAACGCTAAAAAACACTGAAAAACGCTACTGCAAAAGCACTGAAAAACTCATTCTACAGCTAACGTTACTGGCTTTTTTATAACATCCAGTGTGCATGAGGCCTAAAACCTAAACCATAGGTCCTATTTACATCATCACTTTTCACCCAGCAATGTGTTGGTGGTGACCACCCCAGCGCACCGATAGAATGCACCTGTGTTACAGTGACCCTGTCAATAAAAAAAAAAGTCTGTGACCCCACTTTCTGTCCCTGTGATGACTGCACAAGAGACTAGACTATAGAAGAAACAAGGCTTGTGGTTTTCAGAAAGAAGGCACAAACAGTCTAATAAAATGTAGTTTTGTTTGTGTTTCCATTGGAGAAATTTCACATTACTTCCAGTGGTAACCACACACATTTGTAACCACACAGAGCGCCTTTCTCAAAGTCAAGTACTGCTCTACATGACACACATGGATGAATTGGTGCTTGCAACAAGCCTGGTGTTAGCCCACAGGGTTAAATAAAACCATATAGGATTAAAAGACAGTACAAAACCCAAAAATGTGACGTCATCATCAGCGGCTCCCTGTGTGTTCCAGGACTCCAGGAAGCGATGACAACCACCGGCACAGTCCATCCAAGTGCCACACCGCAGAAGCCATTCTGATGCACAAGCTCCATGGACGCTATTGCACTTTTGTGCACAATCTCTTTTGACAATTTACCCTTGTGAGTACCTGTATCCATATTTGTAATAAATAACCTTACCCACTACACTTAGATTGGCGCCTGTGCTTTCCCCTTTTTTGCTCTACATGAACCATTTTCTTCTGACACTTCTCACACATATGAAAAAAGCTGCATTTTTAATTTATTTTTTACTAGATAATTACTTAGCACCCCCAAACATTTTATATTTTTTGAAAGCAAAGGCCCTGGAAAAATATGTTTTTTATGACACACCATATTTGTGCAGCTGTTTTTCAAACACAATATTTTTAGGAAAAAATACACTTTAATTAATTTTAGTGCACACAACACAATTTATTACCCGATTATTTGGTGGGCACATTCAGGGCAGGACTTGACTTGAGTCACTTTCGGGCCCTACCTTCTATACATTACAAAAAAACCGGGCGTGGTTCATGCAAAATAGTGGGCGTGGCTCAAATGGGCATGGTTCGGAAGGGGTGTGGTTAGAGTCTGAGATGAATGAGGGATGGAGGGAGAAAGAAAGCAGAGTCATGGGGGACGCCGGTCAAATGCACCTTGCACTGAGAGGGTCATTAGACACTCATACATTATATAGCGATGCATGGCACTTAGTGAGGCATGGTGGCACTGACCCTAAAGTGGCACTGACAGGGGCATAGGGGCACTGACCATAAAAATGCACCCTGCACTGACAGACAACAGACACCGACCATTATGTTGCACATTGCAGTGAGTGAGGCATGAGGCACATACCAAAAGGTTGCACTGAGGGGGGCACTAACCACAAAATAGCACCTTGCACCGAGCGAGGCATTGGGCACTCATGTAGTATATAGTTATGCATGGCTCTTAGCAAGGCACTGACTAGGGCATGAGAGCATTGGTCATAGAGTTGCACCTTGCACTGACAGAGGCATCAGACATGGACTACTATAAAGTTGCACCTTGCACTGAGTGAGGCATGAGGCACTGAGTGAGGCACTAACCATAAAGTAGTACCTTGCACTAACAGAAGCCTGAAGCACTTACCATAAAAAAGTTCCACCTAGCACTGAATGGGGCATAAGACACAGACCATAAAGTCACACTGACAGAGGCACTGAGGATAAAATTGCAATGAGTAAGGTATGAGGCACTGACCTGGAGCAGTATATAATGTTATGCATGACACAGAGAGAGGTATGAGGCACTGATCTGCAGTATAGAAAGTTATGCATTGCACTGATATAGGCAGCACTGACAGAAGTATGAGGCACTGTCGCTGACCTGGTGCTGGTGATATAGGTAGGTATTTAGGGTGACTTTCCTGGTTGATCACTCTTCCGAGTCTTCCATCCCCTACTACAAGCAGGACTCAGGAGAAGCCGACTGTCCACTTTGAGCGCCCGCCCTGCAGTGCATTCTGGGAGGTGTAGTCTCTGCAGCGTGTAGGCACAGCCCGGCCGAGTCTAGTGTGTGCTGTTGAGAACTACATCTCCCATCATGCAATGTGGTGCCAACTAGGACAGCGGTGGAGCCTACTATTGGCTGCTTCCGCTGATGAGGGTGTAACGGGGGGGAACTTTTAATGTGTGTCGGCGGTGATGTTCTTTCTGTCACGCTAATCTGACAGAATGCCGGCCCGCTCGCGGCTCACCCCGCCAGCCTTTGCCTAATTAGAGAGCCGCCTCTGCAGGCAGGGGCCCCCTAGTGGACGGGGCCCATGGGCTTGAGTCCAGTCAAGCCCAATGGTAAGTCCAGCCCTGGGCACATTATCTCTTTATTAGGAGCGGCCCTTGGACAACCTGGATCAAATTAAAACCCATCATGGTGGCTGCATGTTGCAGATCCTGTCAGAGAAAAGGCTGTAGGTGACTGTGGAACCTATATGAGGTGGCATACAAGTAAGTCAACACCAAGACCCTTATCTCTAACATACAGTATGTCAAAAAAGTTAGTACACCCCTCACATTTTTGTAAATATTTTATTATATCTTTTCATGTGACAACACTGAAGAAATGACACTTTGCTACAATGTAAAGTAGTGAGTGTACAGCTTGTATAACAGTGTAAATTTGCTGTCCCCTCAAAATAACTCAACACACAGCCATTAATGTCTAAACCGCTAGCAACAAACGTGAGTACACCCCTAAGGCTAGGTTTCCACTATTGCAAACTTAAATTTGCGCGACTTTGCCACGATTTTGATGGAACTTGAAACAATGCCTGTGTATTCTTGGGATCTATGAAACTCAAGTCGCATCAAAGTTAGAAAAAAGTGCAGGGACTACTTTGAAGTCGCTGAGACTTGAAGTCGCACAGATATGAACAGTACACATTGAAAATCATGGGGTACGACTTGCCATGTGACTTTTCAGTCCCAAGTCACATGACAAATCGCACTAGTGGAAACTGAGTCTAAGTGAAAATGTCCAAATTGGGGCCAATTAGCCATTTTCCCTCCCAGTGTCATGTGAATCATTAGTGTTACAAGGTCTCAGGTGTGAATGGGGAGCAAGTGTGTTAAATCTGGTGTTATCACCCTCACTCTCTCATACTGGTCACTGGAAGTTCAACATGGCACCTCATGGCAAAGAACTCTCTGAGGATCTGAAAAAAAATAATTGTTGCTCTACATAAAGATGGCCTAGGCTATAAGAAGATTGCCAAGACCCTGAAACTGAGCTGCAGCACTGTGGTCAAGATCATAAAGTGGTTTAACAGGACAGGTTTCCCTCAGAACAGGCCTCGCCATGGTCGATTAAAGAAGTTGAGTGCGCATGCTCAGTGTCATATCCAGAAGTTGTCTTTGGGAAATAGATGTATGAGTGCTTCCAGCATTGCTGCAGAGGTTGAAGGGGTGGGGGTCAGCCTGTGAGTGCTCAGACCATACGCCGCACACTGCATCAAATTGGCCATCCCAAAAGGAAGCCTGTTCTAAAAATTATGCACAAGAAAGCCCGCAAACAGTTTGCTGGAACCATGTCCTGTGGTCTGATGAGACCAAGATAAACTTATTCGGTTCAGATGGTGTCAAGCGTGTGTGGCGGCCTCCAGATGAGGAGTACAAAGACAAGTGTGTCTTGCCTACAGTCAAGCATGGTGGTGGGATTGTCATGGTCTGGGGCTGCTTGAGTGCTGCTGCCACTGGGTAGCTACAGTTCATTGAGGGAACCATGAATGTATATAACATATACAGTGACATACTGAAGCAGAGCACGATCCCTTTCCTTCGGACCCTGGGCCGCAGGGCAGTATTCCAGCATGATAACGACCCCAAACACACCTCCAAGATGACCACTGCCTTGCTAAAGAAGCTGGGGGTAAAGGTGATGGACTGGTCAAGCATGTCTCCAGACCTAAACCCTATTTAGCCTCTGTGGGGCATCCTCAAACGGAAGATGGAGGAGCGCAAGGTCTCTAACATCCACCAGCTTTGTGAAGTTGTCATGGAGTGGAAGAGGACTCCAGTGGCAACCTGTGAAGCTCTGGTGAACTCCATGCCCAAGAGGGTTAAGGCAGTGCTGGAAAATAATGGTGGTCACACAAAATATTGACACTTTGAGCCCAATGTGGACATTTTCACTTAGGGGTGTACTTACTTTTGTTGCCAGCGGTTTAGACATTAATGGCTGTGTGTCGAGTTATTTTGAGGGAACAGCAATTTTACACTGTTATACAAGCTGTACACTCACTACTTTATATTGTAGCAAAGTGTCATTTCTTCAGTGTTGTCACATGAAAAGATATAATAAAATATTTACAAAAATGTGAGGGGTGTACTCACTTTTGTGAGATAATGTATGTTTATCTTTAAGATACCCCTTTTTTTTTCTATCAGAGTATGTAATATACTGTAGCCACTTTGACCTTATTGCTATTTCACCTTCATGTTTTCAAGGTTAACATCAGGAGTGCTTCTGATCCTAGTGACCTATAGGGCACAATCCATTTTCCCAGTCCTGAAGTGGCCTTCATCTATTGATAATATATACAGCTGGTCTGGCGAACCACTCATAATTGAGGTTTAGGCTTAATGTACATGGGAGGTTTTAAAACCTCTCCTGGACGATTTAACTTGACAGAGAGTAAATTAACGTTTAAAAACTTCAGTTTTGCCGCGTTTACATGCCGCGTTTGCGTAAAAAAATATATATATATATTATTTTTTGCAAATCGTCAAAAATGAAAAACGCCTGTACACGAAACGTGGCTAAACGCAAGTTACTACGTTTACAAGCTGTTACAGGCATTTTTTGCTTTCCAAAAAATTATTCTAAACTCAACTGCCTAGAAACGACTATAAAGGACTCTGTGTACATGTACTGATAGGATAACATAGAGGAGAGTTCAGGGGCATCTGAAAAAAATGCCCAACTGCTCCTAAATGTCCGTTTACCAGCATCAGTGTACATGAAGCCTAAAGCTGGCCATACACCATTAGATTATCTGCAGATTTTCTATGGTTAGATGGAAAAAGTGGGAGACACAGTTAATATACATGGAGAAATCTGTTGCACTTTTTCCATCTAACCATAGAAAATCTGCAGATAATCTAATGGTGTATGGCCAGCTTTATATTTCTGTTTGGTAAGAAATTAGTTTTGTTTATTTGATGTAAGCAATTTTTATTTTGTTTACAATTAAATGACAAACCTCCTGATATCCACCCAGTATGTACCCCAATAAACATATGTTACTATCTTCTATGGCTTCTAGATCCAGGATTATCCCATGGACCGGTAGGCACAACCATATGAGACAGCTCTAAGCCTTTCTCCTTCTGTGTTGTTGACAAATATATATTTTTTTAACCACTTCCGGACCGCCGCATGACTATATACGTTGGCTGTTTGAAGAGGGATATCTCTGTTATGGCAGCAGCTAGCTGCCATAACCCAGGTATCCTCATCTTCAGCCGGCGGTCCGGTTTCCGATAATGGTGGTCTCTGCAGCAGGTTCGCCGCCAGATCACCGTTATCGGCAGTGGGTGAGGCCCCCCCCCCCTCCCGCCGCTCTCCTGTGCCCTCCGCCGCTTACCGGAGCGGTCGGCAGCGGCGTAGGCGATCTGGTCCTTCCTGTGGCTGGGTATGGAGACAAGTGAAGTGAAGACGGCCCTCACCTGTCTCCATACCATAGCAGGGCGGAAGCGACGTCAAAACGTTACTTCCGCCCATAGGTCTTAAAGGGCCATTTTTTTTTATTGCATTTTAGTGTAAATATGAGATCTGAGGTCTTTTTGACCCCAGATCTCATATTTAAGAGGACCTGTCATGCTTTTTTCTATTACAAGGGATGTTTACATTCCTTGTAATAGGAATACAAGTGACACATTTTTTTTTTTAAAGAGAACAGTGTAAAAAATTAAAATAAAAGGTGAAATAAATAAGAAAAAAAAAAATGTTAAACGCGCCCCGTCCCACCGAGCTCGCGTGCAGAAGTGAACGCAAACGTGAGTAGCGCCCGCATATAAAAACGGTTTTTAAACCACACATGTGAGGTATCGCCGCGATTGGTAGAGTGAGAGAAATAATTCTAGCCCCAGACTCCCTCTGTAACTCAAAATATGCAACCTGTAGAATTTTTTAAACGTCGCCTATGGAGATTTGTAAGGGTAAAAGTTTGTCGCCATTCCACGAGCGGGTGCAATTTTGAAGCGTGACATGTTGGTTATCAATTTACTCAGCGTAACATTATCTTTCACAATATAAAAAAAATGGGCTAACTTTACTGTTGTCTTATTTTTTAATTAAAAAAAGTGTATTTAAAAAAAAAAAAGTGCGCTTGTAAGACCGCTGCGCAAATACGGTGTGACAAAGTATTGCAACGACCGCCATTTTATTCTCTAGGGTGTTAGAAAAAAATGTATAATGTTTGGGGGTTCTAAGTAATTTTCTAGCAAAAAAAATTGTTTTTAATAACAAATCTCAAAAAGAGGCTTCGTCCTTAAGTGGTTAATAAGCATCTCCATTATTGAGGTATTTTTTAAAAATTTTATAATTTTTTTTTCTTCCCTATCCTGTGTTCACTGTTTCTTCAGTTGAAATGTATTCATATGTCATGCAAAAAATTATTTTGTTTTACTGCTTATACTGATCTATGTTCTTCCTCCTTTGACTATAGTAAGGGCCCTATAAATAGTTCATTCATGATACATGTACGGCCAAGCTCGGACTGGACTGGAACAAAAAATAGGCCCAGGCATTTTAGACTGAGCAGCCCGGGGGGGGGGGGGGGCGCGGCGGCGGTTAATGATGGGATGTGGGGTTCCAGCACCTTGTACCTCTGGACCCCTTTACATTACACAGCGCCCTGCACCTCTGGACCCCTTTACATTACACAGCACCCTGGACCCCTTTACATTACAGAGCACCCTGCACCTCTGGACCCCTTTACATTACACAGCACCCTTCACATCTGGACCCTTTTACAATACACAGCACCCTGCACCTCTGTACCGCTTTACATTACATAGCACCGCACCTCTGGACCCCTTTACATTACAAAGCCCCCCACAGTTTGTTACACAGACATCCCCTAACAGTTCTGGACCCCCTGCATGTTA
Organism: Rana muscosa; assembly: GCA_029206835.1. NCBI lineage: Eukaryota > Metazoa > Chordata > Amphibia > Anura > Ranidae > Rana > Rana muscosa. Next base: position 440,435,562 of record CM055127.1, on the reverse strand, counting down.
CACAGACCTCCCTACAGTGCAGACCCCCTCCCTACAGTACAGACCCCCTCCCTACAGTACAGACCCCCCTACATTACAGCCCCCCTCTACATTACAGACTCCCCTACATTACAGACCCCCCTACATTACAGACCCCCCCTACAGTACAGACCCCTTCCCTACAATACAGACCCCCCTACATTACAGACCCCCCTCTACAATACAGAACCCCCCTACAATACAGAACCCCCTACAATACAGACCCCTCTACAATACAGACCCCCCTACATTTCATGCCCCCCTACATTTCAGACCCCCCTAAAATACAGAACCCCCTACATTTCAGACCCCCCTACAATTAGGGCTGGGCGATTTTCCCCCCCAAAAAAATCTGCGATTTTTTTATTAAAAACTAAATTTACGATTCGATTCGATTTTTTTTTAATTATATTAATTGAAGTGCATCAACAAACAAAATTGCAAAGGCAAACTCTTTCTCTAACTGCAAAGTCAGTGTGCAACAAAGATTGTTAAACATCCAAATTATTAATACTGTATTTAGATTTAGCTAATAAAACAACAAAAAATCTTGAGGTTACTCTTAGTTGAATTGAACTGTGCCTGTGCCCCACTGTGCCCGTGCCACACTGTGCCCGTGCCCCAGCCCCACTGTGCCCGTGCCTCACTGTGCCCGTGCCTCACTATGCCCGTGCTTCACTGTGCCCATGCTTCAATCACTGTGCCCGTACCTGATGCAGATTTTCATGGGATACGGATTTTACTGCTACACCGGCGGCCATTCCAGTATTCAAAAGCCGCTCCTCCTCCTCGTCTGTGATAGGCGGAACACTCAATTTCCCAGCATTCAGTGTTCCGCCTATCATGGACATCCGCTCATCCTCATAACACAGACGATGAGTGGATGTCCGTGATAGGCTGAACACTGCCTGCTGTGAAATTGAGTGTTCCGCCTATCACAGATGACGAGGACTCGGGAGGCGCGGCTTTTGAACACTGCAATGGCCGCCGTCTGTCTGCATGACACGCTGATCAGGTAGGCAGACGGCGGCTTGCGGTTAGTTAGTGTTACATTACATCTACTCGCGGCGGTTGCGGCGAGTAGATGTAATTGGGGTAACGCCGCCCAGTGCCATTCCGGATACGCTCCCTGCAGCCCTGCTACGGAAACTTTGAAGGAAAAAAATAAAAAATTATTTTATTTATTTTTTTAAATCAAAAAAAAAAACGATTTTCTTCAAATCTGAATCGATTTGAACTCAAAACTCGATTCAAGATTAAAATCGATTTTTTTCCCAGCCCTACCTACAATACAGAACCCCCCTACATTACAGACCACATTACAATACAGAACCCCCCCCATTTCAGTTTGGGACCAAGGCTAGAATTAATGCCCTCTAAGATTAAGTCTATATTGAGGAATGAATTTCTAACTAAACCTTTGTTCACTATCTATAAGCTCTTATTACCAAATCTTCACGAGAGTCTGGAAACTTTGCGCTCCAAGTGGCAAATGGATGTACCAGGGCTTGATACGAAGGATTGGTAAGATATGTGGGACTATTCATTACTTCAGTTAGTCTCTGCCAGGGACAGATTAATAGAATTAAAAACACTTCATAGAATGTATTTAATTAAAAAAAAAGGTTACATAAGATATACCCTTCTTATGCCCTGTACACACGATCGGAATTTCCGATGGGATAAAATCCGATGGAATTTTCCGTCGGAATTCCGTTCAAGCTGTCTTCCATCAGTCTTGCATACACATTGTGAGACAAAATTCCGACCGTCAAGAACGCGGTGACGTACAACACTACGACGAGCCGAGAAAAATTAAGTTCAATGCTTCCGAGGATGCGTCGACTTGATTTTGAGCATGCGTGGATTTTTATCAGACGGAGTTCCACACAGACGATCGAAATTTCCCATAGGATATTTTTCCATCGGAAAAAAATAAAACATGTTCTATTTCTAAACCCTGATGGAAAAAAGTCAGACGAGGCCCACACACGGTCTGAATTTCCGATGAAAAAACTCTGTCTGACTTTTTTCATCGGAAATTCAGATCGTGTGTACGCGGCATAACAGTCCACATGGTTGGAGATGTTCTGGGAGTATTCTGCCATTCAATCGTTCTGGTCTGAGGTAATACAATTAATTCACATTAATTACTGGTAATATCTCTTCAAATGTGGCTAAATGTTTGTTGTGTCTAGTGAAACCATTGGCCTCCACCCATAACCAGAACATTTTTGGGCCTTCTCCTGTTTTATGCTAGGAAATTGTAGTAAGATGGAAGTCTGCCATGGCTCCCACAATAAACCTTTGGACATCAATAATTCTGTATTCCCACTATATAAAACCACATATGAATCTAGAGGCTTAAAAATGTACCAAGCTATGGGATGTAGGGGTTACCTCCATTTATACTAATGTGGTGTGAAGAACTATTACACACTAATGGCTAAATCCCATGCCAATACTTAACAATTCACTGGAAGGTCCGGTACAGATGTGTCATTATATGCAATGAATGGGCAGGAGGGAGCTAGGAAATGGCCTCACTGTGTCCATCTATGCAAGCTATCAACCTTTATGACAATCTACTATGAATTGAATTGAACTTGATTGTGTTGATTTTTTTGTTTTTCCACCACTTTAAGCCTGGTACACACTAGTCTTTTTTGTTTTTTTTCGTTTAACCCAGCGGCTGAACGATAAAAACTAAAGATGTTATTGAACGATTCTGAAGTTTATAAACTTACTTTGTGAAGATCCCCACACATTTTCTTCCTTGAATTCTGTGACACATGCCCTGTGAGTAGGCACTGCTATGTCCCACACTTCACAGAGCCTGCCTTCTAAACTACAGATGTGCTAAAAGAAGGAGTTTTAGGAGGTGGAGCCAGTACAGGAATCACTGCTTGCAGCCATCAAGGTACCATGGGATATGTAGTCTTTAGAAATTGAAAGTAAACCAAGGAGAAGATGCAAAGCTGCATCAAAACCAGGAACTCGCTGAACGAGATGACAAGCAGACAGGCAAAACTAACAACATGAAAAAAGTTTCAAGTAAGTTTACATTGGATTGTCAACTAATACAATTGTTTGTATTGTTATTACATTGCTAACGTTATAAAGTTAAACTGCATGCTGTGATCATGAAACTCCTTTAAGAAAAGGACCAGACATTGTTCAAAAATTGTGCACTATATATTGTGACAAATATAGCCTGATAACAAGCTTCACTTTTTCTTGCTGGTGGCAATCTCTATAAAACTATAAAATCCTACACATTAGCACAGGGCTCGACAAACCCCGGGCGCCAGGTCACCATTGCGACTAGAATTAGCGACCTGGCGCCTGGGGCAGCACAGCTGGGGTATCCTGTGTCTCCGTGCCCCCCCCCCCTCCGTGCCGCAGGATCGCGTCGGGCCGCGCTGGCCGGTAATTGAGGCCGTGGCTTTGCGGCCTTCGGCAGGCCTATGCTTCCTTCTGTGAACTACCGCCATCTTGTGGTGGCAGTTGGTATGACAACCAGTAATGCTAATGGAGTTTCCCTGTCTGTTTTCCCTGCCATCTCCTTCCCTCTAATTAGAACCCCCAAACATTCTATATATTTTTTATTCTAACACCCTAGAGAATAAAATGGCGGTCGTTGCAATACTTTCTGTCACACCGTATTTGCGCAGTGGTCTTACAAGCGCACTTTTTTGGGAAAAAATACACTTTTTTTTTAATAAAAAAATAAGACAACAGTAAAGTTAGCCCAATACTTTTTTATATTGTGAAAGATAATGTTACTCTGAGTAAATTGATACCCAACATGTCACGCTTCAAAATTGCGTCCGCTCGTGGAATGGCGACTAACTTTTACCCTTTAAAATCTCCATAGGCGACGTTTAAAAAATTCTACAGGGTGCATGTTTTGAGTTACAGAGAAGGTCTAGGGCTAGAATTATTGCTCTCGCTCTACCAATCGCGGCGATACCTCACATGTGGTTTGAACACCGCTTTCATATGCGGGCGCTACTCACGTATGCGTTCGCTTCTGCGCGCGAGCTCGGCGGGACAGGGCGCGTTCCTGGCTCCTAACTTTTTTAGCTGGCTCCTAGATTCTAAGCAAATTTGTCAAGCCCTGCATTAGCACATCCCACAAAATAATGTCTTGTGCATTAGCATATGTATTAATTTACAGAATTTACAAAATTGTGGCATGCGTGTTAGCACAACCCAACAAAAGTGCTAATCTAATTGGACCTCTACTGAGGGCACATGTTCATGTTTAAATCAGCCATTTCTTTATAGCTCACATCTAGCAACAAAAAAAGAAGAAAAATAGACCTTCAGATTTAGTAAATGCCTCAATAACATTACATTTATTGGCCGCTGTACAATCCTGAAACTGTAATCCTCTGTGAATGTAATGGAATGTGTTTGTGTATGTTGAATGTGACAAAACACAGGAACACAAAGTCATTATCTTGCATTAATGATGCCAAATACACAACTAAACAAATACACATCCTTGTTAATAATATTTTATCTTCTCGGCGTCGATCAGCACTGTAGTAAACCCCAACTGGCTTCCAAACTTTCTACTTTAAATGATCAGAACAGCTAAACTTTGGAACAATTGCAAGCTGGTGTTTACTTTTTCATTTGTTAGGCGCCAGGTGTTCCTCATCCAAACCTTGTGGTGTAATTTAAAGGACAGCTCAAGCCAAACAGTTAAAAACACAGTTGAAACTCATATAGAGTCACTATTTATCTGCCAAATAACTTTTCAATTAATGAATGTATTCTAGTGATCTCACCTTTTCAGCTGAGCTGCATATATAGTAAAAGGAAATGCCAATGCATTTTTTTGGAGCTTCTAATAGTCTGTACTCTCTGATACTTCTCTACCTCCTACCTGGTTTGTAGACTGCCAGCATCACAATAGCAGCACCAGAGTGGCACCAGTGGCGGCTGGTGCTCTATTTTTTTAAGAGGGCAGCAAACAAACCACCCGACCCCCCCTTCGATCGTTTGGTCAAACCCCCCCCACTCCCGTCGCTCAGTGGGTCGATCTGTGAAATCCCCCACCCCCCGTCGCTCGGTCGATCATCTGTCCATCCATCAGCCCCGCACTTACCCCATCCAGGCTACGGGCAGCTTCGGCGGCTTCCCCCTGCTTCCAGCCAATACAGTAGATTCTCCTCTCGGCCAATCGGGTCTTAAGACCGGCTTCCTGATTGGCCGGGAGGAAAAGCTGGAAGACAATTGCGAATATTAATTCTCTATTGTCCCACAACTGGGTGGGCTCAGGTCACAGTGCTCTGAGCCCTGAGCCCACCCTTTTGTTAAGCCAATTAGTGCCTCAGGCTCTAATCACGTGCTTAAAAAAAAATCCCCATTGAAATCCATGTGTGCGGCACCCTGCATGTAGATTGTGGGGCCGGCCGCACGGATTGGGGGGGGGGGGGGCGCTCCTAATGTATGGGAGTAGCACTGAGTATCACCCTCATAAGTAGCACTGATCATAAGTCCTACCTGTAAACCCCCATCCTTTTTCAAATAACTTACAGTGTGGGGACTTCCATCCACTTCAGGTAATTACTTGGAATTTGGAAATTATTGTCATAGAAATGCATAAGTGAAAGAATGGGTGCATATATCCCTGGAATTCTACTTTAACATCCAACTTCAGACACAGCATTTTGTTTCGGACAACACAGGGAAAGGCTAGCCTCAATTAATTTTTTATTGCCATCTGTATGCCCATTGGAAAGGTTTACCTTCACTTTCCTTCATAAGAAGTTAGGGGAAAATCTCTATAGTGGTGACACTGTCAGGATACTGTTTTATGGCTTTATGCCCATGTGCATGGCACGCAACCACAGGCCTAGAATCGTATCCAGCTGGGAGCGTGAACATGGGCATGCTAAGTGACCTGCAAACTCACAGGCATGCACACCCAATTCCAGAATTGGTGCAACAAGGACCAGAGCTGAATCAAGGAATTACTGGATGGTCTTTACCTACTTAACCTGTGACCCGAATAACTGATTCTGTTCCTGTGTATCTGACCCGGCTTGTCTAACCAACTTGTCTCTTGACCATGGCTTGTTCCTATCTACCTGTTTCTAACCTGGATTGACTTCTATTCATTATTATTATTATTATACAGGATTTATATAGCGCCAACAGGGAAGACAGTACAGTTACAATACAATTCAATACAGGAGGAATCAGAGGGCCCTGCTTGTTAGTGCTTACAATATAAAGGGGAGTGTCAAGTGATACAAAGGTTAATAACTGTGGGGGATGAGCTGAAGAGAAAGGTTTTCAGGGATTTCATAAAAGTGGACAGAGTATGAAATAGTTGGACACATTGGGGTAGGGCATTTCATAGGATGGGAGAGGCACGGGAGAAGTCCTGGAGGTGAGCATGACTTGTCTATACTTTGTTGACCCAAATCATCTCCTGACCATGACCTGTTCCACTTTATCGCTTGCTGGCCTGTTGTCTGTTCCAATGGGTCTCCTACTTGCTCCTTGTCCATGGCCCTGCCTGCTGTCCTGCTTCCTGTGTGAGCCTGCCTAGTCCCAGTTACTCTCTTCAGCCCTCAAGCTCTGTAAGGACTTTTATTTCTAGATGATTCACTGCTGCTCAGGAACACTCTTCGATCAAGATTTCAGGGTGTTTGGAGTAGAATTGTAAAGAAGGCCCCTTTATCACTTTTATTTATAACCAGGTACATGATAGACACATATAAAAACACATTTTTAGCAGAGTGGGAAAAGAGCAGAACAATAGTTTTATTGCTGTTGGTGCCTTTCTGTACCAGTATCAACTACAAGCCCTGTTTGTACAGGCATCACAGAGGCAAATAGGCGACCATTTCCTCAATGGGGTCACAATCAAATAAAGTTGTAATTAGATTTGACCTCAAAGATTTTTGTACTAGCATCTGTTTGATTAAGATCTCACAATGTTGAAATATTGTCAGTCCTGTACCTTTGTTCTTAGAAATAAGATACATGGACAACATTGGGCTAGTGCTATTGCTATATGGCTTTGTGTTGAAATAGAGATACATATTCTATAGGTTTACATATCATTTGGTAAACTCCACTTACCAAGTCTGGTTTGTATAACGGCTAAAAAAAATGAAATAATTAATGCAACTTTCGGCATCAGAAATGCACAAAACCTAAAACAAGCATAAAAAAATGTGGAGCTTCCATTTCCAATATATGTTAAAAAAAAAAAAAAGAGTTGGATGCCTGGTCAGAAGTTTTGTAAGACATACTAATGGGACATACTCTGGCTGGTAATCTTAATAGAGTGTGTTTGTGGTATTACCATTAAGCACAGCCCTGTCCGGTATTGTCTACTTGGCCACTGTCTGCTATTTACTCTCTAATTTTTCAAGCAGGACAGGCTCTCTGCAGGGGATCAGTTATATTTGCCCAGAAATTTGGGTGCAGAGATATTTTTTATGTTCTGTTGATGCTAGTATTTTTAGTTAGATTCAGGTTTATGAAACAAGTTTTAGGTATATGTTCAGGTGAAAGGATAGGTTTAGCGGTTCGGTTAAAGGATACATATAGGTGTAGAGATTTACTTTGAGTTTAAGGGTTAAAGTGGAACTCCAGGGAAAATGTACTGTTTAACTATGACTGGCCCAGAGAACTTATGTGTAACGTTTTGCTAACTATGTTTAAATGGCAGCTGGGTATGCTAAAAATTGCTAGTTTTATTCTGCTTGATACTAGAGTCAAGCTATGAGCCATGAGCTATGAGCTTACATTTCTAGTTATACTATAGTAATAATAGTAGGACGCTCACTCATTAACTCATCCAATCAGAAAACAACTTGTATTCTTTTCATTGAATACGTGGTGTTATTTGAATGGATAAGAGGGGCAAGTAAAGTATAAGTAAAGTGTAACTGGTCCAGAGAAGTGTAAAAAATTGTCAACTATATTTGGAAGGCGGCTGGGGATGCTAAAATTTTTAGTTTATTTCTGCTGGATACTAGTGTCAACCATGTGCTGCCCCTTGAAGACATGGGTTGCCATGAAATGTGTAGGGCAGAGCCAATTCGTGACATCATTGTGCACGCTACTGTCAGGCAGCAATGCTGTTTTCATGCTTTAATCTGTGATTGTTTGTGAGTACTGTACATATTATGTAAATCCCGATGATATTGAGCCATGGTCTGTGGTTTTCTTTGAATGATTGTGTTGATACTTTGAAGATGGGAGGTATGTCAGGTACCATCTAGTAGAGGAGCAGACTGCTGTTGCTGAGATCGCTGGGTGTATATGTTGTAGTAACCTCCTATAATTTGGAGGTTAACCCTCAGGTAAGCGATGTGCACTGGTGAAGGTGGTGGTGATGACACACAAGGAGGTGCTGATATATTATTTAGTTCATGGCATCAGTTTGCTTCCCCATTTATGAATTTGGATGGGTTTATTTATTTATTGGCACTGGTTTGTTATACACATTATGAATTTGGATGGATTTATCCATCGATTTATGTAATGGTATGCACTGAAGCACTTTATGATTTATGCTAATAAGGTTTTATTATGTATGACTCGATTAATTGCACATGAGCACTGTATGATATTCTTGAATTGAGTATTTAATGCAAATTAGCACTTTATAAGAGTTCTTAAAGAGACAGCACACCTTTAGTTTACAGCCAGGTGCTTTGGCCGCTTGCTCCCCATATCATCCATTCACAAAATGAACAAGGTGGAGAGTAAGCAACCAAATTATCAGCTATAACTTTAAGTCAGAGTTGCTAAAAATTAACCCAAGAGGGGCTTTAAGCTTAGGGGCAGAGTCAAGTGTTATGTTTAGAGGTTTTATGTAAGGGTTAGATTTAAGGGTTAGGGGTTGAGGTTTAGGTTGAGTTTAAAGGTTTGGTTACAGAATAGTTTTCAGGATTCAGTTGAAGTTTAGAGTTAGGTTTAGAAAACAAAAGGGAATACGAGCGCACAGGCTCATGGTGCAATAACGTATTTTTATTGGATATACAAGTGAAGGTGAATAAACAGCGTCAAACAGTTCCTCCAATAGAGAGCCTTAAAAATGGACACATCCGTGCTTCAGAATAGATGAGAAAACCGCTGGATGGATGGATGGGCTGGCACCACAGACACAGGCACATCCAGCAGCTGCCGACAAGCTGTGAGTGAGCCACTCACTGACTGAAGAGACGGCCGGTCAGGAGAGGGGCTGTGGGGTGCCTACAACACTTGTCCCAGGGAGAGCTCTGATCTAGAGTTAGGTTTAGGGCTAGGATTTGGAAACCATTACATGAAACTATCAAGTACCTGGTAGCAGAGCCCGATATAGTGAGGAAGGCCTCTCTTACACCTCTGACTCTGGGCCCCTGATAGTGTAGACAGGAGGTGCAGGAGTACAGAGTGGCATAAGTGCCTGCAAGTCTTTCTAGCAGTAGGACAGATGACCACACTGGGCAGGAAAAGTCATCAGGCAGCTCCAATAAGCAGGTGGGCAGCTGATACTGGCGACAGCAGGCAGAGTAGTCAGGTAGGCCGGGTCATACACAGACAGGATGGATCGGGTACAGGGGACAGGCAGGTGCATGGTCAGAAAACAAGCTGGGCCTGAAACCGATCAGTAAAGCAGAAGCCAATGGAGCAGACAGAAGCAGATGTCGGGGGACAAGCCGAAGTCGGTGCAGGCAGAGTTCAGAGAATGGTCAAGAAAACTGGGTCAGCAACTGGAATCAGGATACAGAATCACAGGATACACAGGAGGCTGAAGTCAAAGCAGTAGTGATCCTGAGCACTGGCCGAGATTAAATAGCCGTTTGGCGACAACATCTGTCACAGGTGCACGTGAGTGCCGGCATGCACGAGAATGCGTGACGGCACGGGTGCAAGTATAAGTATGCGCATGCACATATGCATTAGCCAGTGCCCAATTCTTGCAAGCACAAAAGGGAACATGTGCCTGTGCATAGAAGTATGTTCAGAGGAGTCATCTCAACTATTGGCAAGCCTTTCATTAAAAACATTATTACTTAGTATTGAGGTTTTGAGTGTAAAACATATGTGGGAGGGATAAATTAGTGCAAAAACTGCCCCCCCCTCTCCAAAAAAAAGCACCAGTCTTAATTTGTTAAATTTTTGTCCCTTCACCGCACAAACGCAATTTGCTGAAAACAAATGTATTGCTCGGCACTGTCCTTCAGCCACTTTGTTGGCCAGATTATTATATCTTTTCTGAAAAGAGTAGTTTTTGGGTTTGGAGGTGAGATATTTTGTATGACAATTGCTCTTTTGTTTTCTAACCTCATATTATTACATTTTTCCAGGTCAGGTATAGGGTTTGTTTTCTAGTACCATATGTTGAAAGACAGGCTTTTAATTTGTCTCACTTTTTAAAATATTGGACTATATGGCCACAATGGAAAAAAAAGTTTTTGTTAGGTTTGTTAGAAATATACAACACAGCAGTACAACTATTTTTTTTTTTTCACTTCTTAATGAAGCAAGCACATTTTCTTGATGAACCAGTGAAGGGCCAGATACAATAGTTTTATTTGCAAAAAAACTTTTCCATATAGCCATTTTAATTGGCTCTAGGTCTGCAGAGGCAATGGTTGATAACGAAGCCTGGATTATACAGAGGAAAAGTACTTCCAAATGATCACTACACAATTAGTTCTAATAAGTTACTGGAATGTACATACAGTATTTATTGAAGTTATTTGTAACCCTTTTCAATAAGGGAACATGTCTTTTAGGTTTAGCAGGGCCTTAAAATGTGTCATATCAAATTACCCATAAAGCAGAAAAATCCTTGGCAAGGGTTATGTAATATTTGGAGCAGAATATTACGATTTCAGAAAAGGTCGTTGGATCCAGAGGAGAGAACATAACAAACAGGCTGCGGATGTGCCAAAAACCCTTGCTGAGCTCACATACACAATGTGTACATGTAGGTGTCTGTACTGAAGGCAGTAAGCTGTGTACAGTATCTGCCTTAGTGATGGAAAATCCTTTATCTTTCCAGACTAAAAAGCTGTTTTAGTGAATAATTGAAACCTTAAGCTCCTATTCACTCTACTATAGCGCAACGCCAGTGGTCGCACAAATGTACGTTTTTCACAGGTAGTGGAGCCCATTTATTTTAAAGGGCTGCCCTACACACGACGAAGCTCATGAACCTTTGTAATATTTTACTGTGTTTGTCACATAGTCTTGTGGCACGAGCAGCGCAACATTTATTTTTTTAGTTTAGAGAGCTTTGTGAAACTAGATTAGGAATTTTAAAATACTTTACAACACAGTTTAAAAATATGCAGTGTCCTACACCCTAAGGATTAAAGCTGAACGCGGGGGAAAAATAAAAAATTACCCTTGCCGTGGGGCTCCCCCACCGCTGCAAGGGTTACATGCTAATTTTTCCTAGAAGCAACATAAAAAGCAACTATATTCCTTGCTCCCACAGACTTTTTTCCACTGCACAACTGGTCCCCCAAAGCTGTCTCTCTATTGGTGGCACAGGTCCTCATGTACAACCAGCAGTCCCACATGGTAAGCGAACAAGTTGAAGTTGAGGGCCTGTCCGCAACCTGGAGCATTTGAGAGAGTAGTAAAATTATCGCTTTCGGGGCAGCAAGAGATACTAGAGGTAAGTATATTTGCTTTTTTGTTCCACCTAGTCCTAGAAGAAACAAGCATTCTTGTGGGAGCCCCACTGTAAGGGTCATTTTTTTATTTTTTTTGCAGAGTTTAGGTTTAACGAAACAAAAACACCACAAGGGAAAAAGCACCTCTAGCCTTGTGGTGTTTTTGTTTCGACATTGTTTCCTTTTGTATGTACCTCTCCAGAGTAGGGTTTGGCACTTGCAGAATTACCACTCCCAGAATTCTGATTTGGTGGGTTTTTATACATAGAGTTTAGGTTTAACCCTCACAGTGCAGTTTCTTGCATCATTATTAGCAGTTACATGACTGATATTTGTCCACTGTATCTCTCAGCACCAAGGGCAGGGGGTGTAGCATTGAAAAGATGACATGAAGGCCAGCAGATGGATCTGATGACAGTCATTTGCTGTTCACCCCCACAAGATTACCCAGAATTTATAAAGGAACGATTATGACATGCATTAGGCCTCATTCACACTAGCAATGTTTAGTTGTTCAAAACTGGTAAAAAAAAATTATATACATATATATATATATATATATATATATATACATACATATATACATACATACATACATACAAACACTATATTACCAAAAGTATTGGGACGCCTCTCTTTACACACACATGAACTTTAATGGCATCCCAGGCTTAGTCCATAGCATTTCAATATTGAGTTGGCCGGCCCTTTGCAGCTATAACAGCTTCAACTCTTTTGGGAAGGCTGTCCACAAGGTTTAGGAGTGTGTCTATGGGAATGTTTGACCAATCTTCCAGAAGCGCATTTTGTAGGTCAGGCACTGATGTGAACGAGAAGGCCTGGCTCGCAGTCTCGGCTCTAATTCATTCCAAAATTGTTGAAGCTGTTATAGCTGCAAAGGGAGGGCCAACTCAATATTGAACCCTATGGACTAAAACTGGGATGCCATTAAAGTTCATGTGCGTGTAAAGGCAGGCGTCCCAATAATTTTGGTACTATAGTGTATATATGGCTCACAGACACTTTAAATGCACCTGGGTCCAGATTATGAATAATAAATTATTACATTTTTTTTTAACAAGCGATAAAAAGGTTTTCAAACAAGCAATGTCTGACCTCTCTAGCTGCATGTACTGTGAAGTCATTGTAGAAAAGGGGACATACATACATATACACACACATCTTGAAACGTTTTATATATATATATATATATATATATATATATAGTGGGTACGGAAAGTATTCAGACCCCCTTAAATTTTTCACTCTTTGTTATATTGCAGCCATTTGCTAAAATCATTTAAGTTCATTTTTTCCCTCATTAATGTACACACAGCACCCCATATTGACAGAAAAACACAGAATTGTTGACATTTTTGCAGATTTATTAAAAAAGAGAAACTGAAATATCACATGGTCCTAAGTATTCAGACCCTTTGCTCAGTATTTAGTATTTGCACCCTTTTGATCTAATACAGCCATGAGTATTTTTGGGAAAGATGTAACAAGTTTTTCACATCTGGATTTGGGGATCCTCTGCCATTCCTCCTTGCAGATCTTCTCCAGTTCTGTCAGGTTGGATGGTAAAGGTTGGTGGACAGCCATTTTTAGGTCTCTCCAGAGATGCTCAATTGGGTTTAAGTCAGGGCTCTGGCTGGGCCATTCAAGAACAGTCACGGAGTTGTTGTGAAGCCACTCCTTCATCGGTATGTATGCTCTACAAAATGCACATATTTAGTTATTTACACATGGCAGGCTGTATTCAAGTAGCTGTGTATACATTACAGACTGTATGCAAGGTGTGCATTATCAGTGACAGACTGTGTACTGGTAAATAATTACACAGCACAGACTGATGTTCATGTGGGAATATATACCCTGCTATCTGTGTACATGTAGAAATGTGCATATGAATTAGATACGGTGGCTAATTTATAATTAATGGAGCAAAACAAGATGTTACCCATATCCACCAGGTTCCTTAATTTAAGGTGTACAGAAAGGCAATTTTTGTCTCTTTTTTTTTTCAATTCAAGTAGGATAAAGTTTGACCCTCTGTCAACCTTTTATTACTGTTGGGGACATTCAGACCCCATTCACACAGGGGCGACTCGTCAGGCGTTTCAGCCGCCTGACGAGTCGCGTCCCATTCTGTACAATGGAACCGTTCTAAGCGGAGCGACTGAAGTCGCTCCGACTTAGAAAAAGGTTCCTGTACTACTTCAAGATGACTTCAAGGCGACTTCCATTGACTTCAATACAGAAGTCATTTTGGAAGTCTCTTTTGAAGTCGTCTGCAGATCGCCCAGCACAGTCGCGGCACGAGTCGTGCCGCCCTTGTGTGAATGGGCTCTTACTCCTCTATTTGTCTTTTTGGTCACTGTCATTAAAACAGAAGTTAGGGGAAATCCTACATTTCAGAGTTATCCCAACAACAAGAGTTGGGAGTAAGGCCTCGTACACACGACCGATTTTCTCGGCAAGAACCAGCAAGAAACTTGCTGGCAGAGAGGTCTTGCCGAGTAAATCAGTCGTCTGTACGCTGCTATCGGGTTTCTCGTCGAGAAAACCGACAAGAAACCTCAACGAGAAAATAGAGAACCTGCTCTCTATTTTCTCGTCGAGATTCTCGTCGGCATGTTTCTCGACGAGAAAAGTGAGTGTGTGTACACTTACCTGTCCTCCCGGAAGCCCGCGCATGTTCGAAATGAATTCGACGCATGCGCGGTAGCTTCCTAGGCATACGTAGGGTATACCAAGATAGCGGCGACGGCAATGTGACGAGCGCATGCTCGACGTAGTCGATGACGTCACCGCGTACGCTCCTTTCAAAGAACCGACGGATGTTTGCTCAAACTTGTCTTGCATACACACGGTCACACAAATCTTGTCGGAAATTGCGACGTAGTCGATGACGTCACCGCGTACGCTCCTTTCAAAGAACCGCGGGTTCTTTGAAACGAGCGTGTGTACACTCGGTCTGGGACAAGTTTCTTGTCCAAGAATCTCGTCGAAAAAAACGACATGTTTTTTTCAACGAGAATCTCAGCCGTGTGTACGAGGCCAGACTCAGCAAACAGGAACACCTATTTTGTGACGACCTTCTCAACTACCCTCTCTTTGGGGAGTTTTAGATTTCTCTCATTTCTTTTTGTGTCTTAAAGGATAAGTTTACCTCTGGGAACATGTTATGCCGCGTACAGACAATCGGACATTCCGACAACAAAACCGTGGATTTTTTTTCCGACGGATGTTTGCTCAAACTTGTCTTGCATACACACGGTCACACAAATCTTGTCGGAAATTGCGAACGTCAAGAACGTGGTGACGTACAACACGCCAAGATCAATGAAGTTCAATAGCCAGTGCGGCTCTTCTGCTTGATTCTGAGCATGCGTGGAATTTGTGCGTCGGAATTGTGTACACACGCTCGGAATTTCCGACAAGAAGTTTTGTTGTCGGAAAATTTGAGAACCAGCTCTCAAATTTTTGCTGTCGGAAATTCCGACAGCAAATGTCCGATGGAGCCTACACACAACAAGCTCCCATCGAACATTTGTTGTCGGCAATTCCGACCGCGTGTACATGGCATTACATGTTCCACACATTTTTAGGATGTAACATGTTCCTAATGTTGCAGCTGCTGCCCAATACCTCCCCCCTTCCCTGTGACACCAGTGCAGGGAGAAGTTCCCTGTACTAGCTGTCAGTTTTTTTAATCAGCACGGCCGTGCGGGGCTCTGCCAACCAGGCCACGTCATTCATTCACAGAGTTCTGTAAACTAATGACATCCTTTGTGGATGTCGGCTTGTAGTTCTCAATAAACTATCAAGGCGCTGTGGAGAGCCGTGGTAGTTCATTGCTGCTTCCTGTCAGTGTATCTGCTTGCCCATGTGGGATGTCTGCAGGAGGCTCCAAGTAAAAAAAATATTAAAATAAATAAATGCACATTTTTTTAACCTGCAAAAAAATGTGCATTTTAATTTTTTTAAATGAATGTATCCTTTGAAGTGTTACTAAACCCACAACAGTAAAATCAGTCTGTACTGTATATGCGGTAAAGCATGCTTGTTATACTCACTGTGGAACCTAAGGGGTTAATCCTCTGCATTGTGTAAAAAGGCTGTTTGATCATATCTTCTCTGACCCTCCCCTTCTTCCACTGTCCTCAATCCATCTCCTGATAGAATAGCCTTTGGAGTCAGGCTGCACATGCTCAGTTTGGTGTGTAGCGCTAGAGAATTTTTGTTTCTTGGGAGGGTGCATGTGATCAGCACAGGGCCAATCAGCACTGTCCAGACAGAGGGACAGGGGTCCTGCAGCCTCATAGTACTGTAGCACTACCCCCATAGGAGCTGCTGGTTTAGATTTGGGCCTTGCACGTTATCCCACCATTCGTTGTCTAGGGGATGAGAGTCTATACACTTCAGGAGAAACTTCAATGTCCACACAAGTTAAAAAATCAAGTTAAAAAATACTTTTCTTTGCTTTTATTTCACTCCAACTTGCAGGAAAAAGGATGGAGGGTTAGGGGAAGTTCAGGTACATGATGCAGACCACTGAGGAACTTTTAGGTTTCAAAGCAACACTAAACAAAGTACACATACCACTTTCCTTCGAGTGGAAATTGCTAACCCGGATAGACCACTCTCACCGGCCTAGCAGCCGGGGTGGAGCACGGACCCAAAGTCTCTGCCACAGACTTGATGAAAGTAGAACAGGTAGACAATCCTCTGCCACAGGATTGGGTGATGTGGACAAATTGCAACTTGGTCTTCCGCCAAAGGAATTAGCAAGTATTCAGCCGAGCAGTATGAGAGCCTTTAAGCCGGATCGGCGATATTGCAGGGTAGCATTTGGCTAGGGTGCATCCTCCAATAAAGTCAACAGGCCTCCTCCCGAGATACCAGCCTTCCGCTGGGTTCTCTCCAAGACGGGTCCTCCCCCGGTTCCTCCATTGAGCGGCTTCCTCCCTCAGGACAGACAGCACAGGACCACCCCCGAGCCGTAGGCCCCAGACAGGACATCTGGGCCTACCTTGTAGGTGCACAGCCTCGGGCCAGCAGGCCCCGAGGCTGGAAAACGAGACAGGGGGAGCGCAGGCTGAACCACAGGGGCGAAGGCAACATCTTCCAACGTGGTGGTGACTGTATTCCAGTCTACCCGATAGGCGCGGGGCGACATAGTGGGTTGTTCCACCTCGAACAAATACTCCCCGCAGGACAGACATCGGGCAAATGGACATAACTGTATCACCAGTCCCTCACATTTAGGGCACAGCATGCCCAGCGCTTCCACATCTCCGCTTGTATATAGGAAAAAGCGCCCGTGTGGTTTCAGTCGGATCCCTGTATCCTTCAACGGGGCTCCGGATGGCGCGTTACCCACAGCGGTGGGCATGGAGAGCATCCTAGGCCCAACATGGATGGTGCCCACGAATATAGCGACATGGCTGCTCTCCGATCCTCTGGCTTGATCTAGCAGCCTCTGGTCTTTGGCGCCACACACACACACACACGCGCGCATCTAACGCAGTAGGCGGGGACTCCTCCCCCTTGTTCCTCTTTGCACATAGCTCCCGGGCCTTCTGAACTCTTCCTGCAGTCCACGTGGTAGTAGAACGATCTGCACACTTAACCCCTTGTGAAACACAGTCCAGTGCCCTCCTTAATGTAGACTCTTGGTTGAAAATGAAATCTGTTAATCCAGTTGTTAGGGGCAACGACAAATCCCAGACGAGCCCCCACGTGTAGCACTACCCCTGTTGGAGCTGCTGGTTTAGATTTGGGTCTTGCACGTTACCCCACCATTCGTTGTCTAGGGGATGAGAGTCTATACACTTCAGGAGAAACTTCAATGTCCACACAAGTTATAAATCCTTTTCTTTGCTTTTATTTCACTCCAACTTGCAGGAAAAAGGACGGAGGGTTAGGGGAAGTTCAGGCACATGATGCAGACCACTGAGGAACTTTTAGGTTTCAAAGCGACACTAAACAAAGTACACATACCACTTTCCTTTGAGTGGAAATTGCTCACCCGGATAGACCTCTCTCACTGGCCTAGCAGCTGGGGTGGAGCACGGACCCAAAGTCTCTGCCACAGACTTGATGAAAGTAGAACAGGTAGACAATCCTCTGCCACAGGATTGAGCGATGTGGACAAATTGCAACTTGGTCCTCCGCCAAAGGACTTAGCAAGTATTCAGCCAAGCAGTATGAGAGCCGTTAAGCTGGATCAGCGATACTGCAGGGTAGCATTTAGCTAGGGCGCATCCTCCAATAGAGTCACCAGGCCTCCTCCCGAGATACCAGCCTTCCGCTGTGTTCTCTCCAAGATGGGTCCTCCCCCGATTCCTCCATTGATCGGCTTCCTCCCTCAGGACAGACAGCACAGGACCACCCCCGAGCCGTAGGCCCCAGACAGGACATCTGGGCCAACCTTGTAGGTGCACAGCCTCGGGCCAGAAGGCCCCCGAGATGGGAAAACGAGACAGGCAGTAACACACGCCTTGGGCCAGGAGGGCCACATGGCAAATGAGCCCAAACTAATGGCATCTGCTTCTTAGGTACCCTTCCCCAGCATGCTCAGCGGGGAGACCACTCCCACTGAACTGTTCCCGGGGAAGGACACCCAATCCGCTCTGGCTTGGTTGTGTTCCAACACTGGCCTGTGGTGGTAACGCCACCTACAGGCAAACAGTGGGAAGTCCTCCCTACACAGCCACAGCCGAAACAGAGGCCAATTTAGCTTTCACAATCAGATCTGAGCCAGTAAGTGGCTCAGATACCCACTAGATTTAAATATAGCGCCTGATCATCAGGAGCAGGGCGCTACAGTACAATCAGAGGAGAAAAAAAACTCCTCCTACAAGCTTTAACTAGACTAGAAAGTCACAAGACTGCTATATACTGCTGATGAGAAAAGGTATTTAGCAGTTTATATGTATTAAAATAATTGCATTTCCATGTTCTGTGTACTGTGGGAGACCAGATATAGTGAATGCAGGCTCCTGAGTTTAGTAACACTTTAAACATAAAAGTAAGATCCTACAGCGCTCACAAAAATACATGGATCAGGAATAATTGTAAATCAAACAAGTTTGGTGCTCCAAACTTCAAGGTGTGACACAAACCCCTCCTGTGTCCCCACTTTCCGAATGGAATTGACCCTTGGCTTTTCAGTCCAGAGGTCATTCAAGCTGAATCGCTGGCCAAAAATGCCAATTCACAGAAGGATCCAATGGAGATCTCCCCCAATGTGTTGGTCATATGAAGGCAATATCACCAAAAATAGAAAAAAATTAAACTAATAGTGAAGTACAGTTGACAGGTGTTTATTGCGCAAACGTTAGGCCGGTACTTACAAAGCAGAGAAGTAAAAATCGCATCCGGCGTGCGTTGGACTCGGCAACGGAAATTACGTCTTCCCTTCAGCCAATAGAGCATTTGTGAGGTTAGGTACTGATGTAGGATGAGAAGACCTGGCTTGAAATCTGCACTCCAATGTATCCCAAAGGTGTTAAGCAGGGTTGAGGTCAGAGTTCTGTGCAGGACCCTCAAGTTCCCACACCAAGCCATTACGGAGCTAGCTTTGTATATGGAGCACAGTCATGCTGCAACAGAAAAGGGCTTTCTCCAGACTTTTTCCACAAGGATGGAACTGCATAATTGTCAAAGATGTCTTTGCATGCTGTAGTAACAACCGAACCCTCATTGGGAAACCTGAACTTGGAGGGATGTCCACATACTTTTGGCCATACAGTAGGTGTGTTGGTCAAGTGTCCACAAACCTCAGTCATATAGTGGATATAAAGTGTTTTTATGCAAAAAACTACATCGCTGAGCCAGCAATCTGGGATTCTGGGAATCATATTTCCAAGCTATACGCAATGGTGTACACATCAGACATTGCTGCGCACACACATCTCATTGATTTTACAGCACCAATGAGGAGAGTTGTCTCTCATTTGTCTCTTTATCCTCCTCACTCATGTGTTGTTGCAGCACACAATTTCCTGGCCCAGCACTTCTGTATGGTATTCCAGAGCCAACTGCCAACAGGAGCCAGTGAACAGCGACCAATGCTGGGAATGTTATTGGAGTTGATAAGGACATGGATGATGGCATGGCTGCCACGCTGCATAATTTTTAACACCTGAACCCTTTTAACTCCCTGTGTAGTGAGAGAAAAAAAACTCCATTCTCGTTTAGCATAAAATAATTGTAGTTGAACTCCAGGAAAATATAAGTCATTAATGCAGCTCTGTATTTAATATATCTTTTTTTTTTTTTGCGAACAGTGTAAGTACCAAAGTTTAACCTTGTTTTAATCTCTTGCAGTTCTTGTACAATAAATCTCAGGCTCGGAGGTGAAGAAGCAGCACCAAGAGCCCATTGTGCTGCAGGGCTCATGTGCTAACAAGGGACATATTGATAGAAGAGAGCAGAGTGACAGACATATGAGCTCATTAATCTGCTGCTTCTCTTTTCACTGTCCAGTCACAGGTAAAGGGAGGGACAAGACTGGCGTCACTTAAAGCGGAACTTCAGTAATTTTTTCATCTTTCCATCTATTAAATCTTCTGCCCTTGTTGTTTTAACTTTGGATAGTAAATACCTTATACAGGCATACCCCGCTTTAAGTACACTCACTTTACATACACTCGCGAGTAAGGACATACCCGCGAGTGTATGTAAAGTGCCTCACAAGTACTGTACAGACATTTTGCAGCCGCAGTAGAAGGAGCTGAAGCTCCGAGAGCATAGCCCGCCCTGTTCCAGTGTGCCCCTGACACCCCCACTACAGCCCCTGAGACCTCAACTACAGCTCCTGACACCCCCACTACAGCCCCTGAGACCTCAACTACAGCTCCTGACACCCCCACTACAGCCCCTGAGACCTCAACTACAGCTCCTGACACCCCCACTACACCCTAGAAGTGAAAAAAGGTATTGTTTCACTTTAAGTACATTATCGTTTTACATACATGCTCTGGTCCCATTGTGTACTTAAAAGTGGGGTATGCCTGTACAGCCCACTTCCTGTTCTTGTCTGGAAAAAAGCCCAGGCTTATGACATCATGCACAGCTCTCTCTCACTCTTGTGACCCCTGATGATGTCAGACGTGCTGACGAAACGCGTTAGGTGTGGTCGAGCGTGATACATCACTTCCGCCCACAGTGGAATGCAGGTGGAGCACATACGGCGTCCCCGCGTCCATCTGTTCTTTTTTAATTTTATCCTTGTTGGATTGTTTTTGAGAGTAATTTTTAATAAATATTTGATAATATACTTTAACATGGGAGATTGTTCCTTGTTTTATGTCTGATCCGGATTCGTGTGACCATCCCCCCAAACGATCGATTGGAGGTACCACCGGGTTTGCTGAGACAGATCTTCAGAATATCTTATTCCAATGCTGTTATGATCTCTGTAATAGGGGTCATCTCAATCTGGTGAGTAGGCTGAGTGATTGGTGTTGGTGGAGGATTCCTACAGAAACCCATTCATTGGATTAATGAAATCACAGCTTCACTCGAAAATGTTTGATGGAAATATTTGGACTTAAATTCTTCACTTATGCTTGGAATTTTGGACATCACTGATTTGTGGTTCATTATTGAGCCAATGAATTCATAAGTTTGATCACAGTTTACTTACATTTGTGTTTATGATTCAGTGTTTCATTCACTTAACCTCTTCCCGCCCGGCGTATAGTCATATGACAACCGCAGGAACCTTTCGTCCCTCCGGGCGGATGTCATATGGCGTCCGGGGATTCCCTGCAGTGTATAGAGCGCGTGCCGCCGGAATCACTGGAGACCCGATGCATGTGCCCGGCGGCCATAATGTCTGCCGGGCACCCGCGATTGCTCGCCACAGAGCAGGGTCGTGGATCTCTGTGTGTAAACACAGAGATCCACGTCCTGTCAGGGAGAGGAGACCGATGGTGTGTCCCTTGTACATAGCAACACCGATCGTTCACCTCCCCCAGTCAGTCTCCTCCCCCCACAGTTAAAATCACTCCCTAGGGAACAAATTTAACCCCTTGATCGCCCCCTAGTGTTAAAGCGGAGCTCCGCCAAATTTTTTTGATTAAAAGCCAGCAGCTACAGCAGCTGCTGACTTTTAATATTTGGACACTTACCTGTCCTGGAGTCCAGCGACGTCCGCAGCAGAGGACGAGCAATCGCTCGTCACTCTGCTGCCCCCTCCGCCATTCTCGCTGAGGGAACCAGGAAGTGAAGCTTTGCGGCTTCCCTGCCCGGTTCCCTACAGCGCATGCGCGAGTCGCGCTGCGCCGTTCTTATTCGTCCTCCTGTGTTCTGGGAGCCGAGTGTCTCCCAGAACACTACGGGAAGTCTGGGGGAAGTGACGTAACTCCCGCAGATTCCCGGAGAGAGGACTCCCTGATGTGGGTGAAAATACCTGTCTTAGACAGGTATCTTCACCCCCCTCCCCCCTGAAAGGTGTCAATTGTGACACCGGAGGGGGGGAGGGTTCTGATTAGCAGAAGTGAAAATTTAGGGTGGAGCTCCACTTTAACTCCTTCCCTGCCAGTCACATTTATACAGTAATCAGTGCATATTTATAGCACTGGTCCCAAAATAGTGTCAAATGTGTCCGATCTGTCCGCCGCAATATCGCAGTCCTGACAAAAATCGCTGATCAACGCCATTACTAGAAAAAAAAAAAAAAAAAATGCCATAATTCTATTCCCAATATTGTAGACGCTATAACTTTTGCGCAATGCAATCAATATACGCTTATTGTGATATTTTTTTACCAAAAATATGTAGAAGAATACATATCGGCCTAAACTGATGAAAAAAAATAGTTTTTAAAAAAAAAAATTGGGATATTTATTATAGCAAAAAGTAAAAAATATTGTGTTTTTTTTCAAAATTGTCAGTCTTTTTTTGTTTATAGCGCAAAAAATAAAAACCACAGAGGTGATCAAATATCACCAAAAGAAAGCTCTATTTGTGGGGAATAAAATTAATTTGGGTACAGTGTTGTATGACCGCACAATTCCCATTCAAAATGTGACAGCGCAGAAAGCTGAAAATTGGCCTGGGCAGGAAGGGGTGAAAATGCCCGGTATAGAAGTGGTTACTGTTTTTCCACTGAAGCGATTCCAGTGGTTATACACCTTGTTGTATTATTGCACCGTATGCACTTTAAACTAAGTAATTGATTTTTAGGGAGCGCGGTTTATCACATTATATTTTATTTATTGGCTTTTCACAACTTTATAACGAGCAGCTCCACCAGATTATTTTGTTTTATTTCTACCACCCATCTGCGCAGGTAGGGAATAATATTAATTACTCCCCTATTAACACTCTCGTGGGAGTTTGCCAGGAAGGGAGGGGTAATGAGTCATAAGAGGGCCAATGAGAGCTGCAGAGCTGGAGGTTTGCCTCTGTGTGTCTGTGTAAATCCAGGAAGTGAACAGGCAGCAGCTTCAGCTGCCCACAGTTAAAATGATTGCAGCCAGACTTAGTGGAAGGAGATTTCTGCAGCATATTTGGCAAATACAGAATCACAGTATATAAATAAAATAATATGCAAAGTGGTTGGAGGGAAGCTTCATAATGGCAAAGATGTTTTTATTACAAATTATGTGAGCAGACTGCAGTTCCTCTTTAACTGCAGCAACTAAATCAGATCTCCTGCCAGACAGGTTTGTGGCAGGCATTCCATCTTTCTTTTAAGGATTATAAATAGAATCTAAATTATATTAGATATAATAATGGACTCAGTGGCTGAGAAAGGACCAGCTATGCAGCTGATATAAATGCAAGGTTGAAGGGCCCTTTCACACCGATGTGCTTTTGATGCATTTTTGTTGACTTACAATGGAAAATGCCTTTTGATCTGTTTTTAAAAAACTGCACCAAAGATGCAGCATGCTGGCCTTTTCAAAGTGCAGCACACCTGCAGTGAGAACAGTTATAAAGGGTTTAATGGGGAATATTTTTCATACTCTTTTGTCACCCTGGAAAAGGGCAGTGAAAGCGCATCAGTGTGAAAGAGGCCTAAGATACTTGGGAGAACCTACGAGAGCTTTTGTCATTAAGGAATCCTGAACAGTAAGTGAATTAATCTAAGACATATAGTGCCTTGAAAAAGTATTCATACCCCTTGGAATTTTCCACATTTTGTCATGTTACAACCAAAAATGTAAATGTATTTTATTGGGATTTTTTGTGATAGACCAACACAAAGTGGCACATAATTGTGAAGTGGAAGGAAAATGATAAATGGTTTTCAATTTTGTTTACAAATAAATATGTGAAAGCGTGGCGTGCATTTGTATTCAGCCCCCCTGTGTTAATACTTTGTAGAACCACCTTTCGCTGCAATTACAGCTGCAAGTTTTTTTGGGTATGTTTCTACCAGCTTTGCACATCTAGAGAGTCAAATTTGTGCCCATTCTTCTTTGCAAAATAGCTCAAGCTCTGTCAGATTGGATGGAGTGAACAGCAATTTTCAAATATTGCTACAAATTCTCTTTTGGATTTAGGTCTGGACTTTGACTGGGCCATTCTAACACATGAATATGCTTTGATCTAAACCATTCCATTGTAGCTCTGGTTGTATGTTTAGGGTCTTTGTCCTGCTGGAAGGTGAACCTCTACCCCAGTCTCAAGTCTTTTGCAAACTCTAAAGCCCTGTACACACGATCGGATATCCTATGGATTCTAATCCAATGGTTTTTTCCATTGGAAATCCGATGAAACTGTCTTCCATCAGTCTTGCCTACACACCATCAGTCAAAAAACCGACCGTTTCAAACGCAGTGACGTAAAACATTCCGATGAGCCGAGAAAAATTAAGTTCAATGCTTCTGAGCATGCGTCGACTTGATTCTGAGCATGCGTGGGTTTTTAATCCGATGGAGTTCCCCACAGACGATATTAATTTGCTATCGTTTTTTTAACCATCGGATACATTTAAAACATGTTCTATTTTTAAACACCGATGGAAGAAAGACCGATGGGGCCCATACACGATCGGTTTGTCCGATGAAAACAGTCCATCGGACTGTTTTCATCGGTAAAACCTATCGTGTGTACACGGCTTAACAGGTTTTCATCTAAGTTGCCCTGTTTTTGGCTCCATCCATCTTCCCATCAACTCTGACCAACTTCCCTGTCCCTGCTGAAGATGAGCATCCCAACAACATGATGCTGCCACCACCATGTTTCACGGTGGGGATGGTGTCTTTGGGGTGATGTGCAGTGTTAGTTTACTGCCACACATAGCGTTTTGCTTTTAGGCCAAAAAGTTTCATTTTGGCCTCATCTGACAAGCGCATCTTCTTCCACATGTTTGCTGTGTCTCCCACATGACTTCTCACAAACTGCACATGGGATTTCTTATGGCTTTCTTTCAACAATGGCTTTCTTCTTGCTACTCTTCCATAAAGACCAGATTTGTGGAGAGCACGACTAAAGCCCCATACACACTATCAGTTTTCTTGCAGGTTTTTCTCTTCAGGTTTACCAAAACCATCTAATATGAGGTCAAACCTTAAGAGTTTCAATTCGTATGCAATCAGGCAGGCCCTTGCACTACATGGTTTTGGTAAACCTGAAGAGAAAAACCTGCAAGAAAACGGATAGTGTGTATGGGGCTTAATAGTTGTCCTGTGTACAGATTCTCCCACCTGAGCTGTGGATCTCTGCAGCTCCTCCAGAGTTACCATGGGCCTCTTGACTGCTTCACTAATGAATGTTCTCCTTGCCCGGCATGTCAGTTTAGGTAGACGGTCATGTCTTGGTAGGTTTGCAGTTGTGCCATTCTCTTTCTATTTTCGGGTGATGGATTGAACAGTGCTCCGTGAGATGTTCAAAGCTTGGGATATTTTTTATAACCTAACCCTGCTTTAAACTTCTCCAACTTTATCCCTGACCTGTCTGGTGTGTTCCTTGACCTTTATTATGCTGGTTGTTCACTAAGGTTCTCTAACAAACCTCCGAGGGCTTCACAGAACAGCTGTATTTATACTGAGATTAAATTACACACAGGTGGACTCAATTTACTAATTAGGTGACTTCTAAAGGCAATTGGTTCCACTCGATTTTCGTTAGGGGTATCAGAGTAAGGGGGGCTGAATACAAATTCACAAAAATTTGAAAACCATTTATCATTTTCCTTCCACTTCACAATTATGTGCCCCTTTGTGTTGGTCTAGCACATAAAATCCCAAAAAAATACATTCACGTTTGTGGTTTTAACGTGACAAAATGTCAAGGGGTATGAATAATTTTTCAAGGCACTGTAAGTGCATAGATAAGGAGCATATCCAAGCAACAAAAGAAGTAAGCAGTGCAGACTACCAATAACATGTTGGTGCACTACAACAATGTATTGGTGAAGAAGTTAAATAATAAAATAGGCTAAACCACTTGTACACATTTGTCTGTAAACAGCTAAATAAATAGATGAAACACAAATATATGGGAGCTGTTTTGCCTGACAATGGTTTTAATTTCTATCCATTCAGTTCTCAGATTTACACAGCTCTGTCTGGTAGGGCATAAGACCTGATCTTGCAGTTAACACTTATAAGCCTCTTCCCCATACTCTGACTGCACAGTGAAAGGAGAAGCAGCAGATTGATGAGCTACTCTTTCTGTCACCCTGCTTTCTCCTTCCGTCAGCATATTCCTTGTTAGCACACTAGCACTGCAGCACTATTGACTGGCTTCTTGTGCTGCTTCTCACTCTCCCAGTCTGAGCTCTTCAGCACAGGGACTACCAGAAGCTGATACCATGACAAATTCAAACACTGCTTGCAATAATGATATATTAATATGTATCTTTTATATCTACCTTAAAGTGTAACTGTCTGTGATCATCTACCACATCTGTCCGTGATCATCTGTCCTTGATAATCTGGCACATCTGTCCATGATCATCTGCGCATATCTGTCCGTGATCATCTGTCCGTGATCATCTGTGCACATCTGTCCATAACCATCTACCACATCTGTCCATGATCATCTGGTGCACATCTGTCCATGATCATCTGCCACATCTAGCCGTGATCCTCTGGCACATCTGTATGTGATCATCTGGTGCACATATGTCTGATCATCTGGCGTACATCTGTCTGTGATCATCTGGCGTACATCTGTCCATTATCATCTGTGCAAATCTGTCCGTGATTATCTGAGCTCATCTATATGTGGTCATCTGCCACATCTGTCAGTGATCATCAGGCACATCTGTCCGTGATCATCTGCGCACATCTGTCTGTGATCATCTGCGCACATCTGTCCGTGATCATCTGGCAAAATGTCCGTGATCATCTGCGCACATCTGTCTGTGATCATCTGGCACATCTAATTCCATTGTCCTGGTGCTCCAGGGCCTTCAAAAATTTGATAGGTACTCGGGAAACTAAATGTGTAATTTATGCCTTTAGAACGCCTGACGGTACTACTTGAATGTTGGGCCTCTGGATGTGGCCAGGCTGTGTAAAAGTCTCACACATGTGGTGTCGCTATACTCAGAAGTAGCAGAATGTATTTTGGGGTGTAATTTTTGCTAAGCAGATAGAAAAATCTTATAAATTGACAACTGTGTAAAAAAATTAAAAAAATCACTTTCTTTCCACATTTTTCCCAAAACTTGTGGAAAAAAATAACATATTCAAAAGACTCATTATGCCTTACAGAATATACATCGGGGGGTTTTCTTTCCAAAATGGGGTCATTTTCTGGGTAATTCCATTGTTTTGGTGCTCCAGGGTCTTCAAAAATGTGATGGATAGTCAGGAAACTAAATGTGTAGTTTATGCTCCTAGAACACCTGATGTTGCTCCCTGCATGTTGGCCTTTGTATGTGGCCAGGCTGTGGAAAAGTATCACACATGTGGTATTCACCATACTCAGGAGGAGTAGCAGAATATATTTTGGGGACTAATTGCAAGTTTATCTATGCCATGTGTGAGAAATAACTTGTTAATATGACAAAAAAAATAAAAAATTCTTAATTTTCCAAACTATTGTGAACAAAAAATTGTAACTTCAAAAAACTCACTATGCTTCTTACTAAATACCTTGGACTGTCATCTTTACAAAAAGAGGGCCTTAAGAAATGAGGCCATCAGTACATCAGGATTGATTAATTTTCAATTATATTTTCAATGATACGTAGCATAGCTTATAGACTCTATAACTTTCACACAAACCTATTATACACTTATCAAGATTTTTTTTTTTTTACCAAAGACATGTAGCAGAATACATTCTGGCCTAAATTTATTTTATTGGATTTCTATTGAAACAGAAATTAGAAAAATAGGATTTTTGTACTCACCGTAAAATCCTTTTCTCTGTAGTTCACTGACTGACACAGCTCCTTTACTTTAGACCATCGGGTTGTTACGCCACCGTCAGGAGAGGACTGGGCAGAACATGTTAACATGTACAAAAAAACAGAACTTTCTAGTTCCGCCCAAGGGGCGGTCCCTTCAGTAACAACCCCCCAACCTGCACCTTGCAGCCTCAGTACGTCAACAAGCAGTATAACGTAAAAAATAGGAGGGATGGGTGCTGTGTCAGTCAGTGAACTACAGAGAAAAGGATTTTACGGTGAGTACAAAAATTATATTTTCTCTTACGTTCACTGACTGACACAGCTCCTTTACTTTAGACCATCGGGACGTCCCCAAGCAGTGTCAAACATGTCAAACGAGGGGTGGGAAAAAGCATAAAAACTTCACCCACAAAAACAGAAGTGCTCCCTAACAGGGGAGACACCACCTTATCTAACTGCCTCAGAACTTGCGGTAACAATGCAACAGTGCATTGACTGAAAAGTAACTGTGGTTCTTGCCAAAAATCAAGTGCAATTGCAAATTACACGGCCGCCTGCAAAACTTTGCGGCCAAAACAGGCATCAGCCGATGCACTGACATCTACTTTGTAGAATTTTGTAAAAGTATGAACAGACAACCAAGTCACCGCTTTACACACTTGAGCGACAGACGCTTGATGTCGGAAAGCCCAAGAGGTTCCAATTGCCCTGGTGGAATGGGCCGTGACCGGAAAGGGGGGCACCTGCCCCTTCAAGGCATAGGCCTGAACCACAATCTGTCTGATCCACCTGGAAATGGTGGCCGACGAGACCGCCATGCCTTTTTTCGGACCAGCTACCGAAACAAACAGAGAGTCTGACTTCCAGAAGGGAGCCGTGGCAGACAAATATACCCTTAAAGCTCGGACCACGTCCAGGGAATGGAGGGCTACCTCCTTGGGATGTGTCGGTCTAGGGCACAGAGACGGTAATACAATATCTTCATTGATGTGGAACGCCGAAACCACCTTCGGCAGAAAAGAAGGTTGCGGACGCAACACCACCTTATCCTTATGGATAACCAGATAAGGCGACTTGCAAGATAAAGCCGCCAGTTCCGACACCCTCCTGGCCGATGTAATGGCCACAAGAAAAACAACTTTCTGGGAAAGAATCAACAAGGGAATCTCTCTGATATTCTCAAACGGCGGCTTCTGAAGCGCCGACAACACCAGGTTCAGATCCCTCGGGGGTAAAGGTGGACGCACCGAAGGAACTACATGCCGAACCCCCTGAACAAAGGTGCTCACCAGAGAGTGAGATGCCAGGGGTCGCTGAAAAAAGACAGCCAAGGCCGATATTTGTCCTTTAATGGTGCTTAAAGCTAATCTCTGGTCAACTCCTCGCTGCAGAAACAGCAAGACCCTAGATACGGAATAGGAGCGCGGACGCCAGCCTTTCTCCTCACACATAGCGATGTAGGCCTTCCAGGTACGATGATATATCTTCCGAGACGAAGATTTCCGAGCTCTCAACATAGTTGAAATCACCGAGTCCGATAGGCCCCGGTTCCTTAGCACCTGGCTCTCAACAGCCATGGCGTTAAACCCAGCGATGGTAAAGCAGGATGGAGAATCGGACCTTGAGATAAAAGGTCCTCGCGTAACGGCAGACGCCAGGGGGCGTCCGCCACCAGGCGCACTAGGTCTGCGTACCAGGGACGCTGAGGCCAATCCCCTCGGCCTCCACTCTGCGGAGCAGACGTGGTAGTAGCTTGAGCGGAGGAAAAGCATAGATCAGTTGGTACTGACCCCACAAAGCCACCAGCGCGTCTGACGCGTCTGCCCAAGGATCTCTTGTCCTGGACACGAACCTCGGCACCTTCCGATTGAGACGGGAAGCCAGGAGATCCACGTCTGGTGTGCCCCACCGCAGGCACAGTAGCCTGAATACATCCGGATGCAGCGCCCATTCTCCTGGGTCCAGCATCTGGCGACTTAGGTAGTCCGCCTGCCAGTTCCCTACTCCCGGGATGTAAATGGCCGTCAGGGCCGGTACATGTCGCTCTGCCCCCTCAAGGATGTGAGCCTCCTCCTGTGCGGCGGCCGAGCTTCTCGTTCCTCCTTGATGATTGACATATGCCACTGCCGTGGCGTTGTCGGACTGGATCCTGATCGGACGTCCTCGAAGTCTCATTGACCACGTGGAGAGGCATAGCCTGATCGCACGTATCTCAAGCACATTGATCGGCAACTTGGATTCCTCCTCCAACCAGAGGCCCTGGGACGACTGTACTCCCAGTACTCCACCCCAGCCGGACAGGCTGGCGTCCGTCGTGATCACTGTCCAATGTAGAGGTAGGAACGACTTTCCGGACCGAAGTTCCGGGGATCTCAGCCACCAGAGCAGGGAGTCCTTGACCGACCGGCTCACCTGAATCCGCCGATCCAGGGATAACGGAGATTTGTCCCATTTTGTCAAGATCTCCTTCTGAAACTGAGCATACGCTACTGCCTCGAAGGAGGCCCCCATGAGCCAGAGGACTCGCATGCAGAAGCGCAGGGATGACCACCTGCGGTTCACCAACAGGTTTACCGCGGCTCTGAGAGTCTGTAGCTTGTCCGAAGGGAGAAACACTCTCGCTTCCACGGAGTCCAGCAGTAAACCCAGGTACTCTAAACGCTGAGTCGGTAAGAGTACCGAATTTTTAGGTTCAACAGCCACCCAAAATACCGCAGGGTCTGCATGGTGATCGCCACATCCTCCTTTAATTCTGAGGCAGACGATGCTTTAATGAGGAGATCGTCTAGGTAGCCTACGATCGCGATCCCGCGTTGTCGCAACAACGCCAGAACTGGAGCCAATACCTTGGTAAAGACTCGGGGAGCTGATGCCAAGCCAAAAGGGAGAGCCACGAACTGGTAGTGGGCATCCCCAAATGCAAATCGCAGAAACTTCTGATGCCAAGGGCATATGGGTATGTGCAGGTACGCATCCTGGATGTCCAAGGAACGCCAGGAAGTCCACTTGATGGAGTGCAGCGACTTCCGAGCGAACTGATTCCATTCTGAACCTCTGAACTTTCATGAAGCAATTGAGAGCTTTTAGGTCCAAGATTGGACGCACCCCTTCCTTTTTGGGAACTACAAACAGATTGGAGTAGAACCCCTGGAATTTTTCCGGCTCCGGAACAGGTACTATCACCCCGTGACTCAGCAAGTCCCTTACCGCCCCCATGAGGGCCTCCCGGCGAGCCGGGAGCACGGGTATGCTGGAGGGGAAGAATCTGTTTGGTGGCCAAGAGAGGAACTCTATCTTGTAGCCAGAGGAAATCAGTTTGCAGACCCATCAGTCGGACAGCCGAGAGGCCCACCGGGCTGCAAACTCCCGAAGGCGACCCCCCACCCGTGTGGCGGGCGGGGGCAAACCTTCATGCGGTAGCGCTTTTGCTCGCAGGCTTGTTAGGCTTGCGGTTCCAGGGACGCTTTTGCTCCTCAGAGGTCGTCCTCTCGGGCTGGGGACATTTAGCCGAAGCCCCGGAGGGACGAAAAAGTCGTTTGTGAGCGGAAAAAGAGGGCCCTTGCCTACGGCGTGGCTCCTTAGCCTTCCTGGTCTGCGGGAGTAAGGTACTCTTCCCACCGGTGGCATCCTTAATGATGTCATCCAACGAGGCTCCAAAGAGCCGTTCGCCAAGGAAGGGTAGATCCGTCAATGCTTTTTTAGATGCCTGGTCCGCAGACCAGCATTTTAGCCAAATCAGGCGCCTCAGCACCACTGCTGACACCGAAGCCCTGAAGAACAGAGGGAGGGTATCCAGGCCACGTCACAAACGTACTTAAGGCCTTGTACTAACTGGTCTGCTAGTTCCACGCAGACAGGAGAAGCCTGTTGTTCCCCCAATTTGCGGTGCAAAAGTTTTGCCCACTTGGTCAGTGTCTGTGAAACAAGCGTGGAGGCCAGTACTGGTCGCATCGCTGACCCCACAACCATAAATAAGGAACGGGCCACTGCCTCGGCCTTCCTGTCCATGGGGTCCTTAAAGGCAGGAGTCCCCTCTACCGGGATCGTGGTTACCTTATTTAACCTGGATACAGGGGGGTCCATGACCGGAGGAGCCGACCATTTCTTAAGAAGGCTCTCCTCAAAGGGGTAACGCACTACCATATATTTTGGGACCGAAAAGGTCAGTTGCGTACGCCCCCATTCCTTGTATATGAACTTATCGAAATAAGTCAGATACGGAAACACCTTAGGTGTACGGGCTGGCTTACGGGACCCAAAAGGGGGAATCTGCCGTATCCTGAATCTTCAGGGTATCACGCACAGCTGTGATAAGTGCTCCAACTAGCGCTTTGTCGCGCGCAGACCCGGACGGGGACTCATCCTCACTGTCCGATCGGTCCTGGTCAGCGTCATCTGAAACAACAGAGCAGGGGTCACCAGCCTCAGCGGGGCCCGAGTCTGCGTCAGAGCTCTCCCCGGAGGACGGGGGGGGGGGCGAAGGCCGCTTTTTACCACCTTTGCGCCCACGCACCGCCTCCATCTCGGCAACGAACGAGTTAAGGACCGCCGACAAAGCGTCCAGAGGCACCGCACTGACTGCAGGCGAACCGGTTGCAATTGCCTGGATTTCGGGGGAAGAAACACTAGATTCTGAAGCAATGCTGACCCACCCTCTCTGCCGCCTGTTGGGGACTTAGGACAGTGAATGGTCCCACCCTCCTAACTGCTGCAGGCTGAGGGGCCCCCACCGCAGGACTCACCACCCTGACCGAGTTCTGCGCCGTCCAGCTAGGTGTGCCTGTGTCCTGTGTCAGCTCCTAGGTGTCTGTGAGAGGAAACCGCGCCATTCTGGATCAGTGCTGAGCATAAAAAACGTGCCAGGCTACAACAAAATGGCCATCGAGCGTCCAGTATAAAGGACATAATCACAGGGAAAATGGCCGCCAAACTACAAGAAAATGGTTCCTGACCATGCTTCTCCCTGGCACACCAAGATGGCCGACAAACAACTGTATGCAGGGAAAGACACAGTGAAAAACAGGCAGAGATCAGCATAGAAGCCCTCCAGACACCCGGGGGAGAGACAACAGACACCCAGGACAAAGCCACCCAGCGCAGCCCCCCACCCAAGGTGAGAGCCCCCCCGGGGGACCCCTGTCTATGTGGCACACACACTGAGTAGCAGCCCATGGAGCATCCTCCACAGGGGGGGAAAGATAGGGACAGGGAGAGAAGAGAGGGACCCCCGAATCGACCTCCCAGGGAATGCCCAGCTGCTTAGCCCCACCGGGACAGGGAGAGCTGTACTTACCATTCCGGACGAGCTGGAGACATTCCATCACAGACCCACTCTCCGATCAGTACAGGGTGGCTGCTGGCCCAGCACACTGTGACGCAGACATCAGTAGCCCGGTCATATGTGTGCCCCGGAGCATTACGCTCACCGGCCGCCCCTGGAGCCTGAGGGGCATGTCGTGGCCGACCCAGCGCGGAGCTCTGGTCTGCACACGCTCGCTGGCCAGGCTGGGGAGACTACAAGGGTAAGGTTATCCAGCCTGTCACCCAGCTGGCTGTTGATAGCAGATCCCAGGATCCTAATCTTGCGCAAAAGGCAAACTTCTGCAGAAAAAAACACGGACCGATGGGCTCACAGGGTTCCTAGGTCCTTCTCCTTCACTAGGCAGAAAAAAAACTGAGGCTGCAAGGTGCAGGCTGGGGGGTTGTTACTGAAGGGACCGCCCCTTGGGCGGAACTAGAAAGTTCTCTTTTTTTGCACATGTTAACATGTTCTGCCTAGTCCTCTCCTGAAGGTGGCGTAACAACCCGATGGTCTGAAGTAAAGGAGCTGTGTCAGTCAGTGAACGAAAGAGAAATATTGTTTTTTTCAAAATTTTCACTCTTTTTCACTTATATTGCAAAAAAAAAATTAAATACCACCAAACAAAAGCTCTAGTTGTGTGAAGAAATTATAAAACTTTTATTTGGGTACAGTGTAGCATGACTGAGTAATTGTCATTGAAAGTGCAAGAGCATTGAAAGCTGAAAGTTGGTCTGGGAAGTAAGTGCCCAGTATTGAGGAGGTTAAAGCGGAGGTCCGCCGAAATTTTTTTTTTTAAAGGTCAGCAGCTACAAATACTGCAGCTGCTAACTTTTAAAATATGGACACTTACCTGTCCAGTGCGCCCGCAATGTCGGCACCCGAGACCGACCCGTGCCGCCGCCATCTTCGGTAAGGGAATCAGGAAATGAAGCCTTGCGGCTTCACTTCCCGGTTCCCTACTGCGCATGCGCAATTGAAATGGTGCCTCCTGTCTTCTGGGACCCGTGTGTCTCCCAGAAGACAGCGGGGGGGGACGGGAAGTGACGTAGACGCCCGTAGATTCTGCGGGGGTCTATGCCCGGAAGTGCGTGCAAATACCTGTATTATACAGGTATCTGCACTCCCCTCCCCGGTGAAAGGTGCCAAATGTGACACCGGAGAGGGGGTGGGTTCCGAAAAGCGGAGGTTCCATTTTTCTGTGGACCTCCGCTTTAAGCATATTTTTAGTGTTCCATTTTGACTGTAACTTTAACAAGTCATTATTAAACCCCATCAAAATATTCTACGAGGACATGTATCCGCTAAATGCTGACAAATAACACTGTCATAGACGATGTCATGGCTAGCTGGTCTCACCAGTGCATATTAAATTCTACTGCATGCAACAGATCCAAGCGGCAGAAAAACTCATCTTAATACTGAGGGGTAGGCAAACATTAAGACCAAGTATGAAAATATGTCACCAATGATAAAATAGAATGCATGGCACAGAGGGGAGGATGGAACAGTAAGCACTGGAATGTGGCGTGACCCAGGTAACAGATGACTGGGATATAGTACAGATTTCCCTGAATGGGGAGGTATGTTTACCAAAAACATTTAGCATCAGTAGACAGTCTGACAGTACAAGAGGGCACATTCTATAGTAAATGTGTATCATAAGACCTCAGGAGATCTCATCACCAGGGCCATATTAAAGGTTGTGCTGCTCTAGTCAAACATGAATGATGGCACCCTTCCTACAGCCCCAACCCTTCTGTTACTAATCATGTTATATAATTACAACCCATAAAATTAAAACTACTGCCAGCAGCCCCAAATAAATGACTTGGAAAATCCAATATTTACAATTCTGCTGTATCTGGAAGTATCAAGGCCTGACAATGTGAAAATAAAACAATACAAATTATAAATGTTTTTTTATTTGTTTTTTGTTTATGCACATACCTGTCCAGTTCCCTCAATATAATAGTTGAAATCATGGTGGGTCTTCTTGGCTGCCCCAGCATAAGTCTGGCTTTGGTGAAATGTGCCTCACT
Organism: Rana muscosa; assembly: GCA_029206835.1. NCBI lineage: Eukaryota > Metazoa > Chordata > Amphibia > Anura > Ranidae > Rana > Rana muscosa. The sequence continues at coordinate 440,400,216 of CM055127.1, read as the reverse complement.
GTACACTGCAATAGGATATGCCAAGCAGTAGTCCAGTTTTCCCAACTAGGGTTCCTTCAAAGGTTGCTAGAGGTTCCTTGAGCAATTTCTGACTCATGTAAATACCTGCTGAACTCAACAATCTTTTTAGTTGTTATCTGCACTGTTCCACCAATGTAAGGAACATTTTTGCCACTGAGAACCAATGTAAGGAACATTCTTCCCACTGACCACCAATGTAAGGAGCATTTTTCCCACTGACCATCAATGTAAGGAACGTTCTTCCCACTGACCATCAATGTAAGGGACACTCTTCCAACTGAGAACCAATGTAAGGAACTTTCTTCCCACTGGCCATCAATGTAAGGAACATTCTTCTCACTGACCATCAATGTAAGGAACATTCTTCCCACTGGCCATCAATGTAAGCAACATTCTTCCCACTGATCACCAATGTAAGAAACATTCTTCCCACTGATCACCAATGTAAGGAACATCCTTCCCACTGACCATCAATGTAAGGAACATTCTTCTCACTGACCATCAATGTAAGAAACATTCTTCTCACTGACCATCAATGTAAGGAACATTCTTCCCACTGATCACCAATGTAAGAAACATTCTTCCCACTGATCACCAATGTAAGAAACATTCTTTCCACTGATCACCAATGTAAGGAACATTCTTCTCACTGACCATCAATGTAAGAAACATTCTTCCCACTGATCACTAGGGATGAGCTTCGTGTTCGAGTCGAACATACTTTCGACTCGAACATCGGCTGTTCGATCGTTCGACGAAGATCGAACGATTTGGGCCGTTCGCGCCAAATTCGAGTGACGCGAACGGCCCACAATGCACTACGCCATCGCAGTGTCATCCAGGCGCTGTGATTGGCCAAGCATGCACTGTGACCCCGCATGCTTGGCCAATCACAGCGCCGGCAGCGAGGAGAGCAATGATTGGCCACAGGCAGGATGCCTGTGGCCAATTATTGCTGAGGGTGTTTAGTACACGCCCCACACTATAAAAGGCCGCCAGCACGGCGGCCTAGTGTAGTGTGTTCCGGAGCAGGGAAAGAGAAGCATAGGCAGGGACAGTGACATTTATTTTTTCTTGCTTAACCTGGATTCCTTTAGTTTAGGGAAAGAGAAGGATAGGTAGGGAGAGTGTCAGTGTGTTTTACTGTGCGAATCCTTGTTTCTAGGGACAGGGAAGGACAGTGAGGGAATTCTCCTTGTGCTATAGTGTGCTTTAAAAAAACATTTTTTCTAGGGACAGAAAACTATAGGTAGGGAGAGTGTCAGTGTGTTTTACTGTGCGAATCCTTGTTTCTAGGGACAGGGAAGGACAGTGAGGGAAATTCTCCTTGTGCTATAGTGTGCTTTAAAAAAACATTTTTTCTAGGGACAGAAAACTATAGGTAGGGAGAGTGTCAGTGTGTTTTACTGTGCGAATCCTTGTTTCTAGGGACAGGGAAGGACAGTGAGGGAAATTCTCCTTGTGCTATAGTGTGCTTTAAAAAAACATTTTTTCTAGGGACAGAAAACTATAGGTAGGGAGAGTGTCAGTGTGTTTTACTGTGCGAATCCTTGTTTCTAGGGACAGGGAAGGACAGTGAGGGAAATTCTCCTTGTGCTATAGTGTGCTTTTAAAAAACATTTTTTCTAGGGACAGAAAACTATAGGTAGGAAGAGTGTCAGTTTCTTTCACTGTGATAATCCTTGTTTCTAGGGACAGGGAAGGACAGTGAGGGAAATTCTCCTTGTGCTATAGTGTGCTTTAAAAAAACATTTTTTCTAGGGACAGAAAACTATAGGTAGGAAGAGTGTCAGTTTCTTTCACTGTGATAATCCTTGTTTCTAGGGACAGGGAAGGACAGTGAGGGAAATTCTCCTTGTGCTATAGTGTGCTTTAAAAAAACATTTTTTCTAGGGACAGAAAACTATAGGTAGGAAGAGTGTCAGTTTCTTTCACTGTGATAATCCTTGTTTCTAGGGACAGGGAAGGAAAGTGAGGGAAATTCTCCTTGTGCTATAGTGTGCTTTAAAAAAACATTTTTTCTAGGGACAGAAAACTATAGGTAGGAAGAGTGTCAGTTTCTTTCACTGTGATAATCCTTGTTTCTAGGGACAGGGAAGGAAAGTGAGGGAAATTCTCCTTGTGCTATAGTGTGCTTTAAAAAAACATTTTTTCTAGGGACAGAAAACTATAGGTAGGAAGAGTGTCAGTTTCTTTCACTGTGATAATCCTTGTTTCTAGGGACAGGGAAGGAAAGTGAGGGAAATTCTCCTTGTGCTATAGTGTGCTTTAAAAAAACATTTTTTCTAGGGACAGAAAACTATAGGTAGGAAGAGTGTCAGTTTCTTTCACTGTGATAATCCTTGTTTCTAGGGACAGGGAAGGACAGTGAGGGAAATTCTCCTTGTGCTATAGTGTGCTTTAAAAAAACATTTTTTCTAGGGACAGAAAACTATAGGTAGGAAGAGTGTCAGTTTCTTTCACTGTGATAATCCTTGTTTCTAGGGACAGGGAAGGAAAGTGAGGGAAATTCTCCTTGTGCTATAGTGTGCTTTAAAAAAAACATTTTTTCTAGGGACAGAAAACTATAGGTAGGAAGAGTGTCAGTTTCTTTCACTGTGATAATCCTTGTTTCTAGGGACAGGGAAGGACAGTGAGGGAAATTCTCCTTGTGCTATAGTGTGCTTTAAAAAAACATTTTTTCTAGGGACAGAAAACTATAGGTAGGAAGAGTGTCAGTTTCTTTCACTGTGATAATCCTTGTTTCTAGGGACAGGGAAGGAAAGTGAGGGAAATTCTCCTTGTGCTATAGTGTGCTTTAAAAAAACATTTTTTCTAGGGACAGAAAACTATAGGTAGGAAGAGTGTCAGTTTCTTTCACTGTGATAATCCTTGTTTCTAGGGACAGGGAAGGAAAGTGAGGGAAATTCTCCTTGTGCTATAGTGTGCTTTAAAAAAACATTTTTTCTAGGGACAGAAAACTATAGGTAGGAAGAGAGTCAGTTTCTTTCACTGTGATAATCCTTGTTTCTAGGGACAGGGAAGGACAGTGAGGGAAATTCTCCTTGTGCTATAGTGTGCTTTAAAAAAACATTTTTTCTAGGGACAGAAAACTATAGGTAGGAAGAGTGTCAGTTTCTTTCACTGTGATAATCCTTGTTTCTAGGGACAGGGAAGGACAGTGAGGGAAATTCTCCTTGTGCTATAGTGTGCTAAAGCATTCCTCATCAACCATCTTTGAAATCCTTGTTTTTTGGACAGTCAGGGAAATTGTCGTTGTGCTATTCTGTGCAAAAGCAATCATCCTCAACCATATTTAGAAATCCTTAAGTAAAGGGACAGAGAAGGACACCTGAAGGTAGCCCTTATTGCTTTTTTCCCATCTCCCTGCAGGCCATCTATTAGAATGTCTGGAAGGCAAACAAGGAGAGGCAGACAGTCAGGAGGCAATAAAAGAGGGCAAGCAGGCTCTGTGTCTGGGGGCAACAGTGCTGGTCGTGGACGCGGTGCATTGTCATCAGCACATGGCCATGGGACACGCTTGTCCTTCTTTTCGGCAGCTGGACATGTTGAGCCACATCATGCCGAAGACTTGGTAGAGTGGATGACCAAGCCCTCCTCCTCCTCCTCATCCTCTCTCACCCAGGCTCAGGGTACTGGAAAAGCAGCTGCCAAAGCGTCCTCTTCCCTGGTATCAATGTCAGACTCATCATCAGTCACTCCTTCCCTAGACCCACCATGTCCTCCTCCTGAGGAGTCCCCCGAACTGTTTGAGCACAGTGTTGGGTACATGCTCCAGGAGGATGCCCAGCGTTTCGAAGGGTCTGATGATGAAACCCAGCTACAGGAAGGCAGTAGCGTGAGAGCAGACAGAGGGGATGCTCAAGAAGGACACCAATCTGGCAGTCATGTTTCAGCAGCTGCAGCATACTGCCAGATTGGCTCCAGTAATGAGGAGGGAGGGGATGATGAGGTCACTGACTCCACGTGGGTGCCTAATAGGAGAGAGGAGGAGGAGGAGGATGAGGAGGAGGCACATCTCCAACGAGGCAGGATGCCCTTTGGTGGCCAGCGTAAGGGCAGTACACCGACGGAATCACACCGCAGAGCTCCGCCTGTGCAGGGCGCTGCCTCTGCCCGTCATTCAAAAAGTTCTTTGGTGTGGGCCTTTTTTGAGGCTAGTGCATCAGATCGCACAGCTGCTGTTTGCAACATATGTCTCAAGCGTATATCGCGTGGCCAAAACATCAGCCGCTTGGGTACCACATGCCTGACCAGACATATGTTGACCTGCCATGCAGCTCGTTGGCAAGCCTACCTCAAAGACCCACACCAAAGAACAAAGCGGACCTCTCCTTGCACCGCATCAGCTGGGATCTCCAACCCCACTATAACTTCAGTCCTCTCTGAAACATGCACTGAGAGGAATGAAGGTGTAGAATTAGGTGTGTCACAGCCAAGTACTTGCGGCCACTCTGCTAGCAGTACACCGACGTCCGATTCTAGCAGGCAAATTTCCCTGCCCCAGCTGCTGGACCGTCGAAAGAAGTTCACTCCCAGCCATCCACATGCCCAGCGGTTGAATGCTAGCTTGGCTAAATTGCTAGCGCTTCAACTGCTGACTTTTCAGTTGGTAGACTCGGCCCCCTTCCGTGAGTTTGTGCAATGTGCGGTTCCTCAGTGGCAGGTTCCCAAACGCCACTTTTTCTCACGGAAGGCTATTCCGGCTCTCTACCGGCATGTGGAAGGCAATGTCTTGGCCTCGCTGGACAGGGCGGTCAGCGGTAAGGTGCATATTACCGCTGACTCATGGTCCAGCAGGCATGGACAGGGACGTTACCTTTCTTTCACAGCCCATTGGGTCACTCTTTTGGCAGCTGGGAAGGATGCAGGACAAGGTGCAGTAGTGTTGGAGGTTGTTCCACCGCCACGCCTCCAAAATGCTACTACTGGTTGTGACACACCTCTCTCCTCCACCCCCTCCTCTTCTTCTTCCTCCATGGCCTCTTCCTGTGGTTTGTCCTATGAACCAGCGGTGCTCCGTAGCCGTTCAAGGGGCTACGCAAGTACGCAGGCAAAAAGATGCCATGCCGTGCTTGCGCTGGTGTGTTTGGGGGACAGAAGCCACACTGGGGCAGAGGTCCTGTCTGCTCTGCAGGGCCAGGCCGAGAGGTGGTTGACGCCACGCCAGCTTAAGCCAGGAATGGTGGTTTGCGACAATGGCACCAACCTCCTCTCCGCCCTCCGACAGGGACAACTGACCCATGTGCCCTGTGTGGCTCACGTCCTTAACCTGGTGGTGCAGCGGTTCTTGGGCAGGTACCCGGGCTTACAGGATGTCCTGAGGCAGGCCAGGAAAGTCTGTGTGCATTTCCGCAGATCTTATAATGCCAGTGCTCGCCTGGCTGAGCTGCAAAAGGAGTTGAACCTGCCCAAGAACCGCCTTATATGTGACATGCCCACCAGGTGGAACTCAACGTTGGCCATGCTGCAGCGGCTGCACACGCAGCAGAGGGCCATCAATGAGTACCTGTGCGACTACGGCACCAGGACAGGGTCAGGGGAGCTTGGTTTTTTTTCTCCACGCCAGTGGGGCATGATCAGGGATGCATGCACTGTCCTGGCACCATTTGAGGAGGCCACGAGGATGGTGAGCAGTGACAGTGCATGCATTAGTGACACTGTACCTCTTGTCCACCTGTTGGAGCACACGCTGCGTGGAATAATGGACAGGGCACTTGAGGCAGAACAGAGGCAGGAAGAGGAGGACTTCCTTGCCTCTCAAGGCCCCCTTTACCCAGACAGTGTTCCTTCTGTCCCACCCATCGCACAGGAAGAGGACGAGGAGGAGGAGGAGGAGGAGGATTGTGTCAGCATGGAGGTGGAGGCTGGCACTCAGCATCATCAGCAGCAGTCTTTTAGGGATGATTTACAGTCCCAAGAAACCAGTGGACTTGTACGTGGCTGGGAGGAGGTGGCTGCGGATCATGTCGTCCTTAGTGACCCAGAGGACTCCGGAGCGAATGCCTCAGCAAACCTACGCTGCATGGCCTCCCTGATCCTGCAAAGTCTGCGGAAGGATCCTCGTATTCTTCGGATCAAGGAGAGGGACCATTACTGGCTGGCCACTCTCCTTGATCCACGGTACAAGGGTAAGGTTGCGGACCTTATGTTACCGTCGCAGAGGGAGCAGAGGATGAGACAACTCCGGGAGGCCTTGCAGAAAGGTCTGTGCAACGCGTTCCCAGAGACTGGGAGGTTACAAACTCCTGGTCCTGGACAACGAGTTGCTGAGGCTTCGGCCAGTCAAAGAAGGAGCGGTGGGGAAGGTGGCCGTCTGACCGATGCGTTCAGACAATTCTTTAGTCCGCAGCCCCAAAGTATGATCGGTTCCAGCAACCATCGCCAGCGTCTGATAAACATGGTGCAGGAATATCTAGGGGCAAGGTCAGACTTGGACACCTTCCCCACCGAAAATCCTCTGGCTTACTGGGTCTTGAGGATGGATCACTGGCCAGAGCTTGCACAGTATGCAATTGAGCTACTGGCCTGTCCTGCATCCAGCGTTCTTTCGGAACGCACATTCAGTGCTGCTGGAGGATTTGTCACGGATCACAGGGTGCGCCTGTCCACCGACTCGGTTGATCGACTGACTTTCATCAAGATGAACCAGTCTTGGATCACCACCAGCTACCACACACCTGATGCTGATATAACAGACTAATTGATTTTAACATGTCACATCCCTTCAAGACTGATGCTGATGCTGAGTGCCTGTGCTGTTATGTTGACTGGCTATCCTCCTCCTCCGAGTCCTCAATGATACGATTGATGATGATAGCTTGGAAGATCATTTTTGTTTATGGGTGCCGCCACCAGTGCCTAACGCCCAATTTTTCAGCCCCTGTTTTACAGGGGCGTGTAATTACAATTTTTTTAGCAATAATTTGCCATAGGGCTCATTGCTGTGCTCCAAGTACAGTATCTGTGAGGGGTTGGAGTGTTGTGGCACCAGTGCCTAAGGCCCAATTTTTCAAGCCCCTGTTTAACAGGGGCGTGTCATTACAATTTTTGAAGCAATACTTTGCAACAGGGCTCATTGCTGTGCTCCAAGTACAGTATCTGTGAGGGGTTGTAGTGTTGTGCCACCAGTGCCTAAGGCCCAATTTTTCAGCCCCTGTTCAACAGGGGCATGTAATTACAATTCTTGATCTAATAATTCACAGCAGGGCCCATTCCTGCACCCACCAAGAGTAACTCTGAGGGCTTACAGTGTTGTGGCAACGCCACCACCACCACCACCACGAAAGGCCCAATTTTTCAGCCCCTGTTCAAAAGGGGCATATAATTACAATTCTTGATCTAATAATTCACAGCAGGGCCCATTGCTGCACCCACCAAGAGTAACTCTGAGGGCTTACAGTGTTGTGGCAACGCCACCACCACCACCACCACGAAAGGCCCAATTTTTCAGCCCCTGTTCAAAAGGGGCATGTAATTACAATTCTTGATCTAATAATTCACAGCAGGGCCCATTCCTGCACCCACCAAGAGTAACTCTGAGGGCTTACAGTGTTGTGGCAACGCCACCACCACCACCACCACGAAAGGCCCAATTTTTCAGCCCCTGTTCAAAAGGGGCATGTAATTACAATTCTTGATCTAATAATTCACAGCAGGGCCCATTCCTGCACCCACCAAGAGTAACTCTGAGGGCTTACAGTGTTGTGGCAACACCACCACCACCACCACGAAAGGCCCAATTTTTCAGCCCCTGTTCAACAGGGGCATGCAATTACAATTCTTGATCTAATAATTCACAGCAGGGCCCATTGCTGCACCCACCAAGAGTAACTGTCAGGGCTTACAGTGTTGTGGCACCAGCACCACCATCAAAGGCCCAATTTTTACTACCACTGTTCAACAATTATATGTAATTAAAATTCCTGATATAATAGTTGACAGCAGGGCGTTCCAGCACCAACCAAGAGTAACTGTGAGTGCTTACAGTGTTGTGCCAACACCAACAACTAAGGGGCCTATTTCTGCAGAGTATATACGGCAGGTCCCTACTTTCAAACATCCAACTTACAAACGACTCCTACTTGCAAACGCAAGAAGACAACAGGAAGTGAGAGGAAATCTACCCCTTGGAAGGAAAATTCTCTCCTGTAAGAATTAATATGGGAGAAAGGTGTCTCCTCTGTACTGATGCTTTATCAGCAATCCTTGTTTCAAGAAAAACACCACATTTCAAAAACAGTTGTCATTGGGACGGAAAGTGAGGTGAAATGTTCTGAACAGGGGCACAGACAGCAAAACAAATGTTACAGGGGTGATAACCCTTACCTATGTTTTCCAAAAAGTTTAAAAATAGATTTTTGGGCTGGAGCTACACTTAAACAATGTACCTGTTCAAAATTACAAACAGATTCTACATAAGAACAAACCTACAGTCCCTGTCTTGTATGCACCGCCTGTATACGGCTGTTCAGAGTATATAGGGCCTTTTTTATTTTATGTGCGGGGTTCCCCTTAATATCCATACAAGACCCAAAGGGGCTGGTAATGGGCTGGGGTAGGGGGGGGGGGGTCATGGGGTAGCTATGCCATTTTTCTTAAAGATTTTCATCCATATTACCGGGAGCAGACATTACATTAAAGCCGCAAGCAGTTTTAAATGGCTTTTTTTTCCTTTAGAAGTGTCATTTTGTGCAGGGACAGTTCTAAACACGGGAAACACGTGGCACTTCACAGGCATACTTTAGACACCCCCCAGGTACGATATTTAAAGGAATATTTGACTTTTTTTTTTTCACTTTATGCATCATTAAAATGACTGCTCCCGAAAAACGACCGTTTTTAAAACTTCTTTTTGCATTGATACATGTCCCCTGGTGCACAACCCGGGTTCCCAAACCCTTTTTAGGACAATAACATGCATAATAGTTGTTATAATTAGCACTTTAGAATTCGAACGTTCGCATCCATTGTATTTAATAGGGTTCTAATGTTCGTACGAACTTTCGGTCCGTTCGCGGGTTCTGGTGCGAACCGAACCCGGGGGTGTTCGGCTCATCACTACTGATCACCAATGTAAGGAACATTCTTCGCACTGACCATCAATGTAAGGAACATTCTTCTCACTGACCATCAATGTAAGGAACATTCTTCCCACTGATCACCAATGTAAGAAACATTCTTCCCACTGATCACCAATGTAAGAAACATTCTTTCCACTGATCACCAATGTAAGGAACATTCTTCTCACTGACCATCAATGTAAGGAACATTCTTCTCACTGATCACCAATGTAAGAAACATTCTTCCCACTGATCACCAATGTAAGAAACATTCTTCCCACTGATCACCAATGTAAGGAACATTCTTCGCACTGACCATCAATGTAAGGAACATTCTTCTCACTGACCATCAATGTAAGGAACATTCTTCTCACTGACCATCAATGTAAGGAACATTCTTCCCACTGATCACCAATGTAAGAAACAATGACAAATAAATGATGCGCTAAACACCAACCTATTTGAAAAGTGCACAAGTGATATTCAACAAATGCTCCGTGCTGAATATTGCATATGAAAGATCTGTAATGAAAACAATTATAAATGTATAATATAAATTGCCCCAAATCCACAAAGTTCATAAAGTGCAGTGTTATGTGTCCAGGGGTAGCATAAATTTCAATGTGGGCTACATCAAATCCTTATGGAGCTTGTCCCCAAATCCACATTCATACAAAACCGCTGAACAATACAAATGAACAATCCTCTAGAGGGGGAGGAGCCTAGTGACGCTCGCAGCAGTCTGAGTGAGGAGCACACTGGAAACTGAGCTGAGCAAGCGCTGTTTTGTTTCGGAGGTTATGTGAGTGCAGGCCACAGCTGATACAGGTTGTGTCTTGTGTATGATACACTGCGCAATGATCTGTTTCTCTTCTTTTTACATTTACATGGTGATATTTCGGGAACCGGAGATATATGTAAGAAAAAGGAGTCCTTCTTAGGAGTCATTTACTGCTAATCAGAATAGCGGTGTAAAATAGGATTTTTCATTTGTATTGTTCAGCGGTTTTGTATGAATGTGGATTTGGGGACAAGCTCCATAAGGATTTGATGTAGCCCACATTGAAATTTATGCTACCCCTGGACACAAACAGTAACACTGCACTTTATGAACTTTGTGGATTTGGGGCAATTTATATATTTATATTATACATTTATAATTGTTTTCATTGCAGATCTTTCATATGCAATATTCAGCACGGAGCATTTGTTGAATATCACTTGTGCACTTTTTAAATAGGTTGGTGTTTAGCGCATCATTTATTTGTCTATATTCACCTTTGCAAGGAAACATAATCCTTTTTGTTTGATTGCAGCTTTCACCATTTGGTTATCTTTTTGTTGTTTTTCACTATTTTATTTCATTAGCGCTTTAGTAATTTATTAAATGTAAGAAACACTCTTCCCACTGATCACCAATGTAAGGAACATTCTTCCCACTGACCACCAATGTAAGAAAAATTCTTCCCACTGACCACCAATGTAAGGAACATTCTTCCCACTGATCACCAATGTAAGGAACATTCTTCCCACTGACCACCAATGTAAGGAGCATTTTTCTCACTGACCATCAATGAAAGGAACATTCTTCCAACTGACCATCAATGAAAGGAACCTTGTCAGGAAGGGCACATCAGCAATGAAAATAGCGATAGCAACGCATCGGCGCACACTGGTGCGCGCTTGCGCGGTAGCGGCGCGCTGGCGTGCTTTGGCGCGTGCAGGAGTGCGCGGCGGCGGCTCTTGGCGCCAATTGGGGCTATTTAAAGGAGCTGATGGCTGGGCTCCGTGCTGTTCGGTCTACAGCGTTACCTGAGACCTCTGACCTTTGCTTATCTGTATCCTGCTCCAGCTGACCCTTCCTGGCTTGTTTGACCACTCCTGCTTATCCACCTGCACCTGACCCTCAGCCTGTGTTGACTACGTTCCTGCCTGCTCCTCCTGCCACCTTGTTGCCCGCCTGTTGCCGAACCTGCCTGTACCTGAGACCTGCCAGCTGCCTAAACCTTCTTATACCTGATCCTGCTCCAGTGTTTACCTGCTTTGAACTGGTGTACCCACTCCTCCAGCTCATCTGACCGCACCTGCCTGAGCTCCAGTTTTCAGTCTGACAGCTGTTTCCAGATCCGTTCCAGTCCCTGCTTCAGCTCCGGTCCAGCTCGCCTACCAGCAACTCTGCCAGGCTCTCGTGCGACTGTGCACTCCCGCGCCTCCTGTCTTCACTACCAGGGGCCTCGAGTGAGAGGTCTAAGAGAGGCCTCCCTCTGCATATCAGACTCTTCCATCAGGTACGTGACAAACATTCTTCCAACTGAGAACCAATGTAAGGAACATTCTTCCCACTGGCCATCAATGTAAGGAACATTCTTCTCACTGACGATCAATGTAAGCAACATTCTTCCCACTGATCACCAATGTAAGGAACATTCTTCCCACTGATCAGCAATGTAAGGAACATTCTTCCCACTGATCACCAATGTAAGGAACATTATTCCCACTGATCACCAATGTAAGGAACACTCTTCCCACTGATCACCAATGTAAGGAACATTGTTCCCACTGATCACCAATGTAAGGAACATTCTTTCCACTGACCACCAATGTAAGAAACACTCTTCCCACTGATCACCAATGTAAGGAACATTCTTCCCACTGACCATCAATGTAAGGAACATTCTTCCCACTGACCATCAATGTAAGGAACATTCTTCCCACTGACCACTAATGTAAGGAACACTCTTTCTTCTGACCACCAGCATATGTAAAGGGGTCACCACTGATGTAAGGGGAAACTTAACTGACCATCAATATAAAGGGGCACGTCTTAATTGACTTCACCCTAGGAACAAAAAATGTAAAGTCAGCAACTACAAATACTGTAGCTACTGACTTTTACTAAAAGGGCACTCACCTGTCCAATGATCAAGCGCTGTCCTCACCCGGGCCAGTTCTTTTCCAGTCCTCGGGTCCCCAGCGCCGACATCTTTAGTGTGGGAAGCCAGATATGACTCCTTGCAGGTTCACAGCGGGCTAACCGCAATGCATGTGTGAGCTACCCTGTGCATTGTGAATGGTCCCGCAGCCTTCTGAGATCTGTGATGTGTCCCAAGAGGCTGCGGACAAAGGGGGGGGGGGGTGTAACTTCTGCTCGGATTGCCAACACACTAATAAATCGTAAGTTGTAGTTATATTCATTTTTTGCAGGTGTTCCCGGAAACCAGAAAATTAATTTAAGGGTTCCTTCGTGTTGCAAAGTTTGAGAAAGGCTGCTCTACAGTGTGTTCAGGTGCCATTCACAATTAAAGGCACTGCAATTCACCTCAGTTAAAGAGATGGGTTGATACGTGTTGCACTATTGCTTGGTAAAACATGCGTTTTAATGCACATTGCCACAACCCACAAGTCTGAATGAGCCCTTAGGCAACTGTGTAATCCTTTTTCATGGTGGACTCTCTTATTTTTCCCTGTCAACATCATTATTTCCACATACTAACCTTAAATTGATACTTGGACGTTGATGGAACTTAAAAATTCTATAAAGCGAACACTAGAAAGTTTGTAAAAGTAACATCTCCCAGTTGGGTGATTATGAATTTTTAAAGCTTCTTCACAGCTGGATCGCCAGTTATCACAGAGATGGTGTTTTGTGGGGGATTTGGACAGCAGACAGATCCTAGCAGATGGGCTGTGAGACAGGTGCACTGTGGGAAATTGGCGGGGGGGGATAGCATGTGATGCTGGCTGGTATTGTTATGAAGGTCTTTGATTAAAGGAGACCTTTCCTAAGAGAACCATGGAAACTGCCATTTGTTAAATTCTGAAGATGCCAGTTGCTTGGCTATCCTGCTAACTCTCTGGATTCAGTACTTCGAGTCACATACCCAGACTTTCCTGAGTGGCATACTTGTACCACATCAAAAAAAACTTTATACCATAACACAACCACATGAGGCCTGCAATGGAATCCTCCATACAGTTATCATGATATGTTTTGTTAAGATGCTTGAAAAAAAAAAAAAAAAAGACTTCTAACAATTGAATGGGCTCATTATCTGTCACAGGGTATACTGCCATCAGATTTTCATGAGTGATGCTCGAGACGGTTGAATTGCTAGCAGAATTCTAAACGCATATCGCACTCTAAAGAAAGAAAGAGCTATCTACAAATTACGTTTGTGCCAGGTTCATAGACTTCCTTGTTGCACGCTTGTTTTGAAGCCTTTGTCCGTTCCTTCCTCATGCCAGAAATAACGACCGCACCAATTTAGTAAACATTTACATAAATTCCTTTATTGAAGCCTTGCACAATTTAAAAAAAAAAAAACATCAAGAAAACAAGCCAGTGTTGATAAATAATCTGAAGATTCTGCTTATCTGGGAAGCATTAAAAGAAAAAAAATAAAGATTTATGATGTAAAGTCATCTGTCTCTGCGTTATCTGTTCCTTGTGAAAGAAGTGTGGAGCTTCTGGTTTATCGAATAGATGGCACTACACAAGACATTTCCCAAGTTACTATGAATTACAGCTGTTTATCTTGCAGGCTTTCTTTAAGATTAATTAAATGCAAATGTAACTCTGTGAATCATGGGAATACCTGCCAGACCTCTTATTAATACCTTCACTTAAAAACCTCTGTGCCAGAGAGTCATTAATTTGCGAAAAAATAAATAAAAAAAAAACTGTTCTACAGCGGCCTCGTCGCCTGCAAAACAATTCATGGATGGCTTCCCAATTAGCCCGGTCGCACTCTGATCCTCCTCTCAGGCCCTGTGGCCCTTTGAGGACACAATACGGTTCCGATGATAACCTGGCAACATAGGTAGAAACCCAGCCAAGTGTGAATGTTTGAAGCCGTAGCTTGGCTGCCATCGCGGCGGCGAAGAAAAAAAGAGAGGAGCGCAGGCACTGTGTCATCCAGTACAAAGGATAAAAAGAGAATTATCCGGAAATTCGATGTGGCACCACATATGGGATACATGACTGCGGTAATACAACAGGACCCTTTTTTTTTTTTCCTCCTCCACTCTCCTGCATGTGAGGCTGAGGACATGTGCAGCTATCCCAGCATCCCTGGGAACATGTATCTCATTTGAGCCAGGGTGGTGGCAGAGATGATGGGATCGATCTGCCACAGGTTTGTGGCAGATGGCCCTGTGTCAGCTATGACAAGCAGCCAGTCTTTGCTTCCTACGCAGATTTTTTTTTTCCTTATATTTTTTTTTTTTTCTCTGATCAGGTAAATACTGGAACGCTCGGAAAAAGTTCAACAAATTCCGCCCGAGGCTGCGCGTTTGTGACTTAGCCCCATCTGTCACAAATCTTTGCCGCGTTGTGCTGAGAGGAGAGACCTGAATTCACCGTTCAGCGCTGCCCAGGAATACGCCACCGTCTCGCCCTGCGGAAAAAAAAAAAAATTGGGAAAAAGGCGACTTGAAAAAGATATTAACTGTTCGGTGATGAGGAAGCTTTGCCCTGAAAAATGAGCAATTTCTAAACATGAACATATTGCATTAGTTTGTATTTACATTCAAAGGCTATAAATAATACATCATTGTTTTGCCGGAGTTATGAATAACATATACACAGGACTATATTAATGCGGAATACAGAATGGATAAGTCTGAAATTGCAGAAAATGAGCAGGAACCTATGTGGATAGAAAAAACTGTTATCAGGATGCAATAGGAGCTGAAAATGTGTGTACATGTATATACTGCACATACAGGCATGATCTCATATTCAAACATCTGCTTCAAGTATGATTCATTGATTCCTGACCCAAATATAGCAATCTAATCTCTATGTGTATGTTTCAAGAATGGTTGCAGGTTTACTTTCTCAGGGCAGGTTTCCTGATGATGACAACGTCAGAACATGGACTAGCACAGCCACTCATAGTCTCCACTGGAAACGCATATGACAGGGTGACAGTTAGGCGTTTTAGCGCTAAAAATAGCACCTAAATACCGCCTGAAAAACTCCTGCCCTGCAATCTCAGTGTGAAAGGCCGAGGGCTTTCACACTGAGGCGGTGCGCTAGCAGGACCGCTCCAAAAGTCCTGCTAGCCGCATCTTTGGAGCGGTGAAGGAGCGGTGTGTATATGCTTTCTTTTGGTGGTATTTAATCACCTCTTCTTTTTTTTTTTTTGCGCTATAAACAAAAAAAGAGCGAAAATTTAGAAAAAAAATGCAATATTTTTTACTTTTTGCTATAATAAATATCCCCAAAAAATATATAAAAAAACAAATTTCTTTCTCAGTTTAGGCCGATATATATTCTTCTACATATTTTTGTTAAAAAAAATTGCAATAAGCGTATATTGGTTGGTTTGCACAAAAGTTATAGCGTCTACAAAATAGGAGATAGTTTTATGGCATTTTTCTTCATCTTTTTTTTTTATTAGTAATGGCGGCGATCTGCGATTTTTATCGTGACTGCGACATTAATGCGGACACATCGGACACTTTTTTGGGACCATTGTCATTTATACAGCGATCAGTGCTATAAAAATGCACTGATTACTGTGTAAATGACACTGACAGAGAAGGGGTTAAACATTAGGGGGCGATAAGGGGTTAAGTGTGTCCTAGGGAGTGATTCTAACTGTGGGGGGGATGGGCTACCACTGACATGACAGCGATCACTGCTCCCGATGACAGGGAGCAGTAGATCCCTGACATGTCACTAGGCAGAACAGGGAAATGCCTTGTTTACATTGGCATCTCCCTGTTCTACCTCTCGGTCTCACGATCGCGGGCCGCCGGCAAACATCGAGTTCGGGGGACCCGCAAGGCGGAAAATTCAAAGGGACGTATCTGTACGCCCATTTGCCTGCCTGTGCCATTCTGCCAACATATTCTGTATGTGTGTGCGGCGGTCGGCAAGTGGTTAATACAAGCTGCCGATTTAAGAAGACTGAAAATTAAGTTTTCAATTACATTAAGATATTTAGGTTTCAAGATGTTTGTGATATAAAAAATAATAATAATATTTACCAGTTGCAGCCAAAAGGGGAAAAACATCATGCTCTTTGAAGGCTCCTTTTTACAGTGAGTCCATAACAAGTACGATCCGGAAACTCGACAGCTTCTCCATAGAAAACTTTATTGTAGCATCATAGCAGTAACATCATCCAAAACTGACACGTTTCGGCATAAGCCTTCAGCATAGCAAGCTATATGCTGAAGGCTTAGGCCGAAGCACGTCAGCATTTTGGATGATGTTACTGCTATGATGCTACAATAAAGTTTTCTATGGAGAAGCTGTCGAGTTGCCAGGTCGTACTTGTTATGGACTGTTAACCTAATCAGCCAGAGCACCGACCACTCTGCACACTAAATTGCACTATACAGCGGTAGAGCTTGGGTGAGTTTTCTCTTGCTCCTTTTTACAGCCGTTGTAAAAATAAATATAGACAGCTGGGTGACTCAGAGGATGGAAACTTCCCCACCTTCCTCACATTGGAAGAATTATATAATAGGCTTAGGTATGACAAATTTACCAGCAAAAAAATATCAAGAAAATCAACTGTCATTTCTGTAGCGCAGCGTAGACGATGAAGCAAGGAAACTGATTCATTTCTATGGTAAAGAAGAAATATGCTTTTCATGCTTTCCATACATAATCATGTTAAAGCAGAACTAAAGTCCACAGGTCCACCTCTGTTACCCATCTTCTTCCAGGTGCTGGGTCTTCATCAGGCTTGATTGGCTGGGTGGATAACATAATTTCAGTTATTCAGGCAATGAGGCAAGCAGAAAATGTACACTGAGCTGCGCATGCACAGCTCAGTGTACATTCTAAAGAGGATTGCAAGCAGGCAGGTAGGTTTGCTTTATTGCAGAAAATACATTTTATATCTCTTCTGCAATAAATAGCATGTCTTCTCTTTAACTTAAAGTGGTTGTAAACCCTTACATACCACTTTAGCCTACAGGTAAGCCTAGATTAAGGCTTACCTGTAGGTGCAACAAATATCTCCTAAACCTACACGGTTTAGGAGATATTTGCGAAAGAAAGGCACCACTGTCTACGGCGCATGCACCGTAGACAACAGTGCGCATGCGCACTGACCGTCTGTCAGGAAGTTGTGAATAAAGCCGCGAGTGGCGGCACCCCCGCGCATGCGCGGGAGGGATGTCAAGCGACTCCGGCCAGTCACAGAGCCGGAGTTCACGCCCCCCGGAAGAAGAGGGGTGAAGATGGACGCTCGCTGCCATGGAGGAAGACGGCGACATTGCGGGCTTCTACTGCAGGTAAGTGTCACATAATGGGCTACTATGCGATGCATAGTAGCCCATTATGCTTTACCTTTGCAGGGAAACAAAGAGGAAGTAAACCCATCAGGGTTTACTTCCTCTTTAAAGTGATTGTAAAGCTTTAATTTTATTTTATTTATTAAAACAGTAAACATGTCATACTTACCTGCTCTGTGCAATGGTTTTGCATCCTCCCCTTCTGGGGTACACCCTGGTGCACCTGGCTCCTCCTCTTTGGCGAGTTCCCCCATAGAAAGCAGCAGATTTCACATATGATATACTGCATTTAGTTATCTGGATACACATTATGATGGTGAAGAGTACTATCAATTATTTATTCACATACCGAGGATTATTAACTATTTATTGCTGTGTATTTATGTTTAATTTAATTGGTATGATTAAGAATTAATTTGTATTTTTTTTAATGAATTTAATTAGAATAATTTTTTAGCAGCGCAAGCACATATTATTGTTTACAATATAGCTTTCTATGGGGGCATTCATGCTGGCTCGATCCCAAGCCGCCCTGTGTGCATCTATAGATACAGACAGCGTGTGGCTCGGCCCCATTCCCTGCCTCCCCGTCAGAGAATTTGATTGACAGCAGCGGAAGCCAATGGCTCCCACTGCTATTAATCTGCCCTGTGAGGAGGGAGGGAGCAGAAACAGCCACTGCTCTTGGGCACAACGCTGGATTGAAATTCGGGCTCAGGTAAGTATAAAGGGGGAGGGGGGGTGGAGGGGTGACCCTGTAGCAAAGAAGGTTTTTTACCTCAATGCACAGAATGCCTTAAGCTATCTTAAGGCTTTAGAACCACTAAGTTTCTATGAATTAGGTTTTGCTGTAAGGGCCAGTTCACACAACTGATTCAGTGCAGTGCGATTTTCATGCCATTCATTTGAATAGACTAAAATCACTCTGGATCGTACCAAAACGATTGCATGCACTACTTTAAAAAATGCACTGTAATGGATTGCAAGGTTCTGGGGTTCCATGTGATCCGGTGCAGGAAACCACACTGCATTTGTGATCTTGTATTTTGGGCTGTCGTCAGGAATACATAGACACCGGCAGCAGATTGCGCACCCAGTGCATTTTGAGTACAGGGAATGGAAATACATACAGAACGTGGGTTACCTGCACTGCGTTTTGGTGTGAACGAGCCCTGACGAAAAAGAACTAAAAGATGTTTAGGTGTGAAGCTGTGGGGAAAAAGGATATGAGGTATAAGTGCATCTAACATTAGATATGTACATTTAAAGCCCAACTGAAGTTGTAGAAATAGATATGCAGTTAGGTAGACAACCCATTTTTCATAGTCTCACCTTCAATTTCATTTACAGCAGCTGTATAAGGGAGTCTACATATTACTGTGCAGTCCAACAGGAATCAGAGTTAGGCCCACTGCACTCTGTAAGGGTCCTTTCACACGGGCGGTCCAATCAGGTCCGCCTGTCAGTTTTTCAGGCGGACCTGATTGGACCCTCTATTCAACCCTATGGATCGGCAGATGTCCACTGACACCGGCCGCTATCTGATCCGATCCTGTCCGCCAAATCCAGATGGATGGTGACCCTGTTTTCCATCCATCCGGAGAATCGGATCGGTTTAGATCGGATGAAAACAGACAGGTGGTCCATTTTCACCCGATTTCCTAATAGGGGGGAGCAGAATTCTGTCCATCTCCGCTCTACACAGTGAGCGGAGACGGACCTGTCACCCGTCTGCTCAGCGGGGATCAGCAGAGCTTACCAATCATTGTGGTGGCTGCATTCATTTTTTTTTTTTTAGGCTTTTTTCCTCTGTTTACACCTGGTGATCGGGTCAGTAACACACCTCTTGAATTAGAGTCCCCGCACTCTGGGTGAAGGCGCACAGGGGGCACCTTTGGACAGCAGCATTGTTAATATGAGGGGAGGGGAAGTTAGATGTACTAGCAGATTTAAATGCACTAAACAAATTGAAGCCAAACTTACATTTTTGCTAATGGCTACAGCAGGTGCTAATGATAATCCAGCAGGCTGGTTGTACCCAAGTTGATCAATTTATCAACTTGGTACATTCAGCCTGCCAACACACGGTTCAAATCTCAGCCGGTTCCTGCTGAACTGTCCAAGATTCTAATCGTCTATGGCCGTCCTTACTGAGCAAATCACCAGGTGAAAATAAAGGAAATAAAGCCACAAAAAGAAAACGGATGCAGCCATCGCATCTCAGAATTGGTAAGCTGCAATATAATATAGGTTTGCTTTTGGGTTCAATACCACTTTTAATTTCCTCCAATATCCAAAATAAAATTGGATCAGTTTTTCATGGATGATCTCTACTTGTGGATCCCCTATGTGTGCAGGAATAAATCATTTTCTTTCTCAAGGCGTTTGCGGTGCATTAAATCCTGCCCACATGGCAACTGATTTACAGTAAAGGGATTGGGAGTACCCAAGTGAAAAAAATATGTTCCAATGTCAGTACCTCTAATGCAGGGGTCTCAAACCTGCGGCCCTCCAGCTGTTGCGGAACTACAAGTCCCATCATGCCTCTGCCTATGGGAGTCATGCTTGTAACTGTTTAGCCTTGCAATGCCTCATGGGAATTGTAGTTCTGCAACAGCTGGAGGGCCACCAGTTTGAGACCCCTGCTCTAATGTGTCTATGATTTTTTTTTTCCAGGTATTTATCACTTTGTATTTCTGGGAAAACTTCCAGGTGGGAAACAACCAGCAAATGATATCTGACAAAAGTACTAACCTTCCCTGCTCTATCCACACCATAAAATAACGTTTGGTTAGGAATCCATTTTAAAGCTAAACTCCGGCAACTTTTAGAAAGTACCAATCAATGCAGAAATGCATTTACTGAAAATCATTATATACAATTTAAATGCAACTAGTAAAAATGTTTGAATTTGTCTCCATATAAACCTCTTGCAATCTCCTGCACAGAAGAGCCCAGACTGGAAAGGAGGGGGGGGGGGCAGCACTTTGGGCCAATCAGGTGCTCTGAATGATCATATGTTTCTAAGGAACATGTGGACAGGACGAGAGATTAGTGCGATTAGATAGGGGTAGAGAGTGAGCAGATTAGAGATGACCCCTCAGTCTGTTGCTGCTCCTTCACTATCCAATCACAAGTGGGATGGGGCAGAAAGATGACTTATGCAGTCCATAGAGCAGGGGTAGGCAACCTGGGGCCCTCCAGCTGTTGCAGAACTACAAGTCCCATCATGCCTCTGGGAGTAACTGCCAGCCTTGCAATGCCTCATGGGAAATGTAGTTCCACAACAGCTGGAGGGCCCCAGGCTGCCTACCCCGGCCATAGAGGAAGGGATGGAAGGAAAGAAAGTTGCTGGATTTCCCCATCAACATGGACTATAGCCACTGGCAGTAACCACATGTGAAAAATCCAAAAGGCTGGTTGTACTCAAATAAATCGACTTGCGTACAGTAAGCCTACCCATACAAGGATCAAATCTGGGCCAGTCCTTACTGAACTGTCCAAATTACCAACCATGTATGGCTGGCTTTAGCTGTGTTGCTTAAATAAACCAGAAATAAGTCAGGTCACCATGCTTGCTGTGACCTCTGATGCAGTAGGAAAAAAAATTATTTGATCCCCTGCAGATTTTGTAAGTTTGCCCACTTACAAAGAAATGAAGGGTCTATAATTGTTGTCATAGGTGTATTTTAAATGATAGAGACAGAATATCAGCCAAAAATCCAGAAAAAAACACAATACAAATGTTATAAATTGAGTTGCAGTTCAGTGAGTAAAATAAGTATTTGATCCCATACCAACCAACAATAATTCTGGCTCCCACAGACTGGCTACAGTATGTGCTCATGTGGTACACAGATTAGTCCTGTCAATTTAAAAAGGTGGTCCTAACGTCAAATCGTTACGTGTATAAAAGACACCTGTCCACAGAATCTCTTTCTTCCATTCAAACCTCACCATCATGGACAAGACCAAAGAACTGTCAAAGGACGTCAGGAACAAGATTGTAGACCTGCACAAGCTTGGAATGGGCTACAAGATCATCAGTAAGAAGCTTGGTGAGAAGGAAACAACTGTTGGAGTGATTATTCGTAAATAGAAGAAATACAAAATAACCATCAATCACCCTCGGCCAGGAGCTCCATGCAAGATTTCACCTCATGGGGTAAGGAAGATCATGAGAAAAGTGAAGGATCAGCCCAGAACCACACGGGAGGAGCTTGTGAATGATCTCAAGGCAGTTGTGACCACAGTCATCAAACAAACCATTGGTAACACAATACGCCGCTATGGATTGAAATCTTGCAGCGTCCACAAGGCCCCCCTCCTCAAGAAGGCACATGTACAGGCCCGTCTGAAGTTTGCCACTGAATATCTAAATGATCCAGAGAAGGTTTCTGAGAAAGTGTTGTGGTCAGATGAGACCAAAATTTTGCTCTTTGGCATTAAAAATGCTGACTATGACCCTAAAAACACCATTCCTACAGTCAAGCATGGAGGTGGAAACATTATGCTTTGGGGATGTTTCTCTGCTAAAGGCCGACTTTGCCTTATTGAGGGATCAATGGACAGGGCCATGTATTGTAAAATCTTGAATGACCCAAAACATACCGCCAAGGCAACAAAGGAGTGGCCCAAGAAGAAGCACATTAAGGACATGGAGTGGCCTAGCCCGTCTCCAGACCTTAATCCTATAGAAAATTTATGGAGGGAGCTGAAACTTCGAGTTTCTAAGCGCCATCCAAGAAACTTTAAGGATTTAGAGAAGATCTGTAAGGAAGAGTGGACCAAAATCCCTCCTGAGATGTGTGCAAACCTGGTCACCAACTGCAAGAACCATCTTACCTCTGTGCTTGTTAACAAGGGTTTCTCCACCAAGTACTAAGTCATGTTTTGCTTTTGGATCAAATACTTATTTTACTCACTGAACTGCAACTCGATTTATAACATTTGTTTTTTTTTTTTGTTTTTTGGTTGATATTCTGTCTCTATCATTTAAAATACACCTATGATAAAAATTATAGACCCTTCATTTCTTTGTAAGTTTGCCAGTCAGCTGTTTGACTGGAATGCAGCGATTAGACATCAAAGATAGGAAAACACAAAAGGTGGATATCCTCTATTACAGAAATAGAGATATGCAACAGGCACAGAGGTATTCAATAATTTAAAACAAGTTGCAGACTACGCAATGTGTTTTATTAAAAGCAACAAGCAGCCAAGAAACCTCATTTAGCTCGTCTATCACTACATGTGAGGCTGTTTTCCATTAAGGGGACAGTGGATTACTATTCTGAGTGATTGGAAGCCATCATCTGGAGACAGTGCGGTCAGCCGTACATCAGTGGGAATCGGCCCGGCTGGTGGCACAGAGGGAATGTTGGGATGTTTTTGCCTCTAGGCTGCAGTGATTATTTGTATAGCGATACCAGACAATATGATAAGTGGCTAATCACAGAACAATGCAAACATGGCCTAATTAGCTATGGAATTATTCCTTATTTAGAGGCAGTTACGAAGCCAACTCATTGCTTATTTAATATGATCAAGATTATGATGAAATTAATGAAATCTGATCAAATCACTCATTGAATAAATACTTTAAGATAAACCTAGGTAAAAAAAGAATTTTCATATTTATAGTGACATGAGGAACACAACCTACCTTCTAGGGCCCCATTCACATTAGACGATTCGGAATGGCAGGCATCTTTCAAATCGTGGCGACACGCATTTGGATGCCATTATTCTTAATGGAGCCCCAAACATGGTGCAATTCTGATTCTTCTCATGTGATAGAATCATCCGGCAATCGCATGTTTAAAAATCACGCTAAGCTTGTCCTCTAAAAAGGTACAAAGGCTTCTATTGGGAGTGCATAGGGCAGCCTTTTTACTTCAATAGGCTGTCCTATGCGCGACATGTGGAAATGTGTGGAAATCACACTTAAAAAATCGCAAGCGGTAATGTTTTCTCCCACAACAAGATATTTGAACAGGGACTAAATGGCATCTATTTTCATTTTGGCATTAAATTCTGCCACGGACTGTCTAAAAGTAGCCATAGACATGAAATGGCTGGAATTAGAGTCAATTTTATGCCTACCAAAGCCCCCTAACCCTGCTACACATCTGCCATCTGGGAGAACAATCGACTGGCAGAAATCCTGTTCCAATCACTAATGTTCCTCCTGAGGAAAGTGTCTCAGGGATCATCTGGCTCCTCTCCTCCCCTCTTTACTGACATACGTAACCACTGTGTTTATAGAACCAACGAGTTATGGTGGTGCTTGGGGGAGTGACTTGATCATGCATACATACCTGACTGCACTTAGAAGCCTAACAACATCATTGAAGAATCGAAATCCGTTCTGGTGTTCAAGGTTTCTGAATAACTTTGAGCTTGTAAAAAATTTCGGGCCAAATCACTGGTCCCAGCACTGCAGCACTGCCTTCTTGCTGAACCAACTGCAGATAGAGAGCCTAGATCCTTGTAGATAATGCACATGATCCATACATACCACCTGAACATGGTTTGAAAAACCTAGTAATTGCAATGCCGCCAAAACACCCTGGTGGCTTCTGCTATGTTACAAAGGTCTGCCATGTTACAAATGACAAGAGAGAGAGCTGTGACATTACAAGAGACTGCTGCATGGTAAAACCAACTGTCTTGAGAGAAAGATACTGCCAGTTTCAAGTTTCAGATTCCAAGTTACAAGAGACAGCTGACACGACACAAGTAGCAGTTAAAGACTGAATCCAGTGATTAAGAAAGAATTGAAATCACTTTTATATCTTGAGAAACTAGACACCATAGCTCAAAACTTTGGGCCAGGTTTTTCTCCCGGTGGAGAAGACTCATAGAGCATACTTTCACACCCATGGAAATTGTCCTTCTTATGCAAATCTTCCAATTCACTGACTGGTACCTGAAGGGTGCTTTAACTAATTTGCTAGGTCAACTCAAGATTTCTGATGATGTCTAGTTGATGGGTCCAATTTTTCCCAGTTTGAGTCAGACTTTATGGTTTTGGATATCATTGGGTGCTTGTTTAAATCATTCTTGTTTACACAGGAATGGTTTGCCCCACTAACTACCATCTACATTATATGCTTGTGGTTTTTATGTCCTCATCAGTCCTTCTGAACAACCTCTCATTGCATGATTCTGAACTGTGCAAGATCCCTGAGAACTGCAAAGGCTGGTGCTTAAAACAAGGAAACACAATATTTCACAGACACCAATTTATGTCCACCCAAATAATAACTATACTTTAAAATAGAGAATCACTCAGATAAATGATCACTCTGCATTTTCCTCCTGTCACCAGGCTCCCAGTGTTAGACTGACAGCAGCATGCAGTGCAGTAAAGCCTTATTGGGTCCTAGTGCTACCCCACTTCTTCCCAGTCTGATTACTGCTGTGCAGGGGATTATAGGAAGCTAAAGTAAAGACAAATGAAGCACTTATATGAGCTGTATTTCAATCATCTTCTAATGAGTGCATAAATGTATGTATTGCTGTTTTTATATCCACCCAGAATTTAGATTGATCCATTTCCATTTCTAAACGAAAACATACAAAACACATATCTTGTACTTTTTTTTTCCAGAATTCTGTACACAGTTTTATATCTGTACACAAATCCACAGTCACACAACAAACAAGAGAGATCTCTGTATACAAATTAAATATGAGAATTACATTATTTATAAGAAGGCAGGAAAAAAACGGGAGGGAAAGGGACACTTATTTGAAAGGGACACTTATTTTAATAATCCTATATTCCTTCATTTGTATTATTCAATATACTTTATTTTTATCTCCATGAAGCCTGCCTTTGTCAATATCCTAAGCCACCCAACACACTAATATTTTTTTTTTTTCTCGGATTTCTCACCAGCTCCCTGTTTACAACCTAAAGGTCCCTCTTCAATTGTGAGTGCCTTAAATTATAAATGGATGTGTACTTTCCTCTCACCAAATGTGTATCCATCTGCCACCCTATTTATCCGATCCCCTCATCGTGGTAACTACGATTTTTTTTTTTTTTTTATATAAACATGTCTTTTCCCCTGCCATGTTGCTCCACTCTGAAGGGAGCGCACCGGCTGCTCCGAGACGTCTTTTGTCTCTTACAGCAATGGGAGATAAAGTTGGCATTTTGTAGAGTCCAAATTAAAGGTGAACTTCTGGGGGGGAAAAAAAACTGAATACTGTAAAACTACATAAAGTGAGAAGTTATTTACCTGACTGTTTCTGGATGCAATGATTTATTTTTTTTAATTCTTTATTTAAGGTTAACACAGTAAGCACATAACATTAAATGTGTACCAAAACTGAAAAATTCAATGGAGACAACATACAGTATATGACCTTCCCTGGAGTATGACCTTCATGTCCAGGTCAATGATGAAAGCCAACGGGCAAGATGGCTAGAATATAGTGCAGTATAGACTAGGGGACAAGTAGTCCTGATTTATTTTTTTATGTACATTGGGAGGAGGTGTTGAGAGAGGGGAAGGGTATGGTAGGGAAGGAAAGGGGCAGTTAGAAGGAGGGGGATATTGTGGTAGGGAGAGGGGAAGGAGAAGGTGGAAAAACTGGAGACAAGAAGGGGGAAGAGAAAAAAAAATGGTAAGGGGAACCCATTACTCAGCGGGATGGATCTGTAAATGGTAAGGGGAACCCATTACTCAGTGGGATGGATCTGTTTACTTGATGTTCTCCATTTGAACTCAAAATAATATATTTATAATCGTCAGTGAGCTGGAAGCGCTTCAGGAAAATCAGGTCTTTCATAACTTTTTGTTTCTTGTGTCAGAGTGAGATGTAAGGTCTTTCACCCCCATAATTTTACTGACTGCAGCCACCCAATGGCCAGTGGTGGGAGGTGTGGGGTCTTTTGATTTGAATGCAATAATTTGAGATCCTGAGTTTTATTCACACAAAGGACACTATAGTATCCACTGTATATGGGTGTGCTTATTGTTTCTGTGTTTCCTGGATGTTCTGCATGTGTTTTATTCTGTTTGTGTGTGTACATGGTTTTGGTAAATATAACACACAGGAGGTTTAACCTAAAATGATACCACAACACGATTGGGATGCAGTTTTCAAAAAAGTGAATTATGTTCAGCAAAGTTGAATCAGATTTAAAATAAGTCACATGGCTAAAATATTCTTGCCCATATGTCACGTCACCCTTACCGATTCAGGGTCTTGGCAGGGGCCCCTTTCAACCCACTAATAGTCACCTTGCTTGTGCTCCCTTACTGTTCTTTTCCCTGCCTAAGCCGACATAATTTGCTTCTGGGGACTCTTCCCATTTGAAAAAGCAGCCAAGGGTATAACATCTTCTCTATCCCTGGAGTCAGACATTGGAGATTCTAGCGCCAGCTGTGATGGAGAAAGGAATGGCAGGTGACCGCTGGTAAGGCAAGCCCTAAATGGGCAAAATAGTAGAGTCCCTTTAAGGATAACAGAATTAAACTTGGCTGAATCAGCACCAAAGGTGAGTATGCACAAGAATCATACAGACCATAAAGGAACAAAAGGATAAGTGTCTTGCAAGATAATGCACTACTCTTCAGCACAACATTTTATTAATAGGCAAGACTCATATCCTTCACATCTCCTAGGAGCTGCCTTCAGAGTGCTTCTTTGTTTGTCCTCCATGGTTACTATCACTTGGACTACTTACTTGCTGTGGCTCATGAACTCCGCTATCAGCCATCCTTTGTGCCATCTACTATAGCCTGTATGGAAGACTAAAGGACATGAGTAAAAAAAAAAACACAAGGCCAGAGTAAAAACAGAATTTGGGTACTTATACAAGCTGTTTTGAAAATTACATGCTTAACAAATTTTGTGCATTGCTCTATAATATGCCAAAATGCAACTGCTGCATTCTATTGGGTGCAACAGTTAATACATTACATCGCAATGGTACATTTTAGGCATGTATTTTTAAATACCCAAATTGTGCCTTTATATGAAATTCCCGGGATGCCCTGTACAGTAGTAATGCTCAGACTAGAAGAGGAAACATTCCGTTTTAGAATATAGGAGGCTGCAGATTGAAATAATTTTTTTTTTTTTTTTTTTTAATAAGAAGTCACAATAAGCCTCGAAAAGAGCATACATAGGTTATATCAATTTTTAAGCAAAAGTTGAGTTTTCCTTTAAAGTTCTCACCTCTGAGCACCCGTTGCCCCCAGAAAATATTTGATAGGTTCTATTAAGCCCGACACAAATTGGTTTTACTCAGAAAACTTCAGAGTGCTCAGGAGGAGGCCGATTGTGACTCGTCTCCCAACAGATTGTCATACAGAGCTGTTACCAACCTTCTGTTGTCTAATTGATGTTCCACTTCTCGCTCTAATTCTGCACATGGTAGAGATTTCTGGAAATACGCTGGAGAACATGTACATTTTTACAACAGTTACCTATTCCTAAGCATAGGTGTCTTTGCAGGGATTTTCCCCATGAACCATTTAGTGTTTACATTTGATGTGTTACTCCAGATATCAGAGGATGAATAAGAATGTATATTTAAAAAATGTACAGGCATATATATCTCGGCAGGCAAGTGCACAGCTTTGTGCGCTACTCCCTTAGTATACTGCAGGAGCATGAAGATTGTAGACTGGGTCCTTTAGACATCCACCAGGCCCTTGGCTGTTGCCTGCATTGCTCTGTGGATGATCTGGCTCTGAATATTGGTAGGTTAATTAGTATATAACTAAATAGGTCCCTAATGTATGTGCCCTATTGTGTGGCTGGGACAGCAGAATGCAAGCTCCTTTTGCCACAGGGAATGATGTGAACAGTTTTGGTGCTACAGGAATTCAAGAAAAGGCATAATTAATAATGTACTCAACAGGGATAAACAAGTAAAGCCTAGTACACATGATGAGATTATCGGGCAAATGATCGTCTGTTTTTTTTTTTTTTTTTTTGCATGATTGTCTTCATATTGAAATTGAAGAGGTTACTAAAGTAGGAAAATTCTCATACAGCAGAATAAAAATTCAGGAATTGATGTATGTATTGTATTGTATTTGTATTATATTTTTCGATAAAAACTGTCATGATAAAACCAAAATCGTACGACCGGGTATCATACAAGATTTTTTTTTGGTGTTTGTCCCTTCGGATAATTTTGGATGAAAGCTGTGTACGAACGATCAGATTATCGTATGATCACTTTGAAAGCTGTATTTTTTGTACGATTTTCTGATCGTGTGTACAGGCCTTAAGTTCAGTTCACTGTCAAGTTTTGACTGCCAGAGCAGGACCAGCGAGGAGGCAAATCTCCCAACTGGGGTCACAGGTGGCAATAGGGACAGGGAAAAATACCCTGTTGCGCTCCGCCCCAAAGCTTTAAAAATGGGTGGTGGAGTTTTGTTTTAAAAGATAATTGTACTGTTACTTTGAAAAAAAAACAGTACTGAACCTTTTCAAGACTCCATAAACTAAATATAAAGCCCATGGACTTCTCAACAAAGTCACCTTTCCCGAGAAAAGAATGGGACGACAGGGAAGCAGGAATAAATGGTTTGTCTGTCACAGACTCTGGCTCTCTACTCCTATTTTGGCACATGTGCTTGCTGCCCCAATTCAGAAGTAGGAACGCCAATGCTGGTGGACTTTGAGCAAGCAGTAGTAGCTGAGCATTCTAGAATACAAAGATAACACGTTGTAATTACTATTTGCCTGCAGAGTCTGGTAGGGATTCAGTGCTGGTCGTTTATGGTAAAGAATACTCTTTACCAGTTTCTAAACTGGTTACATAATAAAAATCCATGACAATTTCAGGACAATTACACTTCTTCCAGGAAATAATTAAGACCCCCTACCAGGAGCATGTTTGCAGGTTTTCATACACAAAAGAGAGCATGGCTTTCATTGGGTTTGCCAAAAAGAAGGCAAGGAACTGGTGCTCAGGTTGACAGTGTTTTCCACCCACACTCAATGCAGAAATTCAAAAAGATGAACAGCCGGCGACCAGGAATCATCTAGTTGAAAAAGTGTTTATTGGCTACCAAGTATATACAGGCATACCTCGCTTTAAGTACACTCACTTTACATACACTCGCGAGTAAGGACATACCCCCGAGTGTATGTAAAGTGCCTCACAAGTACTGTACAGACATTTTGCAGCCGCAGTAGAAGGAGCTGAATCTCCGAGAGCATAGCTCGCCCTGTTCCAGTGTGCCCCTGACACCCCCACTACAGCCCCATGAGACCTCAACTACAGCTCCTGACACCCCCACTACACCCTAGAAGTGAAAAAAGGTATTGTTTCACTTTAAGTACATTTTTCGTTTTACATACATGCTCTGGACCCATTGTGTACTTAAAAGTGGGGTATGACTGTACAAAAGAAATATGCTTGCGCGTTTCGGCCGTGAGGTTTTAATTATAGATTAATCATAAATGAAGGCCTCATGGCCAAAACGCATCACCATATTCATGTTGTACTTACCCTGTAGCCAATAAACACTTTTGCAACTGCCTGTTTTATTTTTATGTTTACAGGTTTTACCTGTATTTCTATGTGGCCATTCCACTTCACCCCATTACAGGAAAGCTGGTCATAATCAAGAAAAAAAACATAATGATCATAATGCAATGACAGCTTTCTCTGCTCAGTTCCTGCATAAGCTATGCTGTCACTGTGATGTGATTGGGTATATTGAAGAAGGCAGGTAAAGAGACAGTTCATGCAACCAAAAGTTTGATTTTCACTAGTAATGTGAAATCTCAGGATTCTTATACAGAAACCTAGATACTTTTGTCAATTGTAATTTATTTAGACAAAATAGTGCAGCGCTCTAAATATGAAAAACAATTCTAGAGTTGCTACTGAAAGCAACACAAAACACGTGAATAACTGATATACCCTGTGTGTTAGTGAACTAATGAATGGAGTTCATAGACAGTCCACTCCAATGGATGGTCTCACAATTGAGCTATCCTCCATAGGAGCTGAAGAGTGTACCCCCTAGGGGTTATATAAAACTGTGATGAATGAACAAAAAAAAGAGTCCAAAACAACATGTATATAGTTTGGATCAATGTCTTTTCATGGACAACACCACCACAGCATGAACTGGCAGAAGGACCCCAATGTTGATGGTGGGATTCACAATACAAGGCACAGATGGTACAGTTGGGTACCCTTACCACAGATGGTGGACCCACCTGTCGTACGACAGTGGGTCAATCGAGCTTGGTGGTCACCGTGACCAGAAATGATGAAACTGGATATCCTGGATACCTCAGACCGACTCCAACAGGGTGGTTAGATGAACAGCTCACACGATGGAAACTCCTCCAATCATACAGGCTCCAAATTAGTCCAGGGTGGACACAAGAGTAGGAGAAAAGAAAAAACTCCAGATGGTGCAGGTCAATAAAACCAATGGGGAGGTTTGTTGAATAAAATTTGTCTTACAGACATTAGACAAATAAAAGGGTGATCACAAAATAAAAAGGTAAAAGCAATGTGGGGTGCAGCATCAGCAAGCCCTACGCGTTTTGACTGCAGCAGTCTTCAACAGGGGCATACGCATATGACCACCAAGCTCGATTGACCCACTGTCGTACGAAAGGTGGGTCCACCATCTGTGATAAGGGTACCCAACTGTATCATCTGTGCCTTGTATTGTGAATCCCACCATCAACATTGGGGTCCTTCTGCCAGTTCATGCTGTGGTGGTGTTGTCCATGAAAAGACATCCATCCAAACTATTGTGAGGGGGCTAGCTCGGCAGCGGGTATGTGTGACCCCCGGGATGGGCTCCCCACCCAAAACAGGCCCAGCAGACGGAGGTTGTGGTTTTCAAAATCAAAAAGGTGCGGTTTATTTTCTATTTACAGTGACAAAAACACAGCAAGGCAAAAAAAACATAAACAAAATAAATCCTGGTCAACTTGACCTCTGACTAAACTTACAGGTTTCCTAACTAACGACTGGGATCAGCCTAGTGCTGTCCTAGTCCCTGGTTTTAAATGTCCAAGCAAAATATAGCCACACAGGCTTTCTCTCACCGCACAGGGGTTCACTCTCCCTAGACAGTCCACACAGGTCTGCTTCCAGGCATGAGCTAACATCTAATGAATCTGGGAGTTTCTTATAGAGGCCTAAATGAGCTGACAAGGTTCAGCTGGTCTCATCAACTCCCTGTCTGCACGACGCCCAGCCCTCTCCCTAGAGGTATGAGTCATCAATGAGCCCACTAGTCTCAGCTGGGCTTATACAACTCTCCACCTAGCTGTATAAGTCAGCGTAAAGCCTGAATCTGGGCGAAATATATCTACCCCCCTGGATGCAACCAGGTGACTTTACCTTCCTGCTGTCACATACCCCCCCCTCTTGTTTTAACCTCGGGGTTGGAACACCAGCAATCAGGCATTCATGTACTCGAGACAAAGCATCCACATTCCCCATTTGAACGCCAGGGCGATGCTTTACTGTGAAGTTGAATTCCTGGAGGGCCAGGAACCACCTATTCACTCTTCTATTTGTTTCCTTGTTTTGAGCCATCCACTTTAACGGAGCGTGATCCGTAACCATGTCAAAGTGCCTACCTAGCAGGTAGTACCGAAGGGAATCTAGAGCCCACTTCACCGCTAAACACTCCTTTTCAACGGTGGCGTAATTTACCTCATGGGACTTCAACTTCCTGCTGAGGTAAATGACTGGGTGCTCTTCCCCGTTCCAGACCTGGGACAATACTGCTCCTAACCCCACATCTGACGCATCACTTTGTACGACAAAGTCTCTAGAGAAGTCGGGTGAGTACAACACTGGCTGGCTACATAAGGCTTGTTTCAAGAATTGGAATGCTGCCTCAGCCTCGGGGGTCCATTTAATCATGACCGACCCTTTCCCCTTCGTCAGGTTGGTTAGGGGCACAGCCTTAGAAGCAAAGTGGGGAATGAATCGCCGATAATACCCAGCGATTCCCAGAAAGGCTCGTACCTGCTTCTTGCTGTTGGGACGTGGCCAACTCTGGATGGCCTCGACTTTGTTGAGTTGGGGTTTTATTACTCCCCTCCCAATGGTGTACCCAAGATATTTGGCCTCCTCCTGCCCAATGGTACACTTCTTGGGGTTAGCCGTAAACCCTGCTTCCCGAACAGAGTCCAGGACTGCTTGCACTTTTGGCAGATGTGAGGCCCAATCTGTGCTATGGACAATTATGTCATCCAGGTAAGCCGCAGCATACTTCCGATGGGGCCTCAGCATCTGGTCCATTTTCCGCTGGAATGTGGCCGGCGCATTCTGTAACCCGAACGGCATTCTTTTATATTGGAACGCCCCGTCTGGGGTTACAAATGCGGTTTTCTCTTTGGCCGACTTGGCCAGGGGGATTTGCCAATACCCTTTTGTGAGGTCAAGAGTCGTCATGTATCGGGCTGTTCCCAGCCGGTCGATCAACTCATCTATACGTGGCATGGGGTAGGTGTCAAATTTTGTAACTTTGTTCAACTGACGAAAATCGTTACAAAATCGCCAGCTCCCATCCGGTTTAGGCACCAACACAATGGGACTAGACCAATCACTTTGGGACTCCTCTATCACCCCTAAGTTCAGCATTCTCTGTACTTCCTCCCGTATTGCCTCCCGTCGGGCCTCTGGGATCCGATAGGGTTTTAACTTCACCCTTTCACCGGGCGGGGTAATAATGTCATGCTCTACCCCAGATGTTTGTCCCGGCAGCTCAGAGAATACCTCCTTGTTGCGAAGTACAAACTCCTTAACCTCCTGTTGTTGGGGTTGTGACAAGGTGGCTGCGATTCCAACCTCAGGAATCACGCAACCAGTTTGAGCTGGTGACCAAGTGTCTGCGACTAGGGACTCTCTATCCCTCCAGGCTTTCAACAGATTAACGTGATAGATCTGTTCGGGCTTTCGCCTTCCTGGTTGTCTGACCTTGTAATTCACTTCGCTCACTTTTTCCATTATCTCGTAGGGGCCTTGCCATTTGGCAAGGAATTTACTTTCAACCGTAGGGACAAGTACCAATATCCTATCCCCCGGGGAAAAGGTACGGGTCTTGGCTCCACGGTTGTACACTCTCTGCTGTGCCAACTGCGCTTGGGCCAAATGTTCCTTCACGATGGGCATTACCTGTGCAATTCGATCTTGCATCAGGGCGACATGCTCAATCACACTCCTGTGGGGAGAACTCTCACTTTCCCAAGTTTCCTTGGCAATATCCAACAGCCCTCTTGGGTGTCTCCCATACAGTAACTCAAAGGGGGAGAATCCCGTAGAGGATTGGGGCACCTCCCTAATAGCAAACATCAAATAAGGAAGTAGACAGTCCCAATCCCTTCCATCTCTATCCACCACTTTCTTCAACATTTGTTTTAGGGTTTTGTTGAATCTTTCAACCAGCCCATCGGTTTGGGGGTGATACACAGATGTACGCAATTGCGTCACTTTGAACAATTTACACAGCTCTTTCATAACCCGGGACATAAAGGGTGTACCTTGGTCCGTAAGCAGTTCTTTACAAATACCCACCCGGCTAAAAACAAGAGATAGCTCTTTGGCTATGGTTTTGGCCGAGGTATTTCTGAGAGGGATCGCTTCTGGATAACGGGTGGCATAGTCCATTATAACCAATATGTACTGGTGCCCCCTAGCGGACTTGATTATAGGACCTACCAAATCCATTGCGATTCTCTCAAACGGGACCTCAATGATGGGTAGAGGGACCAGCGGGCTACGGAAATGTGGCATCGGGGCCGACCTCTGACACACAGGGCAGGAGGAACAATAATTTTCTATGTCCTTCATCACCCCAGGCCAATAGAATCTCTGTAATACCCTCTCTCGGGTTTTCTCTGTCCCCAGATGACCTCCAAGAATGTGCCCATGGGCCAACTCCAACACCAACTTCCTGTAAGGTTTGGGCACCACAAGCTGCTCAACGGTTTCTTCTGCCCTTTTTGCCACCCGATACAGTAGGTCCTTCTCTACGCTGAAGTATGGGTAAGTGCCAGTATTATCTGGGTTCACTAACTCGCCATCTATTTTCACTACGTTTTCCCGTGCCTTTATTAGGGCGGGGTCTTTCAACTGTTCTGTGGCAAAGTTTTCCCTGTGAACCTCAAGATCAGAAAACTCCACAGACGGTAGGTTTTCGTCTGAGGAGGTGGGCTCCTCTCCAGTTTCTTGAGTCTCCCCTGCCAATACTGACAAGGGAAATTCCGGAGAGTCCTCACCACTCTCAGGGGAGTTCTGGCTATCACATTCCTGGTACATAGGGGCACCAGTGGGGGGCTCAGGATCATCCCACAGTTCCCAGAACTTCGGAAAATCCCTTCCCACAATGGCGTCATGCGGTAACTGAGATACTAAGCCCACTGGATGAGAGAGGGTACCTTTGGGGGTCTCGAAACACACCGTAGTCACTGGATACTCTCGGGTGTCCCCATGCACACAAATAACGGCTACCTTGCTATTCCCAGAGACCTCTGTTTTA
This sequence comes from Rana muscosa, assembly GCA_029206835.1. Lineage (NCBI taxonomy): Eukaryota > Metazoa > Chordata > Amphibia > Anura > Ranidae > Rana > Rana muscosa. The sequence goes on along the minus strand of CM055127.1, from coordinate 440,365,367 downwards.
ACTAACTCAGCCTTTATCAGGGTCACAAGGCTACCTGAATCCAGCAATACCACAACATTTCTACCATTAATACACATTTTGCATAAATGTTTCTCAGTTCCCCGAATGGCAGTGCATGCGACTGTCGCACACAGCGACTGACGTCTGCCCGTCAGAAAGTCACACTGCATGGGTTCCTCCACAACCGGGCAATTTGCTGCAATATGTCCCGCTTGCCGGCAGCGGTAGCAAACGATCCTTCTTGCGGCCTCTTGAGCCGCTGATTTCCCAGGCTGTTCTCGCCAAACTTGGGGTAGAGCTCCCACCCTCTCACTCTCTCCACCCTCACCCCTTGGAATCCTCTTATCCGCCCCTGGGGATGGTCTGGTCTTAGGGTGGAAAGTCCGAGTGTCTCTGGAAGAGGCCGTCAGGTTCTCTGTAGCCAAGTATTTCTCCACACGATCCACAAGACCATCGGCCGTCTCTGGGTCTCCATGGCTTACCCACTTTTGGATGGCAGTAGGAAGAGCTCTCAAAAACCGATCCATTACAACACGTTCCACAATCTTTGGTGCGGACAAAGTCTCTGGCTGTAGCCACTTTCTGCTCAGGTGAATGAGATCATACATTTGAGACCTGGGGGGTTTTCCAAGCTGGAAAGTCCAGTTATGCACACGCTGAGCCCGGACAGCCAGGGTGACACCCAGCCTTGCCAATATTTCAGCTTTTAGCATCACATAGTCTTTTGCTTGGTTAGGCTCTAGGTCATAGTAAGCTTTCTGCGATTCACCAGTTAACAGAGGAGCCACTAGTCCAGCCCACTGCTCCTCAGGCCACTTTTCTCTTTCAGCGGTCCTTTCAAATGTGGTCAAAAATACCTCTGGATCATCCTCTCCAGTCATTTTTGTCAATAAACGACTCACCCCAAAGGACGCGGTATTAGTGGGACGGCTTTCCTCACTGGTCTGCGGACGTTGCTGCATTACTGCTTCCATCTGTTGTTGTAGTCTCTGCTCTTGCTTCTGCAACAGGTCTATGAAGCGGGCCTCAGATTGCTGTTGGGCTTGTTGCTGAGCCTCCAGACTCTGTTGTAAAGTTGCAAGGCTCTGTTGATGAGCTTGCTGCTGGGCTGCAAGGCTCCTTTGCAAACCTGCATTTGTCTGCTGTTGATTGGCATTTGCTAGAGCCAGCTGTTTCAGTATCTCCTCCATGCTGGCTTAAAAAAAAACTGCCCGCATTCTCCACCAACTGTGAGGGGGCTAGCTCGGCAGCGGGTATGTGTGACCCCCGGGATGGGCTCCCCACCCAAAACAGGCCCAGCAGACGGAGGTTGTGGTTTTCAAAATCAAAAAGGTGCGGTTTATTTTCTATTTACAGTGACAAAAACACAGCAAGGCAAAAAAAACATAAACAAAATAAATCCTGGTCAACTTGACCTCTGACTAAACTTACAGGTTTCCTAACTAACGACTGGGATCAGCCTAGTGCTGTCCTAGTCCCTGGTTTTAAATGTCCAAGCAAAATATAGCCACACAGGCTTTCTCTCACCGCACAGGGGTTCACTCTCCCTAGACAGTCCACACAGGTCTGCTTCCAGGCATGAGCTAACATCTAATGAATCTGGGAGTTTCTTATAGAGGCCTAAATGAGCTGACAAGGTTCAGCTGGTCTCATCAACTCCCTGTCTGCACGACGCCCAGCCCTCTCCCTAGAGGTATGAGTCATCAATGAGCCCACTAGTCTCAGCTGGGCTTATACAACTCTCCACCTAGCTGTATAAGTCAGCGTAAAGCCTGAATCTGGGCGAAATATATCTACCCCCCTGGATGCAACCAGGTGACTTTACCTTCCTGCTGTCACACTATATACATGTTGTTTTGGACTCTTTTTTTTGTTCATTCATCACAGTTTTATATAACCCCTAGGGGGTACACTCTTCAGCTCCTATGGAGGATAGCTCAATTGTGAGACCATCCATTGGAGTGGACTGTCTATGAACTCTATTCATTGGTTCACTAACACACAGGGTATATCAGTTAATCACTCTAGAATTTTTTTTCATATTTAGAGCGCTGCACTATTTTGTCTATATTTGTTTCATACTTAGTTTTTTTGAGTGTTAGCAGCTTTTATTTTTTGTTTAGCGCAGTTTTTTCACTTTTATATTTCAATTTTAATTTATTGAAATATGCCTGTTTTAGTCAATTGCGCACAGGCACTGTTTGAATAAATCCAAACAGAACTACAGAACTCAATTAAGGTATCTGAAAGTGTCATTCCAGCCAAAAATGACAAACTCTTTTTTGCTATGTTTTACTTTCACAACCTTTGGTTATATATTGCTTTTGCCTAGTGATCCTGCTGTTCACCTGAATATCACCCTATTTTCTTTAGCTGGGCTGACAACGGGGACCAGCCCTTACTGAAATGGCTGATTCCCCAAGCATTGTCAGCACCCAAAGGAAGGCATATACAAGGCTTCCTCCGTTGTGTATGTGCTAAATTGTTGACTGATCCCACAGCTCTGGCTTCCTTCACTGTGCATGCACTGAATTGTTGACTAAATGCACATCCAAGGCTTCCTCCACTGCACTATGCACTGAATTGTTGACTGAGTGCACATCCAAGACTTCCTCCACAGCTCGTGTACTAAAATGTTGAGAGAGTATAAAACTAGGATAGAAGGCTCATGTGAGACTTTCAATAGGTGTGGCCTTTTTATCTACTTTACTTTAAAGTGAAACTGTGCTTTGCTTATACAGGAGAGAGCAACAGATTTGCTTAAATGCCTCCCTTCCCAGAAGCACATGTTCAGATTTTTTTTTTCCCTCAACAACCAGTCTTTTCAGCTAGAGTGTGCAAAAAAAAAATCTAGTATTTCCATGTATGGGTGGCAAGTGACTTTTTCTCTTGGCATATGACAGCACTGGTGAATGGTGATTGGCTTAGTGCTATTGGGGGGCGGACAGAGAATCTGAGCTCTGTGTAAATTTTGACTCGCTTTATATGGAGTTTAGTCTTCCCTTCCTCATTCCTGACTAAATGGCAGAGTGAAGAAAAGGTGGGTATGTGCATACCCATTGGGCATTAACCACCTGCCGACCGCTAATAGTAAGTATAGTGGGTGCGGGTGGCAGGTACAGCCATGTACATGTACGTGACCGGCTTTCCTCTGGGTTTGGGGCATGCATGCGCATGCTCCCTTCCGACTTGTGCTGTGATTGGACACAGCACGAGTTTGGCAGCAGATTTCAGCCAATGATTTCAGCTGAAACCTTCTGATCAGCTGTGTCCAATCACACACACAGTTCTGTGTTTACAAACCAACAGAACTCTGCATACACAGGAGCAGCGATCTGGCTGTTTCTTCACCCAGAAAAGCAAACATTGTTAGGCACACAGTCAACCCCTTGATTACCGCTAGATGTTAACCCCTTCCCAGCCAGTGTCATTAGCACAGCGTCAGTGTACAGTATTAACAGAGACCACTGTATTAGTGTCACTAGCAATGTCAGTGTCAGTTAGTGACCCTCCCAGATAGTATCTGTTGGCGCCAGATTGCCCACCACCCTATCACAGTCCCGCTATAAGTAGCTGCGTACATTCCAGTATATATACCATAGTTTGTAGACACTATAACTTTCACACAAGCCAATGACGATAGACTTATTGGAATTTATTTATTTTTTTAACCAAAAAAATGTTTATATAATAAAAAATAAAAAACCCAGTGGTGATAAAATACCACCAAAACAAAGCTCTATTTGTGTGAAAAAAAATGATAAAAATTAAATTTGCATACAGTGTTGCATGACCGTGCAATTGCCAGTTAAACTAGCGCAGTGCTGAATACCAAAAAATGCCCTAGTCATGAAGGCAGTAAAACCTTCCAGAGGTCAAGTGGTTAATGTTAATCTTTTGATTTTTCCTGCACAGGCAAACCAATGGTTCATTAAAAAAACAAAACACTTTAGTCTAAATTAAAAGTTTTAAAAGAAGATGCTAGTGAAATCGTAGTTTACATAAAGCTGAACACAAAGCTGAACAAAAAGAAATGTTCCTATTGGATTGCGGGAGCTGACTTTGTTTTCCCAGGTTCGGGAGATGAGGACCGGCCACAAACAGAATCTAATCTATAAACACTTCAAACAAATGTCTGATTGTCAGAGGCATGAAAACCCAATAAAATATGTTTTTTTTTCTCCTTTTTTGCTAAAAACGTTCTGCACTTTTTTCCAAATTTGCACTTGGGTAGATTTATGCGGCTTTTTTTTAGATACAGAGTTATACTTCAGCAATGTCCAACTTATCTTTTCATAAATAAGCCATCTCCTGATGTATTCAAAGCGAAAACATTTTTGCAGCGAGAATTCTGGATAGATATTATGACTCCGTGTAACAAATACAGTAAGATGAAATTCCTGGATTGGCGCATAGGGGGCGAGGTCGGCGAATGTAAATGTGGAACCCAATCTCAGTAAACCGTTGTAGAATATGATTTGCATACGAAGTCTGAGTTTTGTGTTTCATCAAAGTTATGTAACACGTTGCACAGTAATAACTGGCACATCTGGTTTGTATCCATACATAGTAACTGAATATTGCAGATTAAATGTATATTAAGCATGCAGATTTCAATGATTTGTGACTTACAGCAATGTCAACAGACTTAAAGCAGAATTCCACTTTACAGTTCTAGAAGTATAAATGTGATATCAACCTCAGTGAAAGAAGCCCTCTTCAATTTGCCTTAATTGATGCCGAAAAAATAAATGCTCATTGTCGGTTGCATTTTTCGGTTTCTAAATTCATCACATTTGGATTTTTCTAGCAACATTTTTTTCTATGTGACTTGAAACTCATGTGACCACAGTTTTTCTCACCTATTTTGCTTCTCTGCCTTGCATGGTGTGCCTTTAACCTTTTCTAGCCCGCGGGAGCTGGAACTTTTAAAGTTCGTTACATGTCATGTGATTACTGTGATTGGCTGTGATCAGAAACCTTGCCCATCAGCTCCTGTTTGCACAGTCACTGTGCTAGGGGCACGGAATGAATGTGCTCCCAGCATAAACATGGGATGCCATCTGTACACATATGTTTGGTAGCTCAGCCTTTAACTGCCTAAGGACCGCCCCACGTACATATACTGCGGCAGGGCAGCCCTTTGGCACAAAATCACGTACCCGTAAACGTTAATCTCGTGATTGGCTCTCGTGCGCGCGTGTGGGCCGCCGGAGCCCCGCTCCTGCTGTGATTGGACCCAGTGGGAGCCAATCAGCGGGGCCATCGTTGCCGCCGGGAACCCGGCGATCGTTCGTAGAGAGGCAGAACAGCGGTCTGCCTATGTAAACAAGGCAGAACGCTGTTATGCCAGAAAGGAAAATGGAGATCTCATGTTTCTACAGAACCATGGATCTCTGTTTTTCTTAAGTCAAAGCCCTCCCTCTACAGTTAGAAAGCACACAGTTAACCCCCTGATGTTAACCCCATCCCTGCCAGTGTCCTTTATACAGTATCAGTGCATTTCTTTAGCACTGATCAATGTATTGGTGACATTGATTCCTAAAAAGTGTCACTTAGTGTCAGATTTGTCCGCCACAATGTTGCAAAAAATCACTGATCGCCGTCATTACTAGTAAAAAAAAAAAAAAAAAAGTCTCCAAAACTATCCCATAGTTTTTAACGATACAACTTTTGTGCAAACCAATCAATATACGCTTATTGGGATTTGTTTTACCAAAAATATGTAGCAGAATACATATTGGCCTAAGTTTATGAATAAATTAGATTTTTTTTATGTTTTTATTGGGTATGTTTTTAAAGCAGAAAGCAAAGAAATTTAATTTTTTTCAAAATTGTCGCTCTATTTTTGTTTATAGCGCAAAAAATAAAAACCGCAGAGGTGATCAAATACCACCAAAAGAAAGCTCTATTTGTGGGGAAAAAAAGACATTAACTTATTTGGGTACAGCATTGCACAACCGTGCAACTAGCAGGTAAAGTAACGCAGTGCCGTATAACAAAAAATAGCCTGGTCATTAAAGGGGTTTTAAACCCTCCTGTTTTTTCACCTTAATGCATCCTATGCATTAAAGTGACACTAAAGGTTTGCAGATTATTTTTTTTAAATAACAAACATGTCATACTTTCCTCCACTGTGCAGCTCGTTTTGCACAGAGTGGCCCCGAACACCGTCATTTTTGCATAGATATAAAAAACATTATAAATACCTTTTTTATAAGTGATCACATTCCCTCTGTTCTCGGCTGCATAAGAGCTGGGGCGGGTGGGGGAGAAGCAGCCAGTACACTGAGCTTCCCAGTGAATGGCTGAGCAGTGGGAGCGTATCAGGACAAATCTGATCATTGGAGGTGAGTACACTGAGTTTCCAGCATAGCTAGAGAACTGACCATGCTGTGTTCTGCGTGGTCAGTTTTTAATAGGAAAGCAAGGGGACTGGCAGGAGCACCAGGTATTTCACATAAAGGAAGCAATACAAAGAGAACAGGATACTTTCTCATACAAGTACATGGTACAGCAGCCACATATCAGGAATATGAAGTGTTGGAGTAACAAACGCTTTAAAGGACCGACTCCAGCCAGCTAGTCAATAATCTAATAATGAATACAGAGCTGCATTATTATCATGGGCGGCCCGTCCATTAAGGGCGCACGGGCGCCGCCTACCCTATCCATCTCCACCTACCCCTATCCATGCATCTGGCCACTTTCAGGATGCCAGGCGCATGGATTCCAATGCGGGGGGGTGTGTTATTTTGAAGCACTGATTAGAGCAAGAGGCTATAATAGGCTTCAAAATAGGGTGGGCTTGGGGTGCAGAGGATGCGCTCAAAGCCCATGCAGGTGTGTTACAACAGTGAATGAATATTTGCTATTGCAATACTGCTTCTCCTCCCGGCCAATCAGGACATGAGTTTTGAAACGCGTCATCCGATTGGATGAAAGGACAGGCGATCCTATTGGATGCCTATGAGGAGGGGAGGAGCTGGAAGCCGCTAATGGAGGAGAGGACACAGAGCCACTGCACGCTGCCCGCCACCCGCCTAGATGGGGTAAGTGCTGGAATGACCAACAAACAGTAGAGGGGGGGAGGTGCCGCCGGCCGCTCAGCTGGGGGGGCGGCTCTGGTTGTTTGCCGCCCCCCCACAAAAACAGGGGGGAAGGTTCCGCTGCCCACTCGGGTAGGGGGGCTCTGGTTGTTCGCCCCCCCCCCCCAAAAAAAAAAACTCACCAGCCACTACTGATTATTATGTGTCTTTTATGTAGTGGCCTCACTCTCTCCCTCTCTTGTATCTGTTGTTCTTGGCTGTTGTCTAGGGGTACTCTGGAGGAGAGAGTGCAGGACACTACACCCAGCTTTCACCTTAAATGTATATGAGGTTTTAGCAAAGTCTCTTTAGATTACCTTCGGGTCTGCATTCTGCATATGGAGCCTCCGCTTCTTCCGTGGAGGTGTATCTGCCAGTAATAGAGCCCCACACCATTTAAAAGTTCAACACTCCTTTGTTTCTTCAATACCAGAATGAACATACTCAGTTGAACTTCCATAACAGACAGACAGGGGTGTGGATACGAGTAGGCCCAGGCACAATGAACTCTCCTATCCCTCTCTCGTGCGGATAGGCCTGGCGCACGGTCTCTGCCACAGACCATGAAGTTGGTAGCTGCCACCTTCCGGGTGAACTAGTTGGGGCCCCTGCCACAGGCCTGAGTAACGGTCTTTGCCACTGACCGGAGTAGCAGTCTCTGCCACAGACCTTAGAACATGGACCACCTTCCGTATGAACATGGCCCCTGTTTGGCGAGGACATCCATCCCGACGGTCTCCGGAGGCCCTGTCCCGGCACTGGCAATCTGCTGCACCAGATCTACGGGAAGGTCACCTGTGCGGTCCCTTATGCCTGGATTCAGACACCCGATTCTGTGGGTGTCTTAGGACGATTCCTCCCGGGCGGATCCCAGTGGAAGAAGCTGGGCCCCAGGCCTGAATGATGCACCCCACCCCAGACTGAGGGTGTCTGGGGTGACTCCCAAACTCCACGTGTCCAGGCCTAGGCCGCCTGGACACCGACCGCTGGACAGCAGCCCTCAGGCTAAAGGTGCCTGGGACTCGCACCTCGTGGTGAAGATGTCCGCCCCTTTTATAGCCTCTCCCAGCCAGCACAGCGGGTTCCCCGCCCCGCTGCACAACAGCCGCGAGAGACCAAAAAGGTACGGCATTCCAGTGATGGTTCAACCCCGGCTCAAAGTGACAGCACCACCTGCTGGGCCGCAGGGAACTGAACATTACTGATGTCTCCACCCGAATCAGCATACTGAAAAGGTACCTACCCGCTACACTCTCCCCCCGGTTATTTGACACTGGTCCCCAGTGTCTGGGGTAAACAATGCCAAAAACTGACATAGCCTAGTCCAGAAACTGACTAAAAATTTCAAAAATAAAAAAAGTTATTTTTTTTTTTAAAACGAACTAAACCGTTGTGCCTGAGGCGAACATGAAAGGGGAGGGAAGGGAAACAAACAACACCTAACAACAAACATATTCACAAATCACAGTAACACTTTCCCCACCCATCCTAACTAAGACCCGCCCCTTTCCCGCGGTCTTGATGGGATGTTCTCCTGCAGAGGGGAAAAGAAACATTAACACACACAACCCTGACACATATGTTCGTGTAAGAATGAAAAAACGTCTCCGTAAAGAAATCCTTTCCTTCTGTAAGTGTGTGTGTGAAAAGTGAATATCAATGCGCAACACTGCCACCTGGTGACAGTGTCGCGGTAACTGCACCTGTTGAAGACTTTTTTTTTTTTCATCTTCTTCTGCAGCTCTAACTACCCCAAAGTCCACAATCACTCTGTGAAAAGGAAAAACTGAAGGACAACCACGGCAACAGTCCTCCAATTCCTCCAAGGAGCACAAACACCCGTTAAACTCGGGTACAGTCACTGGGTTTCCGGGTAACAGAACAACAACCCCGGAAAGTTCAGCAGCAGTAGAATAAGCAAGAACTGAGTCTTTTTCCTCCTACAGATAGAACCTTGGGTGCGGCAGGACAAGAGGTTTCAAATGCTGGTCCATTGTCTCTAAATGGTACTCGACATCCTCCCCTTCTTTCCGTCGAATCAGCACCTTATCCGCGTGGATGTGCCGACCCAACATCCATTCTGTCTTACAGTCCTTGAAGCGTTGAGATGCTTTGGGGGAACACCCAAGGTACCTGCGGGCATGTGGGACCTGAATGTGTGTCCACACAGTCATTGTACCAGCGCTCCCTGCAAACCTCCACCTCATACAAAAGTTCCTTAGACAAATACGGGCATTCCCACCCATACTCGCTGGCAACCTTTTGGCAGAAAAGGCGTGGTAGTCTCGCTAACGGAGGCATGGTATGGCGATCTCCTTCTCCCGGCAGAACAATAGCATCCGGGTGCCTAGGCACTTTGATCACCTCCATCCTGGGCATAGGTGCCCGCAATACCAGTCTCTTTCCCCCAGTACTAGATGCAGGTGGCACCGGGGGTGGAAGGGCAGACTGGGGACAGGATCCCTCCTCAGGCGCTGGTGCCTCCACCCGGGGTGTACTATCCCCTGTTGACATAGGTGGATCCCTGACTCTGCGGGACGAGGAGAGAGGCATCTTGTCCCAGCCCTTTTGAGCAAAAAGTTTGTCTATGATGACGTCGTCTCCCAACTCGGAGAGCGACTCTAGGTCGGAGGTGTCACACTCTTCTGCGGAAAGGTAGCCTGTAGTAGAGACTGAATCGCTACCTCCCGTGAACACACAGGGCCGTGATACCCCGACACCTCCGCCCGAACACCAAGTCCCTTTGCCCGGCTTACCTCGGCCCATACTTGAGGAGGGATGTCCGGGACTCTTCCTACCAGATCCATCCGGGCCGGGCGTAGACGGGCAGGACGATCCACCGCGACCGCTGGACGGGGCTACCATGCTGGTCTTCCTCTTCGGCGGTGGACGCTGGGAAGCAGTGGTGACCGAGTCAGCATCCTCGGATTTCTCCCGTACCACTCTGACCATGACCTCCCCCGTGGTCGCTGCGGTGCGCACAGGGACGGCTGTCAAAGCAGTGATTTCTCCTTCCTGAGTGGTGGTGCCTGTAGTGTGGTTGAGGTGGATGGTTTTTGGCTTTTCGATAGGTGGTTCCACCTCAAATAAGAACTCCCCGCAGGCCTCACAGCACCCGAACGGCTTCAGCTGACACACCAGCCCCGAACAGCCGGGACAAATCAAACCCAGGGCCTCAACGTCCATGCATGAGTACAGGGCGAATCGTCCCCGGGGCTTTAGCCGGATCCCCGTATCCGTTATCGGAGCAGCAGTAGTAGTCAAACTCGTGGTAGAAGGATGAAGTGGAATCCACAATGTATTTCCGAACATGGCGACTCTCTGCTGATCCATTGCGCACTGCAAGGTTGGCGCCAAAGTCCCCACGTGTAGTCCTTCACACGACTGGACTCCTCCCCTTTTTCACCCCAGTTCGCGGGCTTTCCCCTCTCGGCCTAGGTCACGCTCATGAACTGAGCAGGGAGGGTGTGCCTCTTGACGCAGTGGCCAACATGGCCGACCTACTCGGAACTCTTCTGGGCAGACACGTTCAAACTCCACAACTTCAGCTCCATAGACACACGAACACATCCCGGGCACGATGCCCCCACGTGTAGCGGCCTCACTCTCTCCCTCTCTTGTATCTGTTGTTCTTGGCTGTTGTCTAGGGGTACTCTGGAGGAGAGAGTGCAGGACACTACGCCCAGCTTTCACCTTAAATGTATATGAGGTTTTAGCAAAGTCTCTTTAGATTACCTTCGGGTCTGCATTCTGCATATGGAGCCTCCGCTTCTTCTGTGGAGGTGTATCTGCCAGTAATAGAGCCCCACACCATTTAAAAGTTCAACACTCCTTTATTTCTTCAATACCAGAATGAACATACTCAGTTGAACTTCCATAACAGACAGACAGGGGTGTGGATACGAGTAGGCCCAGGCACAATGAACTCTCCTATCCCTTTCTCGTGCGGATAGGCCTGGCGCACGGTCTCTGCCACAGACCGTGAAGTTGGTAGCTGCCACCTACCAGGTGAACTAGTTGGGGCCCCTGCCACAGGCCTGAGTAACGGTCTTTGCCACTGACCGGAGTAGCGGTCTCTGCCACAGACCTTAGAACATGGACCACCTTCCGTATGAACATGGCCCCTGTTTGGCGAGGACATCCATCCCGGCGGTCTCCGGAGGCCCTGTCCCGGCACTGGCAATCTGCTGCACCAGATCTACGGGAAGGTCACCTGCGCGGTCCCTTACGCCTGGATTCAGACACCCGATTCTGTGGGTATCTTAGGACGATTCCTCCCGGGCGGATCCCAGTGGAAGAAGCTGGGCCCCAGGCCTGAATGATGCACCCCACCCCAGACTGAGGGTGTCTGGGGTGACTCCTGAACTCCACGTGTCCAGGCCTAGGCCGCCTGGACACCGACCGCTAGACAGCAGCCTACAGGCTAAAGGTGCCTGGGACACGCACCTCGTGGTGAAGATGTCCGCCCCTTTTATAGCCTCTCCCAGCCAGCACAGCGGGTTCCCCGCCCCGCTGCACAACAGCTGCGAGAGACCAAAAAAGGGTACGGCATTCCAGTGATGGTTCAACCCCGGCTCAAAGTGACAGCGCCACCTGCTGGGCCGCAGGGAACTGTACATCACTGATGTCTCCACCCGAATCAGCATACTGAAAGGTACCTACCCGCTACATTTATATTTAAAGAATATGTAAACCCAACATTTCATATTCCTAATATGTGCATGCTGTTCCATGTACTTGTATGAAAAAGTATCCTGTTCTCTTTGTACCGCTTCCTTTATGTGCAATACCTGGTGCTCCTGCCAGTTCATCTGCTTTCCTATCAAAAACTGACAACACAGCGTGGTCAGTTCTCTGGCTGTGCTGAGAACTCAGCCTGCTCTTCTCCAATGATCAGACTTGTCCTGACACCCCCCCCCCCCCCTCGCACAGCTATTCACTAGGAAGACCATTGTGGTGCTGTTTCCCCTCCCCTAGCTCTTATGCAGTTGAGAACAGATATTAAAGAGGTGAAAAAGTGCTTATAATTTTTATTTATTTTTTAATCTATACATACATTTTTTGCTTTTCCTTTCTATTTTACACTGAATGAGTTGTTTTACAAGGTGAGGGTTCACATGTACTTCATTCTCCTGTTATCCGTGAAAAACGGAAACACGTTTCAGAAAGGTTTTGCATTTAAAACGGACTTTTCTGTTGTAAAAGCTTCCACCCTTCTAGGCAGGGGAAACCCAGATATGACAACTCTTTAGTATAGACCCCACACTGTCCTCCATGGATCTGTTAGTGTATGAAATGCTGGAACACACATGCTGCAGCAGAGTGAGTGGAACACCATAAGGCCTGAGGGTTCCACACATCATAAACCTGCCTGCCTTCTGGGTGGGTTTGCCTTTTTTTTTTTTTTTTCCATCGCAGGTTAAAAACTGCCTTCAATTCTACTGACTTGCAAAGCAACGCGCAGCCTCGGAACTGTGCAGTCAGCATTTTAAACTATTACAAGCTACCTCCTGAACCATTGCCAAGTTAATAGACAATGAAAGATAATGAGCTTGAAATTGGGTGTTAAATTGCATTTTTTTCTATTCCTATCTCTATTTTCCCCCCATGCTTTAACCGTTTCCTACAGATGCACCATGTCATTTTGCATTCGGGCACACATCATCAAAATATCTGTGAAACCAAAAAATCCTCCTTCTCCACCACCTCTATCCTGGTTTCCCACAGCACAGGCGGGGTTAAATCTCTCTTGCCTTGTCATGACAGCTGTAATAAGCACAATGTGTTTGGTTTAATCTAAAACACTGTTGTTAAGACAAAGGCTATGAACGTCAAAGATCAAAATTTGTTTCGATCCTAGTGAATGTAAAAAAAACAAAAAAAAAACATTTTTTTCTATAACAATTAAAAAGATTTAAAAAAAAAAAAAAGGAAAAAAGCAACAAAGAAATGTAATTTTTTGTATATTATAATTAAAGTATATAGAAAAAAAAAAGGAAAAAGAAATATATATATATATATATATAAAAAAAAAAAATTTCATGTCATGAAAAAAAATAATTGCTATCCAGTACAGCTGAAAATAAATGTTTAAATTACTAGAGCCTTCTAACCTTGAAGGGTATCAAAGGACACGAGAATTTTAATTCCCGCGGTAATGTCTATAGATAATAACAAAAATATATTCCACACCTGATAACAATCACCTGCTTTTCTCTCTCTCTCTCTTTTTTATGCTTAAAGAATATCCTAATAGTCATGTGAGCTTATCTTCATTAGTCTAATTGTAAGGGATCCCTTTCAACTTTCCCTTAAAGCTAATGAGCTGCATTAATCCAGGTTCATTTTTATAAGCCTCGTGGGTCCAAAAGTACAGGACAGTCATTTCAGAAAAGCAATAAATTAAAAAAAAAAGGGAAGCAGGGGCGCCTTAAGTGCAAGTCTAGCATCAGACCTATGGTAATACCACTGCCGTGTAGTTTAATTAATCCTTGTTAGCATAACAACTAATATCCTGAAATAACATACTGCTTTTCAAAGTAAGTATACAAATTATGCGGCCTCTCTCTTTTATTCAATTTTTATTTTTATTTTTTTACTTGGCAATTTATTTGTCACTACAATTTTTTTATTTATTTTTTATTTGTTGTTTTATTTCCATATATCTTTATTTATTCAATTTTTTTTTTTTTTGTCAATTTATTTGTCACTACAACTTTTTTTTTTTTTGTTTTATTTCTATACATCTTTAAAAGATGTTTAGAGGCAGTACCTGATACCGATGTCTCCGTACAAGATGGGGCCGTTTGCAGAAATTCTGTAGCTTTTTTGAGAGCTGTTCAGGTGTCGAATACAGATATTCTGCTGCAGGAAAAAACAGATACATATTTAATGAAACAAAAACCTCAAAGCACACACTCGATATTAGTCACTTTACTAATTAAAAATGCATATTGCTCTGTGCCGTCTCGTGTTTTACATTATTTAAGCCTGATTTTCCAAGCTTACCTTTCGCTCACGATGATGTTTAATGTTAAATAAGAGAGTACTCGTTCTGTTTAGACATCTCCTTGGGGGTGATTAAAATGCATTATTCTAATGTAACACAATGTAAGGGGAGAGATACTTTTAGTCAAAGCGGAGAGCAGCAAAACTACTACAAGTTGTTCTTTTGTTTTATTATTTTCGTACAATGACCTTATCGCTTAATTTCACTGCTCGTGAATTTCTTTCTACAATCTGCAAGTCCACACTTACCAGGGCTGTTGTACATGCATGTCTTTCATTTTCTGCATATAAAGCCCTGTACACACGATCGGTTTTACCGATGGACTGTTTTCATCGGACGAACCGATCGTGTATGGGCCCCATCGGTCTTTTTTCCATTGGTGTGAAAAAATAGAACGTTTTAAATTTATCCGATGGGAAAAAAAACGATAGCAAAATCCAATCGTCTGTGTGGAAATCCATCGGATAAAAAACCCACGCATGCTCAGAATCAAGTCGACGCATGCTCAGAAGCATTTAACTTAATTTTTCTCGGCTCATCGGAGTGTTTTACGTCACCGCGTTTGAAACGGTCGGTTTTTTGACTGATGGTGTGTGGGCAAGACTGATGGAAGACAGTTTCATCGGATTTCCGATGGAAAACAACATCGGATTAGAATCCATAGGATATCCGATCGTGTGTACAGGGCTTTACATTTTATGTGGATTCAGGCCCGGTTCACACTGATGCGAGTTCATACCGAATGTGATGCGTCAAAACCATTTTAAATTCGCATGTCATCCATAAATTCATTGTTTTCAATGACGGTCGTTCACATACACGAGTTGCGATTCCTCTACGAATGCGATGCGATTATAAAAAGGGGAGGGGTCCAATTAGTTCCTGGTCTCCCTTTATTGTTACATTTTAACCCTCTGGATTACACCTGAGGGGTGAGCAGCGCCGTACCCCATAACTATCTACCTACGATTATAAAAAGGGTCTTATGCGAGTTTACTGCGTTGCGAATTTAGTCTCCATAGACATCAAGGTAAATCGTTCTGGAATCGCATTGATGGTTCACATATGTGCGAATTCCACCACGCGATTCTCCTCAAAAACCAGGAAGTACACTGGAAGTTAACACTTTTTTTTTTTTTTTTACACTACGATTCCATTGGCTAGAACATCAATCGCAGCTATGGCCAACTCCTGAAATTCGCGTTAAAATCGCGGTAAATTTGCACCTCAGAGTGGACAAAAAAACGGACCAAATTCACAGAACATTAGTGTGAACCGGGCCTTAAAGGCATTTTAGAAAACAGAACAAATAAGAAAACACAAAGAAATGACCACTTGAGTGTCATCAGTTGGAAGGACACAAAACATCAGCTAATCAATATAAATGCACAAGAAGAGAACACAAAAAATGAAAATATTAGAGGTAAACTCAGAGAGCGCAACTGCAAATATACTGTATATTAGACAAAAAGAAATCAAGGCAGGAATTACTATGACTGCTCCAGATTATAAAATTAAAGATGTTTCCTAAAACTATTGTGATATATCTTTGCTTTGAGTTTGGCGTGTGTTCATTTGTGCTGAACATGTGTGCAACAAAGTGGGCACAAACTGGGAACTCCCTTTATAGACTAAGCCCCCCGGCTCACACTGGAGCGACTTGTCATGCGATTTAGAAGGTCAAGTCGCACCCTGTTGTCGGCAATGGCACTGTTCAAATCGGTGCAATGTCAACTTTGCCGTGCCGTGTCCATTTGAAAAAGTAGCTCTTGTACTACTTTTGGCGATTTCAGGTGCGACCTGCATAGACACCTGTGCATGAAGCCGCACAGATGTCTTCCAAGTCGCACTTGAAGTTGCACTGACATACGGCTCTCAGATGAAGTCGCCCAATTTCAAAGCCGCATTCAATGTGAATGAGGGCTAAAGCCTCGTACACACGATCGGATTATCCAATGGGAATTGTGTGATGACAGGCTGTTGTCGGAAAATCCAACCGTTTGTATGCTCCATCGGACAGTTGTTGTCAGATTTTCGGCGGACAAATGTGGGATAGCATGCTTTAAAATTATCCGCCAACAAATGTGTGTCGTCAGACTATCCGATCGTGTGCACAGAAGTCCGTCGGACAAAACTCCGAAGTACAAACACACATGCTCAGAAGGAATGGTCACCATAACACAACATTAGCAGAAGTTGCCCAAAGGGTGGCGCTAAAAAGCTGACAATTCTTTGCCATTTGTATGCAAGACAAGTTCATGGCCAATGCCCTTCGAACAAAAGTCCTACGCTTTGTCCGATGAAAATCTGATCACGTGTATGAGGCTTAAGAGCTCGTTCACACCAGCTTGTTAAAACATGTATGTGCTTGGGTGTGTTGTGATGGGCGGTGAGATTCATTGTTACGACACATCGTACTGTTTACTTTTTATTTTTTTACTTTACTGAGGTTTCACAAAATGACACTAAGGCTGGGCTCATACCTAAAGATGGATCCATCTCACAGCGGGGGTCCGGTGCGTCCTGGTTCACCGCTTCAGGTCCGATTCCAGCTAAAATTTTGGGCTGAATTCAGACCTGAAACGGACCAGAAGACGCACAGCATTTTTCTGCCAAACGCACCGGACCCGCTACAGAGAGCTGTTCAAAATCTCCTGCTATTGCAAATTGGATGCAGGGATACCGCATCCAATTCACAATGGGGTGAACCCAGCCTTAAATTTTTACTAAACTCAGGACCCTGCATTCACCATTCCTGGTCTCCCACAGTACACAGAACTTGGAAATGCAATTATTTTAGTAAATATAAACAGCTAAATTCCTTTTCTCATCAGCAGTCTATAGCAGTCTTGTGACTTCCATCAGTGTCTGGTTTTAGCTTGTAGGAGGAGTTTTCATTCTCCTCTGACTGTCCTATGAGGCTGCATGACCCCTGATCCTCTGTTTGGACAGTGCCGATTGCCCCTGTGCTGATCACATGCACCCTTCCCCCCCAAAAAAAAAACTTTCTAGCAATACACACCAAACTGAGCATGTGCAGAGTGCCCCCAATGCTCTATTCCATTAGTACATGGATTGGGGACCGTGGAAGAAGGGGAGGATCAGAGAAGACAGGATCAAACAATCTTTTTACACAATGTGGAGGATTAACCCCTTAGATACCACAGTGAGTATAACAAGCATGCATTACTACATATACAGACTGATTTTGCTCTTGTGGGTTTGGTAACACTTTAATTCATGCCAATGCACAAATATGCTGCAGTGACATGTGGTGCTGTTGTGTAAAAATGTAGATATACTGCATTTTCATACAGCGCATTGAATTGCATGACAAAGCGGCACTACGGTGTAAACAGGGCACAGAGAAAAAAAGTTTTCTCTGTGCTCTTAATTTGAGGGGGAGATTCACTAAAACTGGTGCACTCAGAATCTGGTGCAGCTGTGCATATTAATCAACCATATTGTAAAGCGCTGTGTAAACTGTTGGTGCTATACAAATCCTGTATAATAAAAATAATAATAATAATAATCAGCTTCTTCAATTAAGCTTTGACAATAAAACCTGGAAGCTGATTGGCTTCTATGCAGAGATGCACCATGCAGTTTTAGTAAATAACCCCCATAGTGTATACAAGCCCTTAGACGTGTACATGCATAACATATGCTAGTATGCATTACAGTGTAATAATGAAGACTGTAACATGGGAGTTGTCATTGTTAACTCCTTAACGACCACTCACGGCATATATAGGTCGGCAGAATGGCTCGTACAGGCACAATCACGTACGCGTGCTCGCGACCCTGCAGTCATCCCCGGGAGTCGGACCGCGGGTCCCGCAAACTCGATCGCCACGGGGATCCCCACGATTGTCTCACGGAGGGATGGAGCGGGGAGATGTTAGTGTAAACACAACATCTCCCCGCTCGCCTACTGACACTGTCACCGATCTCCGCTTTGTGTAATCAGAGTGGAGATCGGTGATGTGCCACTCGTAGCCACGCCCCCTAACAGTGAGAATCACTCCCTTAGGCACACTTAACCCCTTCAGAGCCCCTAGTGGTTAACCCCTTCACTGCCAGTGTCATTTTTACAGTAACCAGTGCATTTTTATTGCACTGATCGCTGTAAAAATGACAATGGTCCCAAAAATGTGTCAAAAGTGTTCGATGTGTCCGCCATAATGTCGCAGTCATGAAAAAAATTGCTGATCGCTGCCATTACTAGTAAAAAAAATAAAAAATGAATAAAAATGCCATAAAACTATCCCCTATTTTGTAAACGCTATAACTTTTGCGCAAACCAATCAATAAACACCGATTGCGATTTTTTTTACCAAAAATATGTAGAAGAATACGTATCGGCCTAAACTGAGGAAAAAAAATATTTTTTTATATATTTTTTGGGGATATTTTTTTTCTTCAAAATTGTCGCTCTACTTTTGTTTATAGCGCAAAAAATAAAAACCACAGAGGTGATAAAATACCACCAAAAGAAAGCTCTATTTGTGAGAAAAAAATGACATCAATTTTGTTCGGGAGCCACGTTGCACGACCGCGCAATTGTCAGTTAAAGCGACGCAGTGCCGAATCGCAAAAAGGGACCTGGTCTTTATGCTGCATATTGGTCCGGGGCTTAAGTGGTTAATGTTTTTTTAAAAGTCAGTCTCTGGAGGTGTCATGCTGATCCTTAAAGTGGTTGTCACCTGTCTGAGGACTTGCGACTTGCTTGACAAAATTCAATAAATGACTCGACTTGACTTTGACTTGTTACTAATGACTTGCGACTTGACTTTGACTTGGGCTATATGACTTGGCACCACTAACACTAACCGCAAGCCGCCGTCTGTCTACCTGATCAGCGTGTCATGCAGACAGACGGCGGCCATTGCAGTGTTCAAAAGCCGCGCCTCCTCGTCTGTGATAGGCGGAACACTAAATTTCACAGCAGGCAGTGTTCAGCCTATCACGGACATCCTCTTATCCTCGTCTGTGTTATACTGTTTTGAATACTGGAATGGCCGCTGGGATGCCGCCAATCAGGTACACGGCTGACGGGCACAGTGAAGCATGGGCACAGTGAGACACGGGCACAGTGAGGCATTAGGCACAGTGAGGCATTGGGCACAGTGAGACACGGGCACAGTGAGGCACAGTGAGGCATGGGCACATAACCAATATTATTTATTGTTATCCCTCCTATTATTTTTATACAGTATGGGGTAGATCAGTATTTTGACGTGATTTGTGACTTGACCAAAATAAATGACTTGACTTGACTTGTTTGACTTCTAGCAGGGACTCGACTTGACTTGCTTGCTTTTCGTCACAGTAACTTGGGACTTGCTTGAGACTTGAAGGTTAAGACTTGACACTTACTTGTGACTTGCACATGTGTGACTTACTCCCATGTCTGCTTGGAGGACTCTGGTGGTGTGAGGTTCCCTGCGGCCTACAGGTGGCGTTGTTGCCGGAGGTGAACTCACACCGCAAGACTGTGCCTTTTTGTCCTCCCCTGGAGCTGGTACAGCGGGGCGGGGAACCCGCTGTGACGCAAAGGGAGAGGGGATAAAAGGGGCGGATGCCTTTACCAAGGGTTGGTTGGTGTGGAGGTTCAGAGTCGGGAGAACGTGGCCGCACCCAGGCACCTTCAGCTTGGGTGCTGGCGTTCCGGTGTTCCGGGCCCAGGAGCCTTTGACCTGGCCGGAGCGGAGATGGAGTCCATCTCAGGCACCTTTAGCCTGGGGTGAGGTACTATTGCGGATGCCTGGGGCTCAGTACCTTCGACTGAGTTCCGCGAGGGTGGAGGAATCCGAGGGGGCCCTAACTCCTTGGGTGCCCGTGTCTGAGTTCGTGAGGTCTGGTGAGCAGAACTTCTCTGGAGAGTCCGGCGCAGCATCGCTGGTGACAGAGAGGCCTCCGGTATCTCCCTTGGACGGATATCCTTCCCCTGACAGGGGCCATGTTAGCGAAGGTAATTCACGTTCTACTTCACATAGTCAGTGGCAGTGACTATTCACCACTGGTGATACCACAGTGGTTGGCAAAAGAAGGGAAAGGATTGTGCCTCGACCTATTCCCATTACTACTAAGTTGTTGCAAAATAATCCAACTTAACCGTGCTGTGTGTTTATTCGCTGAGAAGAATAAAACTGTGTTGGACCTATTCACTGTGTCAAACTCTGGTTACTAGGAGCAAAGGAGTCAGAAACTAAGGACAGGACTTGACTCTAGGACACCTACACAAAGCCCGATCTTTCTGGCCTTCACCTCTTCACTATGGAGGACATGGGCCGTGGTGTATCTCACCCCTCCCCCCAGCACTAACACCCCTAGACGAAGAAAGACAAGCCGAGAATGAGAAGGGGAGAGAGGGGTGAGGCCGCTACATATGCATTAAGGTAAAAAAAACACCTTGCAGTCACTTGCCCCCCCCCTGAGCCCCCGTTTTACTTACCTGAGCCCCAAATCTCTGTGGGCGCGATCCCGCGTTGCTTTCCCCCAGCTCTTGTCAGCTCTTCATTGGATGATTGATAGCAGTGCAGCCATTGGCTCCCACTGCTGTCAATCACATCCAATGACGCGGCCGCCGGGGGGGGGGGCCGAGTCATACAATTGGCGGCTATAGACGCCAATTGTATGGCACGGGAGCGCGCCCGCAGGCTAACCTCCTCTGGAGAGAGCTTCCCAGAGGGTGTTAGCACTTGTGGGGAGGAGCCGCGAGAGTTGCCGTGGGACCCCAGAAGAGGACGATCGGGGCCACTCTGTGCAAAACGAGCTGCACAGTGGAGGTAAGTATGACATGTTTGTTTTTTAAAAAAAATAATATTCAAACCTTTATAACCCCTTTAAACTTCTATCTTGTCTAAATTCCCCAGATTAGTGACTCATTAGATCATGAGTCTGGGAAGGGGAATGAAAGCTGCATCCGGGCCCTTTAAAAGCAAGTCAGCAATGGTAGCTTCTATATTTAAGCTGCCCTTTAAAATGTTTGTATTTACAAAAATGTAACCAATCATATGCTGTTTTTTTCATGTACTCCTACCAAATATTAAAAATAATATACAGTAAGTATTTAGGGTAACAGAACTGTCTGGAAGCCAAAAATTGGAAAATTTATCTCCAATGGTGGCCTTTTTCAGTTTCCTTTTAGGCAATCACTTCCCGGCTTTATACCAGAGTTTCTCAACCAGGGTTAGATGGAACCCGAGGATTCCTCCAGAAGTTGCTAGAGGTTCCTTGAGCCATGAGCAGTTTCTGCCTCCAAGAGAAGTTGCTACTGACACCACTGATTTTTGTTACTGTGAATTGGTAAGGCCGACCAATACATCTCGGCTCATTCAGCAGGAACCGGCCGAGATTCGAACCGTTAATGGGCAGGCTAAATGTACCAAGTTAATTGATCGATCAACTTGGGTATAACCAGCCTGCCGGATTCTCTTGCAATTACAGATCGCTATAGCAGTGTCATGGATATGCAGTAGTGTTTGTCTGTCAGCTTACCTTCCTTCCCATGTGTTCATCTTAGAGGCCTGAGCCCTTTCACCTGGCTTCCTTTATAATCTCCTCCCAGCCAGACTCCACCCCAGGCCCTATCACAGAACACTATATTAACCTGTGCACTGCAAGCCTGCTTTGCTGATCAACGTGTTTGTTAGGCATTGTGTGTTTGGGTTCCTGCCTGCCGTGTGCTACGTCTGTCTCTTTGTTACGTTATTGGCTTGTCCCCGACTATCCCTGTCTGCTCGTGACCCTTGACCTTTGGCTCGTTCTTCGTTATCCTTGTCTGCTTGTGGCCCCTGACCTTCAGCTTGTTATTCGGTTCTCTCTTCGTGTGCTGCTGCTTCCCCTCTTTTCCCCTTATCCTACGGGGCGTGAGCTAGGAAACTCCAGGGGCCGCGACCTGGTCCCAGCCTGCAGCTAACATCCTCACCACTAGAGGCCCTGGAGAAGACCAGCTGGGTCTTAGACTCCGCGCCCTGGGGAATCTTGGCTCTAGCTTCCGTTTGGATCCCGGTTGTGCTCCTCTGGTCCCGCTTTCCACAACCACCCAGTTCCCTATCCGCAGAAGCCAGCCATAGGGTTCACTACCTCGCGGTGCACTCCTGTCCCCCTATGGTGTGCATCTGTCACCTGGCCACAGGTGACCCTGACAAGCAGCCACTAGCGATAATCACTGTGTTCTCCTGGCAGAAACAGCTCCCCCCGCCCCCCCTGCCGGGAGCAGACAATTTCTCAGCAGGAGGGATTCCCCTGCCAGCATTGTCTGTGTTGATGGGGGAATCGTGCAAATTTGCACCGTGTATGGCCTGCTCAATTCTTCCCAATAAAATAAAGGCATGAATTAGGAAGGCCTTTCGCCTCATTGACCATCACACTAATGTATCATGAGTTGTAGATATAGTAATTATTAGCAGGGGTTCCCTGGGCCCGGAACATAATTTCAAGGGTTGCTTTGTGTTAAAAGATTTTTAGTTTGGATGAGCCCTTTATATGCCCCAATGTATGAAAAATGCACATGCACTTTTGGATTACAGTTCTTACATGTGTAGCCGTAAACTGAAGTTCAAATGTGTTGGTTAACACCATTAGAATGCATATGCTCCTACTATGGAGGCTCTCATAAATTTACAGAGTTATGCCGCGTACACACGATCGATTTTTTAGACGGTGAAAACACCGTCGAGAAAATCGACGTTAAAAACGAGGAACAGCTTGTTCCCTCCACACACGGCCATTTTAAATGACATTTTTTTTTGGTCGAAAAAAAACGACCAACTGCCGCGGAAAACATGTCGAAAAAAACGACGAGAAAAATTAGAACATGTTTTAATTTTTCTCGTCGTTTTTAATGCCGTTTTTCTCATCGAAAAAAACGGCAAAAAGCCCACAGACGATCGTTTTTCTTGTCGAAAGGAAAAAAATTAGTTTTTCTCTACGAGAAAAATGGGCGGGTGTACGCGGCATTAGGACTGCAGATAATATTGGGGTGCCGTGGAGTGGCTCTGCAGCTTCCGCATGTATTTGCAAATGTGTGCAAACTAAACCCCTGTTTTTAACATACACTGTTAGACAGGAGAATTTGGTTTGTTGCAGGCTGGCTGGTAAGTTGAGCTGGGAATTTTCTTTGGTTTTGTTTAACATGCGTTGGCCTTCCATGTACTCCTTGCTGTAAAGGCCAGTTGCCAGTTGTTGTACTAACACCATATATGTGCCTTACGTTGCCATTCAAAATGAATGGCAATGCACAGCAATTAACATATACAGTACAGCGCTTTGTGGTGTGTTGCAGTAAGATGCATTGAAACACACTCATTTAGGTCCCAATCACACCACATGCTTTGGGCTGTACTGGTCCTGAGAAGAACAATGCAGGTCCAACACAATGAAAAGTTGAAATGCAATGTTTCCTATAGGCCAAGTTCGCAAAAATATTCTTCTTTGTTGTGCGCTGGGTGAAAATGCTACATTAAACTGAGCCCAACGTGTTGAAATGCGTCACAGTGTGCTGTATGGTGCAGTTAGAGAACAAGAGGAATTTGCGATTTCTGATCATGCTTATTTCAAAAACAGTCCGTGGATGATGTACTATTTTGTGAAGTAAAAGATTTACCATGTCACATATTTTTATTAAAATATATAAAACCGTATTCAGCACACACAAGTTTTTTAAACGCCCGTCTATATAAATATGGCCTAAAAGGATGTCTGCAATCTGAAGATCTCTTTCTGAATTATGCATACAGTATCTCACAAAAGTGAGTACACCCCTCACATTTTTGTAAATATTTTATTATATCTTTTCATGTGACAACAGTGAAGAAATGACACTTTGCTACAATGTAAAGTAGTGAGTGTACAGCTTGTATAACAGTGTAAATTTGCTGTCCCCTCAAAATAATTAAACACACAGCCATTAACCACTTAAGCCCTGGACCAATATGCAGCATAAAGACCAGGCCCCTTTTTGCGATTCGGCACTGCGTCGCTTTGAATGACAATTGCCCGGTCGTGCGACGTGGCTCCCAAACAAAATTGACGTCCATTTTTTCCCACAAATAGAGCTTTTTTTTGGTGGTATTTGATCACCTCTGCATTTATTTATTTTTTGTACTCCTCACCTGGTTGCTGCCACACACGCTTGACACCATCTGAACCAAATACGTTTATCTTGGTCTCATCAGACCACAGGACATGGTTTTAGTAATCCATGTCCTTAGTCTGCTTGTCATCAGCAAACTGTTTGCGGGCTTTCTTGTGCATCATCTTTAGAAGAGACTTTCTTCTGGGATGACAGCCATGCAGACCAATTTGATGCAGTGTGTGGCGTATGGTCTGAGCACTGACAGGCTGACCCCCCACCCCTTCAACCTCTGCAGCAATGCTGGCAGCACTCATACATCTATTTCCCAACGACAACCTCTGTATATGACGCTGAGCACGTGCACTCAACTTCTTTGGTCGACCATGGCGAAGCCTATTCTGAGTGAAATCAATCCTGTTAAACCGCTGTATGTTCTTGGCCACCGTGCTGCAGCTCAGTTTAAGGGTCTTGGCAACCTTCTTATAGCCTAGGCCATCTTTATGTAGAGCAACAAATCTTTTTTTCAGATCCTCACCTCTTTGCCGTGAGATGCCATGTTGAACTTCCAGTGACCAGTATGAGATAGTGAGAGCGATAACACCAAATTGAACACACCTGCTCCCCATTCACAGCTGAGACCTTGTAACACCAACAAGTCACATGACACCGGGGGGGGGGAATGTCTAGTTGGGCCCAATGTGGACATTTTCACTTAGGGGTGTACTAACTTTTGTTGCCAGCGGTTTAGACATTAATGGCTGTGTTGAGTTATTTTGAGGGGACAGCAAATTTACACTGTTATACAAGCTGTACACTCACTACTTTACATTGTAGCAAAGTGTCATTTCTTCAGTGTTGTCACATGAAAAGATAGAATAAAATATTTACAAAAATGTGAGGGGTGTACTCACTTTTGTGAGATACTGTATATTATTATGTAATATAAATATTTGCCTATATATGTGTACTTGAAAACATGAATAAAATCTCATGTAGCCATCTGCAGTTGTGTGCATATTCTCAATAAGGTCCTTGTCAGCCTCCTTCGCTATATTACAGCACTCTCGTCCCACCCGAGACTAATGCAAAAGAGATATTTTAAACATTTTGCTATTGTGAGAAACAGATGGTACGGATAAACTCAGCCTAATGCATTATATCACGTATATATTTTTTTACATTAACATGTCGCTTTTGCCAAATAAACAAATGCTTTTGCATAACATTAGTTTCCATGCGATTAAACACTGCTGTGGGATTGGCGCTAGGCTGCGGTGGAAAAGATGAGACGTTCCTACCTGGAAAAATCTCGGGGTATACTAAAGACTTCGGGCACAGCGGGTAACAGCCACAGTGGACAGCTTCTAACCTGAAAATGAAAAGATATCAAGTAATTTTTGGGTCAGGTCACAATAAGCAGCTGCATACAGTTATATGTAGTGTGTGGAGGCAGCATACCTCAAAACTGCTCCAGGCACGAGAGAGGTGAAAAGAGGTCTCAGCCCTTCCTTCTCCCAATAGGCCATGCCACTGACGCGTTTCGTCCTGCCCCCGGGGGGGGGGGCAGACACATCAGCAGCATGGCCTATCGAGAGGAGCCAGGGCTGAGACTTCTTTTCATCTTTCTCCTACCTGGAGCAGTTTTGAAGTGTTGCAGCATCCACACACAATATGATCACATGCACTCTTCCAAGAAAAAAAAAACCTCTCTAACAATACACACCAAACTGAGCATGTGCAGCCTTACTCCAAAGGCTCTGTCTTATCGGGACTTGTCCAGGGGGACAGTGCAGGGAGGGGGGAATCAGCGAAGACAGGTTTAAACAGCATTTTTACAAAATGCAGAGGATTAACCCCTTAGGTTCCACAGTGAGTATAACAAGCATGCTTTACCGCATATATATACAGACTGATTTTACTGTTGTGGGTTTAGTGACACTTTAACAAGCTTTTAATTCTTGCATTGTGGGGGACCCCACTACAAGCGTAATTTTTGTGTAATTCCTGGAGTTGAGCTTTAACCAACCAGAATTCAACCCAGCATGTAATTGGACAATGTAGTTGAAGCAGCATACTGATGAGGTTATTCCTATGTTTTCCCCTACTCTAAAGCTTAGAGTTTAAAACCAGTGGGCTGAATGGAAAAAAACAGAGTCCGGGAGGAGCCATTGTACTAACTATGAATGTTAACACAGCGATCTCCCCCGCTGAGCTATTGGGTTCTGACAGCCCCACCCCCACCAGAACACACACTGATCAGCTCTTTCAGCCATTGGCTGGGAACGATAATCGGATTCCGATCGGCAGACCTTTTTCGGTCATGTTCTGATGGACCGGCTGCCATATACATGGGTTGGATGCCACACAATATTTGGCCCGTGTGTATGACCCTTAAGACAATTTAAAGGTTTAGCTTACCAGCACTGTGTTAACAATGAATGGCTAAGAAAGCTGTCGTCCCTCCCTCTTCCAGTCTGAGTGCTGCTAAGCAAGGGATCAGAAGAGGGTGATGTCAAGGCAGATCCAAATTCTTATGCTAGTTCTACGTCAAAAACTATTTTTTTTTTGCATATCTGCCCAAAGTTTAGCTTTAATAATGTATCACCAGGAAAGCTGGTCATTTAAAGATGTCAGTTTTACACAGAAATAGTTGCTTTCCCTTTTTTATACCGATTTTATTGGTACATTCCAGTACAATTCAAAAACTTAAAGTAACATTAAATCTTTAGTTTTTTTTTTTTTAAGTAAAATAATAAACATTTTATACTTACCTGCTCTGTAAAATGGTTTAACATAGAGCAGTCCTGATCTGTCTCTTCTTTAGTAACTTCTTTAGTAATGCCGCGTACACACGATCGATTTTTTCGACGGTGAAAACACCGTCGAGAAAATCGACGTTAAAAACGAGGAACAGCTTGTTCCCCCCACACACGGCCGTTTTAAATTACATTTTTTTTTTGGTCGAAAAAAACGACCGTGTGTGGGCTCCGCGGCAGTGTTTCCCTATGGGAAAACTGCTGCGGAAAACATGTCGAAAAAAACGACGAGAAAAATTAGAACATGTTCTAATTTTTCTCGTCGTTTTTAATGCCGTTTTTCTCGTTGAAAAAAACGGCAAAAAGCCCACAGACGATCGTTTTTCTCGTCGAAAGGAAAAAATGTTGTTTTTCTCGACGAGAAAAACGGCCGTGTGTATGCGGCATAACACTTAGAATATAATTTGAAAAAAAAAAATGCTGATATGCGATGGCAGGAAAAGTAGAAGAGACTCTTGGCCATGCAGTGGAACTATCACAGAATTGTAGTAGAGACTTAAAGTAATTGTAAACTATCACTTTGTAAAACAACCAATTCAGTTTAAAATAGAAATTAAAGAAACATATCTATGTCTGGATATAAAAAAAAAGCATTATAAATACCTTTGTCTCCCCCCTTACTAGGGATGAGATTCGAATCGAACTCATGTTCGACTCGAACATCGGCTGTTAGACCGTTCGTCGAATTTCGAACATTATGGGCCATTTGCGCCAAATTCGAGTGGCGCGTCACGGCCCATAATTCACTGCGGCATCGCAGTGCATTGCTGGCTAATGATTGGCCAAGCATGCACTATGACCCGCATGCTTTGGCCAATCACAGCGCGATAAGAACAGAGAGCCATAATTGGCCAAAGCCAGGGTGGCTTTGGCCAATTATGTTTAAGGAGGTTTAGTACACGCCCCACACTATATAAGGCCGCCTGCGTGGCAGCCTTTTGTAGTGTGTTACGGCAGCGGTGAAAGAAAGACAGAGAGAGAGAGAGTGTCATTTCATTTGAGTTAGATAGAGCAGGCAGGCGAGTCAGTTAGCTGCAGTTACAGTGTGTAGAGGATATATATGCATCCCAGGTGTTTTATATATATATATATATATATATATATATATATACACTGTATTCAGTTTAGCTAGATCTGTTCCTGTTATTCTCTTCCTAATATACTGACAGGCAGGCAGGTGATTGTGGTAGCTGCAGTATTTTCAGTTAGTGTACTGTGTCCTTTGCACAGTGTGCACCTAAAGCTACCTGAATACAATTGCTGGTGTTCTCATACTAATAATTCTACAGGCAGGCAGTTGATTCTGCTAGCTGCAGTATAATCAGTATATATATATATATATATATATATATATATCCCAGCTTTGTGCAGCTACATCTCACTGCAGGCCATTAGTATGTCTGGAAGGACAACAAGGAGAGGCAGACAGTCACAAGCCAATAAAAGAGGGCAAGCAGGCTCTGTGCCTAGAGGCCTAAGGCCCAATTTTTCTGCCCCTGTTTAACAGGGGCGTGTAATTACAATTTTTGATGCAATACTTTGCAGCAGGGCTCATTCCTGCACTCCAACTATAGTATCTGTGAGGGGTTGCAGTGTTGTGGCACCAGTGCCTAAGGCCCAATTTTTCTGCCCCTGTTTAACAGGGGCATATAATTACAATTCTTGATCTAATATTTCACAGCAGGGCGTTCCAGCGCCCACCAAGAGTAATTGTGAGCACTTACAGTGTTGTGGCACCACCACCACCACCACCAAAGGCCCAATTTTTCTGCCCCTGTTCAACAGGGGCATGTAATTACAATTCTTGATATAATAGTTCACAGCAGGGCGTTCCAATGCCCACCAAGAGTAACTGTGAGGGCTTACAGTGTTGTGGCAACACCAACACCTAAGGGTCAAATTTCAGCAGAGTATATAGGGCAGGCCCCTACTTTCAAACATCCGACTTACAAACGACTCCTAATTACAAACGTAAGGAGACAACAGGAAGTGAGAGGAAATCTACCCCTATGAAGGGAAATTCTCTCCTGTAAGAGTTGATATGAGAAAAAGGTGTCTCCTCTCCACTGATGCTTTATCACCAATCCTTGTTTCACTAAAACCCCAAAATTTTCAAAATCCAATTGCCATTGGGACAGAAAGTAAGGTGACATCTTCTGAACAGGTGCACAGATAGCAAAACAAATGTTACAGGTTTGATAACCCTTCCCTATGTTTTCCAAAAAGCTTAAAAATAGATTTTTTGGCTGGAGCTACCCTTTAAAAATGTACCAGTTCAAAATTACAAACAGATTTTACGTAACAACAAACCTACCGTCCCTGTCTTGTTTGCACAGACTGTATACTGCTGTACAGAGTATATAGGGCCTGGGGGCCCCACGCCTTTCCTTTTTTTAATTTGGGTGCGGGGTTCCCCTTAATATCCATACAAGACCCAAATGGGGGGGGGGGAGGGGTACCCATGCCGATTTTCTCAATGATTTTCATCCATATTGCCGGGACCAGACATAACATTAACTATAGACACCCCCCAGGGAAGGATATTTAAAGGAATATTTAACTTTTTTTTTTCACTTTAAGCATCATTAAAATCACTGCTCCCGGAAAAATGGCAGTTTTTAAAACTTTTTTTTTGCATTGATACATGTCCCCTGGGGCAGGACCAGGGTCCCCAAACACTTTTTAGGACAATAACTTGCATATAAGCCTTTAAAATTAGCACTTTTGATGACTTTTGACTTTAGCACTTTTGACTTTAGCAACGTTCGCATCCCATAGACTTTAACGCGGTTCAATAGTTTGTGCGAACTTTTCGGTCCGTTCGCAGGTTCTGGTGCGAACCGAACCGGGGGGTGTTCGGCTCATCCCTACCCCTTACATATAAATGATCACATTCCCTCTGTTCTCAACTGCATAAAAGCTGGAGGAGAAACAACATGACACTGGGCTTCACATTGAAAGGCTGTGTGGGGGGGGGGGGGGAGGGGTGTCAGGGCAAGTCTGATCATTGAAGGAGAACAGGCTGAGTTCCCAGCATAGCTAGAGAACTGACCATGGTGTGCTATCCTGCTTAGTGTGATCAGTTTTTAATAGGAAAGCAGAGGGACTAGCAGGGACACCATGGATTTCATACAAAGGAAGCAATACAAAGAAAACTGGACACTTTCTCAGCAGGGACAGCAGGCACATATCAGGAATATGAAGTGTTGGGGTAACAAATACTTTAAAAAGCGGAGGTCTGCCCAGATTTTTTATTTTTTTTTAAAGTCAGCAGCTACTAACAGTGTAGCTGCTGACTTTTAATAAGGACACTTACCTGTCCTACTCGCCCGCGATGTCGGTCCCCCGATGGCGATAGATCGCTGCTGGCATGTCCTGGCTCCTCTATCCTGACTAAGGGAAACGGGCAGTGAAGCCTTACGGCTTCACTGCCCGTTTCCTACTGCGCATGCGCCACTCGCACGGCGCTTTGTGAATGGGCGGCTTGCCTCCTGGATACACACAGTTCCCAGAAGGCAGCGCGCCCCATTCACAAGAAGAGGAAACGGAAGTTCTCAATCCGAGGATAAGGAAGAGGCACGTTAGAGGCAGATTAGGGGACTTCCGCATAGCAACGGGCATTTCAGGTGAGTATAAATTATTTATTTTTTTCTATAAATTTTTTTTCATTTTTTTGATGAATTTTAGTGTAAAAAAAATTTCAGGGTGGACCTCTGCTTTAACATAAAGAGGCTCAGACCTTTTCTAAAAATTGGACACACTAAACCCAATAAGGTGTCAAACCTTGGACTAGAATAAAAAAAAAAATTGCGAAAATTTTAAAAACACAAAAAAGTAAAAACAATTATAAAGTAAAATTGAAGTAGTAAAAAGTAAAACCTACCACTGAAATTCCAATACTGGTTCTACCAAAATATCATCCAAATGTTTTAGGGATTATGTCTGCGTTTTAATATATATATATTATAACAGAACACATAGCATATGTTTGCTTGCTGAATACATCAAATCACACAGAGTGAGAGATGCTGTTTTTTTTTTTTGGGGGGGGGGGGGGGTTATTTTATTTTTGGTCCTTTAAATGCAGCTCAACACATTTTTAATCGTCAAATAAACACAAGAAACAAAAACACGAAAGTACAGACAGATTTTTCCCTTGATCGTTCTGCAGAAATTAAGAATGTTCATTTGCAACGTATGGCCACAAACGTTACCAACACAGATCCTCAACTGCTGCAATGCGCATAATTCCCAGCAATGCTGTTCACAGCTATTTAAATATAGTTTGTGACTGGCGTCTGTTTTTTTTTTTCTTTTTGTGCTTATGTTGGAAAAGACGATGCTAAAATGCCGAGTGAATTTGACTTTTCTTTTTTTTTTTTGTTTGTGCATTTTTGTTTTTAAGATGCATTAAGGTGCAAAAAAAAAAAAAGGATTTATTTTTTTATGTAATCATGAAACTGGCTGAAACGCAAGATAGATATAGTTACCCCTAAAATATAATCGAGGCGTACCCCGCGAGCTTTGTCTCACTACATAATGACAACAAACTGACATGTACGAAACATGTAAAAATATACTTTTATTTTTGTTGGCTAGTAAAAACGTAAAAAAGAAACTCAAAACAGGTCTTTAACTGTGTTTATGTAAAATGGTTTTTAAATGCAGCCAAATGGGTTGACCATGGAAGGAATTGGGCTTTCTAAATGTTTTTTCCCCGCTCTCCCTTCTCCTCCAAAAGTATTTGAGGTCACGCTGACTTTTTTTTTTTTTTGCAATTCTTGCTTATTTTCAATGACACTGTGTATATACATTTGCTGCTTGTGGTTTTTGTATTTTCTTTAACTGTCAAGTGTCAAATTAAACAAGGTAAACAAGTACATCCTTACACGATAAGGTATAGGATGTTTATTATTTTTGAATAAAACAACATTTTGCCCCATAGTTGAAGGGTTACCCTCTGTGGTTTGGTATTAACTTGTAAAAGAGTGCATACACAGAAGAATGGCTCAGTGGTCTATACCAAGAATGACACATACAGCAAGTAGTGTTGGGATGGGAAAACCCAGCCACTGGAATAAACCAATCAAATGTTTCAGTTTTATTATTGGCAGAAAAAAAGGGGAGGCATGTCTTGCTTCCTGCCTACTTTCTCCTCCTGGTGCTTCCCTGTCACCTCTCCACTATGAGCTTATGTCCTCGACGGTGACATACAGAATTCTGTATATTGATGTCTAATTACACAGTGGAACCTTGGATTACGAGCATAATCCGTTCCAGGAGAATGCTCGTAAAACAAAGCACTCGCATATCAAAGCGAGTTTCCCCACAGAAGTCAATGGAAACTAAAATAATATGTTCCGCATTGACTTCTATGGCATGCAATACCACATGTGGCCAGAGGCGGGGGGGCGCCGGAGAGCCTCGGAAATACTCGGAAAGGCTCGGCTGAACTCGGAAAACCTCGGGAACGGAGTATTTCTAAGGTTTTTCGAGTATTTCCAAACGGCTCTGGCGCCCCCGCACCTCAGGCCAAATGTGGTACTGCACACCGCTGTGGCTTGAATCCAGCTCGTTTTGCGAGACAACACTCGCAAACCGAGTCAGGATTTTCTAAAAAAACAGTGCTCGTTATGCGAAATGCTCATTAACCGCGTTACTCGCAATCCGAGGTTTCACTGTACTAGAAAACAGTCATTACCTCATCTGCAACCATATCATGTTTTTGGAAAAAAAGTAGTTTCATTTAAAGTGGTTGTAAACCTCAGACATGAAATATGAACAAGGCATATCCCTCTATATTGTGTACTTGTCTCAATTAAAAACACTAAAGCCTCGTACACACGGTCGGACTTCCATCGGACTTTTCCGTGGATTTTTGTCCGAACGGAGTTGGCCGGGCACACACATAGCATACACAGGACTTTTCTGCAAACTTTCCCAAAACTTTTTCCAACATCACATGGTTTTTCTGCTCTTTACCGCCACCCTTTGGTCAACTTCTGCTATTGTTGGTTGATTTTAACATTATTTGTTTTGTCCATCGGACAAAAGTCCGATGGTTTTCTGTACACACGGTCGGACTTTGCTCCATCGGACTTTTGTTGGCCAAAAGTTTGTCCGTTTGCAGACTGAACTTTTGTCCGATGAAAACCAAAAAAGTTTGTCCGATGTAGCGTACACACGGTCGGATTTTTTGGCAAACTTGCTCAAAATGAAGTTTGTTGGCAAAAAGTCAGACCGTGTGTACGGGGCTTTAGTTTCATTTCTGTCTGCTGCTTCGTTGCTCTGCTATCAACATGAGTCACTTCTGACAATTTCTCATGACACCAAGACAAAAAAGGTGACAGGGGAGGGATCTCCAGCTGATTGAAAGCCTCAGCACTGTTCCTGTGAGCTACGTGGAGGGGGGTGTGTTCTTTTCCCTCCAATCAGCTCCCAGAGCTCTCCTCATTGTGTAACTTCAGCTCTCCGCCCCTTTTTTTCTTAACTCTCTGTCAAGCTTTACTAATTCAGCACTTTGAACGGGTGTAGAGAAGAGAAGACTGCAGACAGACAAATACAACTTATGTAGGAGGATTTGTTTAATCTATGTGTATCATCTGAGGATAGTCCCTTCACTGAGAAGATAAAAGGCTTTACAACCACTTTAAGGCTTCATTCACATGGCCATAAAAAAGGCATATACAGTGGAACCTCAGATTGCGAGCAACGCGGTTTACGAGCGTTTCGCAATAGGAGCTATTAAAAAAAAATAAAACTGACTCGCAAGACAAGCAGGATTCAAGGCACTGGAGTGTGCAGTGCCGCATTTGGCCAGAGGTGCGGGGGCGCTGGTGATACTTGGAAACACTCCATTACCAAGTGTCTACGAGCGGTCTCCGAGTGTTTCTGAGTGTCTCTGCCGCCCCCGCACCTCTGGCCACATACGGTACTGCATAGACAAGCAGTGCCTGTGGAACGGATTATCTGAGTTTCCATTATTTCCTATGGGGAAACTCGCTTTAATATACGAGTGCTTTGGATTACAAGCATTCTTCTGGAACGAATTATGCTTGTAATCCAAGGTATTACTGTACAAGTGTTTTTAAAATACACAGTATAGAACACAGCTGAATTGTTTGCAATGGAGCCATTCACACAGGTGTGTAAACATGCACTAACGCAGATATACGCCTAGGATAATTCCCCCTGGAGGTAGACCAATATCACAACGAATAAGGTTTGTTACCGAAACGCATAAGCAGCTGTAACTTTCGCACTGTACCCTTTAACAATAAAGTACTTTTATTGGGAGGACGAGTTGCCAGCTGTGGTGTATTTTGGTTTTGTGCTGCACCAGACAAGACTATAATCGGGCGCCCCCCACCCATATAAATTTGGCCCATCCCAGCTGCGGTATAACGTTCTTGTCTCAGGGTCTGATGAGGAAGCTGCAGCCCTTCACAGTGAACAGCTGCGACTTCCTCATCAGACCCCGAGACATTATTCGTCCAAGTGCCACAAATGTGTTCAATGGGTCAGCAGGGCAGAGGGTGAGGTGGGCACTGATGAGGAGGAACTGATGAAGCTGAACTGATAAGTGGCACTAATAGGCAGCACTGATAGGTGGCAGTAATGGGCACTGATAGGCGGCACTGAGGAGGAGGCACTGATTGGCAGCGCTGGTGGGCACTGATTGGCAGCACTGATGGGCACTGTTGGGGCTGCACTGATAATCAGGACACTGATGATCAGTACTCTGATTATCAGTGTAGATGTCCCCTTTCTCACTGGCCGGTGGCCGGCTCTCTCCACTCATCACGCTGTGACAACGTGAGGAAAGGAATGCCCATAATTGGCAAGTGTGTTTACATCGTAATCAGCTGTGATTGGACACTTGGTAAAGAGCTGCTGTGATTGGCTCTTCAAAAGGACACATTGTTCGCAGAGCGGGCCGGGTGCGCGGTTCTGGGAGGACACCAACAGATGCCCTCCCAGAGCTGGACGACCACGCTGTAGCTGTCATTCAGCTATAGAGCGGTCACCTGGGGGGCGGCGCCGCCCCCCCCCCCCAAAAAAAATTCTGCCCAAGGCAAATGTGTTGTTTGCCTTGCGGTAGATATGCCCCTGGTTACCGGCTCTTCATCTTATACTCTGTAAACATGCACTACATTCAGATCCGTAACACAGAATCCAAAAATCTGTGTCTAAGAATATGCACTTTACACATATAAACACGTTTACGTGTTTGTAAGTGCCTAAATAAAGTCTAAGGCTTCATTCACATGGCCATAATAATGTTATTACATGTGTTTTGTAGGAGAAAAGTTCATAGTGCTCACCATGACCGCTCTGTAACTGGGAGCCATGGATATCTGATAAGTGCTCATCCTTAAGGGCACAGTGGTTCACGATTGGAGGAAATGGTGGCACCAATCATGCTTTACACGTTGCACTGGAATTCTATTATATTTATTTGGGACTTTCTTTAGGACTGTGCACATATACTGCAAATGTAGCATTATATTGCTTTACATCAATTTCAATTATTTTAGTAAGGTTATATCATTTCATTTATATAATTTGTATTATTTATCTTTTTGTGTTTGGGGATTCAGCTCTACCTTTTACTTTATAGACACAACTTCTGCCTGTGCTGCACTGAAATCTTTCTTACAATACGTTGCTGCTTCTTCTCTCACTATGGCTGATCCAGGACAACACGGGCTCAGAGGAAGCCTGTTGAATAATGCAGGCCATCAGACTGAGAACATCTAGTGGCATAAAAAAGTACTGCAGGGGGAATCTCTTGATTGAATGTGTATATTGCAACAAAAGATATCTGCTTTCATTTTATCTTTTAACTGGCTATTCATTTTTATCTTGTAACTTTTAGCAGGAGTTCTACTTCAACATGGTGACGTGAGCTTCTGGAAATATATTATGACTGACTGGCGAGGACCAGGCCTGGATTTACAGCCTATGTCTCCCTCAAGCCAGCTTTCCTAGCCGACCTACCTATATCTTATGTTCTATTTATCTGAGAGCAATCAGTGCTGGACAAACTCCAGGAGACAGGTCTCTGAAAATGCTGCTGCTGGCGCCTAATTCATTTCTATTTATTCCCTGTACTGTAATTGTGTGTAATCAGTAAGAGTATATAACGCGCTGTGCTTAATCACAATCCTCCTGCAATCTACTGACATTGGTAAAGTGCAACTGCAACTCACTCACTAGAACACCTTAATCTATTTAGCATAACTTTCATTATCAGGTGCTCGTCTGATCTGTGAATTGCAATGACTCAATACTGTAAGTATGTCAGGAATAACATTGCATATTAGTAGCAGTGAATGTGCTTTCTGTGCTGCTGTACAGAGACAAAAAGGATCCTGCTAAGGAAATAGAGTTCATTCTACATGATCAAGGATGAAGGCAGGAACTACAAATATCTGCATATCTGCTGATCATCTGGATTCTGCTGCAGAGGGACCAGGCCTCAATCGAGTAAACCATAAAAATAAACTTTTTCTTTGCCCCTTTTGGTCTGTTAAATATATAATTGTAAAAATTTTGTTAGATCTGTTTGATAATTGCAAAAGAACTTCTGATCCTGCCAGAATTCTAGTACTGTCCTGTGTTCCATGCAGTGCTCTCAAGCAGTGTTATCAGCTCTCCCCAGTTTCAAGAGAACACTTCCCTCTATGTCAGTGGTCTCCAAAATGCGGCCGAGGGGCCAGATGCAGCCCTTTGCTTGCTTTTTATCCGGCCCTTGAGGTACTTTTCCATCCACTGATACAAATAATGGGGCATGATTCCCCCCAATGACAACAATGAAGGGGCACAAATCCCCACACTGACACCAATGACCAGGCACAATTTCTCCCAATGATACCAACGATGGGGCACAATTCCTCCTGCTGATGGGGAACAATTTCTCCCAATGACATCAAGAATGGGACGCAATGACACCATTGATGAGGCACAATTTCTTCCAATGACACCAATGATGGGACACAATTCCTTCCAATGGCATTTAAGAAGGGGTGTAATTCCTCCCACTAACATCAATGATGGGGCACAACTCCCCCACTGACACCAAAGATGGGGCATTGTTTTTTCCCACTGACGCCAGGACTTTTTCTACTTCCAATGGCCACAGTCCGGCCCTCCTAAAGTCAGAAGGACAGTAAACTGGCCCTTTGTTTATAGAGATGAGGAAAGGGGAGGTGTGCTATACTCATAACAGACTTCCTTTTGTGACAAAGTTGCTCCTCCATAAATACAGTACGGTCAGTGAGCGTTGTTACCCTAGGACAGGGGACGTGTGTTCCTAACAGGATCACAAAGTGAAAATTAAGAGAAAATAAAAATGCCTGAAACAAAGAAAAATAATGAAGCCACAACAAAAAAATAAATAAAAATCTGCTTCATGTGTAATTTAATGGAAACTACCTCTTCATATAGCTATCCTTTATGTTACCTCCCTCCATATAAAAGGTCCTATACTTATCTGTCCAAGCTCTAAATCATGCGTACTCAACCTGTTGTCCTCCAGCTGCTATGGAACAACAAGCCCCATGAGGCATTGCAAAGCTGGCAGTTACAAGCATGACTCCCAAAGGCAAAGGCATGATGGGACTTATAGTTCCGGAACAGCTAGAGGGCCACAGGTTGAGCACCCATGCTCTATGAACAAATTTGATTTTCACTTTATAGATGTGAAGAAGCAGGGGACCATTCTGTAAAGTTTTCAGTAGTTGCTGTTTGATTCCCAGTGAGCTGCACACCATGGATTAGACAGGAGCATAAAGAGGTGACTAGAAGGCTTGAGAAAGGATGTTAAGAGGGGTACTATGACTATGTACAATAAAGCACCAACATAGTCTTAAGAATCTGTAAAGAGTTTTGAAATTTCCCCCCCAACTGACCTCTGTAGCTGCATGGACTGTAGAGTAAATAATTTTGAAAGATCACAACAAAAATTGTGAAGTTGGTTTCAAACAGCTTTTAGCTCCTGAACTTTGAGGCCTCATGCACACTGGATGTTTTTGGATGTTTTTAGAGCTGCTGTTTTTGGCTTCAGATATTTTTTTCTACAGTTACTAAACTCTTCAGCATGTTATCCTATGTGTCCATGCACACATAGGCTGTTATCAACTGTTTTTGGCTGGGGCGTTTTTTGGCTGTAAAAAAACCCCCAAAACTAGTGGGCTCTGAGAGGAGTTTTTCAGCTGTAAAAACGCTCTAACGCAAAAAAAAACAAAAAAAAAACGCTGAAAAATATGGCTCACCAGCGTTTTTTATTGTTTTTGATCCCTTTGAAAAAAAAAAAATGCTGAAAAACGCTAACGCTAAAAAATATTATTGTAAAAACACTTAAAAACGTTGAAAAACGCACTCCAACGCTACTGCTATTTTTTTAACGTTATTATAATGTCCAGTGTGCATGAGGCCTCAAGATTAATTTCCCCACAGTGTCTGCCGCTACAAAGGTCAGTGATGGCTTCTTTTAAAAAGTTCTGTCACTGTAGGTTAAGAATGTGTAAATAACCTAAGATCCTGGGCATTCTATACATATGAACAGAGCTAGAACACCAAAGATGTTTAGATATTAGTGAGCTGCAAGACCAAGCATACCATGGCCATTGTTTGGTATAGCCCTTTGCCAAAGAAATCTCCACAACAGAGGGAGGGTCAAACATAACACAGCTACTCTGAATGGGAAAGCGTCGGGATCAGCAACCAGCGGGTTAATCACTAGAGTACACTTCATCTGTGCAATAAATGGTCCGCAAATGACCTTCTTCATAGCAATTAACAAATCATCTGCTAAATCTATGAATCTTAATATTCAGATCTATTCTGTCCACTTCATACAATTTATCTGCAAATACTTATTGGACTTTTGATTCTAAATATAATTAGCTGATAATTTTGCCTGGATGAATTACTTTTCTGGAAAGCCTCTGCAGCCTCCGAGTCACATTATCTTGTAATAATGAATGCGATAGGTGATTTCTTTTTTTTTAATATATATTTTTACCGTAATGAGGATGAGACAGCGTTGTGACACCTGAATCTGGTAATAACAGTAGGCTGCTAATTATCGACAGGATTTTTTTTTAATGTGCGCACAAAGAGTAGAAAAAAAAATCCCTCATTATTAAAAGAATTTAAAAAAAAAGTCAAAATTATAAGTGACACCGGCGGAGAGTAAATAAAACGGAGTGATTAAAACATCCCTGCTTTAAGGGTGTTTTTAATTAAATGCAAATGCTAATGTTGTCATACTTAGCAGATGGGATTACAATTAGTTATTGTAACTGGTATTTCGTATTACGTCTTTTGCGGCTCATAGTCAAGATCTGGATATTAAAAGAAAAAAAGGTGATACATTCCTTGAGACATTTAAAGTAGCAAAGAACCTAAACCACAAGCTGGATGAACTAAGGACATGCTCACGCTTGAGAACTTTTATGCACTTTACAGCACCTAAAGAGCATGTTAAAGGACCACAAAACCTAAAAGGAATAAAAAGTTACAATGGTTACATTATGTGAAAAGCTATATTCGCAACTATTGATGTTAACCAAAAAAATTACAAGATGTTTGATGGTTATGAGTCTTCAATGTGAAGCCTATTGTTTGATGTTGGACATACCGTAATTCTTTACAAAAACTTTCAGCAATTGGCACTTGGTAGTTTTCTAGTATTATTGAACAATGAACTTTATGCTTTAAAATATTGTCCCACACAACACCACCTTCATTTTAAAGGATCAGTCTACCTGAAAACTATTAAAATGGCTAACATATGCTGAAGGGTTAAACTACTTGACAGTTTCCTATTAAAGACTCTGATGAAGTCATTCCCATGCTTTAGTTTCCAAGTCTGAGCATCTGCCACAACCCATTATTAGGGGTTCTATCACTATATTGGTCTTTTAATACCCTTTTATTAAAAATGCAACAGTTTGAACACCTCAAAAGTCCAGCAAGGGCAGAAGCCTATAGTGGGGAGTCCCAGTCAAGAGTGTCTAAGAAAGATACAAGAAGCCAATGGGTCACACGGCCTACCAGGCCCCACCTATAACCACTTCTGGGTGACCACACATTATAGTGGTTGTTCTGATGAATTTCTGAACACTTGCTAAAGCCTGCCAAGGGCTTGCCCATACCCCTGCTCACGGTGGGAGGCTCCAGTTTTTTTAACAATAAGGAGTGATTTAGACACAGGGGAGGAACCTGTGTCCTGTACTGTACTCCAAGATAAGACATTTACAAGCAAGTCAAAACTTCCATTATCTTAATTGTACAGTACAAGACTGTTATTCTGAGAGGTGAGAAAAAAGCAACCTAGAATTGCCAATAGGCCCAAAAGAAACACAAGGGTTTAAATAACACAAAAAGAATACTCTGATAACGGATGTGGAAAGAGGCCAGGTGGCAGCCTTGACAATCTGTAATATAGATGCTTGATGCTGAAAAGCCCACAAGACATCAACAGCCCTGGTGAGATGAGCTCTGTTTGGAAAGGGTGTGGGTCCTGCAAATGAGTTGACTGATTCACCTGGCAATGGTGGAGTGGGAGACAGGATGTCCTTTAGGAGGGCCATTAGGTATAACAAAAGGGGCAATCAGCCTTGCCAAGAGAGGCCATGGCTGCCAGGTAGACGCCAACAGCCCTAACAACATCCAAGCAATAAAAAGCAATATCCTAGTCATGTTCTGGGGCAGGCCAGGTTGGAAGAGAGGAGAAT
The DNA here is from genome assembly GCA_029206835.1 of Rana muscosa. Taxonomy (NCBI): domain Eukaryota; kingdom Metazoa; phylum Chordata; class Amphibia; order Anura; family Ranidae; genus Rana; species Rana muscosa. The sequence continues at coordinate 440,324,625 of CM055127.1, read as the reverse complement.
AGTGAAATAAGAGACCACCTTAGGTGAAAAGGAAGGCTTTGGTCTCAAAATCAACTTGTACTTGAGCAAAACATAAACAAGTCTCATTACAAGAGAGAACTACCAACTCAGAAACACACCTAAAAGACATGATAGTAACCAAGAAGGCAGCCTTGCAGGCAGGGTCTTCCAAAGGAATGTATATAATTGTTTCAAAGGGAGGTCTCTGAAGACCATAGGGCATCAGATCCCAAGGTGACACAGGAGGTTGAATTGGGGTATTGACATGAGAAACTCTCTGTTAAAGAGTCTTGATTAGGGGTTGCGAGGAAAGAGGTTTCTGGAAGAGGATGGATAAGGCAGAAACTTGTCCTTCAGGGTATTCAGAGCCAGATGCTGGTCAAGAACAGACTTAATAAAGTCCAAAATGTGTATTCCCTGGGGTTAAGCAACCTGTCCTTGCACCATGCAAAGAAGGCCTTCCATATGCAATGGTAAATCTTGTGGGAGTTGGATTTCCCTGCTCTGAGTAAGATGGGAATAACCAAGTCAGAGATAGCCCTATCCTTTAGGGCTTAGATTAAACAGCCGTTAAAGCCAGTGACTAAGAAGCAGGATGGAACAGGGGGCCTTGGACCAGTAAGTCTGGTCTGTTTGGAAGAGGCCACAGGTAGTCTTCCAGAAGTCTGAGCATGTCTGTGTACAACGTTCTTCTGAGCCAATTTGGTGCAATGAGAATCACCAAGACCCTTTCCTATTTTGCTCAGCAGTCTGGGGAGGATCTTCATTGGAGAGAGGACCTAAACCAGTTATAACTGAGTCCAAGGAATCAAAAAAAGCATCTACTGTGAAGGCTAGAGGATACCTGGTCTTGTCCAAAAACATCTTTAGCTTGTTGTTGAACCTGGGGGCTAGAATGTCCACATGGTTTTCCCATAAACAGAAATTCCAAAAAGATCTTGTGGCACAGAGATTACTTCCCTGTATAGGTGTTGAAGGCTAAGGAAGTCTGACTGCCAACAAATTGTCAGGAATGTGGATGGCCGAGATAGCTGGAATGAAGGTTTCTGCCCATTAGTATCACACTCGCTTTTTTAGAGCTGGTCTGCTTCTGGCACCCCTTTGATGATTTAAGCAGGCCACTGCTGTAGCATTACCTGACTGTACCATGACTGGGTGACCTTGTAGAAGGGAGGTACAAAATTGTAGAGACAATCTGATGGAGCTCTTTTCCAGAATGTTGATGGGGAATTTCGAATCCTGCAGGGACCATGTCCCCAGGACAGTCAGGGAGTGGCAAACTCTACCCCAGCCTTCAAGGCTCACATCTGTTGTTACCCCATTCCAAGTTATTTGTAGGAAGGGCTTACTCAATTCCAGGAAAGGAATGGAAATCCACCAAGCCTGGGAGATCACAGTTTAATAATAATAATACACAGTAATGAGCTGCACAAGGGGGTGCGTCAGTAGGAGACAGGGAAACATCAGAACACTCCTTCCAGTGAAGAGCTTGTGCAGGAGGGGGTGTGTCAGCAGGAGGCAGAGAAACAGCAATACACTGATCTTCCTAGTAAAGAGGTGCGTTAACAGAATTCCGACCATAGCAGTACTGGCCAAATGTGCGTGAGCACGTCATCTTGTAGTTCCCAAGTAGAAGACAAAGAAGTAAGAGACCATGCTGGGATGGATGTGCCACCATGCCTTGGTGTGGTGAGCTTAAAATCAGAAAGCAGGAGGACTGGCAGGATCACCAGGCGTTTCACACAAAGAAAGCAATGAAAAGAGAATAGGATATTTATTTTCATATAAGTACATGGTCACACAGACACATATCAGAAATATAAAATTTTGGAGTAACATACACTTTAAGTAAATGCAGGATAGTCTCCCGTGAAGAGCTGAGTTAGAGATAACTGGTTAGACTGGGGTAGGGAGATGAGAGAAGATGGGAGAGGCTTGAAAGAAGTCCTGAAGGTGAGCATGGAAGGAGGTGATAAGGGAGCTAGAGAGCAGGAAGTCTTAAGAGCAGTGGAAAGGATAGTTTGGGTGATATTTTCAGATGAGGTTGGTGCTGGAGCACATATGACTGTGCTCTACAAATCAGAAAGAGACTCATTCTCATGATGCCAGGGGAAGGCCCAGAGACAACACCCTTAACTGAAGATGAAGGTAAGTAAATTTTACCACTATTATATTTTCTTTTAGGTGTGTTTTTTACATGGGTGGTCTACAAGATGAGTGGACCTTACAAAGTTTGCCTTAAGCATAAGAAAAAGAGTAACGTCATGTTTTGCGAGAAACATGTCCTACTCCCTTGGCATCCTGCCCCGTTCACATTTTTCTGCACAAACAAAAAAACTTTTCATGTTAGGCAGGTATCCAGCAGAGAGTTTAGATATGCTGGAGAAAGGGAAGGCGAGTGGCCACCCACTATGGTGATGTTCTCAGCTAAAACCCAGGATGCAGTGTGAACTGCAGATAAAGAAAAAAAAACTAATTGCACACTTTCTCCTACTTTATTTGTGTAAAATTTTCCATCTGCTACATCTAAAGACGTCTAAACTGTTTGTATCAAACCTGCTCTCTGCTGCCAGCTGTGCCCATTAAGGATTTCAAAATGCTGGGTAAATGAGCCATCGTAAAATGCAGTAGTGTAGGTCCATCTGCCCACAACTGGTAGGAGACCCAGTACCTGGTCTCTGCAAGAGTACGACTTGTGCAATTAAAACAGATTTTTGTTTCCTGTTTTGTAATGAATCAAAGGCTTGAAATCTGTACACATTGTTTATACCGTAATTATTTGTAATTCTGACCATTCACGGTTTAAAAATAACTGAAAACAGTGATACAGAGAAGCATGCAGCACATACAGACTCTCGCAGCTTAGCTTTATACAGACCAGTGTTCACTGTACATTTAACATCCAATCAGGAAATGGTTGGCCGTGGAGGCCTATGCATTTATGCCATCATTGCTCTCTGAAATTCCATACTGAATAAGCCAAAAAAAAGCCTCATTATGTCACATAATCCTGAACACTAGGGATGGGCAAACGGTTCGGCACAAGCATGAGTTCGAACCGAACATTTGCCTGTTTGGCCGTTCGCCGAATAGCCCAACTTGCAGGGTGTTCGCCCCAACAAACACCCTGCAATGCACTGAGCGCTGCACGGTGCATTCTGTGCCCTGACTGGGCAAAGCTTTGTCCAATCAGGGCGCAGTGTAAGCTGGTTGTTAAGGAACGGGGCCGGGAAGCCGGCCACCATGTCCTTAATAACCAACGAGTCTTTAGCTGTCAATGGGTTTCCCCGCTGAAGTGTCGGTAAATAAAAACAAAAGAAAAAAATACCATTATTTGGAAGTAATTGGTCATAAAACAATCGTTTTTCAGGAGCAGTGATTTTAATGATGCTTAAAGTGCAACAATGAAAATAAAATCTTCCTTTAAATATCGTGCCTGGGGGCCCCCCTTAATGTGCTTGTAAAGTGGCACATTTGTAGCATATAAAGAACATGCTACAGCAAAACTGAAAATTCTAAAGAAAAAAATCCCATTTAAAATCACTCGTGGTTACAATTGCTGGCACCCGGCTATTAGAAAATAAAGAAAAAAAAAAACAGCGTGGGGTCCCCCTCAGTCCATACCAGGACAGGAAAATGGGGGGGCAAGCAAGCATCATTAAAATCACTGCTACTAAAAAAAACTATTGTTTTTTTATTGATACATGTCCCCCAGGGCAGTACCCAGACCCTCATAATGGCCAATTACTAGCATATAAGCCTTCAAAATGGGTACTTTTGATTTTTCCTGTTTGGCTCCCATAGACTTCAATGGGGTTCATTGTTCGGGTTAGAACATTTCCCCTGTTCCGGAGTTCTACTGCAAACCAAACAGGGGAGTGTTCGACCAATCCCTGCTGAACACATTCCTGAGACATGTGTAGTCTACAACGGGTGGAAGAATACATGGTTGGCACATTTCTAGAGCAACTATACAAATACATTTTACTGTGGGGCAGTCTGTTACTCAATGCTACACATGCAAAGATGAAAAACTGGAGCCCAGCAGTTTGAAGCTAAACCACTTGGCAAAACAATTTACGTAATATTCTCCGCACAATTCCCCATGCCAAGAGAACTTTACTTTACCTTCTACATGTGAACTAGAAGCACCCTCACTGACAACTGCAGATTTCAGAATAATATCCAGAAAGCAATAATTTTTATTTATTTTTTCCAGCATGCAGTAGTAGGGTGTACAAAAAAACAAACACCAAGTGAACCAAAAAAGTGCATGTGAAACAAAAAAAAGTGGACAGGGTGGGGTTAATTTACCAAAACTGGAGAGTGAAAAATCTGGTCAGGCTGGGGATGGTAGCAAATCAACTTTTAACTTCAGCTTGTTCAATGAAGCTGAAAAAAAACTGGAAGCTGATTGGTTTCAATGCAGAGCTGCACTAGATTTTGCACTCTCCAGTTTTTAATAAATCAAACCCAGTGTGTCACTGGTCCTTTTCCAAAGCCTCGGCGCACAAAACTCCTGACAGGGAAAGGCAATCTGGCCCACTTAGCTAGACAGCTTGGCAAACCCCTCTCTCTCTTCATGGCTAGCCAAAGCCAACCATTGAGCACTATGTTAAAAAAAAATCTTGGGACTCCAGAGATTGGTAGAAAAAAAGACCCGTTTATTTTGGCACAAGGATTTTTTTGAACAATATATTGAGAATAAGATACGCATACAAATCTTCCCGAATATTAAGAAAGTTGAAAGTAACATCAAGGAAGCCTGGGAAGCCAATCTTCAATCCTGCTCCATCAGAATGATGCAGATTCTGTGTGGTCAATATGGTACAGACATAGATAACATTGACATTGAAATACGGGAAATTTCAAAAAAGTCACAGCAATGTAGCCTCCTTTTCAGGCTACACCGCTTGCGACAAAAAACTTAAAGAACATCTAACCAAATATGGTACTAATTTAATCAAAACTAAGGAATTAACATTCCAGCGTGATAAACGGGCCTATGATAATGCTCAGGCCTATAAATGGACTACAGCAACGTAACAACCCCAATAAAAAAACATTCATTAACAGGGAGTTCCCTATAATCAACCTTGATAGAAGGGAATCAGACTCTTCATCTATTTCATTGGCTTCCTATGTCCCCATAGGTCGCCAAGTGGAAATTACTGACAACACCAAAAAAAGGAAAAATGATACAGACAGGAGCCTACAGGGTCCGTCTAGGGCACAATTCCCCCCTAAGGATAAACGTTTGCGTTCACATAGATCACGTAAAACCCACACCAAGCACAACTAGTGTGCTCAACAACACCTCAGTATCACTGATATCCCCGTTAATAGGAGTCAATTCTATCTCTACCCCAGCAGCACCACTTACACAACAACTTCCTCCGGAGCTTGGGCCTTCGGGCCCCAGTAGCACATCAGACATACGTCCTGCACCTATTTTCACCACAGACAAAAAAACAACCACAGCAACTCCACGCACCTTACAACAAGAGTTAAAATAACAAGTCCCGACCACCATGACAATGAAGGTCGGGACAGAAATTACATTGTTAACCTATCAACCCATCCCCTATCCAATGACCAAGAAACAGTGTTATGTCTTGGTCTGACTTTTTGCCCGGACGGCGAAGCCGATAAATTCGAGTTAGTGAAAGATTTTCATTTGTTCGCAAGGCGTCTAATGTACAAAGTTCTATATGACAATAAACAAAACACTACCATTCCCATTGAGAACGATAACTCTGCTCTCAAAGATGTCACTCTTCAGGAACTCCAAGCACTACAGGACCTTATGGCCCTGTGGGACGAGAGAAATCCAGAGGAGGAAGGTTGGACATACCAGGTACCTGGAGTTGTCCCAGGTGGCTCAATACAATCTAGAACAAATAAACCAGTCTATGTCACCCCTAAGACCTACAAACCTAAATCACGGTCGTTCCCGGTCCTGCAGGGCAACCCCAATATCTGGTTGTTTGTCCTGCAGGTTACCAAGGAGATCGAGGCCACCAATTGGGTCCTCCCTCCAATTTGAGCCCCAATTTGAAAACAGCTTTCAACACCATATGCAACAACGACGATATGGTGGTCAAGCCATCCGATAAAGGGGGTAATGTGGTTATAATGAACAGGCAAGGCTATGAGAAAATGTGCTATGATATAATTCAAAATAGAGAATGGTACAGACCTCTACCTGCCTCTTTAATTTCTCAAAGCATTAGAAAACATAAAGAAATCCTCAATCGGGCACACAGAACAGGCGTTATTGATGACAATACCCTTCAGTTCCTTAACATTGAAAACCCACTTACCCATACCTTTTATGCACTACCAAAAGTGCATAAAGGTGTCATGCCACCTCCTGGACGCCCTATTATTTTGAGTTGCGGCTCATTAACAGAAAATAAAAGCAGGATCATTGATGAGTACCTCTATCCCCACGTACGGAGCTTGCACACGTAAAGGATACCATAGAGTTGCTCAAAATTACTGATGGCTTATCAATACCACGGGACGCTTGGCTTGTGGCCATTGATATAGAAGCACTGTAAAACTCTATTCCCCATTTATTGGGGGTACAGGTTGTACGAAGCTTTTTGAATGAGCGAGATAAAGATTCTCGTAAATATAACAACTTCATAATAGAAATGTTGGAATTCATTACCTTCCTTTTCAAGCGCTCCCACTACCTCCAGGTGCAGGGTGTGGTCATGGGGGCGGGCTGTGCCCCCTCCTCTGCCAACCTGTACCTGGGGGGGGGGTGGGAGCGCGACCTATTTGCAGGTGACGGAAGGGACACCAACTTTGAGAACATACTCACATGGCATCGTTACATTGACGATGTCCTTATGATTTGGGCAGGATCAAAGGAAGAAATTTCTGGAAGGTCTACAGATCAACACATACAACCTAAAATTCACGTACAGTTTCAGCCAGGAGAGGATCACCTTCCTGGATGTGGAACTGTTCGTTGATGATAAAGGCAACTTGTGCTCCACACTTTACAGAAAACCCACCGCAGGGGACACTTTACTGCATGCCACTAGCTCACACCCCAAACCACTGATCAACAGCATTCCGTTTAGCCAGTATTTGAGGCTTAAACCGAATTGCTCTCATGAAGTAGACTTTAAATGAGAATCAAATCAACTTTTCAAACGTCTCAGATCCAGAGGATATACCAAAACATGTTTAAGAAAAGCTTTCAACAAAGTCAGAGCTCTTGATAGGAACACCTTGATATATAGTTGTAAAGAAAAGAAAAAATCTGACTCAACTAGAATTATTACCAGATACAACAGACAACATGCATCCATCAGGAAAATTTATAATACGTTTTGGTACCTGTTGACATCAGACGATAAAATCAGCAAGTATATAAATACCTATCCAGAGATAACATTCAAACGCTCTCGGTCTATCAAAGACACTGCAGTCTCGAGCCATTATGCAACCCATACTATCCCCATGCTAACTAAAATAGGGACTTACCCATGCGGGAAATGTAATTTTTGTCGCTACATAGTGAGTGGCCCCAATATTAATTTACCTAATGGGGACACATGAGCACCCAAATGAAGAATTACCTCTCAAACAATAGGCATCATTTATCTTATGAAATGTAGTTGTGGCGCATTTTACGTGGGGAAAACTAAAAGGAATTTCTTTTGTAGGATACGAGACCATGTGTCGGCTATTTCCAAAAAACTGATGGAAACACCCATCAGCTGACACATGGGTCTCTTCCACAACCATAATTTGAAAATGTTAGGTTTTTACGCTTTGGAGCATAACTCCCTCAATGAAAGAGGTGGTGACGCTGATCGACGCCTGCTTCAGGTTGAGGCTAAATGGATTTATCGCCTCCAAGCCACCAAACATCCAGGCTTAAATTAAAATATAAGCTACAAACCCTTTTTGTAGTTGTATTTAGGCAACATATGCCACTATATTGTCATGTCCTTGATCTGGACTCCTTGATAATGCACAGTATCCCCCTTCTGCCCCTGTTTATCATCTTCCGTGAACCCATGTTACCTGCCGTGCACTTGAGCCTGCTGCCATGCCCCTATTGGGCCGGTCCCTGGGGGCGTTCCTTACTTCCCATATCAGATTATTATCTGATATCCAGGTGTTGGAATTTACCCCATGGGAGCTTTAGTCCAATATAGTTATAGTCAAAATAATAATAACATGCAACTATGAGTAAATCGTTTGTTCAATACAGAATATAGAAGGTAGACTTGAATATCCCTTCTTTTTCAAACCTGTATAAAGTGTATGTAGCTGCTTGTAATCTGTTTGTGCTTACCTTTATGTCCAGATATGTAAACTTTACCTCCTCTCTCTTGGGATTTCTCAATCCATACATATTTACAGCATTGGTATGTATTTTTCATTTCCAATTATTGATAGGCACCCCAATCAGGAGTTGCCATTGCACATTTATGCATTTTTTGTTACTTTCAACTTGGTATATACAGTATTGTGCTCACATACACACTACACTACGAGGCATCTGCCTCCGCATGGTTCTCAGCCTGAGTGTGAATCAATGTAGGTCCTACTGTGGGCGCTCAGGGCCAATCATCAGAACAGCCACGGCTGGTGCTGAATCCAAGCTGAGGTGTGGATGTTATGGCTGTCCGTACAATGACATGTGGGCAGGACTTGTTCGCTGTGTGGGCTGACTAGCGTACAGCGGTGCATTACTCACCGCCCCTTAGTGACGCTGCTATCACCTCACATGCCATCCTTCGCATGCCAGCGTGCATGCGCGAGTGTCTGACGCTCCATTGGTGGGGAATCCCCACCATACACGTCACCACTCAGCACCCACAGATACGCCGCTGACGTCATGACGTCACACGTGACACGGCCATTCCACCGCATCATGGGGATATATAAGGACCCACACGGCTTCCAACAGCCGACACGGGTCCATCCTTGGGAGCCATGCCATATGCACAGCAGGACACAGGTACTATACGTGACACTATTACCAGAAGAGAGACAATACATGTCTTCTTCTGCTCATTCTGTGTCTTTGTTTTTTCTGTTTACTTATAGTGACTGCTTGTTCACAGATCTGATTGGTCTGGAGATCTCATGGTCATCCAAACACATCTTGACTGAGTGCATCCATACAGGGTGAATGCAAGTTTAAGGTATTTATTGATTTAACTGTACTATGAAGATCTTTACCTCCATTAGATCTCATTGTGTTTATACTTATGCACAATCCCTTATTCTTCTCTTGTGTATTTTTTGATAGACTGCTATTCAATCTCAATTCAATTTTTGTTTCTGGACTGAATACCTACTAACTTGTGCATCCAAGGCTCCCAAGCTATAAAATTTCCGTTTCATTAAAATGTAAGCTTTTTACGATATATTCTCTCTTTACATACTCCAAAAGCAATTTGCTTTTGGTCAGTTTCTGACACATCATTAGCAACATTACTACCTTTTAATGTTTCTTTGTATCTAGGATAGAGTATCAATAGGATTAAAACTCGATATCCCCTTTTTGGACCCTCCTTGATATTCACACATGCAGGCCTGAGTACACATGTGAGCGTTGACGCCCCATCTTCACACACCAGTATCCCCTGCACTCTGACAGGTGGTACACCCCAGTTGCTCATGAGCATCTCTAAGAGCTTGAAGGTATTTGTTTATGCATTCAGAAACTTGCAGGCTTTTGATATTCATTTGTACTGTATATTTTTGTCCCATCAGTATGTACTTATAAATTATTTGTATCTATTGTATATTAACTAAAGTCCCTGCGTCCCTGAAGAAGCCTAATCTAGGCGAAACATGTAGGACTGTAAGCTTGTGACTTTCAAGGAGAGAGTGCACTGTATTGTATTCTCTCTCCTTTTTGTTTAAATTTTAATATCATGTGATTCATGAATAAAAGACAGATTTTTTAAGAATTTTTTTTTTTCCTTTCATATCTGATAGTATCCAATTATCAATGGCACCCCTAAAATCCCATCTTTTTCCCCGGATAAGGGGCTTTCTTTTACTAGGTTAAGAGATTATTTTAAACAGAGACCCCAAGGCAGGGGAGAAAGGAATCTAAGGGCCCCACATCCTCCCCTTAAACTTCAGTGTAGGCCCAAAGGCCCATGCACTACCCTTCAGTGGGTGAAAAAAGACACATAAAAAAGTGCAGTGACCAACTTCGTGGCTCATGACGACGTGATCACCACAGCTGCCAAATAATGGTGATTATATGCAGGCCGGCTTCTCCAGCTTAGGCCGGTTTCACACTGGGGCGGTGGGTGCGGTGGCGGCGCTATACCGTCGGGATTGCTGAGGTATTCGGCCGCTAGCGGTACGGTTTTAACCCCCGCTAGCGGCCTAAAAAGGGTTAATACCACCCACAAACCGCAGCTACAGCGGGCGGTATTACCGCAGTGTCCCATTCATTTCAATGGGAAGGAGCGGTGTAGGAGCGGTAAACACACCGCTCCTCTCACCGCTCCAAAGTTGCGGCTAGCAGGACTTTTTTTACTGTCCTGCTAGCGCACCGCTCCAGTGTGAAAGCCCTCGGGCTTTCACATTAGAGAGACAGCAGCCGCTGTTTAGGCCCGGTTTGCAGGCGCTATTTTTAGCACAATAGCGCCTGCAAACCGCCCCAGTGTGAAAGGGGCCTTACAGATGTCACAATGCTTCTCATATGTGAAAAGTTACCAAAATGCAATTTTTTACATATTTGTGTCAATCTGTCAGAAAGCAGGTTTCTTGTCCCCACATTTGCATGCAGCACACTTTGTCCCAGTCCTGCCCCTCCCACTCGCAGTCTGAAATCTTCTGTACAGGGGATTGCAAGAGGCCGATATCAAGACAAATTCAGGTTCTTGCACTGCTTGCATTTTAAAAATTGATTAATAAAAGATTTACTACGGAATACGGAGCCACATTAATTTGTGTGCTTTAAATGTGACATTTTCACTTAAGCCTGTTGATTTTTGTGCATTTTTTTTTAACAAAAAGAAAAAAAAAATGTTGTTTATTTGTAGCTTATACACATTTAAGTGCAGTGCTTTACAAAACCCTCATCTCCCCCAATTATAAAACAATATTCTAATACAGTGGTCTTCAATGCGGCCCTTTGCTTGTCTTTATCTGGCTCTTTGGGCACCATTCCTTCCATTGACACCAATGATGGGGCACTAATCCTCCTACTGACACTAACGATGGGACACTATTCCTCCTACTGACACCAACAATGGGGCACTATTCCTCCTGCTGACACCAACAATGGGGCACTATTCCTCCTACTGACACCAATGATGGGGCACTAATCCTCCTACTGACACCAATGATGGGACACTATTCCTCCTACTGACACCAACAATGGGGCACTATTCCTCCTACTGACACCGATGGGGCACTAATCCTCCTACTGACACCAATGATGGGGCACTAATCTCCTACTGACACCAACAACGGGGCACTATCCCTCCTACTGACACCAATGATGGGGCACTATTCCTCCTACTGACACCAACAATGGGGCACTATTCCTCCTACTGACACCAATGATGGGGCACTAATCCTCCTACTGACACCAACAATGGGGCACTATTTCTCCTACTGACACCAATGATGAGGCAATATTCCTTCTGCTGACATGGGGCACCATTCCTCCCAATGACACCAATGTTGGAGGACTATTCTTCCAATTCCAGTGACAGGGCACTATTCCCGCTCCTACTGACCAGAGATGCTAAGCTAGAGGCAATGTTTACTCCCACTGACGTTGGGGCATTTTCTACTCCCAGAAGACTGCAGTACGGCCCCCGTAATGTCTGAAGGACAATAAACTGACCCTCTATTTAGAAAGTTTGGAGAGCCTTGTTCTAATACACCAATCAGTGAATACCAAACTTTTTTATGTTAATTGGTATTTAAATTGGTTTGTAAACTCTTAAGCCCTGTACACACGATCGGATTTCCTATGGTTTTTAAACCGATGGATTTTTCCATCAGAAATCCAATGAAGCTGACTTCCATCAGTCTTGCCTACACACCATCAGTCAAAAAACCGACCATTCCAAACGCGGTGACGTAAAACACTCCGATGAGCCGAGAAAAATGAAGTTCAATGCTTCTGAGCATGCGTGGGTTTTTTATCCGATGGAGGTCCCCACAGACGATAGTAATTTGGAAAAAAGGCCGATGGGGCCCATACACCATCGGTTTGTCCGATGAAAAAAGTCCATCGGACTGTTTTCATCTGTAAAACCGATCGTGAGTACAGGGCTTTACAATGTGACGTCATGATCAGAGGTGGACTAAGAAGCGTTCAGCTGAGCAGTAAAGAAATAATTGCGTACACCCGGCGAACACCCTGCAATTAAAAAATCCAAAACTGCATTTTTGCTTGCACATGATTGGATGATGGAAATCAGCAGAACTTTTCAAATTCACTAAGCTGTAGAGAAAATAAATATTTTTAAATCATTTTTATTCATTTTAGAAAAAACTTACAAAAATTATACCACAGAAAGAAAAACCTAGACATCGTTCATAAAAAACAAACGGAAAAATAAAAAAACATTTAGATGCCATACACACCACAACATACTGTAGATATTATTATAAACAATAATATAAAAGGTACATCTTCTAGGAACTTATCATACCAAACCCTATATATCATATTTCCTCCCCAAAGAGGAGGCAAGAGACATTGTGAGAGGTGGAGGCACCCCTCATCTAAATGTAAATACTCTAACCGGTCATTCCCCCAAATACTGTAGGTCTAGCGGTTGCCAGGCTTCTCTACCTAAATCCTTACTCCCTGTTCCCCCAATACCCCCATCACCCCCCCCCCCCATCGTCATGTCCAGCACTCCCAAACCACCTATTGCTTCTCTTCCTATGTTTGTGAAAAAAAACACACAATAAAAAAAAGTCCAGGTGATAAACTATAGCAAAACATCTGTAAAAAATTAAGAGGAAAAAAACTGGGAGAGATCCTCATAACTTCCTCCCCATACCTTCCCCCACCGTACACCCATACCTTTCCCCATTTTCCCTCCCTCCCTCATAATTAGACATGTGCAATTCCTTTAGTTTCTAATTCGTTTTTCACGAATTTAGAGAAATTCGTTAGTTCCGAAATTTACTAATTTTTAATTTTCCGAATTTTCTGATTTTCGAAATTTAGAATTTCCGAATTTTTCACAATTTACGAATTTTTGGATTTCCGAATTTTTGGATTTCCGAAATTTTTAATTTCCGAATTTTTCAATTTCCGAATTTTTGGATTTCCGAATTTTTCAATTTCCGAATTTTTTGGATTTTCGGATTTCCGAAATTTCTAATTTACGAATTTCGGAAATTCGGAATTTACGAAATGTGGAATTTCGAAAATTGGAAATTTCGAAAATTTGAGATTCGAAAACTCGAAATTGCAAAATTCGAAAATCTAAAATTAGAAAATCTAAAATTAGAAAATGGGAAATTTGGAAAGTTGAATTTCCGAATTCCGAAATCATTTTTTTTTTTCGTTTCCAAAATCTTTTTTTTTGCTTTTTTCGGAAATTCGAAAAATTCGTTTTTTTTTCGTTTTCGTTTTATTCATTTTTTTGGAAATTCGAAAATTCGTGATTCAAAAATTCGTAATTCGGAAGTTCGTAATTCCGAATTTCGGAATTTCCCCAATTTCCGAAAAAAGCAAAAAAATAAAAAAAACGAAAAAAACTAATTTTTCGAATTTCTGAAAAAAGCAAAATAACGAAAAAAACGAAAACGATTTTTTTTTTTTCGAATTTCCTGAATTTCCGAAAAAAGAAAAAAAACGAAAACTAAAAAAAAACGAATTTTTCGAATGTACTGAATTTACGAAAAAAGCAAAAAAAAAAAGAAAATATTTTTTTTTTCACCAGTGCACGTCTACTCATAATTAATTACCCATTCAGGCCCATTATGGACATTCTATATCTGTGAGCAGAATCACTTTTCCAAATTACTGTGAATATGAATATAGAAAAAAAATTCTCTTTTTTGTTTTCCCCTCCGTTCCTTCTTCTTTTCTCCCACCCATTGACCCCAAACCATAAAGAGGATGATATTGAGACAGGGAGAACAAAAAAAAAATGTAGACAGGGGTTAACAGGAAGGAAAGCTCATATCCTGAGTCACCCAGCACAAAAAAATAAATAAATGTAACTGCATTTGCAAAGTTCACAGTCTATTTGCCTTTAGTAAATCCACCCCTGTGTGTCAGAATAGTCTTTAGGTTGAGTGTCATGTGATCTCATAAATCTTTCCTCCACCTCTGTGTGTAATCCAGCACCAACCCTGGCATATGGGCTTCGGGATAATAGAGAAGGTCAAAAGTTTAAAGCATCCCAAACTCTTCATTCAGCAGATTCTCCTTAGAGATCCTCCCAATATTTAGACATTTCTCCCCAGCTGGATCACATATGACATCAAAAACATCCGTCATATAGGATGACATTTTACAGATTTGTGTCCGATTCCAACTGGCAACAGTTTGGGGAAGGTCCTTTTCTGTTCTAGTATGACTGTGCCCCTGTGTACACCGCCAGCATTATATACTGCAAGTTTTCATAGGTTTGGTGTGGAGAAACTTTTGAGAGGTTTTTCTTAAATAAAAACGCCCTTTTCCCACCCCACATGCACAAATTCAATTTTTATTTTAAAAGGGAGCCAAACTATGGTCAGTAGGAGTAAAACAATTACATACCACCGTGATCAGAAGAAGGGGGAATTGTGTCCCATAATGGGTGTTAGTGATAGGAATAATGCCTTATCGTAGGTGTCAGTGGGAGGAATAGTGCCCCATTATATGCATTAGTGGGAGTAAAAAAATTACATAGCACCCCTGATCAGTAGGAGGAGGAATTGTGCCCCATAATGGGTATTAGTGATAGGGTATTAGTGATAGGAATAATGCCTTATTATTGGTGTCAGTGGGAGGAAAAATGCCTCATTGCTGGAGTCAATGGAAGGAATAGTGCCCCATTGTTGGTGTCAATGGGAGGAATAGTGCCCCATTGTTGGTGTCAATGGGAGGAATAGTGCCCCATTGTTGGTGTCAGGAGGAATAGCGCTTTATATCTGTGTGAGGAATTCCCAAGGGCCAGATAAAGGCATGCAAAGGGCCACATGCGGCCCGCGGGCCAAAGTTTGTAGACCACTGGTCTAGGGGAGAGGAGAAACTGCTTTACCCACCTGATCCTCTGCTGTTTCAGCAGGTGGTGCACCCCCACGATCCAGCAGTGGACTGTCCTTCAGCATCCTCATGTCCAGTGCAGGGTTTTTGACCCTGCTCTGGTCTTGATGATGTTAGGATTCTAAAGCGGTGGAACATGGGGGTGCAGACGATGCGTGGACCAGTCTAGCTGCCGGGAGAAGCAGAGGATCGGGTAAGAAAATCTACTTTTAATGTTCCCCTAGACATTAATTAGCAATTAACTCATGCAGCCCCACTCGAGGGGATCATTTTTTATTTGGCCCGAGTTGGGCTTTAAACCCCGGAGAAACTCACCTGAATACACGTCATGTGATTCACTCACAAGTGTTCTTCTAGTACGGACAACCAATGAGTGAAAGTTTCTCACCTTATTCTCACCTGCCCAGCTGAACAATCTTCAGACTGCCCCTGATCATGATGTCCCACTGGAAGAATCTATGGCCCCTAGAGGATTCCAATGGGGAGCCAATGATGGACTCTTCTGACATCTGTAAGCACCGTGGGCACTGCAGACCAAAAGACTTGTGATCCAGCCTGGTATGGGACTAGAGTTTTAGATAACTGGGGCTTTACGGGAGATTTAAAAAAAAATAAAAAATATATAGATTAGGCACCAGGAGAGTGGAGTGAGATTTTTTTTTAAATTCACATGGAAAAAAAGCACATTCAAGACTCAGGCTCCATGTACACTGAAGCTGATAAACTGCAGTTTATTGGTGTTTTGGCGTTTTAAAAAAAAGCCCATTAACTGCACTCTATGTTAGCCTATGTGTTCATGTACACATAGCGTTTTTTAGCGTTAATGAGCAGTGGAGTTAATGGGCTTTTTTCTGAACGCAACAAATTTGCGTTCAAAGTGCAGTTTTTCGGCGGGGAAAAACGCAAAACGCTGAAAAACTTGAATAAACGCTCAAAAACGCTGGTCGCCAGCGTTTTTTTGCATTTTTTGATCCATTGAAAAAAAAAAAAAAAAAGCTAAGAAACGCTACACTGAAAAACGCTAATAAACGCTCGTAAAAAACGCTGATAAAAGCTATATTTTAAAGCAGCTTTTTCTGCCAGAAATCTGGCATTCAAAACGACCGTTTTTGAGCTTCTGTGTACATGGAGCCTTACGGTGCATTCAGCTTTGTAAACAGGCTTCCACAATCCTCATCCAAGCACAGACATTTGTGATAATGTCCCTACTTGTAACCTACGCATTTCATCATAATGATTTTGTCAAGGCACCTTTTATGCAGTATCTGCTGTTAAACTTGAGGGAGATCACTACTTTAATTTCAGCAACCAAAATTTGGATGCAAACGATAGCTTTAGCTATTCAGTGCAGAATCTTTTGTATATAAAATAATTGTTGTATATTCTATAAAAAGTTACAAAACAGACCTGTCATAGCTTTTATTGTTCATTCATAGATATCCTCCAGTGTTTGTCATTACCATGGATTCCGCAAATATTTCACTCGGGAGGTACAGCTGTTAATGATTTGCGAACATGTACACAGAGCAGCAATAATTCAAATATTAATATATGTTTAAGCCACAGCCGCCACCACTGGCAGCCAGTAATCACGGCTGGTTCTATTTACCTCACAGCCTTCAACTAAATAAAAATAGGATACTCATATATATTTATTGAAAAAGTAAACAAAAATGGCAGTAGTAATATGAAAGATGTACATCGCTAGAGACCAACAAATGTTAAGCAAAGCCAATAATAAACATTCAAGAACATTTTAAATATAAATCAAAGAAGAATACAACACATACAATATTTGTTTGCAATAAAATTGAAAAATAGTGCACAAAGAACTCCTGCACAATGCATCCAATCAGAAATGCTTTCTTTGCTGGGGAGAGAGAGGTGTAATCTGACTGGTTGCTATGGATCTGTTAAATTGCTTTCGGTGCTGCTCAAAGCAGAGGTGAAGGTATATCCCTATATCCCATGCAGGGTTGCCAACTTTCAGTAAAATCTGTACTTTTTGCATCTGTCCTTGAATGTCCATTACAGACATGTAGGCTGCATGTCCGTAACTGACATTCATGGACAGATGCAACATTTACGGATTTTACAAACTGTTTGTAAATTTACTGAAAGTTGGCAACCCTGATCCCATGGAGTGCAGACTTGTCCTGATACCAAATCAGAGGGGTAGTAAATAAAAAGAAGAAAGGATTGCCGCTATTCTTGACCAGCCCAGGTGAACAAAAAAGGAGCGGCCTTGGTACCCTGATGCATTTCGCCCTGCCCACCAGGGCTTAGTCATAGGTTGGGCAGGGCGAAATGAATCTGTGTGTGGTTTGGTGAAGACATGTAGGCTGAGGCCGCTCCTTTATTCACTTGGGCAGGTCAGGAGTAGCGGAGATCCATTTTTTACATTTACTACCCCTCTGGCTGCTATAGATCCTCAATGCTCTTTGTGTTGTTAGAAGTACTACTGATGTATATACCACCCTCATCTCATCTGTCCCTGTACAAAACACATGGCACAAGCGAGTTAATACAGAAAATGAAAATGCATGTTTCCGGTGATAAATACTGGCCAAAAATTTGTGGACAGTCACCCCTCCAAATTATTAGGTTCAAGTGTTTACAGTGAAGGATTCCATTAATGCTGCAGTATATGAAGACATTTTAGAAAATTGAGGATTTTTCAATCTAATGGAAACAGTTTGGGGAAGGTTCTTTTCGGTGCTCCTGTGCACAAAGCCAGCTCCATACAGACATGGTTGGATAAGTTTGGTTTTGAGGAACTCAGTCCTGAAATCAACCCCACTGAACACCTTTTGGATGAACTGGAAAGCTGACTGAGTGAGGTCTTCCTGACCTCACAAATATAAATGCTCTTTTGGCTGAATGGGAACAAAATCCCCATAATATGACATGGAAAAGCCTTCCAAGAAGAGCGGTATAACAGCAAAAATGGGACAACTTTATAATAATGCCCATGGTTTTGGAACGGGATGTCCACCAGCAAGTGGCCCAAGACAACTATGAATGGCACACACAAAAGATTTTTTGCAAACATGCATTTACACTTGGTGAATGTATGCGGCCAAAAAAAGTTTGACAGTGTCTCTTTACTGGACTTTTATACGTTTTATCTTCCCAAAGAAAAATCTCCCACTCTTCACAATCACACCTTTCATGTCATCAATTTTCGGCAGCACCTACTGTATATTTTCTCAAGGATGAAGCACATGAAGGGAAAAATTTGAACCAAAATATCTGATGAGCACCTTGAGAAGTGCTTCTACATCCATTTAACCAGATATTGATGGGTTAGTTTATCAAAAACAGTGTCAAATATCAGACTAGTTTGTTGCTCTATAAAATTTTTATGATAAAACAATATTACAAAAAAATGAAGTTTTAGTACTCAGATAGGTACATTATCTATATCAGTGATTGTTAACTTGTGATCTGCCTGACTTTTTCTGCTCATCAGCTATCCTTAGCCCTGGATCACACTGGAGCATTTTGACATGCAATTTGACAGGTCAAATCGCATGTCAAATCGGCGGCAATTGCCGTCAATAGCACCATCCTAATCGGTGTGACGCCACATCTGCGGCGCTGCACCGATTACAAAAAAGTCGTTTCTGTACTACTTTTTGCGAGTTTGGGCTGCGATTTACATTGACATCTGTGCAGTAACCTGCACAGATGTCTCTGAAATTGCAGCCAAAGTCAGGACTGACATGCGGGAGTGAAATCATGCAAGTTCAGCTGAACTCGCACGGCTTCATTCCCACAGCTCAGTGTGAACCTGGGCTTATTGTTAGTGTATTTTATGTGCGGCCCAAGACTATTCCTCTTCTTCCAATATGGCCCAGTAAGGTCAAATGGTTGGATACATCCTGTCCAACAAGCTTAAAAAGGTGTGATGGTCAGTTGTCCAGAACCTTTTGGTCATATACTGTACACACAACTTTATAACAATAGCAAGATAGTAGGAGAGAAAGACTTAAAGTGGAGGTCCACCCAAAAAAAAAATATTAAAAACCAGCAGCTACAAATACTGCAGCTGCTGACATTTATTAAATGGACACTTACCTGTCCAGGGCCGCCATGTCAGCAGCCGAAGCCGAGCAATCGCTCGTCTCTCAGCTGCCCCCACTGTTATCCTCGGTGAGGGAATCAGGAAGTGAAGCATTGCGGCTTCACTGCCCGGTTCCCTACTGCGCATGCGCGAGTAGCGCGGCGCATCCTCAATGGTCCCGCTGTCTCCTGGGACCAGTGTGTTTCCCAGAAGACAGTGGGGGGGGGGTGCAGTGACTCCCGTGGGAGTCTATTCCCAGAAGTTGGTACAAATACCTGTATTATACAGGTATCTGCACCCCCTCCCCCTTGAAGGGTGCCAAATGTGACACCGGGGGGGGGGGGGGTAGGGTTCAGAAAAGTGGAGGTTCACTTTTTGTGTGGACCTCCGCTTTAAGCTTGAAAAGTAGAAGAGTAAGTGGTGGAAACAAGTGGGTAAGAAATGTGAAGGCTGTATATAAGGTGATGATGTATTTCTTGCTAGAATGGAGAGGAGGAAACAACACTGTATCCGTGTGACTAGACAAAATAATGTAAGCCAAACTATATGTTTAAAAAATAAAACAGAGTGTTAATTTTAGCCCATGGTGGCAAAACACTTTCTCCCAGGGCTTTCCAGTAGGAGTAGTGTCCAAGTTTTTTTTCTTTTTGCCCATTCATGCCGCCGGGGTCTATTTAGTAAATATTAATGGGCAAATATGAACACATTTTTGTTTTAAATTGTTTTATATGTTGCAGTAATTTTAATGCATTCTTATATAAAAGGTTACCTTGTAATCAGGTTCACATATGTGCTGTTAAAGGTTATTTACTGTTTCATGTATTAATGTATGTATTCTTCCTGGGATGTACATGGGGATGGCTCCTGTTGCTGATTTGTACTGATATTTTGTCTATTTTGTCTATTAGACGCTTAAGGACCAGCCATCGCAGTTATACTGTGGCAGGTTGGCTCCCCAGCGCAAATCGGCGTCATGGTACGTCTGGCGCTTTAAGAACTCTAGGGGGTGCGCGCAAGACGACGGCGTCGATGCGCATGCCCGGCGGCCGTGATCGCTCCTGAGAGAGTATACAGACAGATCTCCGTTCTGGCAGGAGAGAGGAGACAGATCTGTTGTTTCTACTGATTAGAAACAGCGATCAGTCTCCTCCTCCAGGCAGTTCCATCCCCCCACAGTTAGAAACACTCCCTAGGACACAGCATTTAACCCCTTAATCACCCCCTAGTGTTAACCCCTTCCCTGCCAATGGCATTTACACAGTAATCAGTGGCTATTTTTAGCTTTGATCGCTGTATAAATGTCAATGGTCCCAAAAAAGTGTCAAAAGTGTCCGATCTTTCTGCCGCAATATCGCAGTCCCGCTAAAAATACACCACCACCACGTACTTCAACATTGCATAGTACGTTTCTGGCCACTAGAGGGGAGGTGTACATGTCTGCACAGCCCATGGAGGGGAGGATAAAATCAAAGTGGTCACCTATCCGTCAATTTACCACCTACTGTATGGGGCAATCTTTAACATTTTTCATATTCGTGGTAAAATCTGAATTTTTTTGCTAGAAACCCCCCCCCAAACATTATATATTTTTTGAAAAAGCAGAGGCCCTGGAGAATAAAAATGTTGACAGTTTTTAATGTCACACAGTATTTGCTCAGCCATTTATCAAATGTAAATATTCAGAAATAACACCACTTAGATGTAATTTAGTGCACAGAAACACAATACCCTATTTTTGGTAAAATACAAAACATGATGTTGTGTCAAGTAAATAGATACCAAACATGTCAAAATTTAAAATTGTGCATGCAAGTGAAATGGCAACAAACTACAGTATCTAAAATTTTCCATAGGTGATGATTTAAAAACCTTTACAGTTTATCAGTTTACAGTTATTCATGAATTAGGGCCCTAAAATGATTGCTTTCACTGTGACCTTTGTGACGATGTGTGGTGCATTTACCATTTACATATTCATGCCGGACCTAAGTCTATGTTTGAATTTGCTTGTATACAAGAGGGGCAGGGGCGTTTTTATTTATTTTGTATTATTTTTTTTTTAATTATTTACACTTTTTCATTTTTGGTTTCTCATTTACCTTCAGGCCCCTTTCACACAAATGTTACGATCGGGTCTGCCTGTCCTTTTTTTAGGCTTACCCGATCGGAACCTCCATTCTTCTCTATGGAGCAGCCGATGTAAACGGACATGTGTCCATTTACACCTGCCTACATCCAATCCGATCTTATCTGCTAAAAACAGACAGATGGGTATCCATTCCCCTTCCATCCAGCGTATCAGATCGGATGGCAGTCTGGTGTAAATGGATAGTCAGTCCATTTGCATCCGACCACCCATAGAGGAGAGCGGGCTGTGTCCGTGTCCGCTCTGTATAGTCCATCAGATGCTAGGCTAGAAATAAACTTTACTAGATCTACTTAAAGGTAAAATGTCTGTTCTGAATATTCTGAAAAGTGTTGCCTACAAACAGGCATCATGAAGTGGCTACTATTACATATCGTTTTCCAGAAAAGCCTCATCAGTGCCCCCTGATATTGCTTTCAGTTATTGTGGCCTCCACTTCCTGGACTGTGATGGTAAAATCGGCACTGCCCACCTACCATCTCTCCCAGTCTACTGTGGGGCTCATTTACACTTGTTTCGACTTCAACACACATGAAAGCGCCTGCCGGTTCAACATGCCTTTTTTATGGGTTTTTGATGCTTCAGTGGTGCTTCGTGATGCTTTAAGTATGCTTTTTTGAAGCATTTAATGAAGCTTGGCAAATTCCCTGTGTGTGTGTTGATTTTTTTTTTAAAGGGGCCCAGTAGAATCTCAGCTCAGTAGTACCCCCACTCAGCAGATCCCCAGCTCATTAGAACCCCTGCTCAGCAGATCTCCAGCTCATTAGTACCCTCATTCAGCAGATCCCCTACTCAGTGTTACTCCCTGCTTTGTTGTTGTCCCACTCAGTAGTATCCCCAGCTTTTCTGATCCCCCACTGAGTAGTAACCCCCAGCTCTCCTGTTGCCCCGCTCAATAGTAATGTCCAGCTCTGCTAATCTCCTGCTCAGTAGTAACCCCCTGCTTTGCTGATCCTCTGGTTTTCTGATCCTCCTCCATCTCTGGTCCCTGCTCAGGTCCTGTTATATAACTCCCATGCTGTGCACCACATGTGACATTGGTAGTTTCTCCTGCTCTGGTCCCACAGCTCTGCTCATCCTCTGCTGCTCAGTCTTCTCTCTCTGGTCCCTGCTCACCTCCCGCTAAAACGTTCTCATATTGCACACCATGTGTGCTGTTTACTAGTTGCTCCGGTCCAGACCCCACTCACCTTCCTGCTGCACACCAAATGTGACATGTGCATCAGACACTTCCAGGGTATAAACAGATGAACCGAAAGTGACTGCTGATAACGTCTTTCCAGTTCGCTTGTTGGTTTACCAGTGCAACCTGGGATATCTCATACCTGGAATACCTCTAAAACAAAGTGAAGCTAAAGCTGAATAAAAGCCTCTCAAAATCTGCAGGTGCTTCTAGAGAGCATGGTCACGCTTTGAAGCACCAAGAAAGTGACATAGGTGGGAATTTTTAAAGCTAAGCAAAGCAAACACAACATGTAAACAGGACTGTAAGCTATTTTTTTTTATTTTTTTTAGTAACAGGTGCTTTGATTGGCATTCAGAGTGCTGTAAAAAAGTGTGTCCAATTCCATATTTTGAAGCAAGTGTAAACGAACCCTGTCAGGCTTCAGGTAAACGTCTAAACCCTAAAAATCAAGCTGAAATATCAGGCTTAGACAAAGTTAAGCTAAATAAAGGGACAAAAATACATAATTTATATGTAAAGGGGTTGTAAAGGCAGAAGGAGTTTTATCTGAATGCATTCTTTGCATGCTGATTCAGACGGTTCGACTGCTTCACCTGTGTTCCCAGAGCCTGGGGCGTCCATCTGCCTGTTATCCTGGTTATTTCTGCTGCAAGCTGTAACATACTGGGACCTTCCTGATGCCGGATAACCTATCATATACATTCATGACATGCCCCTATTTACCTATGATTCTGTAAGTGTTTTTAATCCTTTTTGGGGATATTAAAAGTTTTAATTATGCACTTAGAGGCACCTTTTTCCTTTATCTATGGGGGCACCCAAGCTGAGCTGCAGCTCTGTGTGTCCATTCAGACACGGAGCCCCATTTTGGCCCCGCCCCCTCTCTCTCCTAATTGGCTACTGCACACAGAAGGCTTTTTATCTGAATGGAGCGGGAATCCCGGAAATTATGTCAGCAGAAGGGGACAACAACCAGCATGGACCGCAAACAGGAAGTAGGTCATCAAAATGGGACGCCCCATGACTGTTTTTAATCCTTTTTGGGGATATTAAAAGTTTTAATTCTGCACTTAGAGGCACCTTTTTCTTTTATCTGTTTTGCATTAGAGATTGCTTTCCTCTTTGAGTGCGGCCTGAAGTGTTTGAAGATCACATCACCTGAATACCCTTTTCCAATGTAGACATTATCTGCCTGGTCCTGACATTCGGAGCACCCTTGATATATGTTTTATCTGGGTGCCCCCATAGCAAGCTGTTTGTTGTGTGGGCACTTGACAGGAGGGAGGGGCAAGGAGAGCCGAAGAGGGACCTGAGAAGAGGAGAATTTGGTCTGCTCTGTGCAAAACCACGTTACATGTTTTTTTTTATTTTTATAGAGAAAAAAAATTGACTTTACAATCACTTTAAGCCTGAACAACTATAATAAGTTTGGATTTGGGTTGAACGTTCCCATTCTTTCAAAAGCCCAGCAAAGACTGTCTCTCTTTAGGAAGGTTTCCTCTGCAACGCATAGGATATAGAGCATGCCAATGTGACTCCACAGACAATTCCGCAACCAGTAACAAACACAACACTCCTCCCTCTAAATCAGCATGGCTGTTACATCAGTCACCATGGTTCTGTCCTTACACACTATGTTTACAATGGAAATCATTAGTAACTTCTTACTACACAACTACAGTTGAAAAAAGGGAAAGAAGGAAAACTTACATTGCCACACCAAAGAATTCATGCTTAGCTGTTGAAATGACGATATCAGCCTCACAGAGTACTTGAAAGTAGTTGTCCTTGCTTGGTAGAAAACCCCAATGTAAAACTGCTGACCCCAAGAATGTTCTTGCTTCAGAAAAAATCTCTGCAAATAAGAATAAAGGAGGATCTTCAGCCAGGAAAATCTCTGGGAAAAAAAAGTTTGGACAGATACTGCAGGTTGAATAATCCAACACCTATATATACTCCAGGTGGGTTTCTGGGTTCTCAACTCCACCGACTGCAAGAGAGCCCATTCTCCCTGTTAGGCTGGCCATAGATTCCTTTTTCTTTTTTGATCAGCCAGTGGACTGATCGGAAAAAAATTAAAAAAATCCCCCATACACACATGCGAGGTGGATGGAGAAATTCTCCCCGCTGTGCCATTGTATATTGAGAGCAAGACTCCTCCGCTGTCAGAATACACTGATCAGCGGCTGCAGCCAAGTTTTCCAACATTCTCATTAGACAGAAGTCGTTCCTTAGATCAATAAAATATTTTGAAAACCATTTATAATTTTCCTTCCACTTCACAATTATGTGGCACTTTGTGCTGGTCTATCACATAAAATCCCAATAAAATACATTTATGTGTTTGGTTGTAACATGACAAAATGTTGGAAATGTCAAGGGGTATGAATACTTTTTCAAAGCACTGTAAAGGAATATTTTTTTAATTATTAAATTAAAATTATAAGTAAATTATTATGAATTTTGAAAGAAATGCATGGCCACAGGTGTGCATTGGGACAAACAACGCTGATTCACCTTAGGTTTGCCTTTAAGGCCCCTTTCACACTGAGGCGTTGCAATAACGTGCTAAAAATTATTAACGTTATTACCGCATTTTTAATGCGTTAGCGCTAAAAATAGCGCTAACTCCTATGCATTTTTACCACGTCTTTACTGCGTTTTTGCAGTAAAAAGGATTATTTGATAATCCCACAATCCTCTACTCTATTGTGGTCACGTGACCTTCCCACAGCTTCTGGGCATTTTTACCACGTTTTTACAGTGGTACTCATTCATTTCAATGGGGATAGGCATTTTTACAGCGCTATTTTATGCGCCCCAAAGATGCTCCAAAAAAGCTGTTTGCAGGATTTTTTCCAACGCACAGCCAGCACAACGCCTCAGTGTGAAAGCCCTCAGGGCTTTCACATTGAGAATGCTGGGGCAGGATTATTTCAGGCGTTTTTACAGCGCTATTTTTAGCGCTAAAATGCCTGAAAAACACCTCAGTGTGAAAGGGGTGCTTAAGGATCAGCTGCCATCATTATACTGTGACAGGTTGGCTCTCCTGCATGAATCCCCAAAGGTGTACGTCGGCCACTT